>CM040128.1:54843259-55498641 GCA_022559845.1 Amorphophallus konjac | reverse complement strand
CGGAAAAAAGTCGCGGAACGCCTCCGGGCCTCCGAAACGACTCCGGATCGCGCCGATCCGAACACGAAAGACGTCCGAAACGAAATTTCGGACACAACGGAGTCGGACGCTCCGAGAAATCGGATCCGGGACCCACGGAGAAGGATCCGAAAAACCCGGGGCATTACAGCCCTCCCCCCTTAAAGGAATTTCGTCCTCGAAATTCAGGACCTAGCACAAGGTCACAGGGGAAGAACACTGAACCAACTGACACGCTGTCAGAGCCCCAGCACAGAAAACCTCGATTCTCACGAAAAAACCGATTCTGAGGGACACCGCCAGACTTACAATCACACACAACACCTCGCTCCTCGCGCCGAGCACACCGGCCACAGAGCAGGCATATACCAAAGGACACAGTCTGGCATCACCTCAGACAACGCGAGAATCCACCATGGCGCCGCAGCCACGATCTCGCTCACCGAAGAATCACAACTCTCGACACGAGCAACAGCTACTGATCCACCCAATGATCAGCAGACAAATCGCACGTCAGCTTCGCAACCAGCTGACAGGTCGCACACCCTCCTCAAGGGAGCAACCAAAACAGAGCCTCCACCAGCTCAAGCAGCCATCTCAGCAGACCGCAACCAGCACATCGGCTCAACACCACGAAACACCCCACACATGGCAAGCCGAAAGCCGGACATAACACAGAAACGACCACCACAGGTCTCGCTGGCACACAGCTCTCGCCACGCTCGAGCCCCAACAACCAGCATCTTCTGTCTCTGAAAAGACCATCCACTGGTCACCAACTGCTCGCCAACTCGACCCTCTCGGGGAGCACGACGAAACCAAATGACGGATCCTGGTGTCTTCAATCATCACCTCACTGGACTCAGACTCACAGGGGAATCGCCCCATGCTGGTCACCAAACCAGGGATAATCATCGCGACACTAATGTCCTATCAGGGACCACCAAGCCGACGCCAACCTCACAGGAGGCCTCCGCCTTAATGCGTCACTCTTCCATCTGGTCTCATCAAATCCTTCGATCAATCCAAGTGGACACCTGCCAATCCCGATTCCGCCCTTACCACAGAGCCACGGGACACCGCCTGGACAGAGCTCACGGGTCCCTAAGCAATAAACATCTCACCGTGGTCGGCTACGAGACTAGCCTTACCAGTCACTCGCAGCTACCAACAGGAACCCACAGCCTGCCAGAGATCGCTTCCTCAAAAGACGATCTCATCCGAGGACACGACTAGGAACACAAGTCGGACACCAAGCCACCGACTCCGACCAACACGTCCTCGACCACCGTCAGGCGACATTCTCAACAACCCCATTCAGGTCCAACACCGACGCCTGACACGGCTTCCAACACAGGAACAGGGTACTCATGCGGTGCACTAGTCAGCACTTTTCCCCAACACTCCATCCTGCCAGTGCCAACAACCATAATACCACGAGCAACGGCACAACAACAACACGTTTCACACCGAGGAACCCATCCTCCGATGCTGAACGCGAACTCAGGAATCCGCCCGTAGCAACCAACGCTACGATCCTGAACTAGTGGGTCACAAGCCCACCACGCTTCCGCTGCGCACTCAGATCCGCGCGCACAGCCGAGAAAGCAAACACCGCCCAACCAGCACTCGTCCTTCCGGAACAGCGCCAGCACCCTCACACGACAAGGGAATGGGCACGACTTCTCACATGCAACCACCCTGCCAAGACAAGGAGCACGTCTCGTACGGACTTCATGGCACACAAGGCCAACCAATCCGAACACACAATGCAAGACGACGAACCTTAACCCAACACAATCTCTCCAACCAAGGAGAAACCAGCACACTTTCGACCAACGGAAGAACTCCACGCTCGACCTGACCTCAAACCTCGCACACGCTGGAAACAGCACCATCCAGCACCAAGGAAAACTATCGCTTCCATCAGGTCAGCGCCTCCGACACACTCGACGAGCGTCACGTCGGACCACAATCACAGCATCTCTCGATGCACCACTGCTGCAATTCCTCGAACTGCAACACACCACGCCAAGAGCCGCAACACGAGCCATAACCGACAACCGCCAACGCTCATCCTCGAGTCCCGAACTCACCGTGGAGCCTTCACATCTCAAGCCAACCCCAGGGTGAACACAACCCATCCACTGACAGGAACGCAGGAGCAAAAACTTACTGGGACACCACAGCCCAATCCTGCCTCGAAATCCATAAAACAATCGGGACCGACACGTCATTTCTGACGCCACAGAGCACGACAAGGACATCAGGCTCGACGAAACAGCAGCTCACCGAGAAGACATTCCGCTCACCGGAGCACACTTCTCGATCGAAACGCCTCAGGAGCTGGACAAACCTCAAGCTGGAGTGACCAAAAACCGACAGCAGCTCCCTCAGAGCACGCTCAAGGCCACTTAACCAAGAACAGTCCGCACCAGCCACCTGACCACGCCGCAAATTCCTCGAACGCAGCACCGCGAGCTCACGCCTGCCAGCAACCTCTGCCCAACGCAGCACAACCAGGGCCACCACCGATGAGGGAGAAGACTCTCGACCTCGATCCTTAGACCCTACGCTGGCACGAAAGCCACGGACAGCGACCACCTTCACAGCGCCGCACAGCGCACTCAAGCTCTCAAGCGAGAAACAAGGCGGAAAGCGAACACAAAACCCTAAGCCAGCTGCCGACTGTACTGGACCTTATGGACTCTGATCACTGCAATATTTCAAATTCCTATGTACGTCCACAACCACCGCTCTGATACCAGCTGTAACGACCCGAGAATCCGATTACCGGGAGGACCCGATAACCCGAGACTCGCACCGCCGCCCACGAGCCGGGAGGGCTCGGAAGGGCTAAAAGGAGTGTGGAGGCACAAAGAAATAGGAAATAAAGCAGGACAACCAACAACAACAAGCTGAAAGAAGGAACAACCACAGCTACAACAGAGTCCAGTCCAACAGAAAGTACAGTCTAAAGCAGTAAAACGTACCACATGCCATGTGAACACTCGGCCCGGCAAGCTGGCAACTGAGAACCTCCGCTCCGCGTCCTCGAACCACGAGGAAGAACCGCAACACCTGAAAAGCAGGGAATGAGTCTCCAAAACAGAGACTCAGCAGGGATCCCGCGGAACCCCAACCGGAAACAACGGCGGTAGCGGAAAGGAAGCTACAACTACAGCAGGAACAGCGAACCGGTGGCCGGTCAAAACTCGGCACTACAGCTACTCCTACTGCCAGAAGGCAGACCTCGACCACGCAGTCGAAGCTACCGAACCATGCTAGTACCACCTACCGAAGTAAGAACACACGGCAACCACGCCGTAGAAGCCTGTCCCCCGGACACAGCCGACCTGGACACGCTGTCCAAGGTGCAACCCCGACCATCCGATCGCGGGTACCGCACAACAAGACCCAACCTTGGTAAAGCCACTAGCACTAATCTCACGGCGCAAGAACCGACACACGCGCCAAGATGAAACAACAGAACTCACCGGTCAACACGACCAAAAACCCGAAGGTCAAAGACACAGAAACGGGTAGTCTGTCACTCCCAACTCGACAGGAGTACCGCCCACTAGAAGCACAGCCGGTAGCATCCCCTGACGTCTTATACCGCATCGCAGGTGAACTGCCTGACGCGGTAGGTCCTACCCGAGGCGCGAACACCGAACAAGTAACCACAAACAAGTGACTAGCTGGGGTCACGCCCGTCGACGTGGGTCCAACCGCCCCCAACCACGTGTGCACACACAGACCACGCGTCCCTGGTCTGGCCCTCTGACCGGTTTTCCCCTCAGCCGGACTCTGGCTGCAAGACGTGGGGCCCAACGGTAACCGGTCCACAAACCGTCTCTAAAGGTCGGCCCGTACACCACTCCCTGGTGCGACCAGCACACGCGTACAGGTAGGCTACGACTAGTGGAGGGTCACTGAAGGAGTAGACTCTCAACGGAAAACAACGTCTGCGTCCGACGACGTACGGGGGACACCCCACGTACCGGCCCCGTCACACGGTGACCACAGTCGGAGAAGACACAGGACTCACAGTCCCCGGTCACGCACGCACCGTGCGCGAGAGTCGAGAAAACTCAAGTGGCGCTAAGCCACTGGACTCTGGACAGTCCTCTAAACGCACTACAGTCAACGGTCCTTGAGTCACAAGACTCGGGGTCAAGACCGTTGCACGCAACAGCACAAAGCCGTCAATCTAGTCCAATCTCTAGGTCTAAAACCACGGTAGCACAAGTACCGAGACAACACACGAGTCGCCAAGACCACTCCCTCGGGAAGGGAACGCAAGGGACTAAGGCCACTCACAAGGGCCACACGGAAAAACACAGAAGCACGATTCCCAGGGCAGCACACAAGCCGCCACGACGATTTCCCATCTTGAAACAAGCGGGAAACCTCCAGCCCCAGGCCGGACAACTGGACTCACAGTCCAAGGCCAAACACATGGCCCACACGGGAATCGCCTTCCAAAGGAACGCACGATATGCGGGGGAGACCCCACCGCACACACACCGACACACGGTGACTCGATCGAGCGTAACACGAAAGCCCGGGACACATGGGTCACCCGGACCCACCACACCGACGGGCACGTGAATCGAGGTAACACGGTCCCTCCCGACACCCCAAAAACGCGGACACAGAATCCACGGGGTACCCGGGACACTCACAAGGCCAAAGGTCGACCACTGGGTCACAACCGGGTCGACCGGGGACCAACACAACACAATCGGAACACCAGAAGGTCTCACAGACCCTTAAACCGATGGGCACGTTAATCGAGGTAACCCAACCCTCTGGACACCCAAAGACACGGTCACGGAAGTCCACGGGGTGTCCGAGACACACACGGCCCAAGGGGAGCACAAGACAACAGGTAAGATCGCGCTAGGATCACCTAGCGCGACAAGCCGGAACGCGCTAGGGAACCCTAGCACGACAAGGAATATCGCGCTAGGTATCCCTAGCGCGACAACGCAGATCGCGCTAGGAACCTATAGCGCGACAAGCCAAGTCGCGCTATGTTTCCATAGCACGACAGTCCAGAACGCGCCATAGCCCTATAGCGCGACAGGAACCGCCAAACTGTTCATCTTCTCCGATGAACACGCCCTATCGGGGCAGCGCGACCTTCAAGAACGCGCTACTGGAGTATAGCGCGTTCTCAGTCCGTGCCCGGAAACGGTGGAAACCGCGGGAAAAGCCATGCCACGCCCCGTTCACCCCCAGGTGAAGGGGAAACAAAAGGGGAAACCTTCCCCAAGCCCCTAGGCATGCATCTAAACCCCTGGATCGCCCAAAAACACCATAAAACGGGAGATCCGGTTCACACCCCAAAAACATGCATTTTGCCCAAAACGCCCCGTTTAGCCCGCTCGGCTCACCACGGCCTACGAAACTCGCGGGAAAGGAAGTACACGGGCTGAGGGTCCATCACCCTACCTCCACCGAAGATTACGCGCACCGTGGACGCCGATCCACGAAGAAAACGCCGTTGAAGTCTCGCCGTTCCACGAACTCACGGCCGAGCTTCCACGCGCCTCCACCGCCTCGATCCTCATCCATCCTCGCCCGTGCCTCGCCCGCGCCGTCCCCGCCTCGCCCATACTCCGCCCCGTCGGCCGCCGGAGAGAGAGGGAGAGAGGAGAGAGCGTGAGAAGAGAGAGGGAGAGAAATGAGAAATGAGAGGGGGAGAGAGAGAAAAAGCTATTTATAGGAAAATCTGGAAAATCGAAAAATCCAGAAAAATAGAAAATCACACCCTCGCGATCCTCGGAGCGCACCGATCGCAACGGTACCACTCGCGCCCAGGTGAACGGCCCGGTTCACCCGCAACGAGGTTCCAAAGGGAAAGCCGAAACCCACGCCGGGAATCGGAAAACACACGCGAAAAAAGTCGCGGAACGCCTCCGGGCCTCCGAAACGACTCCGGATCGCGCCGATCCGAACACGAAAGACGTCCGAAACGAAATTTCGGACACAACGGAGTCGGACGCTCCGAGAAACCGGATCCGGGACCCACAGAGAAGGATCCGAAAAACCCGGGGCATTACACCTGTGCTACCTCCGCCATCGTCCTCCAACCGTCAGCGACACCAACGCAAACCACCCTCTGCGACTGTCCACCTGTGCATACCGCCGTTGCTGCCGCGAGCTTCCCCCTCCGGCCACCGTTAGATCCCATCCATCTACGGCCCTCGGCCACGCCTGTGAGCTTCACGCCAACGTCCCCATCCGAGCTCCCAAGCCGCCGCTGCCTACCCTCTCCGCTGCGCACCTACCGGCCTCGCACCCGCGGACGCCAACGCCGTCCACCTCTGGGGCACGTTGCATGCACCGTCGCGAGCACTCCTCGTACGTGAGACCACCGCTGCTGCCTGCGATCACCCCAGCCGCCGCGAGCCGCCACCTTCACTTCGACCGTCCGAGCCACGGCAACACCCCCGGCCACGTACGTCATCCCCCCGCCGGCCGCCGCTGCCGTCTCCGATCTCCGTCGACCTCGCCGCTGCTAGCCGCTACGAGCACTCCGTCCACGCCATAGCCCCCGTGCATGCACCGCTCCCCTCGCCGTGAAACACCCACGCCGCCCGCCGTTGCCGCCGTCGTCGCCTACACCGGCAGCCACCTCCCGGCCTCCTTCTCTCTCCCTCTCTCCGTTTCTCTCTCTCACCCTCCCTCTCTTTTCCCTGCCGGTCTCCCTCTCTCTCTCTCACTTCTTCCCCCCGTCGTCTCTCTTCCCCCTCCCGGTTCTCCCCCTCTCTCACTTCTTCTCTCTCTCTCTCTCCCTCATCTCTCCATTTCTCCCATTCTCTCACGGTCTCTCTCTCTCCTCCCCGCCGTGCTCTCTCTCCCTCTCTCTTTCTCTCTCTGTCTCCCTCTCCCCCTCTCTCTTTCTCTCCCTTTCTCCCACTCTCTCACGGTCTCTCTCTCTCTCTCTCTCTCTCTCTCTCTCTCTCTTCCTCCACCCCCTCTCTCTTCATTTATTTTATTTTTTATTCTCTTCTCTCTCTTCTCTTCCCCCTCTCTTTTCTCTGTCGCGTCCTCCCTCTCTCTCTCTCCCTCTTTCTCTCTCACTCAACCGCTCTCTCTCTCTCCCCCACCCTCCCTCTGCTTCTCTCTCTAACTCCCCCTCTCTTCCTCTTCCTCCTCTCGATCTCTCCCCCTCTCCCATTTTTTATGTTTTTTTTAATCCTCTCTATTACCTTCTCTCCCCCTCTCGATCTTCTCTCTTATTCTTTTTCATTTTTTTATCCTCTCCCCCTCACTATCTCTCTCTTCCTCTCTCTCTCTCTCCCCCTTTCACGTTCTCTCTCCCTCTCGATCCCCCTCTCTCTCTTCTTTTAGTTCTTTTTTTATTCCCCACTCTCTCACTCTCTCCTTCCCTCTCTTCTCTCTCTCTCTCTCTCTCTTTTTTTCATTTTTTTTAATCGTTCTCCCCCCCTCATTCGCCCTCTCTCTCTTTCTTTTTTTCTCCCATATATATATTATATATATTATATACATAATATATATGTCACATATGTATCATATATATATCTTATCATTTTTCTTCTAAAACAAAGTCTTAAAAATAAATATAAAAAAAGAGTTTTCTCTCTCCCTTTCTCGTCTTCTTTCTCAAATTCTTGTTCTTTTATTTCGACCAAATTACGAATATGTTTACATATGTGTGTGTTTATGTATATGTTAAATATATTTAATATGTTTAAGTATATGGTTACATAAGTATATTTATCATTCATATGTATATGCTTGTGTGTGTGTGTTCTTATGTCCGGCCTAACTAGTTTCTGAAGTCTACTCGGAAGCTCCTTAGTCGTACTGTGTTCGTGACGTTGAAGCCCTTCTCAAAGCTCGTCGCCGATCTCCTCCGATAAGCTTTTCTCTCTTTTCTTGTTTTTAATCAGTCAGTTAATTATATCGCATTACATGCATCATTTAGCGTATGTGCCATGCCTTTCTCCCCGAGAGGGCCTCGCTTGTGGGTGTCTTTGTGTTTGTGCATTTTATCATGTCATTCTCCCACCCTTTTATTTCTAAAGGGGTTTTAAACACACCAACCAGGTACGTGTTCGTTTATATTATTTACAGTTTCATTATCTAAGGATTGGTACCACACCACCGTCGTTCTCACCAACCAATTTTCCTCTGTTTGTTCTTTGTGTAGGGGTAACCAGTTATAAGGCCCTCTTCTTCGGCCTGTCGAAAGAAGAGGAAGAAGGAGTCCATGTCGTCCCTTTCCTGAGGCGAAAGCGATCAATCCACTCGGGACCCTCGGTCCCTGGCGATCACAACACTCCTAACGCGCGCTCCATTGTGACTATCTTTTGTTTTAATAACACCTGCGGAGAGTTACTTCCCGCAGCGGTTATCTTCTTCCGTCTCTGACCTAACCCGCGGGGAGGATTATTCCCCGCGGCGGTTTCTGTGATTTACTTTCTGTATATCTAACTCCTAATTGGTGCGGTGGGTCACCTCCCGCGACCGTTTCCATTTCAGCATTTTATTTTCTGCACTTTACTTTCTAATTCTTAATTATTTAATTTCAGCATTCCCCTATCATCGCTTTTAAACCCCGTGGAGATCAACATCTCGCGGCAGTTTATTTGATCCCTTTTCCTTTCCTGTCACATATACTTATCTTATAGTAAAGACCCCTCAGAGGCCACAGTCTCGTGGTGGTTTATATATATATACATATATTTATTATTTATATTATTTATGTCACATTAAAGACCCGTCAGAGGCCACAGTCTCACATTAAAGACCCGTCAGAGGCCACAGTCTCGTGGTGGTTTATATATATATATATATATATATATATATGTATATATATATATATGTATATATATATATATATATACATATATATATATATACATATATATATATATACATACATATATATATATATTATTTATATTATTTATGTCACATTAAAGACCCCTCAGAGGCCACAGTCTCGTGGTGGTTATATATATATATATATATATATATATATATATTATTTATGTCACATTAAAGACCCCTCAGAGGCCACAGTCTCGTGGTGGTTTATATATTTATATACTTATACTTATTATTTATGTCATAGTAAAAACCCCTCAGAGGCCGCAGTCTCGTAGTGGTTTATATATTTATATACTTATACTTATTATTTATGTCATAGTAAAAACCCCGCAGAGGCCAATGTCTCGTGGTGATGTGTATATATATTTATATTTATTATTTATAATGCATTAAAAATCCCGTAGAGGCCAATGTCTCGTGGTGGTTTATATATATACTTATATATATTATTTATATCGCATTAAAAATCCCGTAAGGCCAATGTCTCGCGGTGGTTTCTAGATGCATATATATTAATTACTGCTCATCTTGCAATATTGCTGTTAAAACCCCGCAAAGACCAATGTCCTGCGGTGGTGTGCTTTTATTCATATTGTTCTTGTAACTGTTCGGGGAGTGATATATCGTTACAATTTCCGAGTCTACGTGTCTTCCCGTCTATCAAATTCTATTACGTAGAGTCCTAGGACTCGAATTCGGTATCTGAAAAGCTGCTCTCGGAACGGTGAGTTACGCCTACCGGGAAGGGGTTCAGTTTGCGTGAGAGGGTCTTCGGACCCCTATCTCCGCCATATACCGGAGTTCGGTCAGTCTAAATTCTTTCTGTCTCCATTAGAGTGTCATCTGTAGGTGTACTTGTCCACCGTTCTTTCATATCCCCCATAGCGCGCGTTTCATTGTTTTATCCTCATTTCTTTCACCCTTTATTACTCAGAGAGGGGGAAACCCCATCTCTCTCTCTCAGTCCACCATGTGACGCGTTCACATCTCTGGCGATCACGGTGGGACCTGCTTTTTACTTTTCTGGTTACCCACAAGCTTTCGGCACCCACGTGTGCCCCTCCTTTTGACACCCACATGTGTCCCTCTTTTCGGCACCCACGTGTGCCCTTCCTTATTGCGCCCCCGTGCGCTCACTCCCCTTGTGCACCTCGTGCACTCCCCCGGTCCTTTGTGGTTATTTGAGAGGATAACGTTGTCTCGTGCACCACGTGCATTTCCCCTACCATTCGGCACCCACCTGTGCCCTCCCTACCATTCGGCACCCACGTGTGCCCCTACCATTCGGCACCCACGTGTGCCCTCCCTACCATTCGGCACCCACGTGTGCCCTCCCTACCATTCGGCACCCACGTGTGCCCCTTCCCCTACCATTCGGCACCCACGTGTGCCCCTTCTCCTCCATTCGGCACCCTCGTGTGCCCCGCCTCCTTGTTCGCCTCTATTTGGCATCCTCGTGCCCCGCCTCTTTATTGCGCCCACGTGCGCTACGTCATTCCCCTCGTGCACTACGTGCACCCTTAGAGCCCCTTTCTCTTTTTTCAAGTGATCTACGTGTCTCGGAAAGAGGAACGGTTGTATCCTACTCCATCTGTTTATTACTTTTATATCCTTGTTATATTATTGTGATTATCTCTGTTCTATTTGTGTGTTTATCTCTGGTATTTGTGCGTTATACATCTTTTATTCAGCACTGCATTTCATGCATTTACCCCTTTTCTTTTCTTTCTTTTACTTATTTAAGGATTAACCTCTCTCGGTGAAGGAAGGACTCTCCGTCGGGAATTCCTCTCGACGGACTAGGATCTCCTCTATTGAGACCTCCGTAAGTCCCCGACAGCGAAGGATTCCCTCTTCGTTCACTGGGCTGGTTGTACCACTGAAGTACCCCGGAGTTAGTTACCTATTCGTGGTGAGACGAGTGCCCCTAGCTGACACGGTGATAAAACAAAGTGCAATTAGGGTCCCTCCTACTAAGTGTGAATTTTATATTTGTTAAAATCACAAAAAAAGAGAAAAATAAAAATAAAAAATTAATTAAGTAAATCAAAACACAAAAAAGGGTTAAAACAAAAATAAAAAAATGGCGTAAGATCATCCACTTGTCTGTTAATCTCTGATACTTGTTTGCTAGTGTATGCATTTATGTTCTGGTAAAATTACAGGAATAGCTCACGACTCTTCCGAAGAGAATCAATTAGGTCGTGGTCAGTCAGCTGACCCACGGGTCCACGCAATGGATTCAGGCCCCTCCCGCGAGACCTTACAAGAGGTCCCCGTTGTTCCACGGGAGGTAGCTCCACCCCAGGATATCTTCTCCCTTTTGGGTGCCCTCGCTAGTACACAGCTCAGCTCTGAGCAACTTCTGGCCTTTCAGGCCATTTTAAAGGGGAAGTCTGTTTCTCCCCCTCCTCAGGAGTCAACTCCGGCTCCCACATCCTACCAACAGCCGCTCCAGGCTACTACATCTCCATCGCATGTATATGTCGCTCCTTCTTCTTCACTTCAAGGACAGGCGAGCCAACAGCCTACCTCTCACCAATTCCCTCCTCTACAGTCTCAAACCCCTGCTATCCCTTATACGGTACCCCAAGCGGGTCCGTCTACTGGTGGGCCACCATACCCTTCTGGTTCAGGGCTCCCTTCTCAGGCCCCTGTGAGGCCTTCTCAATCTCAATGGCAGGCCCCGCCTCCACCCGCCGAGGAGCTCACCCAGTCACTCCTCAACAAATACAATGAGATGGACCAGCAAGTTCGGCACTTAAAGAAAGTGGTGGATGGGAGGTCTGCCCCTGAGATTTCCCTGCCAATCCTTCCCACATTTCATCTCCCACCCTCCGAAATGCCTACATACCGTAGGTATAACGGCACGGGTAACCCTTCTATTCACATCAAGGATTTTATGTGTGAATCCTCCTTCTGGCAGAATGAGCCAAAATCCCTGGCTTACCTTTTTCGGAGGTCATTGGATGGTCCTGCCTTAGAATGGTTCTATTCTCTAGAGCCAAGTGAGGCTGAGGATTTTGACATTGTCAAAGCTAAATTCATACAAAAGTACCAGAATAGGGTCGGCCCCTCTCTTTCTATCACCGACCTAGTTACTGAGAAAATGAGGTCAGATGAGGATTTTGTCCAGTATGCTGATAGGTGGAGGTCTCTGGCTGATAAAATAAAGGGTACCCTTTCAGAACCCGAGCAAGTCAAGATGATTGTGTCTAATGCAACCCCGCAGTTTAGACACATTTTGGCCATGAATAAGCTTACCACGATGGAGGAACTTTATGAGAGGGCTCGGTATATCCAGACCCAATTAAAAGATTCCCCCATCATGCACATGTTTGAACCTTCAAAGCCAATGGTGTTTAAGAAGACGGGCACTGCGTCCAAGGAGGAACAACTGAGGGAGTCGCCATAAATGAGCAAGTAAGTGTGCTTGGCGGCCCCAACCAACCAGTTAACCCAAGGCCTCCTCAGGTTTCGCGACCACCCTTTCAGCAGGGTCCACCACCCTTTCAGCAGGGTCCACCTCTTTATCGTCCTCCACCCCAAAATAACCCCCTTCAAAACCACATGCCTCAACCCTTTCATTCCCAACAACAACAACAACCACAGCCTCAGTATCACCAAGTTCCACCCCCGGAAAATTACAGCCCACCACAACAACGGATGAGGCCCATTGGACCCAAAAGAGCCCATTATCCACCATTGCCCGAGACATTGCCGGACATTTTTAATGCCCTCATGGCTGCCAACCTACTTACTTTGCCCAAAGAAAAGTTTGCATGGCCCCCAAATGTTGATACCTCCAGGTACTGTGTCTATCATAGACAGCCGGGTCATACAGTGGAGAATTGTTTCAATTTCAAAGATTACATTTACGACATGAATGATCTGGGTGAAATCGATTGGGATGAAATGAGGCGATGCATCGCCACCCTAAAGGCCAGGAGACCTCCGCCTAGGCCACAGTTGCCACAACAACCGTATCAACAACAACAGCCTCAGCAGGCCCCACAACAGCAGCCTAATATGGGCATCATCCATAACCCGCTTCCGGAGCACCAACAACCCAACTACCAGGTTAATCCGATTTCCTCCTTCTCGGAAGTTGGAAGAGAGCAAACCTGTCATTTGGAAAGCACCTCCGTCCTTGCTACCAGTCATAGCACCAATCAACCTCCTCGTCTCCTTCGAACAGCATCTTCTTACCATTCAACCCCCTCACAACCCCTATTTGGTCCTTCTTCCATTCCACAGCCATCACGCCCTCTTATTCGTACCCCTACCGTCAATTCACCGTTAGTCCATCACCAAAGGCCATCTCACATTCCTTTTTCACCCCGAAGTCCCTTGATCACTTCTTATTCCTCTAATTTACCATCTACCTCTATCGCGCCTTTACCCCCGCCTTCTAATCTTTTTACCGCCCATTATCCGTATGACACACCATCCACCTCTATCCCCACTGAACCTCCTCCTCCACCGTTTAAACCTCTTATCAGTCACCATTCATTTGAGGTCCCCTCTACTTCCACTATACCCCCTCCATCATATAAACCCCTTATCGTCCATCATCCACCCCAAGTCACCTCCGTTTCTAATCTACCTCAACCATCTAAACCCCTTATCATCCGTGATTCACCCGAGACTCCTTCTACCTCTACTATACCTCCACCAAGCAAACCCCTAATCAAAACCCCTACACCCATCATAACCCCTATCCCACCAACCATTCCTCCATTATTACCCCTTAAACCTTTGTTAAAATCTACACCTAATACCATAGAGGTGCAACAAGACCCACAAGCAATGGTGCTCCGGAGTGGAAGAATGTTCCACCGGGTGTTTCCCCAGAATAGTCAGGCCCCTGAACAATCTCGGCCCGAGAAAGATAAGGAAGAGCAGTCAGAAGAGTCCATCCCTGGGACCCAGTATGACTTGTTGAAACATCTGGATAAGACGCCTGCCCGTATCTCCATCCTCGAGTTGATCAAAAGATCCACATCTCACCAAGAAGCTTTAAAGGAATATCTACAAAAAGTCATGGTGAACGAGGATCTCCCTGTGGAGAAAATCTTGACAGTCCTGACGCCCACTGATACACAACCGCCTATCATGTTCCATAATCACGATCTTGCCCCCAAGGAAGCTCGAAAATATACGTTGTGTATTGCGGTGAAAATCAATGGCGTATCAGTGGATCCGTGCCTGGTAGACACGGGCGCGTCTATAAATGTGATTTCCCCGAGTACTCTTCAAGCATGTGGGGTTGATGAAGAACAACTCATGCCCTCCTCAATCACAGTCACGGCTTATGACAATAGTAAAAGACCGCCAATGGGGATGATTACCCTCAATGTAGAACTAGGCCCTGTATCAATCTTCACGGAATTTCATATCCTTAATATGGATCCCACTTTCAAGGCTATACTAGGCCGTACCTACATTGAAGCCATGAATGCTGTACCATCCACCAATCATCAGTACTTGAAATTTCCATACAAAGGATGGGTTATTAAGGTAATGAGCATGCCTCTCTGTTCTACAGTGGATGCCATCAACACCTCTTTGCCTTCGGTCTGGCCGACTCATCGGCCCATACTATCCTTGTTGGATGTGTATGACCCTTGTCGTGCTCCCTTCACACAACAAAAGCCATTCCCTATGTTAAACTCATGTCTTCCCTTCCGCTCCAAAGGATGGGAGATTATGAGAAATATTGGCTACCAAGATGGCAAAGGTCTAGGGGCACAACTGCAAGGAAGGCTGAGACCACTCCAAAAGATAAAGCCAATCCATAGAGCTGGCTTGGGTTTTAAGGGGCCATTCGAATCAGATGGCAAACCCCTCACTTGGACTCTGTCCTCACATTTCAAGAAGGGGCCCATCGTCCAGATGGGAGATCCTCCACCGGAATCACCTGGGGGGTCACGGGATGTGTTTTTAGCTCAAGGATGTTCAAGGATCCCTAAAAAGGGAAAGATGGTTCACCTGGATTGTGAATGGTATAAATGGTTTGACATACCAGATATACGAATTGCACTGGAAAGAATGTTCTCTTCTTCACATCTAGAAGGCCCACTTTTGATCTCCGAAATGCCAGGAGACACCACCACACTTGCCAGAATGTCAAACCCTCCTCGCCAAGAGGATGTTGTCATCGACGGGTCATCATCCGTCACCAATATTGTCATCGACGGCTCATTAGCCGTCATTTTCTCTACCCACCTATCACAGCCTCTGTTGCTGTCTCCTTCCTGGGCCAGACAGTTGTCTGATGATCTTCTCAGGTCTCCTTCTTTACTCGTTTACCTGCGTGAGTTTCTCAACTCGCGCAAGATTTTCAATCATAATTTGCTCTACGAGCTACACAACCCTCTAGCTGTAGTCCCATTTTTATCTCCTCTAAGTCCTTTCCATTGTTTTGTCATTAAACATGAAAATGAAAAAAAAACGCCAATTCCACAACTCCTCAACAGCGCATTGACTTTGAGGAAACCTCCTATATCTCCCACGAGTGTGCCCCGACTCACGGGCCACTCATTCAAGGTCCCCTGAGCGACCTTCTTTTCCCCTCATCTGAGGGGTCCTTCCTTGTACATTCTTCACCATCCCCTTCAGTTTCTTCTTCTTCTTCTGTAAATGTCGGTCTAGCTAGCAATAGTAAGTCAAGGGTAGTGCCTAAGAAGAAATCCAAGGGTAGGCAGATTCCCCGTCGATTCCTTTTGGATCTAGCCACCAGGTGTCAAGCCCTTCTAGCCATCCCCCAATTGCTAGAAAATCCCGTCCAACTGCTAGAAATAGAATGTGAGAATGATTGCATGATTGATGAAGGGTATGGGGTCTATGAACTCACTGACAAGGAATACCCCATTGAAGAAGAGGATGAAGAATATGAGGACGCGGCTGACACCTATGCTAGTGGAATGAGCAGATTTGACGAGCCGTCAGCCGCTGTAGAAGAGTCTACTAAAGAGATCAATCTGGGAACTGAGGAAGACCCTAGGATTGTCCTCATAAGTGATAATTTACCATCATCTGAAGAAGAGGCACTAGTTAAGGTTCTTAAGGATTACAAGGACACGTTTGCATGGAGCTATGAGGATGCCAGGATTTGATTCTATTCTGGTTGAGCATCGTCTCACCCTCAAACCAGGGTCCATCTCGATAAAGCAACGGTTAAGACGTTTCCGCCCACAAATGGCTTTAAAAATGAAGGAAGAGGCGACAAGCTCCACAAAGCTAGGTTCATAAGAGTCGTCCTTTATCCTCAGTGGGTCGCAAACATCGTCCCGGTCATGAAGAAAGATGGAAAGGTGAGAATTTGTATTGACTTCCGGGACCTTAACCGTGCGTGTCCGAAGGATGATTTCCCTTTGCCTCATATTGATGTGTTGATTGATAACACGGCAGGATATGAAACCCTTTCATTCATGGATGGATTTTCTAGATATAATCAAATCCGTCTGGCAGAAGAAGATCAGGAGAAAACTTCATTCACTACTCCCTGGGGAACTTATTGTTATGTGGTCATGCCATTTGGACTGAAGAACGCTGGAGCCACTTACCAAAGGGCTATGATGGCAATATTCCATGACATGATGCACATATATTTGGAGGTATATGTGGATGATTTGTTGGTAAAATCTAAAACTAGGGCGGAACATTCCGAGGTCCTTGCAAAGGTGTTGCAAAGATCACGTGAATTCAATTTGAAAATGAATCTAAAAAAGTGCGTGTTTGGTGTATCATCGGGCAAGTTACTTGGCTTCATTGTGAGCAAAAAGGGTATTGAGATAAATCCCAACAAGGCTAAGGCGATTAGGGATATGCCACCCCCGAAGAATCTGAGGGAAGTTCGAGGATTAATCGGGAGGTTGCAATTTATCCGTCGCTTTGTGTCGCAACACTCGCAAAGGTGCCGGCCCTTCTACGAGTTGACCAAAGCAGGGACCAAATTCTGTTGGGATTCTAAGTGTCAGAATGCTTTTGATGGATTAAAGGAATATCTGGCCAACCCGCCTGTTCTCACTCCACCTATTCCAGATAAGCCTTTGATCCTATATGTCTCGGTCCTAGACGACTCTGTGGGAGCCGTCCTGGCACAAATCAATGAGGAAGGCAAGGAACGGGCAACCTATTACTTGTCCAAACTCCTCAACCCCTGTGAGCGAAAGTATACTACCATGGAAAAGACCTGTGCCACCCTAGTGTGGGTGGTACAGAAATTGAAACATTACTTTCTTGCTCATGAAGTCCATTTAATTGCTCGCATGAATCCTATCAAATTTCTCTTGGAAAAGTTTGTCCTTACTGATAGGCTAGCACGTTGGCAAAGCTTTCTATCTCAGTTCGACATCATCTATATCCAGCAAAAGGTGATTAAAGGCTATGCTATAGCTGAGCATCTTGCTCACCACCCTCTCCCCAAATTTGATCCTGTTCAATCAGAGTTTCCAGATGAGGAACTAATGTCCATTACCCAGTCTGATGATCCGATGTGGACATTATATTTTGATGGAGCTTTGAATTCCCAGGGGAGAGGTATTGGCATTGTCCTTTTGTCACCTGAAGGTGTCGCTATCCCAGAGGCATTCCAGCTTTCATTTCCAGTCACCAACAACGTGGCTGAATACGAGGCTCTTCTGGCAGGTCTGAACCTTGCCTATTCCTTCTGGGTCACCGAATTGCGAGTCATAGGTGATAGTCAACTTATCCTTTGCCAAGTGCTCACTAAATATCGCACTCGTGATCCCAAGCTCAAGCCATACCAAGAGCTTACTGTTGCTTTCGCTAAACTGTTCACCAAGTTAGTCTTTGTTCATGTCCCTCGCAATCAGAACATTTTGGCCGACGCTCTTGCTTCGTTGGCATCATCATTAAGGTTTCCTCTGGGCAGAAGGGCTCTGTCCGTTTCTATCCACAAGCTTATCCTCCCTGCTATTCACAACCCTTCCTATTTAAGGGTTCAGGAGGAAATGTCAAAGATGGCTCAGGATAGAGAAGTTGTTGAGAAGAGGGAGATTATGTTGGTTGAATTAACGGAAGAACTGGCTGATGAGGAGAAGCCATGGTTCTATGAGATTATCAAATATTGCAAAGACCAGTCTTACCCTACAGAAGTAACAACAGAAGATAAGAGGGCCATAAGGAGAGTTGCCCAAAGGTATACGGTGGTTGGAGGATTGCTGTACAAAAGAAGCCTCACTGGTGTTCTTCTGAGGTGTCTTGATGATGATGAGTCCTGGAAGTGTGTAGAGGAAGCACACTCAGGCGTGTGCGGTGGCCATGTGAACAGCCAAATGCTTACTAAGAAGATCCTTCGGCAAGGCTTTTACTGGCCCACCATGGAAGAAGACTGTGCTGTCTATGTCCGTAGGTGTGTCAAGTGTCAACTTCACGCCGATAAGATCTATTCCCCATCTTCCTCTCTCCATCCAGTGTCCTCCCCATGGCCTTTCTCCATGTGGGCATTCGACATCATTGGTCCTCTTGGTGATCCTAACTCCCTCACCAAGTAAAAATCTTTCATCCTCACTGCAACGGAGTACTTCACCAAATGGGCTGAAGCCGAAGCCTATGCAGAAGTCAAGGCATCCACAGTCTGCAAGTTCATCATGAAGAACATCATCGCCAGGTTCGGCATTCCAAGAACTACCATCACCGACAATGGGCCACAATTCATCTCTCAGGATCTTCAGGACCTCTGCCAAAGGTATAAGATTGCATTGCATCATTCATCACCATATTATCCACAAGGCAATGGCCAAGCGGATGCCACTAATAAAACATTGATTAAAATCATAAAGAAAACCTGTGAGTCTAGCAGATTCTCGGATTGGCCAGAAAAACTTATTGAAGCTCTATGGGCTTATCGCACTTCAGTCCGTACTCCCACTGGGCAAACTCCATTCGCCCTTACTTACGGGATGGAGGCGGTAGTCCCATATGAGATTCTGGTCCCTTCTCTTAGGGTACAATTGGATAAGGAACTTCCTCTCGACGAACGTCGTGACTCACTCCTTGCCCAATTGGAACTCTTAGACGAGAAACGTCTGGTTGCTGCCGGTCATGCTCGCGTCTACCAAAATAGACTCGCATGTTTTTACCAGAAGAAGGTTATTGAGAGAAAGTTCAAAGTTGGTGAAATGGTAGTAAAAAGAATTTTTGTAAAACCTGACGGGCCGCGTTCTAAGCTCCAACCCAATTGGGAAGGACCATACGTGGTTCAGGCTGTGCATCCTGGCAACGCCTACAGGCTAGTCAATGCTGAAGGAGTTGAGTTATCCCACCCTTGGAATGGGCTTTACCTTAAGAAGTATTACCCTTAGATAGGTGTACATACTGTCAAAGATAAAAAAAATTGAAAAGAAAAACAACAAAAAATGAAAATAACAAAAACATGTGTATAAAACAAAAGAAAAGACAAAAAATAGAAAATCCAAAATGCTGATGCTTGGAGATCACCATGTAGTTAAGTCATTGCATTCAACCTCCATGTTAGAAAAGGGCCCATTAAGACTTGGTAGGTCTCAGGTCTTGGTTTGCCAGAACCGTGGAGACCCATGTCTGGCCAGTCCGGCCTATGCCCCCTCAAAAGAAGACAACATGAATACACATCTGTGTTATAAAAATTGATAGCATCGCTTATGGTAGGGCATCACTCAAAAGGTCTCCAAGAAAGCTTAAATATTTGTTCTCTTCTTCTCGACCGAGTGAGACAGTCGGCGCCCTTAAAACGCTGAGCATGGGAAACATGAACACGACCCCTAGGGTGAGAGTAGGATCCAATTCTTCGAGCATGAATCAGAGCACGAGAAGTGGGCAGTGTCCCCGCAGGCATCCAAGAGGGATTCCATAATGTCAAAATACTATGTCCCTCGCAAAAAAAATCCATCAAAAGAATCAAAAAAAAAAAGAAGCAAAAAAAATCAAAGTCAAAGAAAGGCCTGGTCGTAACCGTGCCTGATTCCACTAAATGAAACCCCTTTGACTGAAAGTCAAATTACACAAAAGGGGGTCACGAGATGCAAATGCTCGAGAGTTAGTCCGAAGTTGCCCGAAAGGGGAAGTTAAGTGTGCCTCTATTGACTCGCCGGGTTAACGGTTTTGCCAGTCCTCTCAGGAGGTTTACCCCCAATACTCTTCCTCCTTCCCCTGAAGATAAAGGCTAAATGGAGTATCCAAAGGGTGAGACCCACCAAGGCTTGTGACTTTGTTTTAACACAAGCATACGGTTGTCCATTTTGAAAGCAGAAGTTATTGTCGTGAAGGAGTCTCCGTGTTTCTAGCTGGTCAAGACCTTTATCTACCACCTTAATGTCTTCTTAGTTTAACCTCAGGCTTAGACCAATGCAAGCGCGTCACCTATAGGTGCGACGGCGTCTGATTCCGGGTCGGCGTCGCGCGGTTGGTCATTTGGGTTCCAGGGTGTTCCATTACATACCATCTAGAGTTGTGAGGAAATAGACCCGGGTCGGGCAAATCATTTACCTCGAACATTTTTTGGGTGAATCCCTGTGGTCGGAAGCAACTGGGAGCCTAAGCATGGCATGACGGTATTGTCATCAGGATAAGTCTTAGCCGGCGAAATTATCATTCGAGGAGTCTAGAGGCCCAAATCAACCTAGATGTACACTTAGGATACCTGGGAGGTTACCAAGAAACCCTCGTCCTCGTGCAACTTACATGTTATATGGGTTGGTCATCATGCATTAGTAAAAAAAAAAAAAGCCAAAAATAAATAAAAAATGACAAAATCTAAAAAAAATCCAAAAAAAGGGGGAGAAAAATGTATATGCACAAAAAAAATGGAAATGTAAAAGACCAAAAATAATAATAAACAAACAACAAAACACAAAAAAATTAATATACACCTTAACAAAAAATAAAGATCACATCTTTGCATGATCGCATTTCTATGCAGCATTCATTTTAAAATTCTCGTTTGCATCCGTGTGCTTGTCTGTCGCATTCATTATCCTTTATTATTGCCTTTGTTAATAAAGGCTTGCCCCTTGACTCGTTATCAAGGATAGTTCAAAACTTCGTTTGCTTGTTGAGCAAGGGGCAAGTCAGAGCAGAAATACTGACTTGTTTGCTTAGGTGTGTGCAGGAATTCGAAAGCTCAGGAAGAAGCAGAGAATCAAACACAAAACACTTTATTTCACTTCTATTCAAAATAAAAATAAACAACAAAGATATTACATCAGATTTCACCTTCTCTCTCCACATTACTTGTCCCGCCACCCTCCGGATGAGACACTCTTGAGAGGGCTATCCAATCATGGAATGCGGTCCTTCCACCGCTTTGTGCTCCTCTTCCGATCTCTACTCCCCGGCGCCGATCTGCGGGGGCACCAAAGGAGCTGCTGACACGAAAGCCACGCTCTCGTGCTCTTCGGTAGCGTTCCTCACCGTCCTTTAGCCACTGCTCGGCGAGGCCGAGACTGGTCTTCAATTCAAATAATTGGGCCTCCAGGGCCCTCTTCTCCTCTTTCTCGGCCGACCTCTTGGCCTTCTCTCTTTCCTTGACCTTTTCCCTCTCAGCACGTTCTCTCGCTCTGTCTTCCCTCTCCAGCTGAAGGGTGATCCTCAGCTCTATAGCGTCCCTAGAAAAGTCATCACCTGGACGACGCTGCAGTTCCTCTTCTAGCTCGGCTATTCTAGCTTCCTTCTGGGCGGCATGCGCGATTGCCTCCTCCGTTTCTTTCTCCTGCCAAACGTTTCATCTCAGGTTTCTGGTAACGCTTGAACAAGGGATATTAAATGGTGAGGCTCTCACCTGTACAGAAAGCATCCCTTCTGCTTCCGCAGCCCGCTGTGTGGCATGAGCAAGTTGCTCGTGTAGTAAATCTAACTCTGAAGTGGGAATCCATAGAATGGAAGAAACGCCGTCTGCCCCCATCGCCGATAAAACTACGTCGAGCTGGGCACGCTGCGTACACACATGAGAGGTGACAGATAAATGGTTAACGCCATGAATTTCAAATCATGCCAGGAGTATGTATATATACACTTACTGATGAACCCAGAGCCGCTCGGGCATCAGTTAACTCTTGCTCCGTGTCCGCCAAACGAGCTCGTAAGTTCGTTATTATGGTGTCACGGGCATCCTACAACCATGGCTCTTGAGTTCACAAATAAAAATAAAAAAAATGGAAATTATAAAAGACAAAAAAATGGTGTTTTACTTTACCTCTATAAGCCCTCCAAGCTGGAGCCTCTCCGCATACATTGCCCTATAGAGCCGTAGGTAATCTTCACTGTCTTGCGCTTGTGATTCCAGGAGCGTGCCACCCCGCTGCCAGTCTTCATACTGCTCGGGGAAGCGCACCCTCCAATCAACGCAGGTTGCCGGCCCACGCGTCTTCTTCCCGACGCTGGGTGAGAAGGTTATATCCACCCATTCCTGGGCAAGCCCGAGGGTTCTCATGACTAATCGTAGCCTTAGTGGCTCAATTTCATTCAAGCAATGGAGCCAGAGATCCCGTCCGAATCGGGCACGGCTTCCAATTACCCATGGCTGGTCGACATCGACCATATTCAAGTAAGGCCTCCAGTTCACCTATGTTGGGTTGTACATATCTTCTTAGTTACTCAAAAATACAAAAAAAAAATAGAAAAAAATAAACAAAACATATAAAAAAGAGAAAAAAGTATCCTACCATCGCTGCAGGGAACTCTTGCAGCTCCCATCTCGATACCATCAGCTAGTAAGATAATGGTGCTGTACTCATGATGGGTTGCCACCGCCTAGCCAACGGGATCGTCACTGGCCGACAATGTCGAGCTCTCCCCATTGGAATATAATAGTAGCTCCACAACTACACCATCATGTGTCATTGGCATCAACAAATACAAGAAAAAAGCATAAAACAAAAATCACAAAAAATAATCTTTTACTTGGATGAAGGGCGTGAACCCATTTATTGTCACCTCTCGGCCTGTCCTTTGCGATAGACCTGTGAATAGATGCACTAGTACGGCAGCTCCCCAGGCGTACTGTCCTACTCTCTCCAAGTCCACGAGCAGCTCCAAGAAGCGGCAGTGTATGTTGTCTCCCTTGGAGCCCAGTAGCAACCTACCCAACAGAAAGAGGAGGAACCTCCTCAGGTCCATGTTGGTCCTTTCCCAGTTGCTGGCATCTGCACAGTATACAGCACGGGCACCTCTCTCTGCCCTTTCCATAAATTCCTCCAAGGACTCGTCATCCCGTGAACGGATGTCAGTAAGCCCTAACACCTCCAGGATCGATGTTTTGGCTACTGACCTGTTCTTCCGTCCATCGAGTTCCAGTCCTAACAGTTTCTGGGCACCTTCTCGGTAATCCGCATAAGTGACGCCGGTCACTGCCTCTCCATCCACTTTGAGGCCCGTAATGCGGACCATATCTTCCAAACTGGGCACCATGTGCCCCCAAGGCATCAGGAATGCCCGACTCGCCGGATCCCATCTTTCATGTAATGCTTGGATCAGGGCAAGGTCGAGCTTTATCGGCTCGATTCGGAGGAAGGCACCGAACCCCATCACGTCTAGCCTGGCCTTTTGGAAGTCCGGGAGACCTCGATATGCTGCCACTACCAGCTCCCAAGAGATGTGCGAGCGCATCATGCTCTGCACATATACAAGAGGTGAAAAAGGGGAACATTGCTAAGCAAGAAAGGAGAAGAAAAGGATGAAGGAAGGAAACCAAAGAAGCCACTTACAAGCTATGATCGGGTCCTCTCACTCAGTTGTCCTTCGACTTCTGAGAGTCTCCTGGAACTGCTACCTGATCTGCTCCTCTTCGAGGAGCGGGAAGACTCACCCTCTGCTTTAAAGCTGGATTCACCCTCCATCCTGAAAAAATGAGCAACACTCGCAACCTCCCTTCCTTACAAATTTGCACTCCTCAAGTCTGCTCTCAGGACTTCGGTGTTTCCAAGTCGAGCGAAAGGGGAGGTATTTATAGGGTTGGAAAGAAGGTGATCTGGATCTATCACCATCACCCCAGCAACATCCTTTACGACAAGTCACCCTCTCTTTACTCTCGCATGTCACTCTGCCATCTAGAGTGATCAATTCGGAGGCGTGATTTGTTGACTTGCCCTCCCCATGCGGTCTAAAGATTTCCCGTGTTTATTGTCCCATTGCGACTACTTTTAGCGCAAAGAAGAAAGTGGGGGACATTTATACGGGAAAATAGGACCAGGGACCAACGTTGTTGAAATTGGTGGTAGATTCCTTTGAAAGTCATGGCCACGGTACACTTGCGTGCCACTTTGCCATGTGAAGTAAATGGAGCAGAGCTGTGATTTGTTGACCCGCCACTCCTATTTGGTCCAAAGATTCCGCGTGTCCCTTGTCCTATTGCGACTACTTTTAGCGCAAACAAGGAAATAAGGGACATTCACGTGGGAAAAGAGCACCATGGGCCGATATTGTTGAAATCCGTAGATGATCCCCTTGAAAATCATGGCTATGGTGAGTCACCGCCCCGTGTTTTAAGGAGACATCTCGTCGAGTACGTCTCGCAGGAACCCATGTGGTAGAGAAGAGCTGTAGAGCAGAAGGAACATATCAAGGGCGAACCAGCCGTGTTCAAACCAACCTATTTCACTCGCACATATATATAAGGGTTTGTGCCCGTCATGAGAAGGGAGTGAGTGAACAAGCCACTCACTAACCCTCATCACCCTCCTGGTCGCTTCTATTCTCTCTCTCAAGGCAAGAAGTCCCTTGGAGGCCTTTTATAATTCCGTGACGCAGCAATCACTTTGTCGCGCCATGTGTTCCCACCTGCTCTTCGGCAGTGCTCCTCGCCATCCTCCTGTCTCTCTCGCGACCCTGATGGCCGCGAAGCTCTTGAAGTCGAGGCCGCTAGCTGAGCTGCCCTATGCTCTGCCGATGAAGATGCTACCAACTCCAGGAGCTCCTCTGTTGTGAGCTCTAATCCCCTTCCATCTGCAGAGCGAGCCATGTTTGGATGCTCTTTCTCTCAGAGCTCTATTTTTGCCTTTTCTCTCTCTATTATCTCTTGCTTTATCTCTCTCTTAGCCATTCGGAGAGAAATCTTTAGCTCCCGGGCATCTCAGGGCAACTCCTCATGATAGTTGCCTTGAGTTTTTGGCTCTTGTCCGGAATGGTTGGCTATCACCTAGCACTGGCTATTGCAGATGTTTGTGCCAAAAATAAGAAAAAAGAGAAAAAAGGGAATAAAAAAGAAAAAAACAGTAGAGAGTAAGGATGTAAATGGCATTAAAGCTTCCATATTTATTCCAAGATAAGATACATTAGGGTTTGGACATCTCATGCCTCAATTTCCCCAACTCAATTACATAAGCTTTTAGCAAGTCTTCGTCCTCACTCACAGACTCTGTTGCCCTCAGTATAATGCTGGCCTTCCATGACGCTTTGATTGTCTTCACATTTCTTGCGTCACCACCTGTGCCCAGCTCCCTTTTTCTGATTAAAGGAAGCTCGGATAGCAGTGGGAATGAATGGCGAGGGAGGCCCATCTGAGTATGACACCGATGGGTGTTGTAAAGGATGAATTCAGACGTGCCAACAAGTTGGAGCTCCATGTTAAGAGAAGAGCTCGTGAGAAGCTCATATGGGAGTGAGCATGTCGGTGCACGAGTGAACATATACTCTTCAAAGGTACTGAAGTGAGCCCGCCAGTCTTCACGTTTCTTCAGCCAGGGAACGCGATTTGCTATACTACTACTAGAGCCTAACACATTGACCATATGGTGAAGCGGGCTTTGTTGGAAGAGTCTTGAAGTAGACGACATTCCCTCACGATGGTTAAATTTGAAATGCAAGTCAGTCCAGCAATTCAAAAGGAGTGTGCAACCAAAAGGAGGCTTACCCATACTGGAAGCCGTGAGTCCGCTATAGAGATAAGCAAGGATGGCAGGTCCCACTCTCTTTCCTTCCCAAATTCCACAGATGGCGCTTAGTTGATCTTCCTCCACTATGTTGTCAGTATAAGGGAATAGGAGAGCACCCGCTAAGCAGATGGTGAATCCCTTCATAAGCCCTTCAATGCGGTCATCATCACTTGTCAACCTTTCAAGAGCATTTATGACCCAATCTGCAAGTTTTTGCAGATGGATTCCCTTCTGAGTCTGGACGCCCTTGATGGCTTCGGACGGCATGAAGCTTCTGAGCACCTCCTCGGAAGTCACCCTTCTTAGCATGCGCATAACCTTTACCTTGCCATTTCTCTGGAATTTCTTCACGCCCAGCAGAAGTTCTACTTCTTCGAGAAGAATAGTTGCCTCGAAAGTGGGGAAAATGAATGTATGGGTTTGAGGGGGCCAAAGCTGTACCAGTGCACCCATAGCCGCCCAATCCATGTGAATCTCATTATAATGTTTGGCATGAGTTACGAGCTTTTGGAGATGCCACTTTCTGATGATGGCCCTCATACTGATCGAGATGTTCGAAGTGAGTTTCGACAGCCATGGCAACCTTGAAAACTTCCTCGGGCTAGGAAAGAGTGGATATGTCTGGAAATAGAAAAGTGGAGAAGGCGAAAATAAACATAAGAAAGTCTTGCAGAAACACAAAAAAAGAAATGTTAACTCACCATTCGAGACTGGATTCTCCCGCTAAGATGCCCCTCGAAGTCAGTAAGCCGCTTGCACTCGTTGTTGGGCTTATTTTTCTTCACGGGATTGGAAGACTGGCCTTCCATCTCGAACTTTGATCTCCTCGTAAGCTTCAACTTTCTTAGCTCGCCCTGGAATGCATTTTCTTAAGGCCAAGGGGGCGATACTTATAGTGAGGAAAGGAATCCAGGAACAGTGTTAGCAGTTTCGTTTTGTTGTATGTGATAATGTGCTTGCATAGTTGTGATCTTGTTTTGTTATGTTAATTATCGAGTGGGGTACCACTGTCCCACCGATGCCCCACCTTGTCCCGCCTTGTCCTCTAATCATTCAATCATTGTGATCCCCCCTTATCGTGCATCGTATTATATGATATTTACGCTACTAGAGCATGCCAAGGACCTTATGGTCTGGACGAATCTGGGATTTGAGTTCCCCTTCAACAAAAACAGTGATGATCCCGGAGGAGTTCAGGACGTACGGATAGGCCGTTAAGTTGTGATAGAATGGGGACGACGGTTCCGTTCGATGAGTCGGTACGTGGATAAACGGGCCCCGGCTCAGTATCAGCTCATTGGATCGGTATACTGACCCACTCTCCACAGCTTAGCAATGTTATCCTTGGCTAGTTTCTATTTTAGTTTGTTTTATTTTTCTTTTAACCCAACATGCATTCATGTAGGACTTTGAGTTCATTGTGGAAAAGCATTCACTTACTTTGATTGTGTGAGCTACTGTGCTTAATTGCTTAAATATGGGATATTCCATTCCGAGTCGAGTACTGAGTTTTTCGAGGTTACCTTGGGATGTTTCTCTGGAAGAAACCATTGTTTGGATTTGTCTCCAATCATCCGTTTATTTCCTTCGGACCCACCTTGGCTGCAGCACTTCCACAATGGCTGGTAACTGCTCCCCAATGGTGAAACCTGAGGTTTACGACCCAGGTACTTCCGCACCGTGAAGTTGGTCCTTTTAGTTTGTTTGTGCCCCAGTGCACACAATATCCTTCCTAGTTTATTTACCATCCAAATAATCGTTGATTTCGGAGAACCTTCCTCAAGGTTGCTTCGTGAAACTCGGGAAAGATTCCCATCGCGTGATGTTAGAAGCGTGTCTCATCACACCTTGGCATCGACTTTTCAGTTCACTTCATTTCATTTCAATACACTTCGTTTCATTCCATTACACGCCCTTCCCTTACAAAGTGGATGACAAGGCGGGGCAGCTGTAGACACGTCATTTCTGACGTTACGATGAGTAAATCCCATATTGTATCGTAATGCCCTGAAGTGGCTTACATCTTCTTTTATTTGAGTGATTTCCGTAATTGTGGTTAAATTGCATTATTTTGTGAAAGGGAGAAAAATTAAAATATGTATCCATATAAAATAAATAAAAAGAGAAAAAATAAAATTCTAAAAAATGTGTACAGTTGTGTTTACGTAAAAATAATATAATTGATCTTCTTTAATAAATTTATTTTCACAAATATATATATAAGTGATTATTATATATATACAAAATCAATAAAAATATATTTACTAAAAAGTAAAAATTAAATAACCATAAAAATGAACAAAAATAAGAAAGTAAAAAGATAAAACAAAACAAACAAAACAAATACAAAAAAAGACAAAAATATATAATATAATAATATCCTCTGTACATTCATTTCTTTCTCCCTATTCCCTTCCCCCTTCTCACGTAGCTCACCACCCCCACTTCCCTGTTCTCACCCCACTCGTCACGGCATCTTTCATTCTCTCCGGTCGAACTCCCCACAGCCTCTCTTTCTCTTCACTTCCACCTCTCCTCACCAACCCTTCGCAGCTCCGTCTCCATGCCATAACCTTCCTTCACGCGAGCACCCCACAGCTCCCCACGCCTGCAGAACCTCTCTCGTCTCTCTCTCACCCGGACAACTCCCCCTCACCATCTCACCCTATCTCCCACAGCAGAGCACCGCCGCCCCTCACACCCTGCTAACTCGACCGCCCCACTCCTCTCACCCACAGACCACTCCACCTCCCCCGGACACCCACGGCAACCCATCCGCACTCCCTCTCTCTCCCAGCCACCTCTGTAGCCTCCTCCCTCCGCCACTCTTCTCCCTTTCACCAGACCTTTCCCCACTCCCTCTCTCTCACTCTCCACATCCCATGGCAACCCCCATCCCACTTCCCGCTTCTCTCTCTGCCCCGGCCAGCTAGCCCCCTCTCGCTCACACCTGTGCTACCTCCGCCATCGTCCTCCAACCGTCAGCGACACCAACGCAAACCACCCTCTGCGACTGTCCACCTGTGCATACCGCCGTTGCTGCCTCGAGCTTCCCCCTCCAGCCACCGTTAGATCCCATCCATCTACGGCCCTCGGCCACGCCTGTGAGCTTCACGCCAACGTCCCCGTCCGAGCTCCCACGCCGCCGCAGCCTACCCTCTCCGCTGCGCACCTACCGGCCTCGCACCCGCGAACGCCAACGTCGTCCACCTCTGGGGCACGTTGCATGCACCATCGCGAGTACTCCTCGTACGCGAGACCACCGCTGCTGCCTGCGATCACCCCAGCCGCCGCGAGCCGCCACCTTCACTTCGACCGTCCGAGCCACGGCAACACCCCCGGCCACGTACGTCATCCCCCCGCCGGCTGCCGCTGCCGTCTCCGATCTCCGTCGACCTCGCCGCTGCTAGCCGCTACGAGCACGCCGTCCATGCCACAGCCCCCGTGCATGCACCGCTCCCCTCGTCGTGAAACACCCACGCCGCCCGCCGTTGCCGCCGTCGTCGCCTACACCGACAGCCACCTCCCGGCCTCCTTCTCTCTCCCTCTCTCCGTTTCTCTCTCTCGCCCTCCCTCTCTTTTCCCTGCCGATCTCCCTCCCTCTCTCTCACTTCTTCCCCCCGTCGTCTCTCTTCCCCCTCCCGGTTCTCCCCCTCTCTCACTTCTTCTCTCTCTCTCTCTCCCTCATCTCTCCCTTTCTCCCATTCTCTCACGGTCTCTCTCTCCTCCCCGCCGTGCTCTCTCTCCCTCTCTCTTTCTCTCTCTGTCTCCCTCTCCCCCTCTCTCTTTCTCTCCCTTTCTCCCACTCTCTCACGGTCTCTCTCTCTCTCTCTTCCTCCACCCCCTCTCTCTTCATTTATTTTATTTTTTTATTCTCTTCTCTCTCTTCTCTTCCCCCTCTCTTTTCTCTGTCGCGTCCCCCCTCTCTCTCTCTCCCTCTTTCTCTCTCACTCAACCGCTCTCTCTCTCTCTCCCCCACCCTCCCCCTGCTTCTCTCTCTAACTCCCCCTCTCTTCCTCTTCATCCTCTCGATCTCTCCCCCTCCCATTTTTTATGTTTTTTTTAATCCTCTCTATTACCTTCTCTCCCCCTCTCGATCTTCTCTCTTATTCTTTTTCATTTTTTTATCCTCTCCCCCTCACTATCTCTCTCTTCCTCTCTCTCTCTCTCTCCCCCTTTCACGTTCTCTCTCCCTCTCGATCCCCCTCTCTCTCTTCTTTTAGTTCTTTTTTTATTCCCCACTCTCTCACTCTCTCCTTCCCTCTCTTCTCTCTCTTGATCTCTCTCTCTCTCTCTCTCTCTTTTTCATTTTTTTTAATCGTTCTCCCCCCCCTCATTCGCCCTCTCTCTCTTTCTTTTTTTTCTCCCATATATATATATTATATATATTATATACATAATATATATGTCACATATGTATCATATATATATTTTATCCTTTTTCTTCTAAAACAAAGTCTTAAAAATAAATAAAAAAAGAGTTTTCTCTCTCCCTTTCTCGTCTTCTTTCTCAAATTCTTGTTCTTTTATTTCGACCAATTTACGAATATGTTTATATATGTGTGTGTTTATGTATATGTTAAATATATTTAATATGTTTAAGTATATGGTTACATAAGTATATTTATCATTCATATGTATATGCTTGTGTGTGTGTGTTCTTATGTCCGGCCTAACTAGTTTCTGAAGTCTACTCGGAAGCTCCTTAGTCGTACTGTGTTCGTGACGTTGAAGCCCTTCTCAAAGCTCGTCGCCGGTCTCCTCCGATAAGCTTTTCTCCCTTTTCTTATTTTTAATCAGTCAGTTAATTATATCGCATTACATGCATCATTTAGCGTATGTGCCATGCCTTGTGGGTGTCTTTGTGTTTGTGCATTTTATCATGTCATTCTCCCACCCTTTTAGTTCTAAAGGGGTTTTAAACACACCAACCAGGTACGTGTTCGTTTATATTATTTACAGTTTCATTATCTAAGGATTGGTACCACACCACCGTCGTTCTCACCAACCAGTTTTCCTCTGTTTGTTCTTTGTGTAGGGGTAACCAGTTATAAGGCCCTCTTCTTCGGCCTGTCGAAAGAAGAGGAAGAAGGAGTCCATGTCGTCCCTTTCCTGAGGCGAAAGCGATCAATCCACTCGGGACCCTCGGTCCCTGACGATCACAACACTCCTAACGCGCGCTCCATTGTGACTATCTTTTATTTTAATAACACCCGGGGAGAGTTACTTCCCGCAGCGGTTATCTTCTTCCGTCTCTGACCTCACCCGCGCGGAGGATTATTCCCCGCGGCGGTTTTTGTGATTTACTTTCTATATATCTAACTCCTAATTGGTGCGGTGGGTCACCTCCCGCGACCGTTTCCATTTCAACATTTGATTTTCTGCACTTTACTGTCTAATTCCTAACTATTTAATTTCAGCATTCCCCTATCATCGCTTTAAAACCCCGTGGAGATCAACATCTCGCGGCGGTTTATTTGATCCCTTTTCCTTTCCTGTCACATATACTTATCTTATAGTAAAGACCCCTCAGAGGCCACAGTCTCGTGGTGGTTTATATATATATTATTTATGTCACATTAAAGACCCCTCAGAGGCCACAGTCTCGTGGTGGTTTTTATATATATATATATATATATATATATATATATATATATATATATATATATATATATATATATATTATTTATGTCACATTAAAGACCCCTCAGAGGCCACAGTCTCGTGGTGGTTTATATATATATATATATACATATATATATGTATATATATATATATATTATTTATATTATTTATGTCACATTAAAGACCCCTCAGAGGCCACAGTCTCGTGGTGGTTTATATATATATATGTATTATTTATATTATTTATGTCACATTAAAGACCCCTCAGAGGCCACAGTCTCGTGGTGGTTTATATATTTATATACTTATACTTATTATTTATGTCATAGTAAAAACCCCGCAGAGGCCGCAGTCTCGTGGTGGTTTATATATTTATATATTTATACTTATTATTTATGTCATAGTAAAAACCCCGCAGAGGCCAATGTCTCTTGGTGATGTGTATATATATTTATATTTATTATTTATAATACATTAAAAATCTCGTAGAGGCCAATGTCTCGTGGTGGTTTATATATATACTTATATATATTATTTATATCGCATTAAAAATCCCGTAAGGCCAATGTCTCGCGGTGGTTTCTAGATGCACATATATTAATTACTGCTCATCTTGCAATATTACTGTTAAAACCCCGCAAAGACCAATGTCCTGCGGTGGTGTGCTTTTATTCATATTGTTCTTGTAACTGTTCAGGGAGTGATATATCGTTACAATTTCCGAGTCTACGTGTCTTCCCGTCTGTCAAATTCTATTACGTAGAGTCCTAGGACTCGAATTCGGTATCTGAAAAGTTGCTCTCGGAACGGTGGGTTACGCCTACCGGGAAGGGGTTCAGTTTGCGTGAGAGGGTCTTCGGACCCCTATCTCCGCCATGTACCGGAGTTCGGTCAGTCTAAATTCTTTCTGTCTCCATTAGAGTGTCATCTGTAGGTGTACTTGTCCACCGTTCTTTCATATCCCCCATAGCGCGCGTTTCATTGTTTTATCCTCATTTCTTTCACCCTTTATTACTCAGAGAGGGGGAAACCCCATCTCTCTCTCTCAGTCCACCATGTGACGCGTTCACAAGAGCTACTAGCCTACTGCCAGAAAGAGAGAGGTTACGCCATATGACGACTAGAGAGAGAAGTCCTCCTGCACGATCTTACTACCCAGCGAGCACTCTCCGAGTGAACAATGGGAGCGGCGAGCACTCGTCCGGAGGATCTACACGGCTCTCGATCTTCTTCCTCGACTTCTGTCTCAATCTCTCTCTAGCTCTTCTCTACTACTATTTAATCCGTTGTTGACTTAAGCATCGGAGGGTTGTCCCCTAGAGTAACACCCAGGACTCCTTATGACGCCTCTTACTTATGACGTTCGCAGGCTTCTATGGGTGCGAGACGACTTCCCCATTTAATAAATAGAGAAGGTGGTACGTGACATAGAAATCAGATTTCAGCCTCTACACCCCCATATTGATTAATAGTGTTCAATCATACCCCTCATCGTCTAACACCATCAAAGTTAATAAAATATTCTGTTAAATATGTAAAATATAAGATTTTAAAGAGCAATAGAAGATAATATGAAAGATTGTAGGGGCATGTATGTTATTATCTTAATTTTGGGAGAAGATTAAAGAAGGATAGATCAATCCTTTTTCATCTTAATTTATCTAAAACTAAATTAAACAAACAAAAAATAACAATATGACTATATACGCTGGAATACGACTATTATGGGTTATTATGGGGGTATGCGTGACAATACGAAGAATATAAGATATAGAGTAGAATAGGTAAGATTTTAAGGTCATACATGTAATTATCAAAATAAATTGTTCTTTGACATACATGATCAAATCATGGTTGGTCGTCTCGAATTGAGTCACCCTAACTCGACTTGACCCATATTGAATCTAGACAAATTCGATACGTGATCCACTTAGAAATACATGAGTCAATATAAATTACTTAAATAACAACATAATATTTAAAAATTAGTCTAATTTTTAAAATAATAAAAAAATATAGTAGTCATCTAATACTTGCATTTCGTGATAAATAGTATTAAACTCTATTGTCAAATTCATACATTTACCGATTATATGATCAAAAATTAGTTAAAAATAAGAAATAGATTAAATAATTTAATTGATGAAAGAGTTATTTTACAACTTAAAATATAGGATAAATAATCTATATATTGTTAAAAATTTAATTTTATAAAACATAATAAAATATCTTAAACATGCGACTCGATCGAATCAACTCAAGTTGAGACTAAGTCAGAATCTAACTCAAAGTCAGGAGTAAGTCAATCCAACTTGTACCGAATAATTAGACCGGTCATGAGTCCATATGTAATTTAAGAGTAGTCGAACCTTAGCTGGATCAAATGGACAGAATGCGCCCCTTTGTTAAACACGATAAAAAGGAAAAAGAGTGTGAGCCCACTTTTTTTAACTCCATGCTCTTCACCCTCACCTCCCTCTCCTTGCCTCTCCATGCCCTCCGCTATGAAGTTGCCCACTCTGAATCCCAGCAACTACATGTCCTCATCCAACAATTAATGGTACCCCTCACCATGTTTTTCTGCATTGCCTCTTACGTACCTCCATCCACCTCCTCCGGTTCCTCTCACGCTGGCCCCCATCGCCTCCTCCACTATATGTTTTGTGTTCGTCACCACTCCCGCCATTGTGGCTTTCCTCTGGTCTCTTGATCTTCCCTTGCCACAGGTTGTGTTGGGTGAGTGTTCGATTACTGCGACTGGAATGGAAGGAAACGAGGACAGGGAGACCTGATCCCAGGGCAGTGGTCAGTCCTCGCATCACTGTGGAGTGCCACCTGATCATGGTAGTAGGCGTGTTTGACACTTGTTGACCTCTAACATGGCGCGAGGTCAAAAGTTCAAAGATTATCACCAGACATATATACTTGCCCATTCACCAAGCCTTGCAATCCATAGAATCTTCTCTCTAATGCGGAAACACGAAAGAAAAGAACATCTCATCGATTATGTAAAAATACCATCCACTCACACAAGCTCCGCGAAGATCTACTTATTATTATTATTTTAAACTTACTATGCCAGTTCGCTTTTACAAAACTGAGGTGAGGGGGAGCAGCAAATGCGGACACGGGAAGCTTTTTCCCTGCGAGGGAACAAAAAAAAGACCAAAGCAACGGCTACCCCAGAGCGGAAAACACGCAGTCACCTCAGCCGGAGAGGCAGCGCCCATCATGGTACCCTCCTCCCTCGCACTTGCTTCCTGCCATTGCCCACTTTTTATAACCCCCCCCCCTCTCTCTCTCTCTCTCTCTCTCGTGTTCCAGCGGATGATGTGGTCGGACTAATCAGTTCGTCGGCTTCTGAATCGTCCAGTCCAGTTCTTACTTTTTTTTTTCCTCCTCAATCATAGATCGCTGGATTCAAGACTGCCGTCAGAAACCCCCCCCAAAAAAAAGAACACTTTTTTCCCCACCCTCCCGGCACGGGGGAGGTGTGGTAAGGTAACTCCAGCTGTGAATCCGGTAACACCCACTGGGCATCTACTACTACATAGCCATCACCAGAGCTGCCCCACACCCCAGCAGCGAAAGCAAAGCATTTCTCTCTCTCTCTCTCTCTCTCTAGGGGACGAGCACTGTGCAGAAGAAGAAGGGGAAAGCGCAATGAGGAAAGATGGAGGAGGGGGTGGTGCCGGGGGAGGAGCCGCCGCGGCTTCCCCATTCTCCTGCCTCGACGTGAAGCCCTTCGTCGCCACCCTCGTCGCCCTCACCCTGGTAATGGCCATCTGGCAGCTCCAGCCCTACGAGTCCCTCCTCTCCGCCCGCCCCAGCTGCCCCCTCCCCAACCCCTCCCCCACGTCAACCCTCGCCGCCGCCGCCAATTCGGTCTCTACGGAGAAGCTCTCCGCCCGCCGGACGCCCTCCCCCGCCGACCCCAACAAGAGGGTCCTCCGCCCCTACGGCAGCGCCGCCGCGCTCTTCGTCCAGATGGGCGCCTACCGCGGCGGCCCCACCACCTTCGCCATCGTCGGCCTCGCCTCCAAGCCCGCCCACGTCTACGGCAAGCCCTGGTTCAAGTGCGAGTGGGCGCCCAGCGGACCCAACGGCACCACCATCCGGGCCAAGGCCTACAAGATCCTCCCGGACTGGGGCTACGGCCGCGTCTACACGGTGGTCGTCGTCAACTGCACCTTCCCCCGCAACCCCAACGCCGACAATCTCGGCGGCAAGCTCCTCCTCCACGCCTACTACTCCCCCTCCCCCCGCCGCTTCGAAAAGTTCGTGGCTTTGGAGGAGGCCCCGGGATCCTACGACGAGTCCAGGTTCCGGCCGCCCCACCAGTACGATTACCTCTACTGCGGGTCCTCCCTCTACGGCAACCTCAGCGCCCCCCGCATCCGGGAGTGGATGGCCTACCACGCTTACTTGTTTGGGCAGAGTTCCCATTTCGTGTTCCACGACGCCGGCGGAGTCGGACCGGAGGTGAGGAAGGTGCTGGAGCCGTGGGTGCGGGCGGGGCGGGCCACGGTGCAGGACATCCGGGCGCAGGCGGAGTACGACGGGTACTACTACAACCAGTTCTTGGTGGTGAACGATTGCCTCCACCGGTACCGGCACGCCGCCAAGTGGACCTTCTTCTTCGACGTCGACGAGTACATCTACCTGCCGGGGGGCAACACGCTGGAGTCGGTGATGGCGGAGTTCGGGAACTACACGCAGTTCACCATTGAGCAGAACCCGATGTCGAGCAAGCTCTGCGTGAGGGACCCTAGAAGGGATTATTCCAGGTGAGCCAGTGGGACCAAAGCCTTTTTGCTTTCTTTCCTGTGCTTAATTCCCTTCGATCTGATCGCTGCTCGAGGGGGACAGTTGAAGAGGATTTCCCAAATTACATAAAACCTAGCAGAAGCAAATCTGGAAGAGGTGGGTCGGCTTCTAATCTGCATTGTGTATGGGTTGCTTTTCCCGAGTGTTCATGTTGCGAGCTTGGCGATGCTGGATGTTTCGACGTGGGCAGAGATTCTGATCTAAGAATTTCAGTGCCCTTAACACTCAGAAAATTAAAGCAATTGTGAGAAAGTTGGAATCGGTTTTGTTTTACTTGGTGTCCTTTTACCTCTTTGCAAGCAGAGGAAGAAAAATGGTTTAAGGAGTGCTAGCAACCAGAAGTAGTTCTTCAGATTAGGATGCTAAGGACCTCCTTGGGCAATGGATGGCACCTCAGTTGGAGTTTCTCTTGCCACTGGGCAGCTTAATGGAACAGGAGTAATGTTATAGAAGGGAAAGGTCATGCGATAATCTAGAGGTAGGAGAATTGACCTTTTGCTTGCAAGGGTTCTCCCTTTTGCCTTTAATCCTCTGTCATTGACGTTATCATGGTGGAATCCTCTCAGTATTTGGCCGGGGAATTAGTGTTTAAATCGGTAGGCAGAGTTTGAATGGATGTTCTCCTTTATAGCACTGGAGGAGAACTACAATGAATAATATTCTAAGTGGATGTAGCAGACACGCGCGATTACGCCAAGAGAGTTGACAGTAGGTAGAATTGATTTGTATGTTCTGTGTTGTTTCGGTGCTAAAAGTCTATAAATTTCATAGGATGATCAGAGTTGTATCCCCAGGCTGTTGAATGTAAGTACAGGGGCATATTTGGGGAACGTCAGAGTTTGTTGAACTTCAGAGACATTGGTATGTTTTGCATCAGTCAAAATGCTTATATGATGATGTCCTAGGAATGGGCACCGAGAAGGTTCTCATGGAAGCTCACTAGAAGTAAGCAATAGCCTCGGGAGCAAAGCATCATCAATATTTCACTAAACATGCTTCACATGATTAAGGACTTTTTTTTTTTGCTTATGCTTTCCATTATTTCTTCTCCTATATGTGTGTGACATATGCATTAGCATCATGCATAATTGCATGCATAACAACAAGAACAGGTAGATGGACGAACAGGAATAATACGCCGCACATCAATGAATTAAACATTCATTCTTTACATGATTAAGAAATTCTTTTGCTCCTGCTTATTTTTGTTATGCTTTTCCATTCCTTCTTGTCTTGTTATGTGAATGGCATATGCACTAGCACGAGACATCATAACATAGAAAAACAAGAACAGCTACATGGTCAAACAGGAATAATACATAGTAAATCATTTGGTTTGTCATTGATTGCACTTCTTAACAGCCTCTTCTATGGAATCTCTAGGGAATGGGGTTTTGAGAAGCTGGTTTTCCGGAACTCAATCAGTGGGATAAGGAGAGACCGCAAGTACGCCATTCAGGCCAAGAATGCATTTGCCACAGGTGTTCACATGTCAGAGAATGCGGTTGGGAAGGCACTCCACAAGACTGAGACCAAGATCAGATACTACCATTACCATGATTCCATCAACGTCTTGGGTGAGCCGTGCCGAGAATTCGTCCCAATGCCGGCCAAGGGCAATCTCACATGGTTTGAGAAGATCCCCTACGTTTATGATGACAACATGAAACGCTTCGCTGATACTGTCAAACGTTTTGAACAGCAAACAATTGGATCCTTCCGAGGATAACAGTCTACTGTGGCCTTGTTAATTGGTGATCTATGCCGCATTATTCGATCTTATATGTTTCTCACTGTTGGGTGGGATGGCCGAGATGCCGCCGAGGATGATTGGAAGCTTTTGAGCTTGTCAACAAGCCATCTCGAGTTGTAGGGCATCGATGATGGTCTCTCACAACCAACTCCAGAGAGCGATGTTGGGTCAGAGGAAGAAGCTTTGATATACCAGATGAACATACCTGATTTGCGTGCGGAGGGAAAGATAATGGTGCAAGGTTGTGGCTTTATCTATTTGTAAAGTTGTGGCTTCGTTCACACTCCTCTTAGATCTGTGTAAATCTGCTGCCCCCCATTTGTTGTCTTCAGGGAGGACATCCCTTTCTTCTTCCTCTTTACACATACTGTTGTCAGTATTAGACAATTCAACCCACCTTTTACATATTCCCTTCAAACCCTCTTCTCATTCCTCCCAACTTGTGTAAATCTTGCTTTGCCTCCTCCACTTGTTGTTTCTTTAACATCCGTGGGTGCCCTTTCTTCCTTTCCCCTTGCCCATTTTGTACTAGTGAACACAGATAAATTGTGGTTTAGCATCCTGGTTGTCTTCCCTTTAATTCTCCCTCGATCTGTGGCCAGACTCTCGCCTGACTCGCAAGGAAGAATAATGACTTGTTGAGACCTCTGCCCGATAAAAATATAGAACACGGGGTCTATGATGTCTTCTCAAGGGCTGGGGATTCCCCCCTTGTGTACTTTTGTTATATGTGCGCCTCTGGTGGCCTCAATAATTTATAGCTGGCCAGTGGTTGAAGCTGTCGTAGTCCATGTGGTTGGTGCATCCTTGCCAAAGGTGATTTTAATAAGGAGGGAATGGCCTCATGTTGGCTGGAGCCCTCTACTTTGGGCTGTGATATGGTTGAAAACGGCATTGTGGGGTTTCCCTCGGCTGGCTGCCACAGAGCCCACCCCACCATGTTTGACCGTTTGTCCGGGAACCTATGCCAACTAGGGCTGTTAGTGGGCCCAGGTTGGCCCGACATATCGCGGGCTCAGTCTAATATTGGGTCGGAATGTCACCTCTGTTTAAGCACATGGACACATTTGGTTGGGTTTAAAAGTTCGGACCCATTAAAGAATCTAGCCGAGTTTAGGTTTTTGGGTCAACCCTAATGGGTCAGAATGACCCGTCAAATATTTAGATTTTAAATAAAAATTTATGTCACATTGACGAAAGAAAGAGAGTTACATATGGTTGGTCATCTATGAAACAATACCTTATATCTTTTTATTATATTTAAATGCTAATCAATCCTTTCAAAGATAATATTAGATTACAAATTTTATATTTTTGCATGCATTATTTTTCATCAATTTTTTTTTCATATAACTTGTCGGGTCAGATGGGTCAAGATTGAGCGTTACAGTTTAGTGAAATAGTCGGATCCGACTTGGCTCGACAAATTATCACTTGAAATTTGTCTAGATTTGAGCTTAGAAACTAATAAGTCGGGTCGGGGGCGGGTTGTACTAAACTTAAATCGGGTCCAACCCATTGATAACCCTAATGCCAACTCATCCATCGTGGGGGCCCTCTCCACGGTGTATCAATATACTTCCTAGTTAGCCACAGTGCGCGGATCAGGCCCACAATAGTTCTTGAACGACTTACTCCCGCATAGGAAACACACAACAATTATTGCAAAATTAAAATCTGACTGGGTGGCCGATTTAGGTTTTTCTTTTTGTTTTTTGGTCAGGAGTATTTACCAATTCCGAGTAACTGTTCGAGTATTCTCCTAAGTAGAGGGTATTTCTATATGGTCGCAATAATTTTAACTATACAACCAACAATGCCCCCTACTTAGGTGATTAATCTGAATTAGGACGTCCCATTATGGGAAATAATTTTTTTTTATGAATTCTAGCACTCGCAGAAAGCAGTCAAATGTAGGTACTCACAAATCTGCAGTAAGTTAAATTCCAACCTCTTGCGCACCCGTCGAAGGTGGGCCATTGGACAGCGTAAATTACCTTCCGGATGATCCAAGACTCTCATACACAGGCCTGTGATTCGCGGAAGAGGAGGGCAAACCCAAAGTTTAACACATGGTGACCTTTGTTTCTTGCCCTGTGGTGGTCCACATTTTACGTGGACTCATAGGATTTGGATTATAAGAAAGTAAGATGTGCTCCAAAAAAAATTATTAATAGGACTACGATCTTAAGTGTGCAACAAATATTACTTAACTTTTATTTATTTGTAATTACTTTGGGTTTTTGCTAAGTTTAAAAGGAGGACATTACTCCTTAGGCCCTATTTGTTAGGGGTAACGCTTGTTGCACCTCCCACCTCCAGAGGTGGTGGGTGCAGCAAGTTTTTTTTCTTTTGATAATTCTGGAGGTGGGGCTCACCCCTCTCTTGCTTATCGTGCATGTTAATCTTGACATCAGATTGTCCTGTTCACACAATCTTATTTTTCAATTTTTAGGTCTGTGGACATGAGTGAGACGTGTATGATAAGTTAAATGGGGTGAATCTCAACTCTCACATTTTTTAATAAAGAAGAAAATAAATTTGTTACACATCTCATCTCATCTAGGATGACAGTATCGACCGAAATTGATATGTTTCGGTCGAAATGTATCGATTTCGATCTATATCGAAACGGTTTCAGACTTATTCACTGTAACAGATCTGAAACTAAATTTTTTTTTTAATAGTTTCTGTCTAAAACTCATCCATTTCGATCCGAAATCGGACGATTTTGAATCGAAATCGGACGTGATCACTATAATTTTTACTTTTCTTGAATGTTTGATGTAACCGGGTGCGGTGGAGGTGGGCCACAGCGAGGATTACTCATTTGTTTTCTTTATAGATTTTGATTTTGAGACATGATTTTGAGTGAATCTAAAAACAAAAAAAATAATGAATACATTTTTTTAAAAAAAAATCAAAGACTTTTTTTGAAGTTGTAAAAGTACACGTAACAGCATGTGAGAAAGTTTTAAACTAGGTCCGCTGGTTAAAATTAAAAAAAAAATAAGATACGGGCAGAATTGATTGGCTGCTACCAGTGTACAATAATCTGAGTGAACTGAATGGGAAACTAACTCAGCCCGAGAAACTACTTTCGGAATTGTTTTAACCAAGAATTTCAAGTCAAAATTTTTTAAATCGGAGAAAAAGATGAAGGAAAGAGATTGATTAGCCGAACAGTCTAAGATTAGTTAAATTTATTTTCATCCAATACCTTTCATGTCTGAAGTAAAAGTTCAAACATGCCCAGAGAGTCAAACTTCATGTTGATTGTCAAATCTCCTGATCAAATAGTTGAGATGAGAGTGAGTGATCAATGAGTGGCAAAAAGTATAACTCGTATCGGTGCTCAGTCTTCAATTCAAAAGTTTGCATAACATCATTGTTGCTTGTGATATTATCATTTGTTGGGGAATATAAGTAATAATTCTAAAATATACCTGACATCGTTTTTAGTCACTCATTTTGTCACCGTTCATCTTAGTAGCCCAATCATGAGATCGAACGAGTGAGATAAAAATCAATCTGAAATTTAAATTTAATTTTTTAACTTAAAAATATTAAAATTAAGTTTAACTTTTCAATGAAAATGCAAGATGCTTTTTAACAAAATGAGCGGTGACGTCAGCAGATCCCGCCCAGATTTGAACCCAGTTAAATTGCGGGCACAAAACCCGGACAAATGTCGCATCGGAGGAAATCTTCCGTCTGTAACCACTTGGGGAGTTGCACTCCTCTGTAATTGCCACCTGTCCATCAACGGTCTCACCATGACCGGCCCGATAAACAAGAGCAGTCTGTCAAGCCGTGATTGTCTCAACGGTTTGATCGTCATTAAGGCGCGTTTGGCACTTTAATAAAGTAAATTATGAAAATAATTTATAACCATTCAAAGATTCTCTGTGAGAGATAAATATATTAATATTTAAAAAATTGATATTCTATTTCAAAGATAAATTCTTAAGATTAGAGAGAGATATAAATAATAAAATATCTTTTCTCTCAAATTTAAAAATTTTTTAATAAAATTTTAAAAAGAAAAAATAAATTTTAATCATCAAAATGTGATCCATATATTTCATAATCTACTACATCAAAATTCACCTCTTCTCACCTATATTCTCAAACGCACCTTAAGAGTAGACGTCTCACGTGATCATAGAAGATATATGAAAAGACGTCACCGTGATACTCGTGAGAATCACAATAAGAATTTATGCTCTCTGCTCTCCTGATCTCTTCTCTGCTCACTCGTCCTCCATTGAGGACGACTTATTCTGTGTAGAGAAACTCGACTCAATCGCTCGACTCTTTCTTCCAGATCTCTCCCTCTTCCCCGACTTCTCCTCCAAGCATCTAAGAAGATTCGGCCTCGACGCTCGATACTCCAAGCCTCCAACCCTAGGATAAGAGGAAACCTTACAACACCTGACATCGATATTGGGCTCGTCAACTAAAATCCTTAACTCGCCACAACTCAAGCTCTCTTGCTAGATTCTTACCAACAAATTTAAGTGTTAATCAACAAGTGGCAAAGAATATATATTATATATTATATTGGACTTGGGTTTAACTTCGGCTCGAGGGCTTACATAGCGGCCATCTTTGTCTTCTTGGTTAGCAACGTGGAGGCACGGTGGCTGGGTGGGTCAGGTCTGCCCACTCCCAGATTTGATCGGCCACTGTTTGAGCTGGAATCCACCGGCTGCTGCCGGGGTCGATCGCCCTTTTTTTTTTTGGAATCAAGATAGTTCATTCATTTCATTCTAGAAATATAATACAAGGAGTACTGGTAGCATGATCGCCCTTCACCCTTGTTTACACTCCAACATAAATGTTGTCTTGTCATGGGAGACTGGTAGCATGATCTTGTGATAGCATTGATGGTGGTGCAGATCTGAGTTAAAGTGAGATCGATGATCTGCCTCACCTCTCTCAATCTCCTTCTCATTTCCCTGCCAAGCTTGTTGATTGTGCTTCATGTTTGTAGTAGTGAATTTGAACATATAACCTTTCAATTCTATCATACGGGAGAAGCAACATACAGGGGGTTGCATATTTACAAAAAAGAAAAGTGTCTATCTAAATATGCTCGCGAACATTTCTAAGGTAGATGCTCTCCATAACATCCAGATGCCGTCGGTGGCATCTAGATGATGCCTTCCAGGCATGCACCGTGGGTGCGTCCCACAACTCTCTATGACAAGAGGTTGAACCAATGATAACAAGACTCTTGGTACTCCAATAATTTGCAAGACCTACCATGTGATGGTGCAACGTGAGATGTCAAAATAGATCCAGACCCATTAAGAAATCTGCTAGGACCTGATAATTAATTATGGGTCTGAAACATACTCATTTACCTAATAACACTTCCATATATATTATCATGTGCTATATAAAATTATCAACAAATTTCTCTAAATTTGGACTCGAAATCGTGTCTGTTTGTCCTCGGTGTTAGAATTAGGGCACGTGCATGAATTCCTTTTAGGTCCACTAGACACTTAATGCAAATAAACCAAGATCAGACTTGAAATTTGACATTTTTACCTTTCTTGCTTATCACTTTTTCCAGTGATAAAAGAGTATGATTTATAGATACATGGGGTCTTGGTCTATTTATTTCTCTCACCTGATCAAGAACAACAGATGAAAGGGATCTATTTTTTTAAATTTTCACGACTTGGAGCTTTTCCTTTCTAGTAAGAAAGTCTGGACCCAATGGGAGGGATGAGGGTGGGCCGGCCCGCAACCCAACTCGGCCCAGCCTGATTCATGAGTACTAATAGGCTTAATAGCAGGTGTAGACCAGAAACTGATACTTCGTCATGAAACCAGACGGTCAGCCCGCCGAACTGGAGTATCTTCATGGGCCTATCTAATTAAAAGTCTGACTTTTGAGTACCCAATCTAAATTATAGTGCTTAAATTAACGCAAACCAACCAAAGGTCGGTTAAATTCGGTAAGCCTGACACGTTACATGTTGAACCAATTGAATGTGCTCAGCTTGACTTGGCTCATGTACAGATAAGATAAACTGCCCTTTTTTCCATGTAAAACCTTAGATCGTGTTTGTTAATGGGGTGGGGTTAGCGTATGCGATGTGCTAACCGACCCCGGGTAGGAGTCTTGTGATGGGGTATGTCTTCTTCCTCCTCCTCTCCTCTGTCGTCTCCCCTCATCTCTTTCATCTATTCGACAAGAAGTCCCGGGTTAACAACCCCCCCCCCCCCGGAGACCCCCTCTCCTCCCACCCCTCTTGTCCGTCTACCCAAGTCCTCGGCGAGATCCACTGCAAGCAGGCCCCACCTAAGGTGTTTGACTTGCCAATGGGGTGAGAACCACTCTTGGTAGTTGAAGTTGGCGATCTGCTCCTCTTTTCTTCTACTATGACGAGTATGCCCTGTTGTCGACTTCCCTCTGGGTAGCCCTTAGCGACCCACCATCTCTCTTCTCCGAACCCCCTATCGCCATGCTGCCCCTCCCCCTACGCAGCTTGCATGGTCGCTTGACCCCTTGCTGCCTTGCCTTGCCACCCCTGTCGCCCCACCCTACTTACCCTGCCACCCCATCCTCTCGCCATCTTGCCACCCTTCCCCCAGAGAATTTTACATTATCTAAAGGGCACTTTAACTCGCGGCCTTCTTCTTCGCCGTGATTCTCCACTCCAACTTGATATCTTAGATTAAGTTGGATGCCCAACTGATCCTCATTTTTTATTTTTACCCTCCAGCATATTTGGAGCAAGCGATTTCTAACAATCTCGTACCCGTTTCCCTTCCACAGCTGATGTAGGCAAAAAATATTTGTATCCCCCGCAAAAAAAAGAAAAAATTAAGAAGAAAGAGTGCAAACAGAGGATTTACGAAAGAAAAGACATCCGAAACATACCATGAGAATGCCAATAGGAGAAGAAGAGAACATAACATTCAACTAGGAAGCTTATTTAGGGATCATTTTTTGTGTCATAAAGAATTGTAAGGGCCTGTTTGACAATCGGTTAAGCCCGAGTAAGATAGGTTAACCGGGGTCGGGTAACTTATTCCTTGTTTGATTTTTTTTTATCGAGATCGGATATGGTTAAAGTGGATTAACTCGTTCTTAGGAAATAGGTGGAATGAGTTAATCCACCCTAACCGGGTTAGGAGTCGGGTGGGCCATCTCGGGTAGATCACCCGTCCTTAACCTAACCCGTTATCAAACTCGCCCTAAGTGAACACAAACTATGGGATAAGGATCACTAGTGAATTGAAACCAACAACAAAAAAGGCTGGTGTAGAGAAAATGATGTCCAATTAAATTTCTCTGCATTTCTGAAATTTTGATTTTAATAGCCCACACATATAATTCATTGCTTAAAGTGATTACATAAAAGTGCACGAGGTCAGGCAAACACATATTATTTGGGACTCAATTTTATTTGTAGAGTATTCCTCAAGATGATGGATGTTACATTACATGTCACAACAATATATTTTTTCACCTCTCTCTCTCTCTCTCTCCCCCCCCCTTTTTTTAGCTGCACTACACAAAGGCAAATATTTTGACGGAGAAAATTAGAGAAGCCGACAAGCATGTATGGGTTCATTCTATCAACATTCGTTGTCTAAAACTAAACCACCTTCGTACCAATTCGTGTTTATGACGCATTTGATATTTCATTAGGGATTATGGATTCTTTCCATAATCCATTGGAGAGAGAAAAAACTGATCTTAACTAGTTCTTTTGAAGATGTTCAAAACTCTGTTTTCTCTATATATATCTCTTACTTCTATAATCTCACCTTTTAAGGGCTCATTTGGTTTGGATCACAGAAGAGATTTCAGGGATTCTAATCAATGTAATCCCTGACACCTCCATAATTCGAACCAAATGACCCAATACGTCCAGGTTTTTGTGCGATCAAGGATTTTGCGGCCGGAGAGATATAGACTCATTCGAATCCAGCATCTATAATCTTTAAAATCTCATGGGGGGATCTTCTCGGAATGACAGACACAGATTATCCAAGTAAACGATGGGTCTACCCCTCCGTTTTATTGTGATCCCAAAGTTTTGTTGAGGCGACATAGGTAATTTGACTGTTATGTGAGAATTTCACAGAGGTGAGAAGAGAGGGAAAGATTTTTTAAAATTATTTTTATATTTTTATTAAAATATATAATTTTAATTATAGTAATTAAGAGAAAATAATTTTTTAAAAATTTATTTAAAACCTTTATTTTTTTCAAAGCCCCATGTGGCCCAATGGACCCAACCAATCATGGTTGAACACACCCCATGCACTGTTTATCACAGTTCAAGATATTTTTTGATTTTTTAATTATTTTTCTTAGATTCTACTAATTAATTACATCATAGTTATGCTAAAATTATTTTGCAAAGAGGTCATTAGGGCCTCTAATCAAAATTAAAAACTGAAAAAACTCTTTCCGTGACCTGAAATGGGTTCGGTCAAAGTTAAGCAAGGTTTTTGTTTTTTATAAGTATCCCCCTCACACATTCAAATTCCCCCCAAAACCCCGGTCATTTCACTCTCCCTCCCTCATAGATGGCTTCACATTGTGTAACAAATGGGATTTTTATGTGCCACAGAAATCTGTACTGCTGTCAGAGGAGAGGGTTCAGGGATTTTGGTAAAAACTCGAATGCCATGAGTGCAAACAAACGGGCCCTAAATATCTGATGTGCACTTGAGAACACTGATGGGGGGTGTAGATTCCAATGATTGGAATCTCTCCCCACGGAGAGCATTATAAGGAGGTGCCATTGCACAAGTATGAACCTGACATGCCTGTCAAATGAAAAGCTCATTTCTATGCTGATGGAAGCCATGTTCTTCACCAGAAACAAATGTAGACCTGCCGCATAAGGAGAACCTTTCAAGTAGTATTCATCAATCTCATATTCATCTATAATATGCTTTCTCCATCAATTAGGTCATTGGTGCGTAGCCCAAGCACCTACATCTTAGAGAAACCTCACCAATAAATGGACCAAAATGGCTGATTGACATCCTTGGAGTGTTTGGTTGTAATATTTGTGGAGGCTAAAAAGTGTCACCTTCATCTCGTACTATATTTTTAAGATTTGTTTGACGAGATAGAATAGCCGGCGGCCTTTGAAAGAACCTAAAATTATTAGAAAGAGTCATCAAAGTGAGTCCTTAGAGTGATCTCATGAGACAACCCTCTGATGCTTAAATCAGGACCATCTAAGAGGAGTAAATCAGAAGAGGGAGTAAATAGAGGAAGGAGAAGAAATAGCCTGGAATCGAAAGAGTGCTTAGAGAGTGCTCGGAGAGTACTCGGAGAGGGAAGAGAGTGCTCAAAGAGATAGGAAGAGAAGAACCGTGAAGGGACCTATCTCTCTCTCTCTCTCTCTCTATGCTTTCCTGCTAGAGTCTCTTGCGAAGGTGAGCGTGTGGGGAGCTCTCTCTCCTTTTTTGGTTGTGAAGAAATCTCTCGATATGCCTGAGTGTCTGCATATGTTCGCCCCCCTTCTAAGTCCGACTGGGGACCTATTTATATGGGCAGCTGGGGCGTGCCTAACTTAGCAATAGCGTCATTCGTGGAGTGATGCCATGCTTGATCGTAGGGATCTCCCACCGCCCTCTCGCTCATTCCCGGCGGGAAGAGCTCGAGACGGGCATCTCGGCGACGTGGGTGTAACTCGGCCCTTGTCGTAGCGAGACCCATGACATAAGCCCCAACGTTCACCAGTTGGCGAGCTTCGCGACATTCAGGATGTACGCTCGCAAAGATTCTGCTCAAGGAGAAGCTTTAGTGGGCTGGAGAAGTTACGGGGCCATGACTGGGTGGGATATACTGCCATAGGCTTGATGTTATCGGGTCGCACTGGGCCTAGCGTTATCGGGCCATGTTGGGTCTGACGATTTTTTTCTTCCTCAATATTAAATAGCTCTATCAATAGTAATTGTAATATTTCTATTAATAAGATATGTTTGACTATTTGATATTATTATGTATTAAGATATAAGATTTTTTACATGAAAATCATTGTTAAATGAGAATTTGTAAAAAAAAATCATTCCTACAAATATCTTAGTAGACATATCAGTGTGTACATTTGAATTATGTAAAAATGTCACATTTATTTCTAAGCATATCACTTCTTGTCGTTAAAAACTTACAAAAGAATCATATTTAAATGACATTTATGTACTATTTGAACCAACCTAATGATATGTCTACTAATATATTTGTAAGAATGATTTTTTTACAGATTCACCACTAACGATAATTTTCACGTAAAAAGCTTTAAGATATACTGTTACGAGAAATCTATTATAACTCCGAAACTGTTTTAAAATTGTTGAAATTTAATTATCTTTGAGGGGCCTCGTACTCCTTTTCCTTCTCTTTTATCACCCCTAAATCTCTCTTTCCCCCTTCGATCAATTTCCTTTGTATTCATCCAATATCAATGTCAAGATTAATATTGTAGATCTCAAAAATATTGATATAAGTTTTTATATTATATCAAAGTCTTAGATGACATGACTCGTCCAAATTAGATTAGTCTGGTGTGCAACAGTGAGGGAGATTCGCATGGGAAAGTAGGACTCAAACATGTCGAGTGACTGTGTAAGGGGGTGTCAATGAGTTGGGCCGGACCAAGTCAAGTTAAGACTCATCCAAACCCAGTCTGGTCCGGCCTGCATTTTGCCATGGCTCACTCCGCATCTGCTCATGATTCTACCTGGCCCCGTCCGACCTAAAACCCTATCGATCGGCTTGGCCGGTTGAGAGCCCCACTAGGGTGCAATCACAGCAAAACGTAGATGGCTTTCGATGCCATGTTGACCTCATTTATCTTCTTCTTCCCTCACCTCCCCAGTGGAGGATACTTTGATCGTACGGCATTGGATTTGGATACACCATTTTGATGCAGCATGGCCCGTTTAGGTGTTTATCATTCCCCGAGCAAGATTTCATGTTCTTACCGATATGGTCGCTGATCAGAATTGCCTGCGGTCTTAAGTGGGCCGTCCCTTGTTGACAGTGGATGACGAACCCCCGCATATGGGCCCTACGTTTGGAAGCTTTCTTCATTTTTGATTTGTGTATCTTACTCTTAAAATTAATCTAGATGGATACGGCATGTGTTCTTTGTCAATATATCTTTTTGTTTTTGACGATGAAGAATTCGACGGACAAAGAAAATCTCGGGTCACATAATCTTCAAAGATTTTTTTTTAATTAAAAGATAATACGTGCAAGGGGGAGACGAGATATTCCGTTAATCCCTTCATTGCGGAAGGGGATGAACGTTCCACCCCAATCACCGGGCAAGCGTTTTCATTAATCAAAATAGAAAATGACAGTATAAAAGGGGAGAAGGGAGGAGGGACATGCACCCAAACTTATAGAGACGAATGGGGCGATAGACAAGGGGAGGAACAAAGCCCAACCAGGCTAGCACAAACAAAGGCCCACCCAGGGTAACACATGCAAACCCGAAGAACCCGTCAACGGGCCCGAGTCAGAAACGATTGCAACAGGGACAACATCCAAATCAGCCACACCAGAAGCAAGCGTAGCAGGAACAAAAGGAACCACGGGCGATAAAGCTTCAGGCGCTGCTGTGCAAGGAAAGGCCAAGCACACGCGAGGGGCTAGTAGGAGCTGAGTGATCACCATGGCCAGCGTCCACCTGAACAGAGAGGTTAACTTGAAGAACATCAGGGACAGCGGCCAAATCATCTAAGGCCACAGAGGAGCCGTGGCCACAAAGTCACGAGAGGACCTAGCCAGAGAGAGCATCAGGTCCTAATCAGGGTTCGCCGACTCGCTGATCCGTACCGGATCGGGTTCCCCCTGATCCGGTACGGTACACCCGAGTCGCAACCGACTCAGACGGACTCGGTCTGTCTTCCGTCAAATGTCTTCGTAATTGCCTATTCTTAACCAAAAAAATTATATTAAATGTTAATGAAGTGATAGCATGTAACCCATCAATATCTAACACCCAATCATGAATTTGGATGATTAAAAATAAGTTAATCCAATCGGTTTGCATGAAAATCAAAGACCATGAAGATGATGCAAGAAGGCACAAGCTAAGCCCGATTTTCTTCAATCGAAATGCATTAAGAAACCAATGTACATAAGGTTGATGAAAACAAACTGTAACATGTATTATCCTTGACAAACATACATAAACTATTTGTAAGTCTCTAAATTACACATCTAATGATTTAAATGAATTCATCAAGCAACAATACAATATGAGAATATCATTCTTCCATTTTTCACCATGATCAACATGAACTCTCCAATATATTTTGAAACCTCATTCAAGTAATCATTTAACTTTCAATTAACTTTCTTGCTTAACAATGATTCCTCCATGAAGAATTGTTATATTCGGCCAATTCATAAACAAAGCAATTAGCCTCAAATGAAACAAAAAATTTTGAAATAAGATTCTTACCAAATTAACCAAAGAGATGACCTCACTTCGTCACTTTTCAAAAGGTAAACCTCCCTACATACATTTCAGTTCACATAGAATATTTTGCATGAACCTTATGTGAATATATTCAATGCTAACTACAAAACACATTCTGAGGATCATAAAATAATAAGATGCTCATGGAATGAAATAGCAACTGAAGTTTCACATGTAATAATGATAGACATTAGCATTTTGTCATCGTCATAATCAACAATTTTCTATTCATCAAAATCACACATATAACACAACAAAATTTATATTGTCACCTGCTAGCAAATGGGCTAAAAGTTTAAAGTCTAAATTCTAAGTCCATAGTCCCCATATACATAATGGGAAAAAGAAAAATATGTGCCGCTAATACAATAGTCCATAATCCATAGAAAAGATAGTCCATACATATATCATGAAAAAAGAAAACCTGCGAGTCAATCATCATCATCGGAAAACTCAGTATTTGACGACGATTCCCATAAGTCATCATCTGCACGCTTAGATTTTGCAACTCCAAACTGTAAATGTGATGCGGTGGGTGGCGGTGCATGTGGATGCCTCTACACACATCTAATCATGTTGACATATGATGGTGCATGTGCAGCACTGGGTGGTAAATCAAACTCTACAAAGAATGCCCTCACCACATTCACTAACTCTGTTGGAGGTTGCAACACTATGGAGGAATAGGCCGGTGCTGTCAAAGAAGAGGCTGCTACTGTGGAGGAAGAGGCCGGTGCTCTCGAAGAAGAGGCTGCTACTGTGGAGCAAGAGGCCGGTGCTGTCGAAGAAGAGGCTACTACATGTGCAAAAAATTGTGAACGAACATGGGAAGGAACATATGGACATGCAATATAATCTCTGCCAAGTCCCACGAGATGCCCAGAAAATCTATGTATGCCGCTAACCATGTGCTCACAATACATGCAATGAATCCGTCGATCACCCGGCCTCGTGTATCCATGCTCCCAAGCGGGGTGGCATCGGTCACGCGGCATCTACAAGATATAGAAAATACATAAATGTAAGTTATGATACAAATGTGCAGTTCAACTACAAAACAACATGGAAGACTATACATGAAATACATTAAGAAACCAATGTACATAAGGTTGATGAAAACAAACTTTAACATGTATTGTGAGCACCATGTCAAGTGGATGATGGTAACTGTGACGACCCGGGATCCGAGTACCGGAAAAGAACCGGCGCGTCTCGAATCTCGGCCCGCCAACCCACGAGCCCGAAGGCTCGGAAGGGTAAAAAGGGATGGTGTGAGAGTATAAGAGAAGCTGAAGCAACTGCAGAGATAGCACAATAATCTAAAATAAAATGTAGAGCATAATATAAATAAATAAACTGCTACAAGGTCCACAGATTCTCATGTCCAAATAAAGTACAGTCAACAGAAAGAAAAGTACAACTACACGGGACATCCCCCGGCGTACAACTACTCGGGGCATCCCCCGGCTCTGGCAGACTTGCGACTAACCCTGGCTAGAAGAACCACGATGAAACTCGGCCGCACCTCTCGACGACCCCGCCTCACCTGAAAAGCAGGAGTGAGCCTCATTTCATTGGCCCAGTAGGGATCCCCCGGACCCCCACCGCACAAAGAGAAAAATGGCTGTAAGGCGCGAGCAACCACGGAAGGTAACACCACCTAGCAGAAGTACGGTAGAACCACACGCTGAAGCAGATAAATGGAAAAGCCGCCTGCTCTACAGTACTGTACCACAAAACCTAGGTTCAACAAAACTCGGGTCTATACTGCCAGCAAACAGGAGCACCACCCACTAGAAGAACGACCGGATGCGTCTCCTGACGTCTTACACCGCGTCACAAGTGTCTAGCTACGACGCCCCGGGCGCGAGAATCAGACACACACAGTAACCAGTACTACAAAACAAGGACTAGCTGAGGTCGCGCTCGTCAGCGCGGGTCCGAAATCCTCAGCCCCGTGTGCACACTCAGACCATACGCCCTAGGCCTGTCCTCTAGCTTGTAATTCCCCCTAAGCCCGGACTCGGCTGTACGCGGGGGCCCTACGGTAACCAGCCTACTCACCATCTCTCTCGGGTCAGCCGCTCCACCACTCCCGGGTGGGTCAGCACCTCGTGCCGTAAGAAGGCTACGACTAGTGGACGTGTCACCGGAGGTGAGATTCAACTCACGGAAACCACCGACTAACACACTAACACAGACTCTCGGTAACCAAAACGGTAGGTACGGATGCCGGGGACACGCATGAGGTCCAATCGTCCCTCAAGTCACGTGGCACCCCTACCGAGGTAACTAATTCTCCGGGGACCCCCAGGCACCCCTGTGGCTCTCACTGGGTGCTCACGGCAACCCTCGGGCCACACGCCACAACCAGATCCGAGACTCGCTCCACCGGAGGTACAATTACTGAAAGGAAACGCGGCTCGGGGAGGGGGATTAACGCGCTAGGGACCCAGGGCGCGACACTGTCGTGCTCTGGTCCCCTGGGCGACCCCTGAAGAACGCGCTAGCAGAAGCTAGCGCATTCTCCAAGAAGGCGCTAGCCTAAGCTAGCGCATTCATCAAGAACGCGCTAGGAAAGGCTAGCGCGTTCTTCAATAACACGCTACCTGCCCCAGGCGCTACATGAACCACCAAACTGTTCGTCTTCTCGGACGAACGCGCTAGGACGACACAGCGCGTTCAAACAGAACGCGCCCCTGGTACCTAGCGCGACAACGGGCCGAGCCCGGTTCGCGAAAACGTCCGGAAATCTGAAAACCACGCCCATTCACCCCCCCTGGTGAAGGGAAAACAACGGGGAATCATCCCCCAGACGTCGTAGCATGCATCTAGAGCCCAAAATCAATCAAAAACCCCAAGAATCAATGGATCCGGCGCTCAAACCCCAAGCATGAAAATAACCCTCCCGGCATGAATTTAGCCCCTCTCGGCCTCTCCACGGCCTAGAAATCACGGGGAATGCTGTAAAGAGGGCAAGGATCCGTCCCCCTACCTCAATGAAGCTCGAAATCCGTCGGGAAGTCGCCGATCTTCAAATCTAGCTCGAACACAAACTCCACCCACGCGCCACGAAAAGGGCACCGCCGCGATCCTCTCGCCGCCGCCGTCGTCACCACGTCGCCACCGATGTCCACCCCCCGTTGCCGGAGGAGGAGGGAGCGTCGCAAGCTCAAACGGAGAGAGGGGGGGTTGCAACGGTCGGGAGCGGTCACGGGAGGAAGAAAGAATGAGAAGAAAAGAAGAAAATGGGAAAAGAAAAAGGGGAAATAGGGAGGTATTTATAGAAAATCTTAAAAATACCAAAAATATCAAAAAATATAAAAATACATATTCTCGATCCTTGGAATGCACCGATCGCAACGGTGTCACCCGCGGGTAGGTGAACGACCCGGTTCACCCGCTACGGAGTTCCGTAACTTTTCCCGAAACACACACGCGGAAATCGGAAAACGCGCGGAAAAAGTCGCGGAACGCACTCCGGGCCGCCAAAACAGCTCTGAATCGTACCGATCCGAACACGAAAGATGTCCGAAATTATAATATAATTTCGGACACAATTTAGCTGGACTCTTCGAGAAAGCAACTCTGGGACCTAAAAAGAAGGATTCGAAAAACTCGGAACATCACAGCCCTCCCCCCTTAAATGAATTTCATCCTCGAAATTAAGGACATGGCACAGGGACAGGGGAGAAGACTCACCCAAACAAATAAGGATACAGTTGCCGCATCTCATCCTCACGCTCCCACGACGCCTCACCACCAGAGTGACGCTGCCAGACCACGTTAACCAGAGGAATAACCTTGTTCCGCAGGCGTTGCTCACGCCGATCCTCAATACGGACAGGGTACTCTGGAAGGGACAAGTCTGAGCTCACCTAAGGCCAAACGGTATCCTCCAGAACATGGGAATCATCGGGCATATACCTCCGAAGCATAGACATGTGAAACACATCATGCACATAAGATAGCTCCGGGGGTAACTGCAACCGATAGGCAACCTTACCGATACGCTCGACAATGAGGAAAGGACAAATGTAGCGGGGACTCAGCTTCCCACGCCTGCCGAAGCGCATCACACCTTTCATGGGAGAAACTCGCAAAAACACCCGATCACCTACAGTAAAACTGAGGGGTCGCCTTCTCCGAAAGGCATAGCTCTTCTGCCGGCTCTGCGTAGCCAACATCTTCTGCCGGATCAGATGTACCACCTCAGTGCACTGTTGCACCAAATCCGATCCTGTCAAGACACGCTCTCCCACCTCGAACCAATCAAGCGGAGTCCGAAAAGGTCGCCCGTACAACGCCTCGTATGGTGCCATACCAATGCTCGAATGATAGCCATTGTTGGAGGCGAACTCCACTAACGGTAAGTGGTGGATCCAACTCCCTTGCCACTCCAGGAAACACGATCTCAACATGTCCTCCAAAGTCTGGATGGTCCTCTCAGACTGACCGTTCGACTGAGGATGATATGCCGAGCTAAATGCCAAATCGGTGTCTAGAGCCTTCTGGAAGCTCCTTCAGAATCCAGAAGTGAAGCGGGGATCACGAGCAGACACAATGGAGATGGGAACTCCATGCAACGGAACGATCCGCTCCACATACAAACGAGCCAAACGATGCACGCTCCAACTAACTTTGACCGGCAGCAACCATGCCGTCTTCGTCAGTCTATCCACCAGCACCCAGATACTATCCTGCCCACTGGATGTCCTCGGCAACGCCACCACGAAATCAGTGGTCACGTGGTCCCACTTCCACGCAGGAATATCCAAGGGCTGAAGTGTACCTCCCGGTCGCTGGTGCTCAGCCTTCACCTGCTGACAGATCAGGCACCTGTCCACGAACTCCGCAACATCTCTCTTCATACTAGGCCACCAAAATTGCCTCTTCAGGTTCTTGTACATCTTCGCCGATCCGGGGTGCACGGCTTACCGGCTCCCATGAGCCTCTCGCAACACCACGGGTCTCGTTTGCTCCTCGGCTGGGATGTACAACCTAACTCGGAACCTCACGGCTCCATCCTCACCAAACTCCACCTCGGCCAATGACAAAATCCGGGGTAGCTCGGGGTCCGCACGCTGAGCATCAGTCACCTGACGGTGAATAGCTGGCGTGACAGTCCAGCTCGCAAGAACAGCCGAACCCTGATCCGGAGGGATCTTGAGCCTAAAAGTCATGGCCGGAATCTGCTCCCATAACCTCCACTTCCTCAACAACATCTGACTGACCACCAATGCAGGTTACAGATTCTGTTAAGTGGGAGTTAGCCATGAAAGATGAGATGAACTCATTGCAAAAGAATCAGACTTGGGATCTAACTAAACTCCCTAAGAACAAGAAGGCATTGCATAACAAGTGGGTTTACAGAGTCAAAGATGAACCTGATGGCAGTAAGAGGTACAAAGCAAGATTGGTAGTGAAGGGCTTCCAGCAGAAGGAAGGTATAGACTACACTGAGATCTTTTCTCCAGTTGTGAAACTAACCACTATTAGACTGGTGTTGAGCATTGTTGCTGCTGAGAACTTACATTTAGAGCAACTAGATGTGAAGACAGCCTTTCTCCATGGTGACTTGGAGGAAGACATCTACATGTTGCAACTGTGAGCGACGTCACGCGGTTCGGGGAAGCGGAGAAGACGCGGAGCGCGCGTGATCCTCTTTTGTTTGCTGCAGCACAGAAATAAGAGAAGAGAGAAGGGGCCACCACGGGAGATTACTCCGGCGGGGCGAGCGGGACAAATGTAATATAGCAAGATATGGCGGTTAAACGGCCATAGCGGGAAGTGACTCGCCGCGACCTCGGGGGGATGGGAATGGTGCAGAAATTAAATAGCAAGAATTGAAACGGCCATTGTGGAAGTGACTCGCCGCGGCCTCGAGAATATGAGCAGATAAGAAGATAACAGAATATAAAGAGAATATAAAGAGCGGGAATTTAAACGGCCATTGGGGAAGTGACTCGCCGCGGCCTCGAGAATATGAATAGATAAGAATATAACAAAATATAAAGAGAATATAAGAGCGGGAATTTAAACGGCCATTGGGGAAGTGACTCGCCGCGGCCTCGAGAACAAGATGTGATCGCCAGGGGCCAAAAGACCCCAAAATAAATAAAATGATCGCGCCTACCTCAAGAGCGGGAGATGGCGGGTTGCTTCTTCCTCCCCCTTCGGCCGGCCGACGGAGAGGGCTTTCCTTGGTTACCCTTGTAAAATAGTAGACAATAAACGAACGAAATTAGAAAATGGCAGTGTAGTGACAATTCCTTGCAATAAAAGTAACGAGATGTGACCTGACACACACCTGGTTGGTGTGGTTTTAAACCTCTCTCGGACTCGAGTAGGAGGAAAATGTGATGATGAATGCAAGAAGTATGCAAGAGACGGCGCCCTTATGTAGGGAGATAGAGGATGCAGTATGATGAATGTAAAGAACTATGGAGAAAAAGGGAAAGAAAAGGCTTATTGGATGAGCCGAGGGTAAGATCCGGCGGAGCTCCGGCAGCGTAGGGACGACGTGGAAGCGCGGTGGATGAAGACGACCTTCCTCTCGCGAGCGTGGGCACCCGAGAAGTCGGCAGAATCTCCACCTACAAAAGACCCCACGGGTTAGAAATGACTCCGTAGCCTCTGGGCTCCGGCAGCCTATCGGATCTCTTAGAAGCTCTCTCAGAACTGAGGGGGTGGGCCCGGCTCCGGAGGGTGGAGGCGTCTAGGACCCTGGACACCTCCATCAGGGCCGAACTAATATTTTATTCTATTTTTATTTATTTTTTTGGAATATTTTTGTGGAGGCGTCCAGGGCCCCGGACGCCCCTAACAGGTCCACCGAACACCACCGACGGTCGCACGCGGTTTGGCACAACGCGTGGTTTTGTGAGCGGCGTCTCGTGATTCAGAAATGGGCGCGTCCACATGGCTGGACGTCTCCATAATTGGATTTTTTCACACACGACAAACCGTCGTTCGGTGGCCGACGCCCGTGAGAGAGTTGATGGAGGCGTCCAGAGGCCTGGACGCCTCCATTAATATTTTTTATTATTTTTGTTTTGTTTTTATGCCAAAGCTGGCATTTTATATTTTTTATACTTGTTTTTATGGAGGCGTCCAGGGTCCTGGACGCCTCCATTAATATATTATTTTTTATTTGATTTTGAGATGTGAAAAATAAATTAAAAGAATGGGGGCGTCCAGGGGCCTGGACGCCCCCATAAAGACCCACCCGGGTCCTCAGTTCAGGCGTTGGTGGCTGCCCGGTAGACACCCTTCTTGGTTTCGGAACCTCCTGATGCGTTTGACAAGTGTTGATGCCGTCCGAATGCCGTGACGAGACGATTCCGGATGCCGAAAAGGGCGGAAGAAGACTCAAGAAAATAAAGCACTCAAGTGATTCAAAACGCGTAAGCCGTCGCGGGGCGTTGTATAGTAATATGAGACTTTCTCAGGAGCCGTCAGGAATGGCGTGTCTACAGCTGCCCCGCCTTGGCGTCTGCTTTGCAAGGGAGCGACACGTAGTGGAATGGTATCGAAGTGGATGAAATGAAGTGGGAGCGGACTGATAAGTTGATGCCAAGGTGTGATGAGACACGCTTTTGACGTTACTGTCTGGAATTTTTCCTGGAGTTTTAATGAGGCAACCTTTGAAGAAGGTCTTTCAAATCTTGACGATTGCTTGGACGTAGATCAAATAAGGGAGGGTGAGATGTGCGCTCAGGCACGAAAAAGAAACCAACTTCTCGGTGTGGAAGTACCTGGGTCATAAACCGGAGGTTTCACCTTTGGGGAGCGGTTACCAGCCAATGTGGAAGTGCTGCTGTAACGACCCGAGAATCCGATTACCGGGAAGGCCCGATAACCCGAGACTCGCACCGCCACCCACGAGCCCGAAGACCCGGAAGGGTTAAAAGGATGGTGTGGAGACTACACGAGTATCACAAATAATTGTAGAAATTAAACAGTTATAATATTAAGCAGGAAATAAATTAACATTTTACATGGTCCACAATATAAAATAATAATAACAACAGTCCACGACTAGTACAGTGACAAGAAAGGAAAGTACAGCTACACGGGACATCCCCCGGCTCTGACCTCTGGCACTACCTCTGGGCACCCGCATCACGCTGCACTCCTGACGCGCTCCCCGAAGGTGGCGCCTCACCTGAAACACGGTGAAAATACGTAGGGAATGAGTCTCGGAACAAGACTCAGTAGGGATCACTCGAACCCTACCTCGCAAAACGAGAAAGCACTACACTAGCGGTCGGAGAGTACCTCGGAAGGGAAAGCCCTGTACTCTACAAGACAAGACCCTACGGCACGCAAACCGACACACGTGCCACGGAGGGAAGACCAAAGCTCAAAGGTCGAACCGACAAAACCCGAAGGTCGGAAACACTCGACTGACAGTCTGTCACTCCGTACTCGACAAGAGTACCACCCACTAGAAGCACAGCCGGTAGCGTCCCCTGACGTCTTACACCGCACCGCAGGTGAACCGCCTGACGTGGTAGGTCCTACCCGAGGCGCAAACACCGAACAAGTAACCACAACAAGTGACTAGCTGGGGTCACGCCCGTCGACGTGCGTCCACTGTCCCCAACCACGTGTGCACACACAGACCACGCGTCCTAGGTCTGGCCCTCTGACCGGTTTTCCCCTGGCACTAGACTCTGATTTGACGAGGGGCCCGACGGTAACCAGTCTAAAACCGTCCTCAGGGTAAGCCCATACACCACTCCCTGGTGCGATCAGCACACGCGTACTGATAGGCTACGACTAGTGGAGGGTCACAAAGGAGTAGACTCTCGAGACAACGGAAAATAACGTCCGAACCTGACGAAGTACGGGGGCCGTCCCACGTACCATCACCATCGCACGGTGACCACGGTCGGAGAAGAAACGGACGCACCGCCCATGGCTAAACACATGGCCAAGTCAAACGGAACCTCCGGACACCCAAAGACACGGTCCCGGAACTCCGCGGGGTGTCCAGGACACACACCCGGCCCAAAAGGAACACCCGACAATAGGACAGATCGCGCTAGGGATTCCTAGCGCGACAAGAAGAACGCGCTAGGAAGACAGGTCGCGCTAGGGGTCCCTAGCGCGACAAGGACGATCGCGCTAGGAACCCCTAGCGCGACAAGGTAGATCGCGCTAGGACCCCATAGCGCGACCGGAACCGCCGCAGCGCGACCATCCAGAACGCGCTACTGGAGTATAGCGCGTTCTCAGTCCACGCCCGAAATTTGATTTTTCGAAAAAATACCGAAAAATAGAAAAATACATTTCCGGAATCCTCGGAACGCACCGATCGCAACGGTACCACTCGTGCCTGGGGGAACCGCCCGGTTCGCCCGCAATGAGCTTCCGAAGGAAAAGCCGAAACACACACCGGAAATCGGAAAACACACGCGGAAAAGCCGCGGAACGCCTCCGGGCCTCCGAAACAACTCTGGATTGCGCCGATCCGAACACGAAAGATGTCCGAAATGAAATTTCGGACATAACGGAGCCGGACACTCCGAAAACCAGATCCGAGACCCACGAAGAAAGGATCCGAAAGGTCCGAGATATTACAGCCCTCCCCCCTTAAGGAATTTCATCCTCGAAATTGAGAACAACCCAAGGGGAAAGAAGGGGAAGACTCACTCAAACAGATATGGGAACTGCTGACGCATCTCGTCATCACGTTCCCACGAAGCCTCACCCCCAGAGTGTCATTGCCACACGACCTTTACCAAGGGAATAACCTTGTTCCGCAGGCGCTGCTCTCGCCTATCCTCCACGCGGATCGGAAACTCTGGGAGAGAAATATCTGGAGTCACCTCAGGCCAAACGGAAAACTCGAGCACATGAGAGTCATCGGGCATATTGTAAGGCCCGTGCCTTAATGGATCCTTCGTGGTATTTGTTCTATTAATTGTTCTGGAATTTCCGGCTATTTTTCTGGATTTTTAGGAATTTGTCTGGTATTTTTCCGGATTTATTTGGGGCTAATTGAGGGTTATTGAATATTAATAAGATTTTTATATATATAATGATTATATTACATATATATTAATTTTATTTTTATTTTTATATAACCTCTCCCCCTCTCTCTCTCTCTCTCTCTCTCTCTCTCTCTCCCTTCCTGTCGATCTCACTCTCACCCTCTCCCTCTCTCTCTTCTCACGATCGTCCCCTCCCTCTCCTAGGGAACTCGGGCGAAACGAGATCGGATTGAGGCGAGGTTGGCACCGTTGGATTCCTCGCGTCGAGTAGTGCGCGTGGGTGTCCACTTCGGCGTGGATCGGTGATCGTGGGAGCGAGGTGGAGCGTGGAAGCTCCGTGGCTCTTCCTCCTTGCATGCGGCCCGTTCGACGGTTTCGGCTTGCGAAAGGTAGGGGGATGGAATCTCGATCTTGCTAGGATCGTTTCCCTTAGCCTGCTTGATGATTAGCACCCCATAGCATGCGTGATGTGTATATTTCCATTTTTTTGGGGTTTTAGCCTAAATCTTGAGTTTAATGCGTTTTAGGCCTTGCATGTGCTAGATTTAGATGTTAAATTGTTGTCTAGCATGCGTGGTTTGACAGGTTATCAGGTTTTTCGTCGATACCCGGCGTTTTTAGCCGTCCGGGAGGGCTTCGGTTTATAAACCGTACCCGCCCGTAACCCAGGTGCAGTGACGGTCCTGCCAGGAACCGTCACTTGCCTGACGGTCCAGAGCGGACGCGTCACTTCCAAATAGCGGCCCATTGGGGGTGCGTTACTTGGAGAGTAACGGTGGGGCTCCCATCCGTTACTCATCAACTATTTTCCGTAGTTTTGGGCAGGCGATGCGCCCGACGGCCAGTCGGCCGACCGTCGTTTCGGTCCGACGCGCCTAGACCGGGGCGTCACTTCGTCTGCTATCATTTAGAACGCTGATAGGTGGTTTGAGCCTCTGGTGGATGTGACGGCGGTGACCCCACGCGTTGCTTCGAAGTAACGCGCAGGGCCCCCACCGTTACAAGCCCTTTAGTGCCTCTTGAGCTGGAACCCTGAAGGGAGTGACAGATAGGGACTGGGGCGTCATTCTTGAAGTAACGCGCCAGCCCCCGACCGTCGTTTGCATGTGGCGCGTGGGTCTTTGACCGCCGCTTCCCTGATGGCTGCAATATATTCCCAGCCCATCTGTTATGCGCTTCTTTCTATATTCATGCCATATTCGCATTGTTTTAAATATATTGTGGCGTGTTTTATACCAATAGAGTAGCTTTTCTTTCCATGCAATGGAGCCACTGTCGTTGCCCTAAGGTCTGTTGAGTACCGACCCGCTTGAGGAAGGCGGAGGGGTATGTTTCCCATTCACGGTTTGTAAGCTAGTTCCGTGGGCTCCCAGCCAATGGTAGCGTCCTGCCAAGGGAGAAAACTAGTTAGAGGGCCTGGCTCAGGCTAGAGTCAGTGTGTGCACACGTGGTCGGAGACTGTGGACTGACACCGACGGGTGCCACTCCGACTGGTCACTTGGTTTGGTACTGTTTACGCGCTTAGCTTGTCGCTTCGTCGACTGCGAGTGCTTGAGACGCAGTGTAAGCCGTCAGTGGACGCATCTGGTTTCTGCTCCAGTGGTTGTCCTTCCTTGTTGCTTGGATTAGTTGCAGCTCCTTCTATTTGGTAGTTTTAGCTTTAATCGCTTGCATTTAAGTAGTAGTGGCATGTGTTAGCTGTTATACTTGCTTAGTTAGAGTTTACAGCTTTCTTGTGATTGGTTATTCATACCATTGCCTGTGTGTTTACTCAAATGCATGCTCTACTTGCTTTATTTATATATGTTCGCTTGTTTAGTGCGAGGTAGGGATCCGCGTGACCCCTACTGAGTCTGGCTGTGACTCACCCTTCTCCTTTCAGGTGAGCCGCGCCCGCCGTCTCCTGGACTTTAGTGTGCTGTTTCGGGACCGTTCCTAGCTGCCAGCTGTGCACGAGCTGCCTTTTTGAGGCTTGTGTTGTACTTTTACCGGGGTATGCCCCGCGTAGTTGTACCTTGAGGACTAGTGTTTGTGACTCTGGACTAGTTACGCATATATCACTCTGGTTATTTTTAAATTGCTTCCGCACTTGTGTTTAAATCTTAAATACTTATTTGTATTGCGCGCCCCAATTCGCAATTAATTATGCATACTCCTCAGCTAACCCCCACTAACCCTTCAGGGGCCTCATCAGCCTCTTGGGTGGCCTCCCCAGTTCTTGGTGTCGGTGTATCGATGTTATCGGTATATCGGTGTCCTGAACTCTGGGTCGTCACACATATACTTCCGCAACATCGAGACATGGAACACGTCATGCACCGACGCCAACTCAGGAGGTAACTGCAACCGGTAAGCAACCTCACCGATGCGTCGCGAAAGGACCAATATAGCGGGGACTCAGCTTCCCACGCCGTCCAAACCGTATCACCCCCTTCATCGGAGAAACTCTCAAGAACACATGATCGCCCATGGCGAACTCGAGGGGCTGCCTCCTACGGTCAGCATAGCTCTTCTGCCAACTCTGGACCGCCAACATGTTCTGACGAACCAGGTGCACAACGTCCACACATTGCTGCACCAATTCCGGTCCCGTCAAAACATGCTCACCCACCTCAAACCAATCAAGTGGAGTCCGACAAGGACGCCCATACAGAGCCTCATATGGAGCCATGCCGATGCTCGAATGATAGCTGTTGTTATAGGTAAACTCCACCAATGGTAGGTGATGAATCCAACTCCCCTGCCACTCTAGGCAGCAGGATCTCAGCATGTCCTCCAAAGTCTGAATGGTCCTCTCAGACTGACCATCTGACTGTGGATGATACGCCGAGCTAAATGCCAACTCCGTGCCAAGAGCTCGCTGGAAACTCCTCCAGAATCCAGAAGTGAAGCGCGGATCCCGATCCGACACGATCGAAATGAGAACCCCATGCAACGGCACGATCCGCTCCACATAAAGACGAGCCAACTTAGACACGCTCCAGCTGACCTTGACTGGTAACAACCGCGTCACCTTCGTCAGTCGATCCACCAGCAACCAAATACTGTCCTGCCCACTCGGGGTCCTCGGCAATCCCACCACGAAATCCGTGGTCACATGGTCCCACTTCCAAGCAGGAACATCCAAGGGCTGGAGAGTACCTCTTGGTCGCTGATGCTCCGCCTTCACCTGCTGACAGATCAGGCACTTGGCCACAAACTCTGCGACATCTCTCTTCATGCCAGGCCACCAGAACTGCCTCCGCAAGTTCCGATACATCTTCGTCGCACCCGGGTGCACAGTGTACCTGCTCCCATGAGCCTCGCGTAACACCGCACGACGAACCTGCTCCTCCGCTGGGACGTATAGCCTGCCACGAAACCTCGCAGCACCGTCCTCGCCAAGCTCCACGTCAGCCATCACCAGAATCTGGGGTAACCCAGGGTCCGCATGCTGAGCCTCTGTCACCTGACGACGGATAGCAGGAGTGACAGTCAGACTCGCAAGCACTGCCAACCCTGGCTCCTGGGGAATCTTGAGCCTGAAAGATACCTCGGGCACTTGTTCCCAGAGCCTCCACTTCCTCAACATCAGGGCACTGACCGCAACCTTCCGACTCAAGGCATCAGCAACGACATTCATCCTGCCCGGCTGATAAGACAGGGTGAAGTCATAATCCTTCATGAACTCCATCCAACGCCTTTGTCTGAGGTTCAGATCTCTCTGAGAGAACACATACCTCAAACTCTGATGGTCAGTGAACACCTCGAACTTCTCACCGTACAGATAAAGCCTCCAGATCTTCAGCGCGAAGATCACCGCCGCCAACTCAAGGTCATGGGTAGGGTAGTTCTCCTCATGGGGCTTTAGCTGCCGAGATGCATAAGCCACCACTCTACCATGCTGCATCAACACAGCACCCAACCCAACGCCGGAAGCATCTGTACACACCACGAAACCTCCCGATCCAGAAGGTAAAACCAACACCAGAGCCGAGGTGAGCAATCTCTTCAGTTCCCTGAAGCCCTGCTCACACTCCTCAGACCAGACGAAAGGCACATCCTTCCCCGTGAGTCTAGTCATCGGGGTCGCAATGCGAGAAAAATCCTGGATAAACCGGCGATAATAACCTGCATGCCCCAAGAAACTCCGGATCTCCGTCACCGACCTCGGCCTCGGCCACTGCATCACTGCCTCGACCTTGGCGGGGTCCACAGAAATGCCATCACCAGAAATCATGTGTCCCAGAAAGTGCACCTCGCTGAGCCAAAACTCGCACTTGCTGAGCTTCGCATACAACTGGTGATCTCGCAACGTCTGCAGCACCACACCCAAATGGCACGCATGCTCCTCAGCAGACTGCGAATAAACAAGGATGTCATCCACGAAGATGACCACGAACTGATCCAAATACGGATGAAACACCCTCTGCATCAAGTCCATGAAGGCTGCAGGGGCATTGGTGAGCTCGAACGGCATCACCAAAAACTCATAATGCCCGTACCTCGTACTGAACGCAGTCTTCTCCACATCGGACTCGCGAATTCTCAACTGATAGTAACCTGACCGCAAATCAATCCGTGAGAACACTCGCGCGGATTGAAGCTGGTCGAACAAGTCATCAATCCGCGACAACGGATACTTGTTCTTAATGGTCACTTCATTCAGCTGTCGATAGTCAATGCACAAGCGCAGACTACCGTCCTTCTTCTTCACAAACAACACGGGCGCACCCCAAGGGGAAAAGCTAGGACGAACATACCCCTTGGCCAGTAGTTCCTGCAACTGCGCCCTCAACTCCCTCAACTCAGCGGGGGCCATACGGTAGGGAGCATTCGCCAAAGGTCCCGTACCAGGCACAACCTCGATCACGAAATCGATCTCCCGCTGGGGAGGTAATCCAGGCAACTCCTCGGGAAAAATGTCGGGAAACTCGCACACCACCGCAATGTCCTCGACATCCGGCTCCATCCGGTCGGACACAACCACGGACGCGAGAAAACCCTGACAACCTGAATCAAGCAATCGACGGGCTCGAATAGCAGAGATAAGAAATCGAGAAGAGGCGGAACGGATACCTTGGAAATAGAAGGTCCTCTTGCTCGGATGCTGGGAGTAGACCCTCTTCATTCCACAATCCACCACCGCTCCATGGGTCTCGAGCCAATCCATGCCTAGAATCACATCATAATCCCGAAGCTGCAACGCATATAACCTGCCTAGCATACTCCGCCCATCGATCCAAACCTGAACCTGATCGAAGCAATACGGAGTGATCATAAAATCACCCGAAGGTAACTCCACTGCCAAATCACAGGACAACTGGGTCACCGGCTCCTCGACGCTCGACGCGAAATCCTCCGAAATAAACGAATGAGACGCGCCAGAATCAAACAAAACCCGAGCCGCACAACCCAAAATCTGAACGGTACCTTCCACGAGCTGCGACGCCACTGCCTCTGCCCTGGTCATGTGCGTGATCTGGCCCCGAGCCCTCTGCCTACCTCCCACGCTAGCTGACCTGGGTAGTGGCGGATACTGTCCCTGCTGCTGGGGAACCTGCTGCTGTGACGGCCTCTGAGGACAGTCACGCGCCATATGCCCTGGCTGGTCACACCGAAAACAGATGATCGGCGCCGTGCAATGCCTGCCTGGGTGGGTCCCACCACACCGTGGACAAGGTCCTCGCGATCCACCCCCTGATCCCTGACGCTGCAAAGGAAACGGCTGCTGTACACTGCCCGATGAAGCCTGCCCCTGATCCTTGGACTTCTTCTTTCGGAAATTCTTCGAGAAGAACTTCTTGACCTTCGTACCGAAGGACGCAGATCCTGTCGCCGAAGCTGCAGATGCCGGTACTCCTGAACCACCCGACGCATGCTGGAAGAAACCATGCTGCTGGGTAGCCGGCTGCTGGCTGCGACCTGACAAGGACTGTCCCTGGCTGATCGGTCCTCGAGTCCTCTGCATATCCATCTCCAAGGAAACCGTAACACGAGATGCTGTCTCTAGATCAGTGGCCCCATTCGCAATCAAATGGTGCCTCAGCTCCAGCCTCAAGCCCTGCACAAACTGCGCGGTCCTCACCCTCTCATGCTCCATGATGTGAGGTGCATACCGACCCAGCTCGACAAATCGGGCCCTGTACTGCAACACGGACATGTCACCTTGCACCAGCTCCAGAAACTCCCGCATCCGCTGCGTGGCAACAATATCTGGACAGTACGTACGCTCGAAAGCACTGACAAAGTCATCCCACTCGATCTGCTCAAGTGGACGAAGCTGAAAGGATGTCTTCCACTCGGAAGACCACCATCTCCGAGCCGTACCCTGCAACTGGTTGTAGGCCAACACCACTCTGTCCTCGGCAGCACTCTTCGCAGAACTGAACACCCGCTCCATCTCATCGAGCCAATCACGAGCCGCATCAGGGTCTGCCTGGCCGCTAAAGTAAGGTGGATGGAACTGCATGAAGTCCCTCACTGCTCGGCCTGGCCCACCCCTAGCTGACGAGCCCTCACCAGCCTCTCCGCCGAACTGCTGAGACATAAGCTGGTACATGCCACGGAAGAAATCCTCGGCCCCCGAAACTCTCGCAGTATCCGCGGCCTCGGTAGCCCCCGGTGGCGCTCTACTATGCTCCTCCTGGTCCCTCTGGACCCCCTGCTGGATCTCCTGGCCTCCAGCCGACTGCCCCTGCTGAGAGCGAGAGCTCCTCCTCGGCGCCATACTCGCTCCTGAAGCAAAAGACAGAAAACACGAAAACGGCAAGGTCAAAATAAACACACGGTGCCCAATGCCAGCGTCACCTGTACATCATCGCAGTGGACTAGTGGACCACTATAATTACCTATGATTCTCATGTAATTCCACAACAGCGCTCTGATACCAGCTGTAACGACCCGAGAATCCGATTACCGGGAAGGCCCGATAACCCGAGACTCGCACCGCCACCCACGAGCCCGAAGACTCGGAAGGGTTAAAAGGATGGTGTGGAGACTACACGAGTATCACAAATAATTACAGAAATTAAACAGTTATAATATTAAGCAGGAAATAAATTAACATTTTACATGGTCCACAATATAAAATAACAATAACAACAGTCCACGACTAGTACAGTGACGAGAAAGGAAAGTACAGCTACACGGGGCATCCCCCGGCTCTGACCTCTGGCACTACCTCTGGGCACCCGCACCACGTTGCACTCCTGACGCGCTCCCCGAAGGTGGCGCCTCACCTGAAACACGGTGAAAACACGCAGGGAATGAGTCGCGGAACAAGACTCAGTAGGGATCACTCGAACCCTACCTCGTAAAACGAGAAACCACTACACTAGCGGTCGGAGAGTACCTCGGAAGGGAAAGCTCTGTACTCTACAAGACAAGACCCTACGGCACGCAAACCGACACACGTGCCACGGAGGGAAGACCAAAGCTCAAAGGTCGAACCGACAAAACCCGAAGGTCGGAAACACTCGACTGACAGTCTGTCACTCCGTACTCGACAGGAGTACCACCCACTAGAAGCACAGCCGGTAGCGCCCCCTGACGTCTTACACCGCATCGCAGGTGAACCGCCTGTTGTGGTAGGTCCTACCCGAGGCGCAGACACCGAACAAGTAACCACAACAAGTGACTAGCTGGGGTCACGCCCATCGACGTGCGTCCACTATCCCCAACCACGTGTGCACACATAGACCACGCGTCCTAGGTCTGGCCCTCTGACCGGTTTTCCCCTGGCACTGGACTCTGATTTGACGAGGGGCCCGACGGTAACTAGTCTAAAACCGTCCTCAGGGTAAGCCCGTACACCACTCCCTGGTGCGATCAGCACACGCGTACTGATAGGCTACGACTAGTGGAGGGTCACAAAGGAGTAGACTCTCGAGACAACGGAAAATAACGTCCGAACCTGACGAAGTACGGGGGCCGTCCCACGTACCATCACCATCGCACGGTGACCACGGTCGGAGAAGAAACGGACGCACCGCCCATGGCTAAACACATGGCCAAGTCAAACGGAACCTCCGGACACCCAAAGACACGGTCCCGGAACTCCGCGGGGTGTCCAGGACACACACCCGGCCCAAAAGGAACACCCGACAACAGGACAGATCGCGCTAGGGATTCCTAGCGCGACAAGAAGAACGCGCTAGGACCCCCTAGCGCGACAAGGAATATCGCGCTAGGGCCTCCTAGCGCGACAAGACAGGTCGCGCTAGGGACCCCTAGCGCGACAAGGATGATCGCGCTAGGAACCCCTAGCACGACAAGGTAGATCGCGCTACGACCCCATAGCGCGACCAAAACCGCCCTACTGTTCATCTTCTCCGATGAACGCGCCCTGTCGGGGCAGCGCGACCATCCAGAACGCGCTACTGGAGTATAGCGCGTTCTCAGTCCGCGCCCGAAAACGGCGGAAACGCCCAAAAACTCCAACCACGCCCCCATGCCTCCACCTGAGAGGGGGAAAACAAGGGGAATGACCCCTAAGGACCCCTAGCATGATTCTAGGCCATCAAAACGCGAATCCATGCATCAAATCCATAGATCGGGCGGCTCTCCCCAAATCATGGAAAAACCCCATACGTGCTCGATCTAGCCCCTCTCGGCCTCCCCGCGGCCTACAAACCACGGAAATGAACGGCAAGAGGCTAAGGAACGTCACCCTACCTCAATGGAGCGAATGCTCCGCCGGATTGCCCACAAACCACGAAGAACGCTTTAAGCTTCACGAACTCCCCACGCTTCCCACGCTTGCCGCACGCCCACGAGCTCGCCTCGCCGCCACCCACGCGTCCGCGCCGTCGCCCTGCCGCCGTCAACAGCTGGGGAGGGGCTCACCGCATCCGAATGGGAAAGAGAGGGAGAGAGGAGGGCGGCCACGGTTGGGGAAGGAAGGAGGAAGAAGAAGAAGAAAGAGAAAGGAGAAAAGAAAAAGAAAAGAAATAGGGTTATATAGAAAATCCGATTTTTCAGAAAAATACCAAAAAATAGAAAAATACATTTTCAGAATCCTCGGAACGCACCGATCGCAACGGTACCACTCGTGCCTGGGGGAACCGCCCGGTTCGCCCGCAGCGAGCTTCCGAAGGAAAAGCCGAAACACACACCGGAAATCGGAAAACACACACGGAAAAGCCGCGGAACGCCTCCGGGCCTCCGAAACAACTCCGGATCGCGCCGATCCGAACACGAAAGATGTCCGAAATGAAATTTCGGACACAACGGAGCCGGACACTCCGAAAACCAGATCCGGGACCCACGAAGAAAGGATCCGAAAGGTCCGGGATATTACAGCTGCGGCCAAGGTGGGTCAAATAAGGTAAAAAGTAAAGGAATATCTGAGGGTCTGTCCAAACAAGGGTCTCCTTTGGAAGAGCAGCGTAAGGCCGTTTCAAGGAAATTCAGTATTTTATTCGGAGTGGAATATCTCATATTTATAAGAATTGAAGCACAACGGCTTTCGCAATCGAATCACTTGAATGATCTTCCGCAATAAATCAAAGTCCTATATGAATGCATGCTGGGCTTAAAGAAAAATTTAAAACAAACTAAAATAGAAAATAGCCAAGGATAAAATTGTCAACTTGTTAAGAACGGGTCATGATACCAATCCGGTGAGCTGATACTAGGCTGGGGCCCGTTTATCCGCGCACCAACTCACTGAATGGAACCGTCGTCCCCATGCTACCACAAATTAACGGCCTATCCGTACAACCCAAATTCTTTCGGGATCATCACTATTTTTGTTGAAGGGGAACTCAAATTCCAGATTTGTTCGAGTCGCAAGGTCCTTGACATGTTCTAGTAGCGTAAGTATCATATACTACGATGCATGACATGGTGGGACCAACCATTGAAAGGTGGGACAGGAGATAGGACAAAGACGTCCGTTAGTAAAACCTGCACAGGCCAGCATGGATTAATAACATCAGAAAGTAACAGAATCGTAAAAGAATCGCACTACAATGGAAAGGAGATCTAGCTAAAATCCTGACATTGGCCGCTGATGGGACATGTTCCGTCCTGTAGCGCCCTACCCTTCCTATAAGAACTCCCTTTTGGCTAGTTCATTCAAAAGTATCAAGGTGGATTTTGGAAGCTCAGGAGAGGAAAGAGAGGAGAATCTAGAGATTTCAGGATGGAAGGAGAGTCTTCCCACGTTATGAAGAGGAGCAGGCCTAGCAGCGAGATCAGGCGACTCTCCGACCTCGAGGGTCATCTGAGTGGGACGATCATGTCGCATATGGTAAGCTGATTCTTTTCAAAATTCTTCCACGTGAACCTTTTTCTTACTTCCTTCCTTTCTTTTCTTTCTTTTCTCTTCCAGCCATATCCATTCTTCCCGGGCCCGAGGAAGTTTTCCAAACTGCCATGGCTTTCAAAGCTAACTTCCAACATCTCCATCAGCATGAGGGCCATACTCTCGAAGTGGCATCTGTAGGGGCTCCTTATTCACGCCAAACACTACGAGAAGATTCGTATGGACTGGGCGGCTATGGGGCGCACTAGTGGAGATCTGGCATCCCCAGACCCACACTTTTATCTTCCCGACCTTCGAGGCGACCATCCTCCTCGAGGAGGTGGAACTTCTGCTCGAATTGAAGAAATTCAAGAGTGACGGGAAGGTGAAGGCTATGCGGATGCTGACACGGGGGACTTCCGAAAGCGTCCTTGGAAGCTTCATGCCTCCCGACGCAGCCCGAAAGGTTCGTACTCAAAAGGGAATTGATTTGCAAAAGCTCGCGGAATGGGTCATGGAGGCCTTGAGAGGGTTACCAGACGATGACTATTTGGAGGGAATCATGAAAGGGTTCACCATTTGTCTGGCGGGTGCTCTCTTGTTTCCTTATACCGACAACATGGTGGAGGAAGACCAACTGAGTGCTATCTGCGGGATCTGGCGTGGAAAGAGGGTGGGACCCGCTGTCCTTGCCTACCTATATAGTGGCCTTACTGCCTCAAGCCTCGGTAAGCCTCCTTTTGGTTGCGCACTTGTCCTGAATTGTTGGCTGGATTTGCATTTTAAGTTTGATCACCGTGAGGGAATGCCAATCGCTTCGAAGCTCTTCCAACAAAGCCCGCTTCATCACATAGCCGACGTGTTAGGCTTTGGTGGCACTGTAGCGAACCGTGTTCCGTGGCTGAAGAAACGTGAAGACTGGCGGTCCCACTTCCGCATCGTGACACAAAGCTTCTTTACTTGCGCACCGGCATGTTTGCTTTCGCTTGATCTCCTCACGAGGCCTTCTCCGGAAGTTGATCTTCAACTGATCGGTGCGACCGAGTTTGTCCTTTATAACGCGCATTGATGCTGCCTCCAGGTCGACATTCCACGCCATTCATTCCCAATATCGATTGGCATCGTTCCTTTGAAGAAGAGGGAGTTGGGCACGGAGGCGGATGCGAGGGAAGCGAAAGCCATTAAAGCTCCCTGGAAGACAAGTGTTGCGGGAAAGGCCTTAGCGCACATGGGGGAAGAATGTGAGCTGTGGAGGGCTTATGTAACCGAACTGGGGAAGTTAAGGCCTAAGGTGCCTAAACCCCTGATGTAGCTCATTCTACTTTTCTGATGGAATAAAATCTGGCATTTGAAAGTTTTGGACCAGTTCCCTTAATTATTATTATCTTTTTTTGTGGTTTTTCTTTTTATTTGTGTTTTTTCTTTTGTTTGGATTATATACATACTCTTATCTTTTTTTTTTATGAAATTTTTATTATGGGGGCGTCCAGGGGCCTGGACGCCCCTAATTTTTTATTTATAATTTTTTAAGTTTTTTTTGTTTTGGGGGCGTCCAGGGTCTTGGATGCCCCTAATTTTTTATTTTTATTTTTTTTGATTTTTTGTTTTGGGGGCGTCCAGGGTCCTGGACGCCCCTACTTTTTTATTTTTTTGATTTTTTTATTTTTGGGGGCGTCCAGGCGCCTGGACGCCCCTAATTTTTTTGAATTTTGAAAAAAAATAAAAAAAATGTGGGGGCGTCCAGGCGCCTGGACGCCCCAAAGAAGGTAGATTCTATATATAAGGGCTGGCCTCCCCCCCTTTGCTCATTTACTGTTCATTCAGACGACCCAGTCAAACCAGACGACCCATTCTTAGTCCCAATGGAGCAAGGAGGCCCGAGCCGGGGTGGAGAGAAGCGCAAACGACGGGCTCGTCGTCCGAGGAGGCTGAGGGACGATGCCGAGGAGGCTGCTGCGGCGGAGGAGATTGCCGCGGGGGAGGAGGCTCCTCCTTTGGCCGTGGAGGCTGCAGTGGATGCTGGCGACGTGGGAGAGGACGAGCACGATCCGGTAAGCCCCTTAGACTTCCATTCTATTGGTTCACTGGGCTAAAAGGGAGGACGAGAGGCTGTGTGGAGAACGCCGGGAGTGAGGGAAGGAGGCGTCCAGGGGCTTGGACGCCTCCATATTTTCTTTTTTTTCTTTTTTATTTATTTATTTAAGTAAATAATAATAGAAATAGAATTAAAAATAAGGAGGCGTCCTGGGCATGGGACGCCTCCATGATAATATATATATTTATTTTATTTTTATTTATTTATTTTTGTTTTGGTTTTTGGGTTTTCTAAAAATAAAATGAAGAAAATAAAAAGGAGGCGTCCTAGGAGTTGTACGCCTCAAAAAAAAAACATGAATACTTTTTTTTAAAAAATAAAAATAAAATAACTAAGTAGCATATACAATGTTATTGTTTATGACTATCTATGATGCTGATGTGTTCTTTTGTTGGTTTTGTGGTGTGCAGGGCGTGATGAAGGGCCGGATCAGCTGGTCCCTAGTGGTGGCAGCATACCGTGGGCTGCCAGACTTTCAGAGGGCGCGTGTGGACGCCATGGGCTTTGGAGCTTTCCTTAGGATCGAGCCCTTTCGGCTCGACCTTCCTCTTATCCAGGCATTGAGGGAGCGGTGGCACGCGCCGAGCCGGGCGTTTCTGATGCCCTGGGGGCACATGGTGCCGTCACTGGAGGACGTGGCTCGGATCACCGGGCTACGGGTGGACGGAGAGGCGGTGAGTGGGGTCACCTACCTCGACTACCGAGAGAGTGCCCTGGACCTGCTGTGGTTAGAGACGAGCGTGACTGATAGAGACAGCAGGGTAGTTGGCCGAGTGGAGATTATGGAGGCGCTCGGATTCGTCGACCCGCGCCAGCGGGTTAGCGAGACTGGAGCGGAGTTTCTGGCACGACTAGAGGGAGATGCCCGTGCAGCTTTCACCCAGGACCCGAGCGAGAGGGAGCTGGTGGATCTAGACCTCCGGAGGTTCCTTTTCTTATTTCTGGGCCTCCTTCTGCCGGGGACGAAGGGGGATGGCATCCACTGCCGCTTCCTCGGGATCCTGGCGGACCTTGACAGAGTGGGGCACTACATGTGGGGAGCGGCTCTGCTTGCCCATTTGATTGCTGATCTCTCCCAGACTTTAGAGAGGGAGACGACAGTCAGCGGCTTCGCACCTTTTCTCCAGGTACACAATTTATTTATGCATTTTACCGTAGTTAAATATGCAATTACTCGTGCTAATGATGTATGATGGATGCAGGTGTGGAGTTATTACTACTTCCCGATGGGGAGGGCCAGGCAGGGGAACAGGAGAGCCGTTCCTCTAGTGCGACAGTGGAGGCCGGTCGTGGTAGCGGCACCACACAGCTACCAGCTGGCGTCACTTCGTCGGGAGCTGAGCGAGTATCCCGAGGCCATGGTATGATGCGTATGATTTTTTTGTGTTTATGCATGTGACTGAATGGTAACTAACATGATGTATGTATGGTGATGTAGGTGGTGTGGAGACCCTACCTGGGCATGGGCGACGCTGGCCAGCCTTGGGTTGTAGCGGGTCTTCCTCGTTTCAGGGGGGGACGTGTGGGTCCATTGCCTGAACGAGATCGAGCCGCTTCGGCTGAGGCTGGTTATGAGGACATTGGGACTAGCCCAGGAGTGGGTTGATGTAGATGAGCCGGCCCGCATCGGGCGGAAGACCAAGGGGAAGGCAAAGATTGTGGACTGGCGTACGCGCTTCCCAGCACAGTACCAGGACTGGCAGCAGGGCGGGGTCCCAGTGGTGTCCCATGTACAGGACAGTACTGATTACCTGAGACGGTACCGGGCTACGTACGGGGACCGCCTGTTCCTTGGTTGTATGGCAGGGGTAAGTGAAATGAAAATGCTTCACCCTTCTATATGTATATGCATGTGGCACTAACTTATGTGCAATACAGGATGCTCGTGACAACATGATCGCCGACCTGCGGGCCCAGTTGGCGGACGCCAGGCGGTAGTTGGTGGCCATCCGACAGGAGTTGGAGATCCTGGTGAGTTTATGCGATGCATTTTTTTTGTGACCTGGATTTTTGATACTTGGCCTCTAACTGTCGTTCGCTCTGTGTTTCAGCAGGCCCACCAGACAGCGGCAGCCGGGATGGCTGGTGGAGCGGGTTCCAGTTCGCGGGGCCCTCCTCCGGAGGTTTCTGCCCTCCAGGAGTAGCTGGCGTATGCGGTGGCTCGGGCTGAGGAGGCCGAGCGTGACCGCGAGGCTCGAGTGAGCGTTTGCCTGACCTCGACTCTCCTTCTATCACTGTTCTCTTACGGTGCATGCGTGCTTTGACAGATGGCCGAGATCCGAGAGGCCCTGGCGCGTGCTGTTCGTGCCGAGCAGGAGCGCGACGCTCGGGTGGCGGAGCGTGACGCCCGGATTGTGGAGCTGGAGGAGGAGCGTCGACGGGAGGCTGAGGAGCTCCCTCGTGACGTGCTGGATCTGCGGATCGCCCTCAAGCTGTCGAGGAGGGAGGCGGTGAGAGAGAGAGAGGAGAGGGAGAGAGAGAGGGAGGAGCGACAGCGGGATCAGACCGAGAGGAGGGCTCTGGAGGCCCAGCTGCTGGAGCTCCGATTGAGTCTCGGCACGGCAGAGGGGAGGCTTCGGGAGAGCGAGGAGTGGTACCAGAGGGCGAAGGAACGCGGGGCGCGACTTCATCAGTCTGGTTCTTTTTCCATGGGTAGCTATCTGGTTTCTTCGGTCGAGGAGCGTCGTCGCGCCTTCGAGGCTGGAGTGCCACCGCAGGGCGAGGCGAGCACGGCTTCTCAGGGTTCGCAGAGGCCCCCTAGGGATCCCCGGCAGAGGAGGGAGGAGAGAGATGACCAGGAGGGTGGCAGCGAGAGTTAGAGAGTTGCTTGTACACGTCACCCTTCTCACTGTATGACTATTATATGAAATGGATTTCGTGTGGCGTGCCCTTTTCTTTCCCGCACTTTCTTTTGCACCACGTTGTTTACGCTTCACGAGACTTTTGCCCTGGACAGAAGGGAACTACTTTGCACGGGGGGATTATGTTCCTTTCTCCCTTTTTGGGCGTGTCCAGGCGCGAGGACACGTCTTAATCCTTGAATTCAAATTTAATGCGTCGGGTGGCCTTTCTTCTCCTGTGCCTTACCCGAAAACGAGCCTGCCTTCCGCCGAAACTCGCTTGCCCCTTTTTCGTCTTTCTCCTCTTTTGATCAATGGAGTTCTGTGGGCCCGACCATGGTGAAGGTGGAGAGGGATGAGGAACTCCTCGCCCGAGGAGGGACACACAAGAACACAGAACGGCATCCATGGAGGAGGAAGGGCCGCTTCGGGCCCCCGAGGGACCCGAGGGGCCCGATGTCGCGGAGGGAGGTGAACACGGTCTGGTAGGTCCTCCGATCTCTTCCTCTTTTGATCCATTTTGAGTTTTGAAGCGAGCCGCGCGAGGGGGGAAAGGGTTCGGCGAGTGTTGCACTCAAATGATGGACGCGTCCTAGACAGGGGACGCGTTCTTTGTTATGATGTGAGGCCCTTCTTTCTTGGTGCAGGACATGACAAGGACCCTGGGCCTGGCCGATGAGTGGGCGAGTGCAGACGAGCCGAGTCGCGTCAGGAAGGAGAGTCGCGGCAAGGCGAAGCTTGAAGATTGGCGCATACGTCTCCCTGGGCAGCAAGGGAGCGTACTGGTGCAGGATAGTGTTGACTTCCTGCGGTGGCAAAGAGAGAGTTATGCGGGACTTCCCCAAGCCAGGGATACGCGCGACGTCGACGGGTCGCGTGCCCAATTAGCCGAGGTCAGGCGGCAGCTGGCCGCCACTCAACAGGAACTGTCGCTCTTGGTAAGCTAAGTGCTGCATTTTCTATTTTTAAATGTGGAGCTTAGCTGACGGCTGTTGTTTGTTCGTTCCAGCGTGCCCAGCAAACAGCGATGGTGGGAGTGACTGGCGGCGCATCTTCTAGTTCCTCGGCCCCTTTTCTTGAGATTGCCTCCCTTCGGGAGCAACTTGCTGGTGCGGTGGCTCGGGCTGCCCGGGCGGAAGAGGAGCGTGATGCCTGGGTGGCGACTGTAGCAGAGGTGCGACATCGTGGTGAGGAGAGACCTTCTCCAGACATCCTGGAGTTAAGGGTTCTTCTGCAGATGATGAGGAGAGAGGCAGAGAGAGAGAAAGCCGAGAGAAGGTCCGAGCGACAGCGGGATCAGACCGAGAGGAGGGCCTTGGAGGCCCAAGTGAGGGAGCTCCAGCTGGGCCTTCAGACCGTCGTGCAGAGGCTAGGAGGGATGGAGACGCGCTACGAGAGAGCGCGAGAGTTCGGGGAGCGACTGCGCCAGTCTGGTCGCTTTGCCGCTAGTGGCTTCTTTGCCACGCCAGGGGAGGAGCAGCGAGTCATTGCTATGGAGCCGACGCCACGAGGCGAGGTGGGTGCTACTGCACGGGGATCCCGGAGGCTTCTGAGGGACCCTCACCTCAGGGGAGAGGAGAGGGACGCCTAGAGGGACGAGCATGAAAATAATGGCAAGAGTTGGCGAGCTAGTGGACCCGCCACCTCTCTATGATTGTAGTGTTTATGACAGCTTATGTAGAATTATGAATGGAGTGATTTGATTTTCTACTGCTTATTTGTTCTCTTGTGCGTTCCTTCTTCCCTACACTTCTTCTCCTTTGCACTGTTCCCATGTGATAGGTCTGCCGAGACTCCACCTCAAGCGGAGAATCGCATCTTGTTGTGACCATTTTCTATGGGAATCTGCCGTCGAAGTCAATAATGACGGCCCTAGTGCCTTCTCCCGGATGTTGCGTCAAATTTTGCGGACGTCCTTCAAAACATGATAGGGTGCTAGTCGTCATATTCTTCGTCCGATCAATCACCCTGTGCGAGCGGTGAAGTGACACACGGGACCGCATGGTAGGTGCCTCATCGCGAGGGCTATCATTAAAGGTGATGGAGGCAATCTTGACCTGCACTCCTTCCATTTCTATAAATTCTTGTCCCTTTTATCCTCCCAGGTATATCGAGAGCTAACTCGAGGAGCACAAGTTCTCACGGGAGAGGAGGAGTTCAAAATTCCGAGAGTTGGATGGAGGGCGAATCTTCCCACTCCTCGAAGAGAAGCAGATCCAGTGGTAGTAGTTCCAGGAGGCTTTCGGACCTCGAAGGGTACTTCAGCGAAAGGGCCCAATCACAACTCGTAAGCTGAGCCTTCTTGCCCTTTTTTCCATTCTTTTTTCTTCCTTTCTTTCTGACCAAACCTCCTCTCCATTCCCTGTATGCGTAGAGTGTGATGAAATCACAGATCTCATGGGAGTTGGTAGTGGCAGCATACCGAGGTCTCCCAGATTTTCAGAAGGCCAGGCTAGACGTGATGGGTTTTGGCACCTTTCTTCGGATCGAGCCGATCCAGCTCGACATGGTCCTGATCCAAGCCTTGTGTGAGAGATGGGACCCAGTGAGTCGGGCATTCCTGATGCCCTGGGGGCACATAGTGCCCAGCTTGGAGGATGTGGTCCGGATCACAAGTCTGAAGGTGGAGGGCGAGACAGTGACCGGGGTCACTTATGCGGATTACCGAGAAGGTGCTCGGAAGCTATTGGGTTTGGACCTAGATGGTCGGAAAAATAGGTCGGTAGCTAGGGCGTCCCTCATGGATGCATTAGGGCTCACCGACACTCGTCGGCGGGACGATGAATCCTCAGAAGAGTTCATGGAAAGGATGGAAATAGGATGCCGTGCCGTGTACTGCACAGATTTCGACAACTGGGAAAGATGCAACATAGATTTGAGGAGATTTCTCCTCTTCCTTTTGGGGAGATTAGTACTGAGCTCGAAAGGGGATGTTATCCAATGTCGCTTCCTGGAGCTGCTGTCAGACCTTGAAAGAGTAGGATACTATGCCTGGGGAGCTGCCATGCTGGCGCACTTATTTGCAGGTCTGTTCCAAGAAGCGGACCGTGAGATGACTGTGTGTGGTTTCACACCATTCATCCAGGTATTTTTGGTTTTGCTTGTTTTGTATATATTTTGGTGTGTTTTTGCAAGGTACTGATGACCTGCGCCGAGTAGCTGTGGAGCTATTATTACCTCCCGATGGGGAGAGCTCGGCATTGGCGACCCGCGATGGTGCCGCTAGGCAGGCAGTGGGAACCCATCATGAGTGCGGCACCCCTAACCTACCAACTGATGGTGCTAAGGCGGGAGCTACAGGAGTTCCCTGCAGCGATGGTAAACTGGAGACCCTACTCAGACATGGTCGATGCCGACCAGCCGTGGGTTCTAGCAAGTCGTGCCCGGTTTGGACGGAAACTGTGGATGCACTGCCTGAATGAAATCGAGCCGCTTCGGCTACGATTGGTTATGAGGACTTTAGGACTGGCTCAGGAATGGGTGGATACGGCTGCGCCACCTCGTGTCGGGAGAAAGACGCGAGGACCGGTGACCTGCATTGACTGGCGCGTGCGGTTCCCTGAACAGTATGAGGACTGGCAACGGGGTGGCACGATTGTAGAATCACATGCGCCGGATATCGAGGACTACTTGCGTCTATATAGGACAAAGTACGCAGAGCAGTTCCAACCCCGGGGATTTGTGGAGGTAGGTTTCCCCTTTTTCTCTTTTCTTCTTTCTCCTTTTTTTTTTGATTTTCTGGTGGAAATGCTGACTCGTATGGCTGCAGGATATCCGTGATACGATGATAGCGACTTTACGAACTCGCTTGGCAGAGATGGAGCAACGGTTGGGCGATGCCGGCGGAGCTACGAGTGCCTTGGTAGGTGTACAGTGCGTTCCTAATTAGAACCGCAGATTCTAGATGTTGGTTGCTAATTCACGTGGTCGTAGCATGCTCAGATTGGCGCGGCTTCCCCGGCGATGGGAGCAGGTGGTGCCTCTTCCAGCTTGTGGATTCCCACCTCAGAACTTGACTTGCTTCATGAGCAACTTGCTCACGCCACGCAGCGTGCTGCGGAGGCAGAAGGGATGCTCTGTATACAGGTAAAAGTTTCAGTATTGAGTTCTCTTTGTTTTACACCTTATCGCGTATCTGAGATGGTACACTCGACAGGAAAAGGAGACGGAAGAAGCGCTTGCCCAAGCTGCGCAGAAGGAGGCTAGGATAGCAGAACTGGAGAGGGAACTGCGGCGTCATCCTGATGATGACTCTTCTAGGGATGCCGTGGAACTGAGGATCACTCTCCAGTTGGAGAGGGAAGACCGCGAGAGAGAACGTGCAGTGTAAAAAAGAGACGCAGAGAGAGAAAGAGCCAACAGATTGACTGAAAGGGAGGAACGAAGGGCCATGGAGGCCCAACTATTCGAACTCCGAATCAGCCTTGGTCTTGCTGAACAGTGACTGAGAGATGGTGAGGAGCGCTACTGAAGAGCACGAGAGCGTGGCTTTCGTGTTGGTAGCTTCTCTGCTGCTTCCGTGGATCAACGCCGGGATGTGGGAATAGGAAGGGGAGTACAGAGAGGTAGGAGTACCGCTTTTCGTAGTTGGGTAGCACCTTTGAGAGCGTTTTGCCCGGAGAGTAGTGGGACGAGTAATGCAGAGAGAGAGGGCAGAACTTGATGTAAATTTTTTTTTGATTTTTTTTGGAATAAAACACAAGGTTCGGTTTGTTTGGTTTTCACCTTTGCTTCTGTTGCCTGAATCCCTGCACACATCACTGAAACAAACAAATCAGAATTTCTGTTCTGACTTGGCCCCTTGCTCAATAAGCAAATGGTCACTGTGACTGTCCTTGATAACTGGTCAAGGGGCCAAGCCTTTATTTAACGAAGGCAAGGGAAAGATGCGGTGATGATAAATGCGACAGGCAAGCACACGAATGCAAGCGGTATTAAAAGTGAGATGCTGCACGCAAATGCAATCATGCAAAATTGATTTGTTTTCTTTTTTTATATTTGGCATTTTTTTTTATTTTATCATAAAAAAGATTTTTTTTGTTTGCAAATATGTACATTTTCTCTTTTCTATTTTTTGTTATTTTTATCATTTCAATTTTTTTCTTGCTAACGCCTGGCAAGCACCTAAATGGCACCTAACCTACGTGAGAACAGGGGTTTCTTACTAACCTCCCAAGTATCCTAAGTGCACATCTAGGTTGATTTGGGCCTCTAGACCCCTCGAATGCTGATCCCGCTGGCTAAGACTTACCCTGATGACAATACCGTCATGCCATGCTTAGGCTCCCAGTCGCTTCCGACCACAGGGATTCACCCAAAAGATGTTTGAGGTAAATGATTTGCCCGACCCGGGTCTATTTCCTCACAACTCTAGATGGTATATGATGGACCACCCTGGAACCCTAACGACCAACCGCGCGACGCTGACCCGGAATCAGACGCCGTCGCACCCATAGGTGACGCGCTTGCATTGGCCTAAGCCCGAGGTTAAACAAGAAGACATCCAGGTGGTAAACAGGGGTCTTGACCAGCCAGGAACACGGAGACTCCTTCGCAGCGATAGCTTTTGCTTTTCAAAGTAGGCAACCAAATGTGTATATTAAAATAAGGTCGCAGACTCTGGGTAGTTTTCACCCTTCAGAAACTCCATCGAACCTTCATCTTTAGAGGAAGAAGGAAGAGCGTGGGGGATAAACCTCCTGAGAGGACCGGCAAAGCCGTTAACCCGGCGAGCGAAGAAGGGCCCATTAACTCTTTCCTTTCGGATAACTTCGGACCAAATCTCAAGCATTTACATTCCATAGCCCCCCCCCCCTTTTGTGGATTCAAACTTTTACTTTGAGGGGTTCCATTTATCGCATCAGGCACGGTCACGACCAGGCTTTTCTCTTGATTTTGACTTTGTATTTCTTTTTGTGAGGGAGATATAGTCGTTTGACGTTTGTGGGCTCCCTTTTCGTATGCCTGCGGGGACACTGCCCTCTTCTCGTGCTCTGATCGATGCTCGAGGAAATGGATCCTACTCTTGCCTTTGGGGTTTGAGTTTCGGTTTCTCATGCTCAGCGTTTTAAGGGCGCCGACTGTCTCATTTGGTCGAAGAGAAAAGAATAAAGATTACAGCTTCCGGAGATCTTCTGGGTGGGGCCCCACCGTAGGTGATGCTACCGACTTTTTTGAATAAAATACATAGGTGAGCACATGTTAGCTTCCTTCGAGCGAGCATAGGTCGACGTGGCCGAACATGGATCTCCACGGTTCTGGCAAACCAAGACCCGGTGCCTACCAAGCCTTAATGGGCCCTATCCTAACATGAAGGTTAGATGCAGGGACTTAACTACATGGTGACTGCCAGACATCGGCATTTTGAATTTTTCATATTTTTAGTGGTTTTCGGTATTTCTTTATTTTTTGATGTTTTTTATCTTTTCATCATTTTTTTATTTTGTGCTAAGGGTAGTATTTCTTAAGATAAAGCCCATTCCAAGGGTGGGATAACTCGGTCCCTTCGGCGTTTACTAGTTTGTAGGCGTTGCCAGGGTACACGGCTTGAATTACAAATGGTCCTTCCCAATTGGGTTGGAACTTAGAACGCGACCCTCCAGGTTTGACAAAAATTCTTTTTACGATCATCTCACTGACTTTCAATTTTCTCTCAACGACTTTCTTTTGGTAAAAGCGAGCGAGTCTATTTTGATACACACGCGCGTGTTCGGCAGCGGCCACCCGTTTCTCATCCAAGAGTTCCAACTGGGCAAGGAGTGAATTATGACGATCGTCGAGGGGAAATTCCTCGTCCAATTGTACCCTGAGAGAAGGGATCAGAGTCTCATACGGGACTACCGCTTCCATACCATAAGTAAGGGCAAATGGAGTCTGCCCGGTGGGGGTACGGATTGAAGTGCGATAGGCACATAGGGCTTCGATAAGTTTTTCTGGCCAGTCTGAAAACTTACTAGACTCGCAGGTTTTTTTGATGATTTTGAGCAATGTTTTATTGGTGGCCTCCGCTTGGCCGTTACCTTGTGGGTAATAAGGCGATGAATGATGCAATGCAATTGCGTATCTTTTGCAGAGGTCCTGTAGGTCCTGAGAAATGAACTGTGGCCCATTGTCGGTGACGATTGTGCTTGGGACGCCGAATCTGGCGAGGATGTTCTTCATGATGAATTTGCAGACTGTTGACGGCTTGATTTTCGTGTAAGCTTCGGCTTCGGCCCATTTGGTGAAGTATTCCGTCGCAGTAAGGATGAAAGATTTCTGCTTGGTGAGGGAATTGGGATCACCTAGGGGGCCAATGATGTCGAATGCCCACATGGAGAAAGGCCATGGGGAGGATATTGGATGAAGTGAGGAAGATGGTGAATAGATTTTATCGGCGTGAATTTGACACTTGACACACCTACGGACATAGACAGCACAATCCTCTTCCATAGTGGGCCAATAAAAGCCTTGGCGAATGATCTTCTTGGCGAGCATCTGACTATTCACGTGGCCACCGCACACACCCCAGTGCGTCTCCTCTACACATTTCCAAACCTCATTGTCACCAAGACATCTTAACAGAATACCAGTAAGGCTCCTCCTAAAGAGTAGACCTCCAACCAATGTATATTTCTGAGCCACCCTTCTTATGGCTTTCTTGTCCTCTATGGTGGCCCCTTCAGGATAAGACTGATCTTGGCAGTATTTGACGATTTCATAGAACCATGGTTTTTCTTCATCAGCCAGTTCTTCTTCGGCCTCTGCCAACATGATTTCCCTCTTCTCAAGGATATCTTCCTGCAGGATCTTCCTTGCTATCCTGTCTTTGATGTTTACGTAGGAAGCATCATCGATTGCAGGGGCGTGAAGTTTGTAGATGGAAATGGACTCAAATCATCTTCCTAGAGGGAACCTTATGGATGATGCCAATGAGGCGAGGGCATCGGCGAGAATATTCTGATGACGAGGGACATGAACAAAGATCAGTTTTGTGAACAGTTTGGCAAAGGTAGCAGTGAGTTCTTGGTATGGCTTGAGTTTGGGATCGCGAGTGCGATATTTAGTGAGCACCTGGCGAAGAATGAGTTGACTATCACCTACGACTCGCAACTCAGTGATACGAAAAGAATGAGCGAGTTCTAGGCCAGCTAGAAGAGCTTCATATTCGGCTATATTGTTGGTAATTGAAAATTTGAGCTGGTATGCCAATGGGAACGTGAGGCTTTCAGGCGACAAGAGGGCGACGCCGATTCCTCTCCCTTGAGAATTCAGAGCTCCATCAAAATATAGTGTCCACATTGGCTCATCTGATTGGTTGACGGACATTAGTTCCTCATCTGAAAACTCTGATTGGACGGCATCGAACTTGGGAAGAGGATGGTGAGCGAGATGCTCTGCTATGGCATAGCCTTTAATCGCCTTTTGCTGGATGTAGGTGATGTCAAACTGAGAGAGAAAACTTTGCCAGCGTGCTAGCCTATCCGTAAGGACGGATTTCTCCAGAAGGAATTTGATAGGATTCATTCGAGCAATCAAATGGACCTCATGAGCCAAGAAGTAGTGCTTCAATTTCTGCACTACCCAAACGAGGGTAGCACAGGTTTTCTCCATGACGGTGTACTTCTGCTTACAGGGATTGAGAAGTTTGGACAAGTAATAGGTTGCCCGTTCCTTGCCTTCTTCATCAGCTTGTGCGAGGACGGCTCCCACGGAGTCATCCAAAACTGAGACGTAAAGGATCAGAAGTTATTCTGGTTTGGGTGGAATGAGAACGGGTGGACTTGCCAGATATTCCTTCAACCCTTCAAAAGCTTTCTGACATTTAGAATTCCAGTGGAATTCTACTCCTGGCTTGGTCAACTCGTAGAGAGGTCTACACCTTTGTGAATGTTGGGACACAAACCGATGAATAAACTGCAACCTCCCAATTAAACCTCGGACTTCCCTCAAATTCTTGGGAGGCGGCATATCCCTGATAGCCTTGGCTTTGTCGGGATCTATCTCGATCCCTCTTTTACTCACAATGAACCCCAGTAATTTACCCGACGACATACCAAACACACACTTTTTCGGGTTCATTTTCAATTGGAACTCCCTTGACCTCTGCAAGACCTTAGCCAAAACTTCTGGATGTTCCATCCTGGTCCTTGATTTTACTAATAAGTCATCCACATACACTTCCAGATATATGTGCATTATGTCATGAAATATGGCCATCATAGCTCTTTGGTAAGTAGCTCCAGCATTCTTTAACCCAAACGGCATGACCACGTAACAGTATGTTCCCCAAGGGGTAGTGAATGACGTCTTTTTCTGATCTTCTTCTGCCAAACGAATTTGATTGTATCCTGAAAATCCATCCATGAATGAGAGGGTTTCGTAGCCTGCCGTGTTATCGATCAACACATCAATGTGAGGCAAGGAAAAATCATCCTTTGGACACGCGCGGTTAAGGTCCCGGAAGTCGATACAAATCCTGACTTTTCCATCTTTTTTCATGACCGGGACAATGTTCGCCACCCATTGAGGATAAAGGATGACTCTAATGAACCTGGCTTTGTGGAGCTTATCGACCTCTTCTTTCATTTTCAAAGCCATCTGAGGGTGGAAACGCCTTAACCTTTGTTTTACCGAGACGGACCCTGGTTTTAGGGTTAAACGGTGTTCGACCAAGGTTGAATCCAGACCCGGCATATCCTCGTAGCTCCATGCAAACGTGTCCTTATATCCTTGAGAACCTCAATTAATGTCTCTTCTTCAGAGGGTGGTAGGTTGTCACTTATGAGGATGATCCTAGGGTCTTCCTCAGTTCCCAAGTTGACTTCTTTGGTGGATTCTTCTACGGCGGTTGACGGCTCGTCGAATCTCCTCATTCCACTAGCGTATGCGCCTGCCGCATCCTCATATTCTTCACCCTCATCTTCAGTGGGGCATTCTTCATCCGTAATCTCGTAGACTCCATATCCTTCATCAAATACACAGTCGCCCTCACATTCTATTTCCGGTAGCTGGATGGGATTTTCTAACAACTGGGGGATGGCAAGAAGGGCCTGACACCTGGCGGCCAAATCCAGAAGGAATCGACGAGGGATCTGCCTACCCTTGGATTTCTTCCTAGGTACTACCCTTGGCCTATCATTCCTAGATTGACTGACAATATTTACATAAGAAGAGGAAGATGAAGAGGATGGTGTAGAATGTACAGAAGGAGACCCCTCAGAGGAGGGGTAGAAAAGGTCGCTCATCGGACCTTGGACGGGTGGTCCGCAGGGCGGTACGCACCCGTGGGAGATGTAGGAGGTTTCCTCAACGAAGATGTGTTGTTGGAGAGTTTGAAAATTGACGTTTTTTTTTTCATTTTCAGTTTTAATGACAAAGCAGTGAAAATAGATTGGAGGAGAGAGAAAAGTGGTTATGGCTAGAGGATTGTGAGGCTCATAAAGCAGATCATGGTTGAAGACCTGGCGCGGGTTGAAAAGCCCGCGTAGGTATGTAAGCAAAGAAGGTGACCTGGGAAGATCATCAGACAATTGTCTGGCCCAGAAAGATGATATCAGCAAAGGCTGAGACGAGTGGATGGAGAAGATGGCGGCTAATGAGCCGTCGACGGCAATGTTGAGGACGGATGAAGATCCGTCGATGACAGGGTCCTTCTGGCGAGGACGAGGATAGTTTGGAACCTTGACAAGAGTGGTAATAGTCTCTGGTATTCCGGAGATCAATGGTGGTCCTTCAAGCTGCGGAGACGAGAACATCCTTTCCAGTGCAACGGAAATGTCCCGTATGTCGAACCATTTGTTCCACTCGCATTCTGGATCTTTGATCTTGCCTCTTTTGGTGATCCTCGGACATTTTTCAACCAAATATACAGCATGTGATCCCCCATATGCTTCTCGTGGGTAATCTCCCATCTGAACAACGGGCCCTCTGTTGAAGTGGTTTGATAGAGTCCATGTGAGGGGCTTCCAATCCGCCTTGAACGGTCCTTTGAAGCCTAGGCCAAACCTACGGTTCGGCCTAATTTCCTTTGGCGGTTTGAGCATACCCTGTAACTGTGCGCCCAGACTTTTTCCTTGTTGATAGCCGATGTTCCTCATAATCTCCCAACCTTTGGAGTGAAAAGGGAGACATGATGTTGTGGTTGTCCTGACCGGCTCCTTTGGTGCTAGTGGAACGTGAGATGGATCACGCACGTCCAGCAGTGATAATATGGGCCGATGAGACGGCCAAACAGAGGGCAGAGAGGTGTTGATAGCATCCACTGTGTGAAGGACAGGTGTACTGACCACTTTAATAATCTCCCATTGTAAGGAAACTTCAGGCACTGATGGTTGGTGGAAGGCACAGCGTCCATGGCTTCGATGTAAGGGCGACCCAGTATAGCCTTGAATGTGGGGTCCATGTCGAGGACATGGAATTCTGTGGGAATTGACATGGGGCCTAGTTCTGCCTTCAGAATAATCATCCCCTGCGGCGGCCTTTTGCTATTGTCATAAGCCGTGACCGTGATCGAGGAAGGTCTTATTTGTTCCTCGTCGACCCCACACAACTGAAGAGTGCTCATGGAGATCACATTTATGGACGCATCCGTGTCCACAAGACACGGGTTTATGGATACCCCATTAATTTTTATTGAAATGCACAATGCATATTTTCGAGCCTCCTTGGGAGCGAGCTCGTAGTTGTGGAACATGATGGCCGGTTGTGTGTCCGTTGGGGTCAGGACGGTAGAGATCTTCTCCACGGGGAGGTCTTCATTAACCATGACTTTTTGAAGATATTCCATCAAGGCTGCCTGGTGGGATGTGGATCTTTGAAGACGCTCCAGGATGGAGATCCGAGCAGGCGTCTTGTCCAAGTGTTTCAATAGATCATACTGTGTTCCAGGGATAGCTCTTTCTGGTTGTTCTCCATCATCCTTCTCTGGCTGAGATCGCTCAGGATTCTGACTGTTGTGGGGGAAAACCCTGTGGAAAATCCTTCCACTCCGGAGCACCATTGCCTGCGGCTTTTGTACCTCTGTGGGGGTAGCAGTGGGTTTTAACAGAGGTTTGAGGGGTAGTGGTGGAGGAATGGTCGATGAAGCAGGGGTGATGACGGGAGCAGGGATTCTGATTGGGGGTTTGTTAGGTGGAGGCATGGTGGAGGTAGAGGGGATATCGCGCGGATTATGAAGGATAAGGGGTCTGGAAGGTGGAGGTGGAGAAGAAGTAGAAGTGGGTAGGGCTTGAAGCGAGCAATGATTTTGAGGTGGGTGATGGTTAATGAGTGGTTTTGAAGGCATTAGTGGTGATACGGTGGAGAAAGACGGGGTTATGTATGGTTGACGGATGATAAGGGGTTTAGAAGGCGTAGGGGCAAATATGGTAGAGGTGGATGATAAAGTGGGGGAGTGGGAGAAGATGAGAGGGTGTGAAGGCGTATTGGAGAGTGTCGGTTGATAGGGGATCGGGGTACGGATGAGAGGGCGTAATGGTAGTGGAAATGGTGAAGGCGATACTGACGCGGGTTGATGAGAGAGAGGTGCTACCCGGGCAAGGCAAGGGTGTTGCGTGATGATAGGATTGGCGGTAGAAAGAATGGAGGTACTTTCCTGGTGCCACACCTGCTCTCTCCCGACTTCCGGGAAGGAGGAGATGGGGTTAACCTGATGATTGGGCTGTTGGTGCTCCGGTAATGGATTCTGGATTATGCCCATGTCGGGCTGTTGTTGTGGGGCATGCTGAAGTTGTTGTTGTTGTTGTGGTTGTTGTTGCTGCTGCTGTTGTAGCTGTTGCTGCTGCTGTTGTAACTGCTGCTGTGGCCTATGAGGAGGTCTCCTAGCCTTGAGAGCCATGACTTATCGTCTCATTTCATCCCAATCTATTTGATGTTCATCATTCATATCGTGGATGTAATCTTTGAAATGGAAGCAGTAATCTACTGTGTGTCCTGGCTGCCTGTGGTAGACGCAGTATTTGGAGGTATCAACATTCGGGGGCCACACGGGCCTTTCTCTGGGTAGGGCGAGTTGGTTTGATGCCACGAGGGCATTAAAAATGTCTGCTAAGGTTTCTGACAATGGTGGATAGTAGGCTCTCTTGGGACCGACCGGCCTCCTTTGTTGCTGTTGGGGACCATAGTTCCCCGGGGGTGGAACTTGGTTGTACTGAAGTGGTGGTTGTTGTTGCTGAGGTTGTGGTTGTTGTTGCTGGGGTTGACGTAATGGAGGCATATTATCCTGGGGTGGATTATTTTGGGGTGGAGGACGAAGAGGGAAAGGACCTGGTTGGAGGGGAAGTCGGGGCATTTGTGGAGGCCTTGGGTTGACTGCATAGTTGGCATTGTTGACCGCACCCACTTGCTCATTTGTCACAACCCCTTCTGTGGCTCCGCCCGGGACACCAGCGCCTGTCTTTCTGACCACTTTGGGCTTTGGTGACTCAAACATGTTCATAATGGGGGAGTCTTTTAACTGAGTTTGGATGTACCGGGCCCTTTCATAGAGTTCCTCCATTGTAGTAAGTTTATTCATGGCCAGGACGTGTCTGAACTGTGGGGTTGCATTAGACACAATCATCTTCACTTGTTCGGGCTCGGAGAGGGTATCCCTTATTCTTTCCGCGAGAGACCTCCATCTATCAGCATAGCGGATAAAATCCTCGTCGGGTTTCATCTTTTCGGCCACTAGGTCGGTAATGGAGAGTGAGGGACCGACCCTATCCCTATATTTCTGCAAGAACCTTCTCTGGACTATTTCAAAATTCTCGACCTCGCGGGGCTCCAAAGAATAGAACCACTCTAGCGCGGGACCATCCAATGATCTCCGAAAGAGGTATGCCAGGGACCTCTGATCGTTTTGCCAATAGGAGGATTCATACATGAAATCCTTGAGGTGAAAGAAGGGGTTGCCGGTACCATTGTATCTACGGTACGTGGGCATTTCGGAGGGAGGAAGATGAATGACGGGAAGGATTGGCAAAGCAACCTCCGGGGTGGCTTTCACGTCCACCATCCTTCTCAGATTTTGAAACTGCTCGTCCATACGATTGAACCTATTGAGGAGCGATTGAGCAAGCTCCTCTGGAGGTGAAGGTGGCACTTGCCACTGGGGGAGAAATTGTCTCCCGGAGACTTGAGGGGGAACCCCGAATGAGAGGGAGTTGTCGGACCGCCGACAGTTGGCCCCGGCTGAAGCGGTATGTGGGGAACAACTGGAGTTTGAGATTGTGACGGGAACTGGAATGAGGGTGGTTGTTGGCTCGCTTGTCCTTGAAGCAAGGGAGACTGGATGGCTTGCGCCAATGAAGGAGATGGAATGGCCTGCACAGACTCTTGGAGAGGTGCAATGGCCGGAGTTGATTCCTGGGGCGTGGGGGAAACAGATTTCCCCTTCAGAATGGCCTGGAAAGCCCGGAGCTGTTCAGAGGTAAGCTCCGTGTTGGCGAGGACGCCCAGTAAGGAAGAGATATCCTGTGGTGGGGACGTGTCCCCGGCAATAACCTACACCTCATGCGAGGGCTCATGAGAAGGACCCGAGTCCATAGCATAGACTCGCGGGTCGGCTGACAAACCACGACTAGGGTGGTTCTCCTCAAAAGACTCGTGAGCCATGCTCACAGTTTTCCTAGAACGCAAAAACATACACTAGCAAGCAGGTAGCAGAGATTATCAAACAAGTGGATGCCTTTACGCCTTTTTTGTGTTTTGATTTTGATGATTTTTTTTATGTTTTTAGCGAGATCCGAAGTTCACACAAAATAGGGACCCTAGTTTATTTTTGTTTACCACCGTGTCAGCTAGGGTCTCTCGTCTCACCACGAATGAGATGAATGACTCCGGGGAACTTCAATGGTACAACCATCCCAGTGAATAAAGAGGAGATTCTTCGATGTCGGAGACTTACGGAGGTCCCAGTGGAGGAGATTCTAGTCCGTTGAGAGGAATTCTCAAACGGAGAGTCCTTCCTTCACCGGGAAAGGGTGATCCTTAGAAAAAATGAAAAAAGGATATAAAAGAGGGATAGATGTATGCAATGGAATGCTGACAGAGATATAGAGTAAGAAAACAACAGAAATAACAAACATATAATAAACACCCAACCAATCACAACTGACAGTGCTGCCGTGAGCACAACGGGGGCGCGCGAGGGCGCCAAGGTGGAGAGGCACGGACGGTGCCGAACTTGCAAGGGTAGCCAAAAGGAAGCAGTAGAGGTCCCACCGTGATCGCCAATCTGTGAGCGACGTCACGCGGTTCGGGGAGGCGGAGAAGACGCGGAGCGCGCGAGCTCCTCTTTTGTTTGCTGCAGCACAGAAATAAGAGAAGAGAGAAGGGGCCACCACGGGAGATTGCTCCGGCGGGGCGAGCGGGACAAATGTAATATAGCAAGATATGGGGGTTAAACAGCCATAGCGGGAAGTGACTCGCCGCGACCTCAGGGGGACGGGAATGGTGCAGAAATTAAATAGCAAGAATTGAAACGGCCATTGGGGAAGTGACTCACCGTGGCCTCGAGAATATGAGCAGATAAGAAGATAACAGAATATAAAGAGAATATAAAGAGCAAGAATTTAAACGGCCATTGGGGAAGTGACTCGCCGCGGCCTCGAGAATATGAATAGATAAGAATATAATAAAATATAAAGAGAATATAAGAGCGAGAATTTAAACGGCCATTGGGAAAGTGACTCGCCGCGGCCTCGAGAACATGAATAGATAAGAATATAACACATAGGAACGGGAATTTAAACGGCCATTGGGGAAGTGACTCACCGCGGCCTCGAGAACATGAATAGATAAGAATATAACATATAAGAACGGGAATTTAAACGGCCATTGGGGAAGTGACTCGCCGCGGCCTCGAGAACAAGATGTGATCGCCAGGGGCCAAAAGACCCCAAAATAAAGAAAGTGATCGCGCCTACCTCAAGAGCGGGAGATGGCGGGTTGCTTCTTCCTCCCCCTTCGGCCGGCCGACGGAGAGGGCTTTCCTTGGTTACCCTTGCAAAACAGTAGACAATAAACGAACGAAATTAGAAAATGGCAGTGTAGTAACAATTCCTTACAATAAAAGTAACGAGATCGTGACCTGACACACACCTGGTTGGTGTGGTTTTAAACCCCTCTCGGACTCGAGTAGGAGGAAAATGCGATGATGAATGCAAGAAGTATGCAAGAGACGGCGCCCTTATGTAGGGAGATAGAGGATGCAGTATGATGAATGTAAAGAACTATGGAGAAAAAGGGAAAGAAAAGGCTTATTGGATGAGCCGAGTGTGAGATCCGGCGGAGCTCCGGCAGCGTAGGGACGACGTGGAAGCGCGGTGGATGAAGACGACCTTCCTCTCGCGAGCGTGGACACCCGAGAAGCCGGCAAAATCTCCACCTACAAAAGACCCCACGGGTTAGAAATGACTCCGTAGCCTCTGGGCTCTGGCAGTCTATCGGATCTCTTAGAAGCTCTCTCAGAACTGAGGGGGTGGGCCTCTATTTATAGGGCTCCGGAGGGTGGAGGCGTCCAGGACCCTGGACACCTCCATCAGGGCCGAACTAATATTTTATTCTATTTTTATTTATTTTTTCGGAATATTTTTGTGGAGGCGTCCAGGGCCCCGGACGCCCCTAACAGGTCCACCGAACACCACAGACGGTCGCACGCGATTTGGCACAACGCGTGGTTTTGTGAGCGGCGTCTCGTGATTCAGAAATGGGCGCGTCCACATGGCTGGACGTCTCCATAATTTGGATTTTTTCACACACGACAAATCGTCGTTCGGTGACCGGTGCCCGTGAGGGAGTTGATGGAGGCGTCCAGGGGCCTAGACGCCTCCATTAATATTTTTTATTATTTTTGTTTTGTTTTTATGCCAAAGCTGGCATTTTATATTTTTTATACTTGTTTTTATGGAGGCGTCCAGGGTCCTGGACGCCTCCATTAATATATTATTTTTTATTTGATTTTGAGATGTAAAAAATAAATTAAAAGAATGGGGGCGTCCAGGGGCCTGGACGCCCCCATAAAGACCCACCCGGGTCCTCAGTTCAGGCGTTGGTGGCTGCCCGGTAGACACCCTTCTTGGTTCCGGAACCTCCTGATGTGTCTGACAGGTGTTGATGCCGTCCGAATGCCGTGACGAGACGATTCCGGATGCCGAAAAGGGCGGAAGAAGACTCAAGAAAAGAAAGCACTCAAGTGATTCAAAACGGGTAAGCCGTCGCGGGGCGTTGTATAGTAATATGAGACTTTCTCAGGAGATGTCAGGAATGGTGTGTCTACAGCAACCAGAAGGGTTTTCAGTCCCAAACAAAGAAAACCTTGTGTGCAAGCTCAAGAAAAGTTTGTATGGTCGGAAACAAGCCCCCAGACAATGGTACAAGAAGTTTGATGGATTCATATGTAACAATAGTTTCATTAGATGTAATATGGACCATTGTTGTTATCTTAAGAAGTTTGATAATTGTTATATCATATTGTTGTTGCACGTGGATGATATGCTTATTGCAGGATCAAGTATGACAGAGATTAACAATCTGAAAATACAATTATCAAAGGAATTTGCTATGAAAGACTTAGGAGCAGCAAAGCAAATTCTTGGGATGAGAATTGTGAGGGATAGAACAGCTGGTATTGTGAAGCTATCTCAAGAAGGTTACATCCAGAAGGTGTTGGGCAGATTCAACATGCAGGATGTAAAACCTGTTAGCACTCCTTTGGCAAGTCACTTCAAGCTGTCTAAAGAGCAGTCACCAAAGTCTGCTGAAGAGCATGAGTCCATGAAGAAAATTCCTTATGCATCAGTTGTAGGAAGTCTGATGTATGCCATGATTTGTACCAGGCCGGATATAGCACATGCAGTGGGAGTTGTGTGCAGACATATGGCAGATCCGGGCAAGCAACACTGGGAGGCAGTGAAATGGATTCTGAGATACCTAAAAGGCACCTCAAGCAAATCACTTTGTTTCAGAAAAAGTGATGTTATCTTACAAGGTTTTGTTGATTCAGAACTTGGTGGTGATTTGGACACCAGAAGAAGTACCACTGGCTATGTTTACACCTTGGGTGACACTGCAGTGAGTTGGGTTTCAAAACTTCATAAGGTTGTTGCTCTCTCAACAACAGAAGTAGAGTATGTTGCCATCTCTGAAGCTAGCAAAGAGATGGTATGACTGAAAAATTTTCTGAAGGAGTTGGGCAAGGAACAAAGCAACACTGTGCTGTTTTGTGACAGTCAAAGTGCAATTCACCTTGCCAAGAACCCAGTCTTTCATGCAAGGACTAAGCACATACAACTGAAATATCACTTCATTCGTGGTCTGCTTGAAGATGATGTTTTACTGCTGGAGAAAATACTTGGTGCAGAGAACCCAGTAGACATGTTCACCAAGGTGGTTACCACAGAAAAACTGAGGTTGTGCAAGTCCTCAGTTGGCCTCCATGGATGATTGATGGAGGGATGCCGTAGCAGTATTTCCATTGTCATATTGAGCATGGTTAATACAGTGAGAGGTTTACCTTTCTTTGGAGTTCAGACTCCAAGTGGGAGATTGTTAGAGTGTGGAGTCAGAACTCTTCATCCTGCGTCTATGCACGGGATCACACTCTGCCTCAGGAGCGCATCCACTGCTCCAGGGGAGCATTCTCAGCGTCAGGGGAGCATGGGGAGCACATGCTGTCTCTGGGGAGCAATCGCTGCTCCAGGGGAGCATTCTCAACATCAGGGAAGCATGGCGAGCACATGCTATCTCCAGGGGAGCATCCTTCAGTGCCAGGGGAGCAATCGCTACTCCAGGGGAGCATATGCTGTCCGAGTTCTAGCAGGGAAGCACATGCTATCTCTGGAGGGCATTCATTGCCTCTGAAGAGCATCACTGTCGTCAGGGGAGCATGCATTGCGGGTTCAAGGCAAGTCGATGTCACTTGGAGTAAGTGTCGACTCTTGTCTTGGCAATGTGTCGACACGGTCTTGGCAATGCATTGATCTGTCTGATGGTGGGGGAGCATCTGCAGTCGCTGGAGGGCATACTCGGTCCCAGGAGAGCATCCGGGGGGATAGACGAGCATGCGCGACTGATGTATCCCAGAAGAGGGTTTCTGTTTAACCGGGGTATTATTGTCTTTAATACCCTGACTAATGACGCCCTAATCTCCTAGTATAAAAGGATGGGCTCTCTCTTTGTATTGGAACAAGTCTGTGATTATCTAGTGGAATCCTGTTGCGGTCGTGGATGTAGGAAGGCATCTTGCCTCCGAACCACGTAAAAATCCCTGTGTGTTCTTGTGTGATTGGTTTCTTCTCTTCTTCTTCCTCCTCTGCTGGTTGTCCTCCTCGTCTGGGTACTCCGGTTCTATCCCTAACAGGAGGGAGGGAGGGGATAGGGTAAGAGAGAGAGAGTGCACGGAGGAGGGACGTCGGAGACATCTCCCCCTCTGGCGGTGATAGAAAGAGAGGGAGAGTGGCATCCCCCCTCTCACAGTGACAGAAAGAAAGACGAAGGAAAGTCACTTCGAGTGGGAACGAGTTTCCTCTGAAGTCACTCACACTCGGAGTGACTTTCTATTTAAAAAATAAAAAAATAAAAAATTTAAACTTGTTTTCACTCGGGGAGAGTTCTACTGATCTTTACACCCCCTCTCCCTCCGACAAACCCCTCTCTCCCCTCTGGCCCCCCTTCCCCCATCGGCGGACCCGTCCCCCTCCTCCCTCCGGTGAGCAAGCCCCCTTCCCCCCTCCCCCTCCTCCTTCCCCTTCGATTTCCCTTCCCCTCTAGTGGACCCCCTCCCGTCCCCTTCCCCCAACCTGGGCTCTCCCCTCCCCATTGTGTCCTCCCCACACCCCTGCTGATGTCTTCCCCCACCCCCTCCCCCCCACCCTAGCTCTCCCCTCCTGCCGGAGTGCCCACATCTTTGCCCTCCCGCCGGTGTCCTCCCCACACCCCCGGTGATGTCCTCCCCCCACCCTATCTCTCCCCTCCCGTCAGAGTGTCTCCCCTCCCGTCGGAGTGCCCCCATCTTCACCCTCCCACCGGTGTCCTCCCCACACCCCCGCTAATGTCCTCCCCCACCCCCTCCCCCCCCACCCTAGCTCTCCCCTCCCGCCGGAGTGCCCCCATCTTCACCCTCCCACCGGTGTCCTCCCCACACCCCTGCTGATGTCCTCCCTCACCCCCCCACCCTAGCTCTCCCCTCCCATCGGAGTGCCCCCATCTTCGCCCTCCCTCCTCCCCCCACCAACCCCTCTCCGAGACTCCCCCCCATCAAACCCTCCCCTCCCACGAGAGTGGCCCCCCTCTCATGCCCCCCCTCTCTCTCTCTCTCTCTCTCTCTCTTCTTTACTCGAGAGTAATTTGGGTAAAGAAATATAATATTAGGTAAATGAAAGAACATTCTCTAAAATATTCTCTTTTTTGGATATTTTTAGTTCGAGAAATTTTTTAATAAGAGTGAGAAGGATTTGATGACTTATTAATAAATAATTATATTACAAGGATTGATACCTAATATAACTTAGATTGTAAGGGTCGAAAATTTAAAAACTCTATTACGTATACAGTGTTTCTACCGAGAACCCTACTTTTTATGCATACCTATTACATGTATCGATCAATATCGAGCATTAAAATTAAATTGATAACATAATAGTTTTTGAATAAAGGAAATGACTTTTTGCACATACTTATTAAAAAAATCACGAAAATGTAAAATTGCCTCAAAAAAATTATGTATCTAGGACACTTACCGTGATCTTCGTACTCACTATCATCTATTATGATCTTTACTTGTAAATTAATCAATATTTGATGTAGGTGATACATTGGACCTTTGCTCTATAAAAGATGTAATATTGAAAGGAAATTTTTCTTTGAATTAAAGGATAAGAAACTAACATACATGATGATCCTTCCTGGGGTGTCACACGTGGTACTTTTGATTGGAAAGATGAAGACGATGGTGATCTTCTGGTTGATCCCATCAATATGTTGGCTGTAAACCAACTTGATGACATTTTTTATGTAACTAAATGTTAAGTGAAATTAACCTATGATTAAATTTCATGCATGCTTAAACTATATATTGGCATTTTATTTACACTGAGTTAATGAACACCTTTACCTTTTTTTAAGTTTTTAAGTCATTTTTTATTTATTGCTGACTTGTTAATTGAAATCACAAATATTTCTCATATATTCTAATAACAATATAGATATTTCTTATAAATATTCATCAACTTTCTCTTATATGTTTTATTAAGAATATAAATATTTCTTGCAAATATTCATCACATTTTTAATTAAAACTCTCTTGTGTCAAATTAGTAACGCACAGAGACAAGTTTAGACAATAAAGTAATGTTTTTTATTCTTATTAAGTACAAAGTCCGAGCTCAAAGTATGATTTAATTTGGGCTTGCGTTGGCTTGGGCTCAGTTGTGGTGAAGTGAACTTGTGTCGGTCTTGAACCTAGCTTTTCTTAATAGGTTGGAACTTAGACTTTGCCAAGTCTCATCAGCCAGGGCCCATTCACACCCTTAGGTCTACTTTATAACTGATTAGAATAGGGACGGATAGCCCACTCGAGGTGATGTGTCCGTCCTCTATTCCTATCCGACCTCGTTCAAGACATTTCACTTTTTTTAAGGGAACGAGAAAATACACCTTAATCTCTATCCGACTTCAATTAAGTCAAAATAAACTAAAGTGGAACAACTCACTGGATCTGAATAAGTCATCCTAATCAAGTTTATTCCTTTATTACTTTAATGAACACCTTTACCCCTCTTCTCCCTTCTTTGAAGAAATTTTAAGTTCATTTTCCATCTCTTACCGTGCCGAAATTGAGATTTAACCCTATGAATTTGCAAAAATATATACTCATATGCTCTCGACCTGTAAGAAGATCCATAGGAAGGTATATATTATTCTTTGCAGTGTAATCCCAAATTAAAATAATCACCCTGAAAATATATAAGACATTTACATTAAAAATCACTTACTCAGGAGAAAATAATTAATGTTGCTCGGAATTGAACTCTGCAGATTCAACTATCACATGGTGAAGTAACCTAGAGTATGTGTCTTTTATAATCCTCCGTAAGCTGAATTCCAGTCTATACTTGTTACAAGCTACGTCCGAGCAAAATTTATATATAAAAGAAAATTTATGTATTAAAGTATGTTTAATCATCCCCCTTTTGATCGAGGGTTATTCTCTGATGATATCACTGGGTTAGCACAAAATGTGCTTTGGTAGAGGGGGTCAATTAATTCAGGATAAATGAGAGTTAACCCATTCCATTCTAACCCACCTTCCAAGATGGAAGAGTTAATCCCCATTTTGATTCATTGGAGAGGGGGATTTCTGTAGCCCACCCAAAGAGCAGTCCAACTAGACCCAACAGGGTCCAACGAGGCAAGTCCACCTGGGTGACAGCCCACGGGGCGCACTCAGGAAAGAAAAGCCTAATAAACAAACACTCGAGGAACCAACTCTCCCCGGCGGCCTCTAGGCTCGGAGGGCCCGAGTGATGGTCAGGTCATAAGGAAGGTCCGGCCCAAGCCGTTTCTGTTGGGACGCTAAAGGGTGATCTAGAGGGGGGTGAATAGATCAATCACCCGTTAAAAATTACTGTAGCAGAATCAAATGCGGAATGAAAACTTCTACTAAGCAGATAGTGGGCACAATGCGAATGCCACCCAGACAAGATGAAGAACCGTCCTAAGCATACATCTACTGTGCGAAGATAGAAATATAGAAGCTAGGCAGACCACAAAATAATCACACAGTAGACAAAAGTTTTTAGGTGGTTCGGTCCTTCAGACCTACATCCACCCCACACTCAACCCGAGTGTGGCTTACTGCTGACTCACAACTTGAACCGCTGGGCCTCACAGCTTGCCTACAACCGCTGGGCAACACAGCTTGCCGTCCGAGGAATCCTCCTCGCTCCGCTGAGCAACACAGCTTGCTGTCCAGTGGAATCCTCCACTGCAAACCGCTGGGCAATACAGCTTAGCCGTCCAGAGGCAGTACCTCTGCAATCCGCTGACTAACAGCTTGAAAGGAATGTAAAATAGAAAATAAAAGATAAAATAACAGCATCGGAAAGCTGTAAACGTAAAGCACAATGTGGCTCTTAAAGAGCTGACTGGTCTGGATTTGATCCACGGTCCAGTGAAGATAGATCTTCAAACAATCTCTCTCAGTCTCTTCTTCTCACGATCTCTTTCTTTCTTTTTCCTCCTCTCTGCACTTCTCTTCTTCTTTCGCTAATCTCTCACTATCTCTCTCATTCTCTTTCTTCTCTGCTGCACTTCTCTTCCTCTTCTTCTTCTTCTGGATCGTGGCTATCTGTATGGACTTTACTTCTCGCCAACTCGATCTACCTTCTTCTGTGGAAGAAGGCTCATATATATAGCAGCAGCAGCATCATCAGCCCCAACGTGTGACCTCAACATTTCCAGCCCTAAGTATTCGGACCACGTGGCAGTCTCTCAGCAGGCTTCATTCCAGCCTCGAATCACGTGCTGCCAGTCACTGGGGAATGTTGTTCCTCGGACCTGCAAGGAGATAAAAATCATTAAAACTGAAGGCCACAAGAACTAAAACTGTATGAGGTATATGATAACAACACGACGTTCACTTTACTGAGAATGACACGAGATACACAAGATTACTACAGTATGAACTAAAGAGAGAATGACACGAGGTTAGATTAAAACAGCACGAGGTAAAAAGACAATGACACGAAGTATCACTGTACCAAAACAAACACTACGAAGAGAACGACACAAGATACATAATAATAAAGCTAACACCACAAAGAAAAAACGACACGAAGTCAAACAACACTTGAAGACTTAAGAAAAACAACTCGAGCACAAAATAGCTCGAATGAACGACTCGAAGACGAGGCAACACGGGCTGACCACGATACGAAGACAAATAACAGAAACCGTCATGAGTTGAAGACAACACGAAGATGAAAACAAAAACCGACACGAGTTGAAAACAACACGAAGACGAAACACAGGAATTGACACGGAGTGTGGTCAAGGCGAGAAGGACACGAAGTCTAAAGATGACAAGGACTGACAACGACACGAGGACGAGAACAAAAACCAACACGAAGTGTGATTTCAACACAAGAATGACACGAGGTCTAGGAAGAACAACACGAAGACGGAAATAACAAAGAACCGACTCGAACTAAGGACGACACGGAGACAGCACAGACACGGCTATCACGACACGAAGTTAGATGGAGACACGACACGGAGTTAAACAACCATGACTAGGACTCGAAGACATAGATGACAAGGATAGAACAACACAAAGTATTACCTCATACAAGTTTTCCTGTCAAGTATGGAAATCAACACGAAGTGTTGCAATCTCAGACGACACGAAATCTTTTCGTGTTAGTGAGGGGAAACAACACGAAGTGTAGTGAACATAAACAGCACGAAGATGAAAGGAACAGTGGAATGTATAAACTTTAAGTCCAATGCAAAAGGTTGTACAGACTTAGAATATTAAGACTGATGTACAGGCTTCATGCGTTGACGCTGTACAGACATTGCCTAAGACGCTGTATACACTTAGCCTAAGACAATGCATGAACTGACGTTGTATATACTTAGCCAATGCAATGCACTATGAATGTATGGACTTACATGAGATGCTCATTGAGACGCTCAATGTATACACTTCAAGCCTAGTGTATAGACTTCATGAATGTGCAAACTTGTCAACGAGATGCACAATGTATAGACTATGCACATAACAAAAGTCTAACACAAACTGATATATCAGATATACCAGTCACAGTCATGTTGCTATCATCAAAGCACAATGTCATCAAAACACTATATCAAATGCACTCAAATACACTCACTGTCTTGCTATCATCAAAACCAAATAGCATTGCTATCATCAAAGCAACATAGCACATGCTTGTGCCTAAGGGGCACAACAGTTTCCCCGCCCGGGAGAGACAGGCATTAGCCGACCTATCCGACCCCTCTTTCACCGAGCTATGCTCATCGCCCGGACAGGGCTGGCGTTTCAGGAGCTCGGCCAGACCAAATATCATCCGTTCAAGAGTCCCCAACGGATAGGGGAGTCAAGAAACCGCCGGACTTCAAGGCGATAACGTTCCCACGATAAGGCCATGAAAGTCCACGTTGAGGACGTAACTCCCGCCGGAGACCCCTCAGCTTGCAGGACTCCTGAAGGCGGCACACTATTTAAACCAGGGTTACCCTCCGATGGAAGAAGAGAGCCATTCAGGTACTCATATACCCAAACTCCTGAGCAATCCGCTTCACCCTCTGGTGGAGAGGAATCTCGCGCGCTAGCTTTTCTCCTCCCCATTATTGCTTCTACCACAGCTCTACTGACTTAGTCATCGGAGGGTTTTACCCCAGGGAAGCCCCCTGGGCCCTCTGATACGTTTCCCTGTCTTGCAGTTCATCTTCAGGTGATCCACAGCCCGCTCAGGATACAAGCGTGAGATTTCGCATCTTCATCTGGCGCCGTCTGTGGGAAACGCACGAAGAGCCGAGATGGTGAGAAGAAGCTCAGGGAGGAGATTCGCCGTCGAGAAGGGTAAGGCCGTGGTGGCGGCAGGAGATGGCCCCTCTAGGGCCTCACAGAACCCTCCCTCCAACGCCAGCGTCCCCACCAACGGACCGCCGCCCCCTCCGACGGCGACGGGGGTACCCCCAACGGTGGCGACGAGGTCTTCCAGGCCCTCAATAAGAAGCTTGACGTCCTCGTGGAGCTCATGAGGGCCCAGGCGGCAAGGGATGCTAGGTCCCGCGCCCCGTCCGGGAGCCCCCACCCCCGAAGTGCATCCCAGCATACCGCTGGGGGCCGCTTCACCCTCCGCGGTCAGCAGATCATCCGCAACAACGTGGGAGGACCCTCGCAAGCTCCGCCCCCGGAGCAAGAGGCTTCCTCCACGCCCAGAAAAGGGAAACAGGGGGGGAGGCCTCCACACCCGAGCGCCGACGGTCCTGAGGATCGCCACGACGCTCCCCCCAGTCCCACGGCACGACCGCAGCCGGAACTATCCCTCCGGCTGAGGGATTTCGAAAGACGTTTTGCAGAGCAAGAGCGCGCCCTCCGCGCCCTGCAGAAAACCTCTTTCCCGGAGGATGAGGAGAAATCCCCTTTCTCCGAATACATCTTGAAGGCAGAGGTGTCTCCCAGAACCTCCATTCCGACCTTCAAGCTCTATGATGGCCAGGGCGACCCAGCCGACCACTACGACAGCTTCGACGCCCTGGTGACTCTGCATGGAACACGGGATCCTATTAAATGCCGAGCCTTTGCAGCCACCCTGGTCCAAGGCGCTCAGGCATGGTTCCGGGCCCTCGCCCCTGGGTCCATCCGGGACTTCAGGTAATTCGGGCGAGTCTTCAAGGAGAGCTTCGCCGGAAGCGCCCCCCCAAGGTCAGTAGCAGGGCTCCTGGCCCTCAAACAGGCGCAAGGGGAAATGCTCCGGGCTTATGTCCACCGATTTAAATCGGAAGCCCTCAGAATTCCCCGCCTAGATGTGGCCTCGGCCACGACCGCTCTGACCGGGGGCACCCGGGACGAGAACCTCCGCCGCGAACTTGTCCTCCACCCTCCCTCGACCCTTGTCGAGCTAGTGACTCTGGCACTGCGCCACGCCGAGTGCGAAGAAGTACTCAGCGCCTGCCGAGACACAACCGGCTCGGGTCGGGAGGGGGACAAGAAGCGAGCCTCCGAGCCAAACCCTGGCTCGGGCAAGAAGCGCGATCGGGAAGGAGAGCGCAAGAGGAAGTATGAGCGGTACACCCCGTTGACCGCGCCAGTCTATGAGATCTATGAAGACATCAAAGACTTGGGACTCCTCCGCCGGCCCGAGCTAATGAGATCGAAGAACCGCAAGCGCGACAGGCATTGCCTGTTCCACGGCGACCACGGGCACCACACCGGCGACTGCCACCAGCTCCAGGACGAGATCGAACGTCTCATCCGTCAGGGGCACCTGGCCCGGTTTGCAGCCGGGCGTAAAGAAGACCGGGACGCCGCCGAGGAGATCGACAACGCCCCCCGAGGGGTCCACATCAACGTCATCTCCGGAGGAACGGCGTCGGGCGGCGACACCAGCCGAGGAAGGAAGCGTCATGCCGAGCGGGCCAGCCAGGTCTTAGAACCCTCCAGCGGCCCGCCGAGGGAGCCCCAGGTCATAGTCTTCTCCGACCAAGACCTGGAAGGGCTGAACACCCCGCATGATGATGCCCTCGTTATCTCAGCCACAATAAACCATTGTAACGTAGATAGAATTCTGGTTGACAATGGGAGCGCCCCCGATGTATTATCTTATGACTGTTTCCTTAAGATGGGGGAAGACCCATCCATGCTCCGCCCGATCCGAACACCCCTTTGCGGGTTTAACGGCCTAGCCACCTACCCCGAGGGAGCCCTAAGCCTGTCGGTCACCATCGGCACCCCACCCAAAACCGTTACGGTCATGGTGGACTTCATAGTGATTAAGGGTATGATAGCGTACAACGCCATTTTCGGCCGGAAAATTCTCAGCCGGATAAAGGCCGTACCATCTACCTATCACCAGAAAATGAAGTTTCCCACCAAAAATGGGTTGGGGGAAGTCCGAGGTAACCAGGCCACGGCTAGAAGGTGCTACAACATCTCGGTGGAAGCCTCAAGGCCGGACGGGGGAGATAAGGGCCCCAAGGGAATCGAAGGGAAGACCGTAACCGCCGAGCCCGGTGGCGAATTGCTAACGGTATTCCTAAACGATGACCCGGCCCTCGGAGTAAGGATCGGAGCCGACCTACCACCCATGGAACAGCAGCAATACAAAAAATTCCTTTCTGAGTACGTTCAAGTCTTTACTTGGTCCGATGATCAACTCCCTGGCATACCAGAGAAGACCGTGATGTACATGCTCAGCCTCGACCCCACCGTCAGGCCCGTACAGCAACGGAGAAGGAAGCATGCGCCCGAGAAACAGGCGATCATCAAGGCGCAGGTCACCAAGGGACAAGAGACAGGCCTCTTTAGACCAGTCCTGTACCCTACGTGGCTATCCAATGTCGTCCTGGTGCCAAAAATTACAGGCAAATGGCGAATGTGCGTGGACTTCACCGATCTGAATAAGGCTACCCCCAAGGACTGCTATCCGCTATCGAGCATCGACCAATTGGTTGATTCAACCTCGGGCAACGAGATACTCAGTTTCCTGGATGCCTATTCAGCTTATCACCAGATCAGAATGAATCCAGAAGATGTCGAGAAGACCGCCTTCATCACTGACTGCGGCGTGTACTGCTACACCCGGATGCCTTTCGGGTTGAAGAACGCCGGAGCCACATATCAGCGACTGGTAAATCACATGTTCGAGGGACAGCTGGGTCGGAACGTCGAGGCTTACATTGATGACATGCTCGTCAAGACCCCCAAGGCTCAAGACCACTTCACCGACCTTGCCGAAACCTTCGGCACCCTCTGGAAGTACAACATGAAGCTCAACCCCGCCAAGTGCGCCTTTGGAGTAAAATCCGGGAAGTTCCTGGGTTTCCTGGTCACTCAGCGCGGGATCGAGGCCAACCCCGACAAAGTCCAGGCCATCCTGGACATGCGCCCGCCCACATGCATTAAAGACGTTCAGCGTCTGGCAGGGCGTGTCGCCGCTCTCAGCCGTTTCCTGTCCTGTGCGGCCGAACGATGCTTGCCCTTCTTCAAACTGATGAGGGGACCCAAGCTAGCATCTGCTACGTTCGCATGGGATGAGGAGTGCCAGACAGCATGCGCCGAGCTTAAAAAGTTCCTGGCTTCACCACCGGTGCTCTCCAAGCCCGCCCCAGGCGAAGTCTTGCTGCTCTACCTCTCGGCGACGCCATCCACGGTCAGCTCGGTCCTAGTCAGAAATGACTCGGGAATCGAAAGACCGGTCTACTACACCAGCAAGGTGCTCAATGAGGCCGAACGGAGGTACCCCGCAACCGAGAAACTCGTGCTAGCGTTGGTTACCTCCGCAAGGCGCCTCCGCCGCTACTTCCAGGGGCACCCCATCACCGTGCTAACCGGCGAGCCGTTGAAGAAGATTCTGGCCCATCCCGAGGCCTCAGGGCGACTCGTCAAATGGACCATTATGCTCGGGGCCTACGACATCTCGTACCGGCAGCGATCAGCAATCAAAGGCCAAGCGCTCGTCGACTTCATTGCCGAAAGCACCATCCCCGCCGAGGACAGGCCTCCGACCACGACCGGGCCAACCTGGGAACTGTTCGTCGACGGATCGTCCAATTCGGCAGGCAGCGGTGCGGGGATACTCCTGAGGTCCCCCGAAGGGATAGAGCTACCGTACGCCTTGAAATTCAACTTTCAGGCATCCAACAACGCTTCTGAGTACGAGACCCTTATCTCGGGAGCACGCATGGCCCGACGGCTGGGGGTCGAGCGAGTCAGGATCCACACCGACTCTCAACTAGTCGCAGGTCAGGTCAATGGCGAGTATGAAGCTCGGGAGGCACCCATGATCAAATACCTTCAGTTGGTCCGGAGCCTGGCCCAACAGTTCGAGGAATTTGGGGTAGTCCGGATAACTCGGGAGCAAAACTCTCGGGCGGACGCCCTCTCTCGATTGGCCTCCTCCCTAGACCCAGAAGGTACACGATCGGTCCTCCTAGAAGAGCTAGAGCACCCGAGCATCGACGCGGAGCTCCTCGCTGTTGACTCGGCCACTCCAAGTGACTGGCGCTCCCCCTACCTGTCCTGGCTACAAGACTCCCAAGAGCCCTCCGACCCTCGAGAAGCCCGCCGAATGAAGTATCAAGCTCGATGCTTCGTCGCCCTCGACAACACTCTCTACCGAAGATCGTTCTCCGGTCCCCTCCTGAAGTGCCTCGGTCCCGACGAGCAGGCCGAGCCATCTAAGAGATTCATGAAGGCCTGTGCGGAGCGCACTCAGGGGCAAGGTCACTGGCCAGAATCCTGTTACGACAGGGGTACTGGTGGCCCACCCTGCAGCGCGACTGCTCGGCCTATGTTCAACAGTGCGACCGATGCCAGCGGTTCGACCACTTGGTCCATTAGCCGGCTACGGAACTTGTCACCCTAGCCGAGCCTTACCCTTTCGCTCGGTGGGGAATCGATATCCTTGGGCCATTCCCGACGGCCCAGTCTCAGAAGAAGTTCATCATCGTCGCCATCGACTACTTCACCAAGTGGATCGAGGCCGAGGCTACGGCAAGGATCACCGAGACAGTCATTTGGGGCTTTGTGTGAAAATCGATCATTTGTCGCTTTGGCGTCCCCCGAGTGATAGTGAGCGATAACGGCCGGTAATTCGACTCTCGGTATTTCTGAGATAGATGTCCCGACCTAAATATCCGCAACCACTTCACTTCGGTCGCCCACCCTCAGGCCAACGGGCTGGTTGAAAATGCCAACAAGACTATCTTGAAAGGCATAAAAACCAGACTCGGCAAGGCTAAGGGTAGCTGGCTCGAGGAATTGCCTAGCGTACTGTGGTCGCACCGAACAACCCCCAGGACGGCAACCGGTGAAAGCCCTTTTCAGTTGGTATATGGCACCGAAGCCGTCGTTCCATTGGAGATCGCCAATCCGTCTCTCCGAGTGATCAGCTTCTCACTCGAGGCAAACGGGCAAAAATTGCTCGAGAACCTCGACCTGGCAGACGAACTCCGAGAGATCGCGAACGTTCGAGCAACGGAGTACCAGCGCCGCCTCACTCGATACTACAACGCCAAGGTCCGAGACAGACGTTTCCAACCGGGGGACTTCATCCTCAGGAAGGCCGAAGCCTCTCGACCACTAGAGGCGGCGGGCAAGCTATCCCCCAACTGGGAAGGCCCCTACCGAGTGGTCGAGACGCTCGGAAAAGGTGCGTACAGGTTAGCGACAATGGAAGGGGAACCTATTCCTCGGACATGGAACGCAGCCGCACTACGCAAATTCTATTTTTGAAATTATACAGCAAGATGGACGGAATAAATCCCTTTTCTTTTCATTCCAAACCATTGGTAAATCAGATAGGCAAATGCCAGTACATCACATAGCAAAAAGTAAAAATCCGTCTAACACCGCCTCAAGGGGTCATCGCTCGACTGACGCGGTCTTGATCTCCTCGCGTCCAGCCACTGACTTTGCCTCGTGCGGAAACTGGCTCGGACAAGAGGTGGTCAAGCCAGTTGCCTCGGGTGGCCCATGACAAAGGTGACAGAGGGATTGCAGGAGGGAGGCCACCTTTAAACGATGAGGAAGGCTACCTCCCAAGTTGGCAACAACCAGGAAAAAGGAGCGCCGTGAAGGCCTCCCCTCTTCCAATCTGCCAACTCCTTGGAAGGAAGGAGAGAGCAAGCAGCCCCCGAAGAGTGAAAGAAATGAAGAGCAGAAGAGGGAAAAAGAGGCTGCTGGGAGAGGTTAGGAGGGAGCTGGAGTCGCCTCCTCCCCTCACACGGAGGGAAGTGACGGCAGGCTCCCCTGATGCCCCCATCCGTCCTCCGCCTCGGCGTCCACCCGGAAGCCACGCTGGAACTGAGAAAGGGCAAGAACCGTGCCTTCACACGTCGAAGCCCTCTCCAGATCTGCGCGGCGACCGTCGGACCTGTCTCGTGCACGCGCGGCGACCGTGGGATCCGTTCAACATTACAGGGCAGCGGGAGCCCGCCGCTCCCCGTCGTCGGCGGCGTCACCCTCCGAAGGATCCTCCATGCTCCGAATACAAGGGCACAACGCACAGTGAAGAGGAAGGAGCGAGGAAAGACTGTTAGAGAAAATCCCAAGCAGTGAAGAGGAAAGGGCGCCTTTCGATCCTTCTTATAGGCCAAAGGAGGCGACACGCCTTAAATGACCCCCCCTCCTCGGAAACACGCCAAAGGATTTCTCCCCTGAACAGTCACCTCCAACTCCTCGTCCCCCGCCCTAGCGGGATTCACGAAGCGGCCTGACATTCAAAGCATGAGGGAACGGAAAGACGCCCCGTCAGAAGCCTACCAAAAATGCATGCGAAAATCACGCAGGACATATCGGCACCTCCCAACCACTCAAGATCTGCCAACCAAATCACGGCAAGGATGGTACTCAAACGGAGCAAGTCATTTATTATCACACCAAAAGGAAACCCTCTAAAAAGAGGGAAGAGAGACAAAAAGAGAAGGAGGCAAAGTACATCAGGCCTCGGGCCCACTTTGACATTCGGGAATGGCGGAAGGAGACGCGTCACACCCGGCGCCTTCGGTGACGGCCGGCTCGGACACTGACCTCGCCTGTGCGAGAACTGTCTCGGTCGTGAGCCCTCCCGAAACGCCCGGAGCCGGTGACCCCGATGGAGGCGACCCCTCCGAATCTCCCCCGACCGACGAGGAAGAGCTGGAAACCGACTCATCCGAGTCATAACACTGGCCGAAGGGGAACTCGATCGCGGAGTTTTGCTCATCGGCGTAGTCCACCGCCCGGCGATAGCCCTGCTTGAACCCCTTTCGAGCACCCCGGCGTAGTGCTACCTCGTAATAGGGTAGGGCGGCTTCCACCAGGTCGGCCGAGTAAGCATCCGAGCTCCTGTAACGCTCGATTGCCTCCGCCTCGACCTGCCCCGCCCTTCCGACGAGCTAGACCCGAGCCCGCTCCGCCTCGGCCGCGCGCTCCTCTGCCCGGGCCCGGTCCGCCTCAGCCTCAGCTCGGAGACGCTCCGCCACCTCCGCCCGATCTAGCAGCTCGGCGCGTTCGAGCTCCCAGCGATTGTCTAGCTCGAGGCGACGCAGACGCTCCTCCTCCAGGGATCGGCTTGTCCTCTCGAGAGACTCTCGGGTCTTGGCGAGCTGTTCGGTCAGCACCCCGGCTTCCAGTCGGCTCGCCCGCGCCACCTCCCGGAACGCGGAGAACTCCTGCCGGAGCCCCTCATGCTCCCCCTTGAGTCGGGCCAGTTTCCTCTCGCAGCCCCCAAGGGTCCAGGCAAGGTTCGACCGCTCCGCCTCCGTCCGGGCGTGCGCCTCCGCCATCAAAGCCGCCGACCGAGCTATGACCAGGCCGCCCTCCATCAAGACATCAAGGATCCCGGGGGGGGGGGGGGGGGTATTGCGCCTTTCTCCCCCCTTCGTCCTTGCGGCGATCGACCGGCAGACCCGATACAGGTCGCCCGTAATGCCGAGCCTTTCCAAGGGCTCCGACAGAGGGGACCGCTCCGCCCGGGGCACCTCGCCAGAAGATTCCGCTCGAGTGACGGAACCAACCGCCTCGCGCGCCACGGTCGGTTGGGGTTGCGACGCCTCCCCGGGCGAACCCCCAACCTCGACCGGCGCCGCGGGACCGACCGCGCCGGGAGCTCCAAGCACTTGGGGCTGCAACGCCCTAGCGGGCAAACCCCCAGCCCTGCCTGTCTTGGCCCGCACCTTGCCAACCGAGACATCCCCGCCTTCTGCCAATCCCCCGGCCTCGGCGCCAGCTACTTCGACATCGGCCCCCTCTGCCTCCGTGGGGGGGAGAGCCGACCCATCGCCGCCCTCTGAAGGGCCCCCGGTCTCCTCGGCCCCCTCTCGCCTGGCAGGTGGGGGAGCTGGCCCCGAGGGGTCGGCCCCATCTTGCCCCCGAGAGGGGAGCGCCGCCGAGCCGGAGTCGCCCCCGGCGGTAGGAGGAAGACCGGCCTTCTTGGCCCGTTTCTTGGCCTTCTCGGCCTCCCACAACTTTCCCGCCACGGGATCCTTGCGCTTTGTACCAGTTGGCCGTGAAGACCCCACGGGAGCCACCCCCTTGCCCTTATCTCGGGCTTGGGCGCGACTCGCAGAAGCATCTGGTTCATCGGCCGCCGAGTCATCTCCCAGATCAATGACCTCAGCAGCTTCCTCCAGAGGTTCCCGCCTAACGTCTGCCACAAAGGGAGAAGACCCGGTCAGGAGAAAGAAAGTAACTACCATCCCAGGAGAAGAGCCTCGAGAGCGGTACCTGTCGACGTCAACCGCGTAAGCAAGCACCGTTCGATGTTCTCCGGCGTCACCAGCTCCTCGGTCGACTGGCGGTTACCCAGCAGACGAGCGGCCTGCCGCTCCACGTGGGAAGGGAACTCCTCCGGGCGAGGGGGAAGATTCGGATGAAAATTGGGCGAGATCGGACATCTCCAAAACTCGTCCGTCGCCTCCGCCTTCACCCAGAAGAATTGGGTCTTCCACCCCTTGTGCGAGGAGTCCTTCGCAGCGAGGGAGATGCAACTCTTGTTCCTCCTCGCCTGGATGAAGTAAAAGCCCTTCCCCGCCGACGGTTGCGCTTTCAACTCGAAAAAATAATGAAAGAGGTCCAAGGAAGGAAAAATGTCGTGCTGACGACAGAGAATCCGAAAGGCGGAAAGAAGGAGATACGAGTTGGCCACCAACTGAATAGGCGCCAACCGGAAAAACTCGAGAAGCTGGAGTACAAGAGGCTCGAAGGGAAGGCGGAACCCACTCTTCCAAGCCAGAAGGAAAGTGCAAATGTGCCCCGTACGGCTGTCCAGACTCGTTTCATACGGGGCGGCGGCAGCAAAGCTGTACCTGAGAGGCAAGCGAAAGCGATGCTCCAGCTTCCTCACCTCAGCCTCCTCCAACTCACTACAGTTGGAGACGGGCTCCCGCCTCACCTGCCCGATTTCCAGAGGCAGACCAGCCATCGAGCCGGAAGATGATCCCTCGCGCGAGCTCGAAGACTCCGGAGGGGAAGGAAGTTGCCGGACCGCCTCCGCGGTTATCCTCGCCAACTCCTCAAACGCCGCCGCAAGACTCTGCGCCTCCACTGTGCCCTCACGGCGCATCAAGGAGCCCCAGAAGCAAAGAAACTAAGGAAAGCCCAAAACTCTGAGAAGCCTAGAACGACGAACAGCGCCCAACGCCTATAAAACCCTGGAGGAAGGCGGCAAATTGTTCCGTGCTCCGAGAAAAGGGGGGCCCCTTCAGTTCAAATCCGTCAGGATCATCATTACGGGCCCAGGCGACCACTACATGTGGCTCCACCACGCCAACAGAATTCCACCCACCTGAGCCACGCCGGTCCAAAGCCTCAAAAGCTACTCGACCGAGTCTTCATGGCTCGGGAGTAGGAGGGGGACAAGTGGAGAGGGGGATTTCTATAGCCCACCCAAAGAGCAGCCCAACTAGACCCAACAGGGTCCAACGAGGTAAGCCCACCTGGGTGACAGCCCACGAGACGCACTCAGGAAAGAAAAGCCCAATAAATAAACACTCGAGGAACCAACTCTCCCCGGCGGCCTCTAGGCTCGGAGGGCCCGAGTGATGGTTAGGTCATAAGGAAGGTCCGGCCCAAGCCGTTTCCCCGCCCGGGAGAGACAGGCATTAGCCGACCTATCCGACCCCTCTTTCACCGAGCTATGCTCATCGCCCGGACAGGGCTGGCGTTTCAGGAGCTCGGCCAGACCAAATATCATCCGTTCAAGAGTCCCCAATGGATAGGGGAGTCAAGAAACCGCCGGACTTCAAGGCGATAATGTTCCCACGATAAGGCCATGAAAGCCCACGTTGAGGACGTAACTCCCGCCGGAGACCCCTCAGCTTGCAGGACTCCTGAAGGCGGCACACTATTTAAACCAGGGCTACCCTCCGACGGAAGAAGAGAGCCATTCAGGTACTCATATACCCAAACTCCTGAGCAATCCGCTTCACCCTCTGGTGGAGAGGAATCTCGCGCGCTAGCTTTTCTCCTCCCCATTATTGCTTCCACCACAGCTCTACTGACTTAGCCATCAGAGGGTTTTACCCCAGGGAAGCCCCCTGGGCCCTCTGATACGTTTCCCTGTCTTGCAGTTCATCTTCAGGTGATCCACAGTCCGCTCAGGATACAAGCGCGAGATTTCGCCTCTTCAATCCCCCTTTTGATCGAGGGATATTCTCTGATGATATCACTGGGTTAGCACAAAATGTGCTTTGGTAGAGGGGGTCAATTAATTCAGGATAAATGAGAGTTAACCCATTCCATTCTAGCCCACCTTCCAAGATGGAAGAGTTAATCCCCATTTTGATTCATTGCCCGCAAAAGAAAAATCTTACCTAGAATATTAGATTGTGAGTTCAGGATTTTACAAACAGATGTGATATGCGATGAATCGTTCGTACCGAATCGTACCGGTTGAATATCGGTACGAACAATCTATGATTTATAACTGGTGCACTATATATATCTAGTATTTTATTTTAAGCATAAAAGGTTTTACTAAGTAAGTTGGTTGAGTGTCTTCTACGATTTAATGCGATTTTGAGTTTGAATCTCACGGATGACTCATTTTATATTTGTTCCTTATTCTTATTCTAAATTGATGACAAAAAGATGAAACATATGACATTCGAACTACTGACCCTCCGCCTCAACTGAGAGATTCATTAGTCAATTGAACTATACATAAATATTATATATATTTTATTATAATAATATTTATGAAATAACATATTCTTACTGACACTTAATGATATATTATAATATATTATTGTGCCGTATAATACTATCAAAATATTAGTAAGATTAGTACGAACAACTCAGTAAATTGTGTGTGAGACAACAAGAGTTCACCTTATGACTCTACTAAAGAGGTGTTTGAAGAGGGATAATATCGCGCTGCTCCTAAGCCGTGAGATCTTGGAGGAATCTTTGGTGACGGTCACCACACGTGTATAATCTGCAAGAGGGAAACAGGTCAGAGGTGCCTAGAGATGGAACTCTGGAGAAAACCCTCCGATACCTAAGTCAGTAAATCTGATAGAGCACGGATGCGAACAAAGATGGTAGGAGAAAGAAAGGGCGCGAGATTATTCTCTACCAAGAGGTGCGGTGATTTTCTCTCACGATACTTGCTTATCTTTTCGGAGGATCTCCTTGGGATTTATGTAACAGTCTGTTTAACGTAAGAGTTTGGGATAATGAAGGAATTTCGGGGAGGTTACGTCCTTGTAGTGGGCTCTTTATGGCATAAGGACTCTTGCTCTCCCTTATCCTTTGGGGTTCTCTGCTCTTGTTGGGTGCGTAACGGATGCTCAGATAAGCTTCCAACAGTCGGTCCGGGGTCAAGACGTTCGCTCGGAGCTCTCTCCCGAGCGATGGGGCATACCTCGGATGGCCTGCGCGGGATCTCGGCAGAGGCCTTCGTAATCGATCTGTCGCTCGGACTTCCGGACCTGAGGGTCATTTAGAAAGTGTTGATCTGTGTAAGTTTTGAACTTAAAGTAAGTGAGTTCAGAACGAGACTGTCACTTTGAGAGAACTGGACATTATTTGGTCAGATTAGACCTAATTAGATCGTGCTCTTAGACGATAGATTTTTTCCCTCTCCAATACTTATAAAACTATCAAATCAATTTGTAAGCCTATTGAATCAACTTGCGGTGAACTCGGGATGAGTCTAATGATAGATTTATTTCAAATAAATAAGAAATCTCAAGTTTGATTCATCGGGAAAAAAAATCTGATCACATGTTTAATTTTCGAGGAGTGTGTGAACCAGAGTTTTATGATTCTCCAATTTTATAGTGACAGAGAAAGAACTTGCACCGCCTCCACCCATCTGCCTCCGCCGAGAACCGGACACGTTGCCACCTGGCTTGTTATTTTCCTGCCACATTGTCCAGCCGACGTAAGCATTGAGGCGGCGAGGAACTCGGCGTTGGCATCGACCCCTGGTGCGAAACGTCCAACCACCGCCACAATACGCGCAGATCTCTGCCGTGCACGTTCAGATCGCCGAGTTCTCTCCCACGTAATTAATACGTCCCCCGTGCTCGTAACGGACACTTATCAGTATGGCCATTTACACGCCTAACCCATAAGAAAATACACATAATCCCATAATAAAACAAAGTTTTCAGAAGCAACTAAACACGTTAACTTGTTTGTCCCGCTCGTGTGGAATATTGGGCGTTCAGTTTTTTTTTTAAGTTTGATCAAACGTTCACCCCGCGCGTGTTCACGATTTTTAAAATTAAGATTAGGTTATCTTTCATTTTCTTCATACACCAGCTTTGCCATGTCGACCTAGTTCAGGTCGACACATGACATACCACGCCCAAAATTTCTATTTTACCTACTGAATTTGGTGGACATGTTCACCAGAGAAGAGGATGATGATGATATTAATAACTAGTTGAATATATATATATATATATATATATATATGATTAAAAGCAGGCTATTCTCGATTGGTGGCATGAGATCATTCCCCATTCTTCTACGCCTACGACGCAATTATTTAGAGCTTTGGGTCCTCCTCCTATCTATTTTTTAGGGAACATATGATGACCATGCTTCTTCATAATGCAAATTTATGTATTATTTTATGCAACTTTTAATAGCTCAGGTGGTGGTTACATGATTACTTATTTATGTCTACATGTATATCATTCATGTTGAAGACCTTGTGAGGCGATTTACTACAATGAAATCGTGGTCATCAAAGCCACAGGGTTTGGGAAGAGAGACCGAAATGGATAAGTAGACGCCAGTTCAGCATCTAACTAGCAATTGGATAGGCCCTTTTGTCGTTTGTTTTGGTATTCCTGTCTTAGGAGGAATATCATATGTTTACACACAGAGTGCGTGTCTATTAATTAAGGAACCCATTTGGAGGGACACCCTCTCTTGATAATTTAATTGCATAAAAACTCTTCAGACGCCAACATTTATGCATTTCCATCGTGTTTGATTCCGTAAGGCTAAACTACAGTACTTAGCACGCTTAATCATTACTCGAATAACAAAAGGGCTAGCTTGTATCCGTTGGTACGAGGAAACGTTGTCCTCCTACTCATAGAAAATGGGTTTCTTTGAGACGAGCTGGCATATAAATGTTAACATATTGGTGCTCTGATAATTTTAATGGTAAATATGTTGGTCAACTAATCGACCAGTTCTATTTTAGTGCATGTTCCGGTCCGGATCGAACAATGTCATGTTGGCATTTTGTCAACCAATGATCTATCGACGTCTGGTATTTGTTTTGAGGGTTCACATTTTATATTGAATGGCAGCTCTTACACGGAATCTTCTGATTATGCCAAGATGTATATATCCACCCAATAAGAAGTTTTACATTCAAAAATGTGAGATGGGTCTTGTTATCTCACCACCAATGCACCGAAACAACAATTCGCATTGCGCATCTTGTTATAAAGGATTTAATTACTCAATCCTATTTACATGTATTCAAATAAAAAAAATCTATGAAAATCATTGTTAAAAGTAAATTCGTAAAAAAAGATATTTCTAAAAACACATTAACAAGTACGTCACAGCTGTGTTAATTCAAATACAACATAAATATTATTTAAGTATGATTTTCTATAAATATTTCATAAAAAGAAATAATATATCTATAAATAAAAATGATATTTTTACACAATTAAGATTTATATAATGATATATCTACTAATATATTTTCAAGAATATTTTTTTATAAATTTTTATTTAAGAGTGATTTTCATGCAAAAAAAACTCTTAAATAAGAGGTGGGTGGGGGTGTGGGGAGAAGTCTACCACAAATCCAATCTTTTTCCAACTTGTCACCCAATCAATGCCAAAGGATTTTTAGCCCAGGTTTTCTTGAGAAGCAGAATTGCAAATTTTATATTTTGTGGAATTTCCAACATATTTTATAAACACACCTTCAACTGAATCATGGAACTCTTGATTCACTGTACTTCTAACCAATTACAGTGCAAAATCAGCATACGGGCTTGCCTTCTCTTGAATCAAGTAGCCAGAGGTGTTCATCCACTATTTTTGTGTCCAAGTAACCATGTATGTGCTGTTGCATGGATGCTTCTGAACCTCGATAAAGGGCGACACTTTTCCCAGAGTCCCATGCTTTGATATTTTATTTTGTCCGGCATCCTACGGCTAACTTTCTCCCTCCAGATCATGACGTTGTCCTATCAACCGTTGATGCCTACGGCGGCGAAAATATTTTCCTTCGTTTTTTTCCTTCACCCAACCGCCTTGTAAAATCTCCAGAACCTCCGAGCCCTTCGTCCTTTCTACGCCCTCCTTATCTGACCAGTGACCACTATTCCTTTGGGTCCCCGTTTTTCCTTTCCCAGAGCTCCCCGGTGATGCCAGCCGCCTCTCTTCCAGTTCCCTCTCTTCCAGTTCCACTTGGGCTTCAAAGCGCTCTCTCTCTCTCTCTCTCCTGGACTAAAAAAATCACAGAGAAAGAACCCATCTTTTCCCTTTGTCTACCCTCTCTGGTTCCTCCCTGTTCTTGCCTCTATAAGACAGTACTTCTGGGTTCCTGATGGATTTGGATGTGGGTTGCTCTGTTCCCCGCTCTGGGACTCTGGAGCTTGCTATGGAGAGCCACCGGAGGATCGAACTTTTGACCACGAAGCAGAAGAAAGTGATGGTAATTAATAAGAACCCGGCGGTTTACTCGGACTTTATCTCTTCTTTCCCACCGTTTCTAGTATGGTGATTGGGTTGTGCAATCTGTGTGGCAGCTGGGGCCGATGCTTCGAATGGGGGGCGAGGGCTTTGTGCCGCCCTGGCTGAGGCCGCTGCTGAAGACCAGCTTCTTCGTGCCCTGCGAGGTCCACAGCAGCGCCAATAAGAACGAGTGCAACATGTATTGCTTGGGGTGCATGGGCGACGCCCTCTGCTCTTACTGCCTTCCCAACCACAGGGATCATCACATTGTTCAGGTCGGCAGCGCTGCTCCAACTTTTGTTCCCTTGATTAATCTGCAGAGCTACTTCCAAGTTTCTCATGGGTTTTCTTTCCCCCTCCGTGATGTAACAGAGAGTTGCTTTGCTTGTGTTTGTTTTGATGGGTTCGAATGTCTCTGTTTAGATAAGGAGATCATCCTACCACAACGGGATAAGGGTGTCGGAGGTGTCCAAGTTCTTGGACATCTCCTGCGTGCAGACCTACGTCATAAACAGCGCCAAGATCGTCTTCCTCAACGAGCGGCCGCAGCCGAGGCCCGGCAAGGGCGTCACCAACAACTGCGAGATCTGCGGCCGCAGCCTCCTCGACGCATTCCGCTTCTGCTCCCTCGGCTGCAAGGTGCGTTTTTGATCATTGCCACACTTCGATTCCTTCCTCTCTACCCCTTCCCTCCACTAGGGTGAATGTTATTCCCAAGAAATTGTAAGCTTCCATGGAGTGGATGTGGGCTCCATTTCTGAACCATTCATGGGAACCCAATTCCATGTTTTGATCTCCTTCTGTTCTAATGTACGCTTACATGATAGTTTCGCCTTTCTCTTTGGAGTTTCCTCCCAATCCACGGATAGATTTGTCTGAATATTTTGCTTGCTACCTCATTCTTGTCTCCATTGTTGATCCTGGTTTCAATGGCTCTGGTTCCTCTTCAGCTGAGCTGAGAACTCTGTTTTTCCATTTTTTTAATGGGGTATTTACTAAAATGCCCTTCTCTTTTTCTTCTAGTTCAGCTCGGAGGGATGAAGTACGACTCTGGCCTAACCCTCATACCACACCCTAAGCCCGGCCGGGAGCAACTCAACGGGTCAGAATCGGACGACTCGTCCACCCCTACGAAGCTCAGGAACACTTCATTTTCCAGTCGTTGGATCGGTACCCCCAATGCCTCACCGGATGGCAGCCGCCGCCGCGGCGACAGGAAGTGCTCCCTCGTTGCCGGGGATGGTGAGGCTAGTAATTCCACAAGCAGCATTTCCCTGGGGACGCCTCCCATCGTGAGCTACCGGACTTCCAGAAGAAAGGGTATACCTCACCGAGCACCCTTCTGAGAAGGAAAGAAATAACAGAAGAGAACTAAGAAAAAGGTGTGTAGAACGGAGGGGGAGAGCTGGAAACTTTTAGTCATGTACAAAGTAGAAATGGCGCCCCTTGCAATATGCATACACTGGAATCGAACAACACGGAATAGGGGAAGGGATAAAAGGGGCTTGGAATATGCATACACTGGAATCGAACAACACGGCAGCGGGGAATATATATTTGGTAGATAGGAGAAACTCATAGGCTAAGGTTCTGTGAATATAATGACAGTAGTGGTATATTTTTGCTCAGGGTTGTGGGAATGTCAGCTATGCTTTCGTGGATTGCTGTGCTAGTCTGGTAACGAATTTGTCCTCCTCATCCCTCTCCCTGATGCAGGATCTCTTGTATAGAACTGTATATATATGCATGTAGTTATATATGATTACATGAAGGGTGCCTATACTGATTTGACATCAGCTGTGGGGAATCCATGCATGAGTATCTATTGTTCTGCTATATATATATGTATATATGTGATGTTCTCTTCTCGGGACTCCATGTCTGTTGCCTTCTACCCTTCTACGTACCCAACATCTCTTCTCTTCTTATTAATCTCATTTGGTTGTAAATGTGGGGATAGATTTTAAGATTTCAATCATTAAAATTCATGACCAAGAGTCCACGGTCCAACCAAAAGCCTTCGGCTTCTGCCCAAGATGGATTTTCTTATGTGAGAGAGTATGGACACATGCGGGTGGCGTTTTTCAAATCCTCAAAAGCTCCACTTGAGGAGGAGCTTGTGAGGGATCTCGAAAAGTAAATCCCTCCTCTACCCCTCCTCCGGTCCAACTCTGCTGCTCGCACCGTTGCCGTTCGCCCAACTCTTCGGCGACGTCGGTCCGCCCGCTCGCCGATAGACACCACCACACCGTTGCCGTTTGCCTAGCTCCTCCGTCGCGCCATTGTATGTTCTTCGTCTCTGTTCCCACTGGCGTCACCCTCATTGTCCACCGACTCACAGCGGTCATTTGTTATTGGCGGTCGTGGCACGAACGACGACGTTACTAATAAGGGTAAAATGGGTATTTGTGGGTCATTGAACTCTCTCCTCAAATTACCGTCCACAGGGACAATTCGATTTTCACTTTTTAATTTTTTTTAATCAGGATTTGTACTGGTGTCGGACCACAATGGTGTCAAAGAATTTGTAAAAATTCCAACGTCCACCGTCCCAACCAAAGGCGACCTCACTTCTTCTCTCCAACATCCACCATCCCAACCAAACGTGACCTTACTTCTTCTGTGTCTGCATGAAATATGCTCGCACCTTCTATCATCTTGTTTACTGCCCATGAAACATGCGTTAAAACGGGGTTCTCCTTCGAGATGTGTGTGTGTGTGTGTGTGTGTGAGAGAGAGAGAAGAAGGGGGGGAGAGAGAGCCGAGTCGACTCATGAAACCCGCCCTGAACGGTTCATGGTGGAATAGAGATGAGTTGTGTGCTAGTTGGACGGTTGAAACACCGTACAAAGTAGCTTCTAACCGAATGGTGTCGGGGGTTCCCAGCAGTCGATGTCTGGCCATCCCATCCTTGGGTGGTACATCAGGGGACCACGGGCGTGACTTCCAGAACTGGACTCGCCTTTTGACCCTTCACATGAATTATATATATTGTGTTATGCCGTTCCAAGTCCAACGTTGCTCGGGGGTGGCCAAGCATGTTTACCTTTCTTCTTGCGAAAGGTTCGTGGTGACACTTGTATGGTTGTAATATAGTTCATTGGCTGGCTGCTGCTACTGCCGGAATCCCCAAAGCCAGAGCCTTTCTCTGGACATCTGGTACTGCATGCCTCGGCTGCCTTTGTCTCTCTTTTGTCCCGTCTTAATTAATTAGATGCTCTCTCTCTCTCTCTCTGTCTCTCTCGTGTGAAAAGATACGTAAGAGTTTCGGCTTTAAACTTTCCAATCTTAAAATTGATGAATAGGATTGTCAATGGATCAAATACGGTGTAAAATGATGAATTACCTATTATATGCCACATTTATAAGGAAAATCATACATTCGTTTGCCCCTTGTTAATTATTGAGAACTCTTATATCTAATTATTAATACTACTTTTCAATGTTCAAAGAGAAGCGATCACTAATGATTAAGTCATCAGATAGTTAATGTTCAAAATAAGAACTCGTCAGAGCGTTTGGATTATTTGTCCCCCCCTCTCCTCCCTCACACGGGCTGGTTGTGTAGATGTTAACGTTTTTCTTGTCCTACAAAGAAAGACATGCGGTGATCATGGGATCCCAATTAAGTGTGATCGATCTCAGGGGAAAGAAAATATCCTCCCTCTGATGTTTCAATGTTGTTTACCATATATGGTTGTCCAATTCCTCATTCTTCCTCTTCTATAGCAAGTCAAGCGGATCATCCCTGAGATATATATATCTTGGGTGTCTCCATCTCGATCAGTGAAGCGGATTGCTTCTCCTTCCCTAGCTGGTGTGATAATTAAGAGACCCTCCTAATGCAGCCGTTGCCCCCATCCGAATTTGAATGTCCGCTGTAGTTAGAAGGATTGGGATTCTTGGAAGAATTCTGCAATTCGACCTTGGCAAACCGAGAGACAAACGTGGCGAATAGGGAAACTAGCCACCTCAAATAAGTTGAGACCGCGAGCTATTTTGAGCGAGTGTAGGGCCCTCTAGCTCATCAGGACACAGCTTGTGGGGGGGACGGCTTCCCAGGCGAGGGAAGACGATTGGGCCAACAACCCTGGTCACTTTTGGGCCCTCTTTGTTTGCAGAATACGCACGAATAAGCCCGGGTACCCTGGTCTTGCCTGCCTTATTCGATTTTATTGCTCAGTTTCGGTGTAAAAGCTAAGTGGGTCTAATCCAGGGATAACCCCGTTTAGGTGAAATGGTCGAATGCCATATCCGAGCGTGCGACCGACAATCGTGCGGTGAGGTCGTGACATGGTCAGGCGCCGGCGGCAGATGTGGGCTGTACGACGGCGTCCAACGGCATCTCTGGCTTCGTCTGGTGTCGGTTTCGTTGTCATCCAGGGAGGTCACCGACCGTCCGATCGACTCACAAGGAAGAGGGGTTCATACAGGGGGTTGCGGCGAGATGGGGGCCTGCGTTTGGCGTCGGCGGTGGGTTGGGACCGTACGGCGACGTCTTCCGCATCATCTGATGTGGGTTTCGTTGCCGTTCAAGGCGGCTAGCGGCATCTGCATCCATCTTCTTCTCCGCATCTATCTGGGGTCGAACAAGCCGCTCTGATATCAAAGCAATCTAAAGCGTTGGGTAACTTGAACACTCCATCCGAGATTAAGTTAGCCATCTTAACCTAACCGCCTATCAAATCGGCCCAGAGTATATGATGGCCCATTATTGCGCCAGTGGGCCTTTGGGTCTATTCGGACCTAATCGACCACTGAGGACAAATCATACCCTCTTCAATACCCATTTCAAAATTTTTCTTTATACTTAAATTGTTGTAATACAACATCTTTCTGATGTTTGTAAGTGATAACAGAATTCTGTCAGCTTTATGATACTTCTTGCACCAAATTCCCACTTTAGTTCAAAATTATCAAAAACTAAAACTTAATAGTTTTAAAATCAAAAATCTTAAAATGAAGGTCTTTGATAGTTTCCGTAAATTTTAAATTATTATTTGTATAATGATTTTTGCTAAAGCAAGTCTAGCCCCACTGTGTTCCCTCCTCCCCCCCCTTTTTTTAACCTGCTCTGTTCCTCTCATCAAAGGGAAAGATGAATATTCGGCCCAGTCTGCTTGAAATAATTTATGTCTAAAACTTAAGCTTCATAGTTCAAATAGCAAGTCTAGCCTAGCTGCTTGAAAGTAATTTAGGGAGTCTTCAATTCATTTATTTTGGGAAGACAAAGTAAGAGACCTCTAAACGGATCGGATACAAAGCGGATAGTATGATATCCGAATTTATATATGATTAATAATCAAATTATTCGATTAATAATAGAACTATCTGTCGGATAATTTATTCGGATAATTATCTGATTAATACGAATTCGAATTCGGTTCGAATTTTAAACAGATGTTTGCTAGGTCTACTTAGAGATAAGTTGTGTGAGCCGTGTGGGAGCGTCGTAAGTTGTTTTCTCAAAAAAAAAAAAAAAGAGTGGAAGTTATTTTTATTTTGGAAGATGTTATCAAAAGATTAGACTTCATCTAAAAAATAAAAGATAACTTACCAAATGGATGTAAGTGGAGTTCTTATTTTTAAAATATATTTTGAGATAAAAAAAAGTAAAAAAGAGCGATCAAATAAATTTGAGTTAATTATATATAGAATATGTATTAGATATTTATCTAATAATTCATATTCGATCGGATAATATCTAACAGAATATCTCAAAATCCGAATTCGTATCTGATTAATAATCAGATATCCGATATTCGATTAAATTATTTATTAGATATTTTATTCAGATAATTATTCGATTAAACGAATATGAATTCAAATTTGATTCAAATTTTAAACGGATAATCATCGAATCTAATTTCGACAATTGACGGTACTTACGTAATTTCCCCTTTTTTTCTCCGCTTTTTTCTTCCGACCAAAAGTTTTAAAATTAGACTCCTTGAGTAAGCGTAAATGCATGTTCGCACCATGTTCAAATATGATATAATCAATCTAAATTTGTTTTATGTTTGTTACTAAAGCAGTAGAAAGGCAATTGTTAACTGAAAATTTCACCAACCATACAAACATGTTAATTAGAGGATAGCTTTCACATATGAAAAATGAGCCAAATAGGCTATTTGAATCAGCATAAATTAATGGCATCCAAGATTCACCGTATCTGTTGTTTTTATCTTTTATACATTAATGTATTATTTTTAATTGTTAATTAATATGTCACATATATGTGTATATATTATATATGGTAATTTTTCATACCGTTGTAACAATTTTGCATTGGTCACGACAATAAGATATAAAATGCGAGTATAAACATCGGTGAGCATTCTCAGTCCATTCACAAATTTTGGAGGGAGATCGAGCTCATTTACGACCAGGTTCACGGTAATTTTCTTAAGACCATATACTCTATATATAAATATATGATGCCTGTTCTTCGCATTATATATATATATAGGTCAAATCAACGTGCTCAGACGCACATGAAATACGTGGTCTAGGATAATCCCACATGTGTGGTGGACCTAGGTTGTTTGGACGGAATAAAGAGAGCAAAAATAGAACACTCACTGGGGCTTTAATTAGAAGGTCTGGTTCCCCATAGATCTAGTAAAACGTATTAGGCAACATGTGAAGAGCCTCCGTGGCGAAGATGTTCGGTGCCTTCGTCCGCCTTGGTCAATATCCTCAGTCTTTTCCGATTTAGAATGTTCTACCTTCTTTTGCCGCATAGCGTATAGATTGAATTTATTTATTTTTTTCTCGAGTTAGCCGATTTATTGTACGAAGGGTCATTCACTTCATCTGGTCATTGCTCACCGATTCTTATTATAGCTAATGCCACTTATTTCTTCTTCAACTTTCAATAAAATGAACACTTTGCGCCTTCTTTTTTTTTTAAAAAAAAAGGAATAGGAGCAATAGAGCAACTTCAGATTCAAAACTCCTCTTTGACATAGAGATAGACAAATAGAGGAATATCTGTCGTGAGTTAATTTATTTTAAAATTTATTCTCATTTATTTTGATAGATAATATATTAAATGAGGGATAAATTATTTCATCAATTTTGTTGGGTCACTGTAATCGGAATATATAAAAGTTATCTCTCGCTATAATCAAATTAACTGTATTACTTTATCAAACTAAAAAATAAATAACATGTGACTTATCTCCGAAATGTATAGGGGAGAGTAATGTTTTGTGCACCGAATTAATGTCAAAATATAACCGTTGATTCTATTGGTCCAAAAAAAGTTGAGAGGACTCTCTTTGCGTAGAAAAGGACGTCCGTGTCAGACCCGTACGATGCGTTTTGCGAACATTAAATACGAGCGTGCTCAGTAGAAAAACGTAAGAATATAATATTTTGTGAAAGAGTAAAATATTTTGTTCCACAAATGAAATATTTGATATAGAATTGAAACATTTTATTAAACTCATAACAAAATATTTCATTTCTATAATATTTTAACCTTAGAACAAATGTTACGTTCACGTAACAAAATATTTTATTTTTGTAGTATTTTATCTTTATAACAAATGTTATGTTTACTTAATAAAATATTTCATTTGTACAAAATAATTTATCAATTTATTTTGAAGTCAAATAAAATATTTCATTCTTATAATAAAATATTTAATTGATATATAAAATACTTCAATGTTACATAAAATATTTTATTCTTACGTTTTTTTCGTTGAGCACATTCTATATTTAATGTTCAAAAAAGTGCGTTGTACGAGTCTGAAGTAGACGGCCTTTTCTATGTAGAGAGACTCCTTTCAACTTTTCTCGGATCAATGAGATCAACCGTTGCATTTTGACTCGACTTCGTGCACCAAATTCTGTACATAAAGTATTACTCCACATGCGATATCACTGTATCAAAGAGGAGCAAAGAGTTTAATAAATTGGATGGGACCTTTGATCCTCCCACAACCTGTGTGACAGGTCTTAGCTAAGTTCTCACCACTGGAGAAGATGTTAGGGCGGACGGGGGCACGTTCCTTACAAGCGAAGGCTCGGGGTGCATACAGTATGATTCGTTTACTCGGTGATCTGTATCGGATCGGTTCTTCTCTGATTCGATACGGTACACCTAAAATATATTAATTTTCTTTGTGACTCGACTCGACTTGGCCCAAGTCGGCACGAGTCAGCTTGACTCGTTTCTTCCATGATCCGGTACAGTACGCCTGAGTCGGGCGAGTCAAAACCGAGTCGTCGAACCATGGCATACAGAGCTTAGGTGATAGCTACGGAGTGCGTTTATTGTGTCATAAAATGCTGTATAAAATATAACAAAATAATGTAAGAAAGCATATTCTTTAGAATATTTATCTTTATACCCTTAAAATCTTTATAAATAATATCTACACTTTTACTTTTAATTAATTTATCTAGATACCTTTAAAATTTACTAACTAGAATCCCAAAGGTTAGTTTTCAGGGGCATATAGATATTATTTTGTATGGTACAAGATAGGGTTCAGGGATACAGATGTGTTATTAAAGATTTTGGAATATATATGTAAATTAATTAAATAAATATATGAGTATAAAATTATTTATAAAGCTTTCAGGATATGTCGATAATTTTATCTATTTTCTTGCGTAAATCCTTTTTTATGCTTGGACTATTGTAGTGCTCAAGGTTTGTCATCCCGGACATCTCAGTCGTCTCCGTCACGGCTCGGGATGGGATGGGATGATACCGTCCTGCTCCATCTCGATCCATCCTGTCAAATGTCAAAATAAAAAAAAACTCTTTATATATATAATATATATAATAATATAACAAAATTCTTAGCTCAATTAGTTAAGTGATTTGTACGTTTTGTTTAAGACGTCTTGGGTTCGAATTTGTTGAACGCCCTTAAGAGTTTAAATTTTTTATATGAAAATCTTAAAAATAAATTAAAATAACACATGTAATTGGTGAGTTTCAAACTCAAATCATCCTTGAACCAATGAAGATATTTAACTATCTTACCTATAAAATATTTTATATTTAAAATAAAATATTAAATATATAGAACGTCTCGATCACGACCCACGGCTTAGGCATCTCGTCCACCGCCTGAGTTGGGTCGAGTCGTGCGAGTCAGGCCGTCCCAGACCGAGATTACAAACCTTGACAGTGCTATAAATTGTTTCGTTTCAAAATGACCTCTATGACACCCCTTTTAACCTATTTCGGCTCACTCCAAGGTCATTGGAAATAAACATCGTAGATTCCAAATGTGGTAATTACTTTTATTATTAAAAAAAGTATTTCCATGTATTTTAAAATCAAAATTTTTAAAATCAATAATTTACGTTATTTTATTACACACCAAACTATCCCTACGTGAGTAAATTTTGAAGAGTAATACTTAGTGCAACATCGCAAATAATTATACATCGAGGTGTTACACATGTAATATTATTTATTTTTTTTATTTTTTTGAGAGACTCCCATATCTAATTAATTTGATATGTCATTCGTATTATCAGATGACGTGACGTGAGGGTCGCGTAAAAATAAAACTCTAATCATGTGAGTATTAAAATTACGTCAATTTCACTATTTACAAGAGGATATATTTATTTTTTCATGATTCTCACGTCATGTTACTTGATGACGTGACCGACACACTAAATTAATTAGACGTGAGGATTATTAAAAAAAAATTAAAAATAAAATATGTTACATGTGAAATATTCCGAGATATAATTATCCGAGATGTTACACTAAACGTTACTCGGTTTGGGACCAGACAGTTTGGAATCAGCAAATTCTTGTTGCGGGTGATGCCATATGAAGAGGTATTAGTGGCTGGGTAAGACCGTCTGATCAGCCAGTTCCATGGGATGTCTGCAACTGGTTTCGAGTGATAAGAGTAGGCTGGACAGAAGCTTCGTCAACCTAAGCCTCAGATTAGATTACTACTAGCTAGATTGGATTTTAATATAATTTAAGTACATTTTATTTTAATCTTCAGTCGATTTCGGATTACCTCTTAAGTACATGTCGGTTTGCGTGCAAACTAGTTAAATCTCTAGCATATGAATGAAGACAAATACGCAAACGTGCGGTGAAATTGTAACCTTGAATCCTAATGTTATGTGAAAGTTATTTAGTTCATCTAACTCGAAGCTTTAAGTTTAATAGTTGAGGGAACTCTACTATTATAAATATACCATAGCTAGTTTTATCTCTACTCAACGAGTTATTCTAATATTGTTCCAGAACATCACTGGGCTATGTCCAAAAATACACATAACTAAAATAAAATAAATAAACATTATTACAAAATATTAAAGATAGAATATGGTTCTAGCATCAGACTCAATTGCTCCAGCAACCGTTGAGTTTTGATGTGGATAGGATACTTGCTAATTCAGAGTTTACAAATGTTCTTGATTTTTCATGATCTGTCAAATATACCCCTCAATACATCCAAGTAGTTATAGTTATATCTTCACCGTGACTCAGGTATGTAATTTTAAGTACTGCTGAGATGATGAACTTACTCTCGACTACGTTTTACATATAAGGCCTTGACGGGGTCACATGAATCTTAAAGACATCTTTAAATTTTTTTTTTGCATTTATCAATGCTTTTCATAACACCTCTTAAGAACATTCTTTCAAAGTTGATGGCACGAGTCCTCGCATTTCGATCTATTTAGTAATATTGTTAATTGACAATTCATGAAAGCTAATGGTATACAGGTAAATACAATGCTGTTCTGGTGGGGCTATACAAAAATTCCATAGGACCTTTAATTTAAACTGCACTATAAATAACCTATTTCAATTAGTAAAGAGTAATTTTGACAATTCATATAAATTAGTAGGAGTATCAGCAAAAATTAAACAAAATATATAACGATAAATATGTAAGATTAAAAACCCTTGTGTGTATCATTGGGTGGAGAACATAGACGAGATGAGAACTGTGGCAAAAGCTACCGGATCGAGTTAATTAGGATCGCTCGTAGTTAAGCATATAAATTAACGGAACTCCGTCTCTTCTATTAAAATATGGTTCGTGCGTTGGTAATCTACGACAAATGGGATCACTTATCCTCTATAGTTTAATGAACCGAAGAATTGGAAGGGCCCCATTGTCAATTAACTTGCCTCCTCTCACTCTCATTCCTTGATGAAAAGATTCCAAACAGATCGGGACGAAGAAGGGACGACGGAGAGTCCCCACATGATGGGCATAGACACGTAATTGGGCAACAAGAAATCGTAGTGACTCGCTCGACCTGGGACGACAAAGAAGTATTTGCTTGTCAAAGACGCAGGCTGCTGGTTTAAGAATGGCGAATTTGATAACAAGTTAAAATATGTTATCCGGGGTGAGTTTCAGTGAGTTATTTATTTTTTTAATTTAAAGTTAACTCGTTTCATACGAATGAGTCGAACAAGTTAATCTCAAATTAAAGACTTTAACTCTAATCGAACTCGAGTAATTTACCAAATTTGGTTAATGACGGGTAGGTGAAATACTAACTCCATTCTATTCATATTCCGTTATCAAAGTCGTTCGAAGTGAATTGCTTAGCACATCTTTCTTGATTTTGGACGTGACCGCATTTGCAAAAGTTCTCAACGGAAATTATGACTTTCAAATCCTCGGACCCCGTGGTACTTTTCAAATAGGGCAATATCGTACCTAATTTTCAAAATATAAGATTATGATGGGTGGTAATGGATATAGAGAGAAATGATGGAATTTGAATATCTTGATAATCTCCTTCAACTAAGTTTTTTCTCTCTATATTGGATTATGAGATGAATCAATAATCTCATCCGAGTTTCCAAACGAGCAAGCAAATGACTTGGCGAACCTGGGCCCTGGCAAGCCCATCAGAAAGAAGATGATTTCTGGCAAACTCGCTTGCCGGCCCCCTCTCCCCCACGATCATGCTTTTTCGTAGAGGACGACAACATTTTTTGTCCAGGGAGAGAGAGAGCGAACGTGAGAATAGATTAGTCATTTTTCCTCTTTAACTCACACGCAACTTTTGTTAAACAAGTGAGAGTTACGAAGAAGGTATAATTATAATTACTCGAGATATATTAATGAATTTTTGATAACAAGTCTAAATGTGAAGGTTATTTATAAAAATGAATATTTACAAAGGTATCCATGTAAAAAGTTAAGAGCGTTTATGATTCGATTTGATTCCGTTTAAGAACTTATTTTGAAATTAAACTGAATCTAACTCAACTATCAAATCAAATCGAATTAAATCTAACAAATTCGATTCGATACGATTCTAATCGAAATTTTATATCTTATCATAATATATACGAATTTCAATGACTCGTATGTATATAAAATAAAAATAAAAATAATTATATTTATATATAAATAAAAATTTTAAAATTTTAAATATATACAATATTAATAAAATAAATATAAATAAAAAATTTAATTTATTAAATTTATTTTTAAAGTTATATTTTATTAAATTAAACCGAACCAAATTCCAGCTCAAATATAATGCAACCGTACTTAAATGAACGATTAGATTTGATTTTTAAGCTTTCACCGAATTACGAACGCCCCTAAAAACACCAAAGCATACGACGTTCCCGAGCCGGCGGGTCCTTGTCCTCAGCCGTGACCCCCACCCCAAACCCGCCCCCCCCCCCCTCACACCCACATCTTTCACGTGGTTGGACCCCTGCCGGCTTCGACGAAACCCCAACAGCATCCATTTGGTGACCAACCAGCGACTCCCCCCCCCCCCTTTCTCTCTCGCTAGTCACCACCACCTTTATATAAGCCCCCTTCTCACTCTGCCATCATCATCGTCTCTCTCTCTCTCTCCTTCCTGCTCTCCTGTCACATGGGTTCCTGCCAGTCCACGGATATCGCCACCGGCGCCATCAGGGCGCTGCCGACGGCGAAGGTCGTCACCCTCGCCGGCGCCCTGAGGGAGTACTCCACACCAGTGGTAGCCTCCGACGTCCTTGGCGACGACCGCGCCGCCTGCTTCCTGTGCAGCTCTGACAGGCTCTACTGCGGCGACTACATCCCGGCGCTGGGACCGGAGGAGCTCCTCCAGCCGGGGCAGATCTACTTCGTCCTCCCTGCCTCCAAGCGCCGGTATCCTTTGTCGGGGGAGGACATGGCGGCGCTGGCGATGAAGGCGAGCTTGGCGCTGGCGCTGTCGTCAGAAAGCGGCGCCGGCCGGACGAAGGGGATTAAGGTCATGCCGGTACCGGTGGACGTGGTAGGGGACCGGGCGGGCAGCGGCGGCGAGGTGATGAAGAAGAGGTCAGAAAACAAGGTCGGCCTGGGGGGGCCGCCGCCTGTGGTCGTTCAAAGGAGGATGAAGAGGAGCAGGTCCCTACGGCGGAGGGGTGCTTACCGGTATTACAGGCACTCAAGAGTCAGGCTGAGCACCATACCGGAGCTTGTAGAGTAGCTGTCAACCTCCGGAGAAGATGACGAGACAGAGGGAAAGAATTGAATGAACATGACATTTTTTAATTTTTTTCTGTACATCTTGAGTTTTTTTTGTATAAAACCCAAGATGGGTTGACTGCTTTTGTCACAGTTTTAAGGGATTGCTTGTAGGGGATATTGATTGTGATTTGATCATAGGCCGGTTTCATGTCGAGTTTAATGACCATGAGACTTTGCCTGCTTGCCTGTTGTGAGTTTCGAACAGTGATTAATAGCCTCTTGAGCTACTGGCAGATTGCTGTACGTGATTTATTCACGGGAACAAGGATGACTTTCTCAATCTCCTCAATTAATGTGTTGCCTTCCTGCTGTGATTCCTCAGGTTCATCAGCAGTCGGTGCGTTTAATTAAATTTGTTTTCACTGTAAAGTCCATCTGTTAGCTAAACATGTGAATATGTGATCACCTCAGTACTGCCTCTGGCGGCCCTCTGCAATCTGTGTGTTTAAATTTGTTGATCCTCTAATCAATCTCTATGTCTTGAGTATGAAGACTTCTTAATGCAAAGTGTCTTTGGGAGGAGGAGTTAGTGCTTCAGCAAAGGAGAAGTGGGAGGATGGCAAGGGTTAAGAGATTCACAGCACAAGGATTAGTGCTCAATGGACAGAATCAAGGCTTTCCAGAAGTAAAAGCATGGAGCGGGAGAAGATTTTCTTATCTCTGAAAGGTCCCTTTGAAACCGGGGTAGGACGACGTTTTCACGTCCTGAGCGCGAATACTACACCCGACCCCGGGAAGATGTCATTGAGTGTGAGATAAGTGAGTGCGACTCACATTTCCCTCTCTCCGATTTACTTACTCTATTTCATTTTCAAATCGGGGTCGATCCTTCGATCGACTCGGGGCATGGAGGGATCAGTTCATGCATTTTAGAGAGTCAAATCATCTTAATAGTTGTTGAGCAAATGATCTGTCTAATTTTTGATTTTATTTAGATGATTTATCGATTGACCAAAAAAACTATTTAGTTGATTTATCTTTGTAATATATAGGGGTCAACAAGTTCGGTATAAACCATTAATTTGTTGGAGGTGTTCTACGTACAAGGTCTCGCTTAGCTCTCTCCATATTGGTTTCACACATATCAAAGATTTATAAGGGTGCCCGCAAGATCTTTGCAACATCATCGTATTACAAATTTACAATTTATATTATAATGGTTTTTATATCAAAAGGAGGATAATTGAGTTACAAAAACAGTCATTTCCTTATCCTTATCTAAAATAAATTGATAAGAATAGTATTCTTATCCTTATCCTTAATTTTATATCCTCATGTGTCTGATAAACTTCAGATAAAGATGGATATTGAGAATGTCCTGTCCTTATTAATTACATCCCAACTCATACTGAAGTTAAAAAATAACAAAAAGGACTCGCATTACCAAAGCTATATACGTAGCTTAACTTCCTCTTAGTAGGGTTCTTTAAAAATTAATCCCCTTTAATTAATCATATTAAGGGAGTAACCCCTTATGTTGATATATTTATGTATAACTCCTTAAAATCTCCAGTTATTTGGTGAACTGATAAACTCCATGGACAATTAAGAATCAGCCCTTCAAAGTACTTGGAAAAAAATCTTGAGAAGGGTTTTTATCAAATAAATGTATAATTGAGATGAGTTAAAAATAAATATTAAGATTGGAGGGAGTAATCCCTAAGTACAATAGAATGTAGAGGTTGAAATGTAAATCTCACATAACATTAGGAGAGATGGCTCCAAGAAAAAAAGTTCAATTATATTGTTCCTTTAAAATATATTTTAGAGAGAACATGTCAAAAAATATTGACACACACCTTACATATATTAATATAATATTTACTTTTAGTATTAATACAATGGCATGAAAACGTGGGTCCCGGGACTTTCTTTGAGAACTCTCGCTACGGGGAAAGGTGGAGTTTCTTACGGCTATGATCCGTTGGAAATTCGTCCAAATTTTGTCAGAAAAATGATTTTCGACAGATGTCCGATGGATCACGTCTGTTCATTGGAATATTCCGACAGATATAAGATTCGACAAAATTCCATCGGACACATGTTCTAATGGCGGCGTCAGGAATTCCGTCAGAAGATTGCCAATTGTCAGGTACACCGTCGCAAGATCCGTCGACAAAATACCGATGAAATTTATGTCCGTCGATAATTCCATAGGCATTTTTCTGATGGTCCGTCGCCAATTTCGTTGGTAACTGCCTTTATTATATTTAAAAAAAATCAAATTTTGTATAAATGTTCCGACGGATCTGTAATCTGTCCATCCATCGAAAATTTATTTCAATATTTTTTCAAAACATAAAATTTATATAAAAATCTATTTACATAAAAAATATAATATTTACACACACGTTGAAAAAAATACACAACATCTACACACGTCACAAATAAAACATAACATCAAGAATCAATTTTATTACAATAAAAACAATCCACAAATATCATCCACGTCTTCCGTGTCGTTATCCTCCCCGTCTTGTTCATCCCCTCCGTCGCCAACGGTTGGAGGATCCTATATAGAAAAGATAATAACAGTAAACATGTATGAAAAAATAAAAAAATTATTTAAAAGCTAAATTAAATAGTTTATTTAATTGTATAAATTCGAATCAGGTATGATATATATATATATGAATTCTTTAAGTTACTTCTGAAATGAGTAATTTTAACACCGAGCTTAAATCGGGTATCCAAATCGGATTCCGTCAGCTCTCACAAGTCACTCTTACCACCCAGGTCAAGTTAGAATGATCGGCACACTGATCAAACCAGCATTTTAGATTTTGGACTTATGAACTGAACTTTTTTAATTTTAAATTAAGTACATTTACATAACACTATTTTGAGCATTGAGCCCAACCTGGGTATCAGATTTGCATTCAGTCAACTGTTCCAAGTCACTCTCACCATCCAGGTCGCGTTGGAACGATCGACAAGCCGATTAAGCAGGTATTTCAAATTTTGGACCCTTGAATCCCAGTTATATGATTTGTTTTAAACTAAGTTGGTTTTGAATCGAGTATTTTTTAACACCGAGCCCAATCTGGGTATCCAAATCAAATTCTGTGAAATCTTCTAAGTCACTCTCATCACCCAGGTCCCGTTGAAATAATCGACACACCCATTAGACCAGTATTATAGATTTTGGACTATCGAACCCAAGTTCTTTAATTTTAAACTAAGTACATTCTAAGAATGTTATTTTGAGTGTCTGAGTCCAAACTAGATATCTGATTTAGATTTTGTCAGCTCTCTCAAGTCACTCTCACCACTCAGGTCGCGTTGGAATGATCGGCACACTAATCAAATCGGTATTTTAGATTTTAGACTCCCAAAATCTAATTATCTGATTTGTTTTAAACCAAGCTATTTTGAAAACTAAGTTAGTTATGAATTAGGTAATTTTAACGCTGAACCCAAACCGGGCATCCAAATAGGATTCTGCCAACTCTCACAAGTCATTGTCACCACCCAAGTCGTGTTGGAATGATTAGCACGCCGATCAGACTGATATTTTAGATTTTAGACCTCTGAATCTTTGTTATTTGATTTGTTTTAAACTAAGTTAGTTTTGAAAACAAAGTTAGTTCTGAATTAGGTAATTTTAACGCTGAGCTCAAATCGAGCATCCAAATCAGATTCGGCCAGCACTCACAATTCACTCTCACCAGCCAGGTCATGTTGAAATGTTCGACACGTCGATCGGATCAATATTTTAGATTTTAGACCTCCGAACCCCACTACTTTAATTTTAAACTAAGTGCATTTAGATAATGTTATTTTAAGCGTCAAGCCCAAAGCGGGTATCTAATTTAGATTCCGTTAGCTCTCCCAAGTCACTCTCACAACCCAAGTCACGTTGGAATGATCGGCACGTCGATCATACCAGTATTTTATATTTTGGACTCCTGAACTCAAGTTATCTGAATTGTTTAAAACTAAGTTAGTTTTGAAAAGTAAGTTAGTTTTGAATTGAGTAATTATAACGTCAAGCCCAAATTGGATATCCAATTTGGATTCTGTCAGTTCTCCCAAGTCACTCTCACCACCCACGTCACATTGGAATGATCGACACACCGATCAAGCCGGTATCTTAAATTTTGGACCCTCGAACCTCAGTTATCTGAATTGTTTTAAACTAAGTTAGTTCTGAAAAGTAAGTTAGTTCTGAATTTGGTAATTTTAACATCGAACACAAATTGGATATCCGATTTGAATTCCTTCAGCCAAATAAAAATAACTCATTTTATCCCATATAAACCATTTTAACTTGGTTTATTCCAATATCAAAGAGGGTCTTGTTACTTTGAATCTAAATTCAAGTCTATTCATTGATTTTATAAGAGTTTTAGGATGAATAATTTAGTGATTAGACTATTTTGAAAATCAAATTTAGTTGATCACAAAGTTAATCCAAAATCTGACAATCTACCCAAAAACAATTATAAAATTTGTTTTGAGTTCTAGTACATATATTTTACAAATGAATCCACCCACTAAAGTCTTCCTCAATTATCAATTAGTCTCTATTTGGATCTGACTTTTAGGACAACTCACACACGAGACTTGTATCGAGCTAGTTTGCGTGAGTGTCTCTGATTGGGTAAAGATAAAACATTCCCCAGGTGAAGCCATCAGCCCAAATGGACAAGCAGTCCAGCTAGGGCCATCACAGGGCAAGAGAGGATGGGATTTGGGTATTTTAGAGTAATGTTAGAGGTCACGGGGCCGAATATGGCAGACGAAGATCAGCTCAACATGAAAACAATAGTTCAATATTCAGAAGTAAGGGGTGTCAACTTATGAGATAGAAAGAATGGTTCGATATTAATACATTTTCACGATAGTTTCTTTGAATTAAATAGCAATATTATAACTTTAAATTTTGTGAAAATAAAAATATAACAAACACGTACCTGAGGGGGTTGTGTGGTGGTCGAGGGTGCTACATGAGACAAAATCCACGCCTGGGAGAGGAGGCCAACGAGGGACTGCGTAATGCGCTTCTCGACACTCGACATCTCTATCTGGACGCCAAACGTCATCTGCTGCTGGAAATCAGACATCTTCACTCGAACGATGTCTCTGATGTCGCTCAGATAAGTATTAGGGCCGAGTGGGGGCGTACTGAAGGCACTGCTACAGGTCAGGGCATCGCCTGAACTCGCACACGATGATGTCACCGTGCTACTCTCCGGGCTCTATCCAAAATCATATAGCCGGCCTTTCTTCGGTACACCAGTTGCTGCCACCCATGCCGTTGGATCTAACTCTGCGCGCCCCCCTCCCCTTACTTCTCCGTCAGATGTCTGCTATATGTTTCCTATAAATTGAATCAAAAAGCTTTTAAATTTCATATGAATCAATCATATTTAAATGAAAAAAAATGCATATGTATGTAAACTTACCGCTACTGAGCGGGCTCTCTCACTAACGAACTGGTCTGTCCCCTTCTTTTTATGTGTTCTATCGAACACCTCTAGGAACGATGGAGCACGTTTGAACCGCCTATTTTACAAATCATAGAAAATAAATGTCATGCATATAAATAAAATATAAGAAGATAAATTAAAATATTACTTACTAACTTTTATTTCTGGGTCGTGAAAGACACGGACCCACTCGTATCCACATTCGTATCTGGTTGTAATGCCTAGTTTACTGACACTTTTTGGGACTTTTCTATCCACCTTGGATCGGCCTATTTGTCACATATAGCGTCTCAATACTCCTTCCTCATCCAAAGAGGGTGATGCCCTTTCCAGAATTGTCGGTCTTCGCTACCACCAACATTTTTCTGAGCCTTTTTTTGGGCCTCATGCAATGTCTTCATATACTTAGTCTGTACAATAGCCTTCCAGACAGAACAAACTCTCGCGTCATCCTGTCCACTCATGAACTAATAACTCTGTTGTAAAGAAATTAAGTTATATAGGTTAGTATTATGAGCACGTTTGAGTTAGGGAAAGATGTGAATTAAATGATTAAATTACATACCGTGAACATGTCAAACAATAAATCTCGGACGTCAGTCGAAAATTCTTTGAAGGACATTGCCGACTCAAGAACATGTGCATAAACGATTCTTATAGCATAATGGATAGCCTCGGCAGGTTCTAATTTATCAATGTAATTACAAATGTTAAAATGGTTGGCATTACACAGTTGAAGGATAAATAAAGAATATAATTCATAAATCAATAAATTTACCCGAAGATCCAGCACAGTAGACGTCCACCATCAACCCCGCCTCCCCCGCCCTCGTGACGGCTGCCGACATCCTCTGTTGGCTGGGTGGAGGAGCCGATAGGGGCACTAGGACCTGTAAGAATTAAATGTTATAAGTAAAACATATAATCAAAAAAATATTTAAACAAGGGCTCTCAGACCTATAAGAATTAAATGTCATAGGTAAAATATATAATTAATAAATATTTTTCTAGAAATTTAAATAGACATACTTGTACCAAGATGTGGTAAGGGTGTGCCCTACACAGCTGGTACAAGGGCACTCATGCCTGTAAGAATTAAATGTCATAGGTAAAACATATAATTATTAAATATTTAATTTGCTAGAAATTTAAATAGACATATCTGTACCGAGAGGTAGTGAGACTACGCCCTACACAGTTGGTACAAGGTCACTCGGGCATGTAAGAATTAAATATCATAAGCAAAACATATAATTAATAAATATTTTATTATAAATTTAAATAGACATACCTATACCAGTGGTGGTGGGGTTGCGCCTTGCACAGCTAATACAAGGGCACTCGGGCTTGTAAAAATTAAATGTCAAAAGTAAAAGATATAATCACACAACATTTTTGACAATATTTACATAGACATACCTATCAACTGCGGTGATGGTAGTGTGTCATATCCAACTGGTGGCGGTGTGCCATGTCCAACTAGTGAGCTGACACTCAGGCCCATAAGAAATAAATCTTTTAAACTGATATATAATTAATACACATATATAGTTAAACATGAGTCTGCTGAGGGATAAAAGTTCATCAACCATTCATAAAACTTGAGTAGACATCCCTACGAGTAAAGGGTTTCTCGAAGCAATAGTTGAAGGTAGTCCTCGTACATCTGAAATCAGAATAGGAGATGCTTTGGATCTAAGGAACTCAAGATAAAATCTTTTTGAAATTTGCACAAGGAAGAGTACGTGTGATCTAATCTCCTGGAACAAAGGTCGTTCCTACGAAATATGCGCCACCAATGTGAACATGAAGGGAACCACCGACTTCTGAATCTCCTCCGAGGAGAAGAAGGCAGTCGGCTCACCTCCATCAGTGAAGACTGCGGATGGACCAGCACTTGCAGGGGAGAAGGCACAAGGGAGGAGGTAAGTGCTTGTGCGAAGGAGTGAGCTAGCTATAGGAACCGGTTGCCCCATCACCACTAAAGGACCCGACTGCATCGCCGTGGTTGCAGGTCTGGCCGACGGTGGCGAGGTAGAGGACGGTCGAGTCACCCCATCGAAACAGGGCAAGGCCAAAGAATGTGCGATGGAGGTGGCCGCAAGAGAGTGTGGCGGGTCTGGAGGATGAAGGAGGAGGAAGCTAGGAGGGGGAGCAACTACATCCACCAACCCCTCCCCCCCCCCCCCCAATCGCCAGCCATGGCGGCGGCGGCGCAGGAACGGGTAAAACAACCCTAGCAGAGGAAGCGCGGATAATAAGTAAAACCTATTCTACAAAATAAGTATTGTAGGATTAACTCAAACACTTATAATTTACTTCCCTTTAATTACATCTAACAATCCGTCCGCCAGTGCATCAACAAGCAGTCAGCAATGTCTTTTCCGGTGGTACTCTCCCGAGGATGTCTGTATGTCCTGTGTATGATACAATCAGTACCGGGCTTTGTTGACGAACAACGTCACTTCGTTGGCTTCCATATATATATATATATATATATAGTTAGACCAATGAAAATATTTCATCCGCAACACCAACTAACCAAAATGCTTTTTAACAAAAATTAGTATATATTTAACCCTCCCCTACCAAAGAAACGAGAAATCCAGCATTCTCCCCGATCTCCTCATCTCTATCTACTGCATGGGGTCGGATGAAATGCACAATATTGTAAGTATGACATTCATGGCATTGTAATTAATGGTGAATTTCTAATTTGTTCTTGATCACACATATCTTCATCTTTCGAAATCTTGTAGGGTCCCTTCTCCACTACGCTACGCATTTCGTAGCTTTGTGATCTAAGAAATACAACCATCCAATTCTTCCAATATGCATAATTAGAGTCATCGAAGAATATAGAGGCTGATAGATAGAGTGACTCTTAAGAAGAATATCCATATTTGTCGTAGGTTGTATCCCTCAAGGTTGTTAAACCATCAAATAAATGAGTCATAACTCTGGTACCAATTTGACCCCAAGATATGACAAACCTAAGAAGAGGGTAAATTATAGTTGCTCCAAAATTGCTCAAAACTTCCAAAAGTTAAAACCAATCACAACTACAAGTAGGATATATGGTGATCCAGATGTATAAAGATGCAATAAAACTCAAATCAACAAGAAGATGAGAGTAAAAGAGGAATCATATCAAAGACACAGAGATTTTATAATGGTTCTATCCTCATCCATTGAGACCTACATCCACTCCATCACCTTGAGTGAAGGTTCTCCACACACTATAAGGGCTACTTTGATAAGAGAATATGTAAGACTCTGGATTAATTTGTTTTGTGTATTTAGTAATTTATTTGAAATTTTCATGAGAAAAGTTTGAGTGTAAATTATATATTAGATTCTTTTAGAAAAGTTTAATAAATTGTATTATTTAGTTAAAACTCAGAAAATAGAATAAAGAGTTGGGTGACGTCACTTAGAAGTAAAAATTAGATGAAACATAAAAGCCAAATGAAGCAAAAAAATAGAGGGAAGGTCGTCCAAGATCAAGAAAGTAGAAGGTATATCATCCAAGTTGGAAAAAAAAAAGATGAAACATAGTTAGACGAAAACTTAGATAGAAGAAAGAGATGTGGATAAGGGGTAGACAATGATTCATCTAAGTTAGAAGAAGTGACAGACATAATTCGTCTGCGTTTGAAAAATAGATGATGTATCGCCCAATTTCGAAAAGTATATGAAAGACGTAGAAGTTAGGTGATGCAGTGACTAAGTGAAATGTTAAACGATATAGCGCCTAAGTGAAGATGCTAGGCAATATAGCGACTAAGGTCCAGTTTGATAATGGAATAAGCTCCGGATAGAATGAGTTATTCCACCTTTTCACCTTTGTTCGAGTTTGACAGCAGGATTAAGTTACCAGGGGTCGGTTAGGATAAAAGCCCTTATTCTAAGAATAACTCATTCTACCATTTCTTAGGAATGAGTTATTCCTAGGGTAAGAACAAGTTATCAAACTGAAAAAGAGAAAAGCCAAAGAATAACTCATCCTAACTCATCTCATATGAGTTATCCTAACCTATTATCAAACTGAACCTAAAAGAATAACTTAGACGATGTAACATCTAATAGGAGACATTAGACAATACAACGACCAACTGTGAAAAGTAGACGATGGATTGTCTAAGTTGAGAAGTTAGAAGATAAAGTTGGCTGATGAACAGTAAGCAATTATACGATAGAAATTAAACGATGTTCTGTTCAAGTTGAGGAATTAGTTGAGGAATTAAACGATAGAAATTAAATGATGTAAAGTTAGACGATGCAAAGTGTTGGGAAAAATATCTTTTCATATAAATTTAGTATTTTATATTATGATAAAATAAATTTATAAATAATTTAACATAATACAGATCTCTATAAACTTAAATCAAATTCACTTAAATATCTGGGATAAAATTAACTAAAATAATTTGAATATCATCTAACTAAACAAAACGTTGAGTGATAGGTGATACATCATCTAATCAAATTCAGCATAGACGATATTCCATTTAATGAGGAAAACGATAAGAAAGTATGTTAGACGATCTTCAGTCTAAGTCTTCAAGATAGACGAAGGGTTAAACGATATATTATCTAACGTAAACGGGATAGACAGATGATTAGGCGATATATCATCCAAGTAAAAATTGATAGGATATACTATGTCTAAGAGAGCAAAGTAGTATTAGACGATACTTCGTCTCTAAGTCACTAGTTAGACGGAATATTAGACAATACATCGTCTAAGGTGAAAAAGGTAGATGATGTGAGAGCTGATAGACAAAGTTCCATCTAAGAGAAAAATGACAAAAAACTTACAATAGACAATACATCATCTAATTAAAAAGAAGTGTTAAGTGAAACTCTGTCTAACTCAAGATAAATGATGAGTTACATGATACTTTATCTAAAAAGAAATAGCATTAATTTGATGACACTTTGTCTAAGTGGAAAATGGCAAACAACTGTGATTGATGAAACTTCGTCCAATCTAGAAAAATTAAAGTCATAGACAATATATCATCTAAAAACTCCATGATAGATGAAGCGATAGATGATACTTCGTCTATGTAATAAAACGACAAAAACTAAAGATAGGCGATGCTTCGTCTAATATAAAAAGTAAAAATAGAATATTTAAACAAATGGGTAGACGATATTTCATCTACTTTCATTAAAAGACAAAGAATCATCGCCTAACCTTTATCATCCATTCAAATAGACAATATATATATTACACTTTTGACTTGATCATATATATATTTCTACTGACTATGCTAAAAGACAAAATATACATTAAAACACCTGCATAACATTTAAATTTTATAGTGCCATGCATGTAAATTATACACATATTATTTAAATTCTCATTGATGACATTTCTTTGGTAGAATCACATAAACTATCTGACATGCGTATATAAGACACTAAATAGTCAACTCAACAAATATGTTCGCATTAAATGCTCGATGTCTACTGGGGATACTGTTTCATCCTCAAGACATATAAAATACTTTATGATCTTCTTGTGCACTACTAAATACCTTTAGATATATTTTGTGTAAAGATTACATTACTTTTTACATATTTTACTCACACCGTCACTTGCAATTTGAGTTTGCTTACTTTATCCCACATCCCTACATGGGAGAAATATTTTTAACATTATTTCATACAGACAGACTGCAGCAGTCAGAGGGTATGGTGTGCAAAAGAAGAAAGAGGACAAACAGACGTATATTCGACAGTAGAAGATATGATTCACTTACTGCCTTGAGAACGACGTGCACTGACTCACAAAGCAAGTAAAAACTTAGTAGTCAATCAAATGTGCCGAACGTTATGATTGGTATCCGACCGTTGAAGGTGAATGTATCCAATAGATACAATGAAGCCTGGAGCTATAAATAACCTGGAGTTCAAGAAGAACTAGAATGAGCTAATTCCGTAGAGCAGAATAATTAATCATCTTCAATTGTCTTCTTGCAAGCAAAGCAATCCCTGAACACAAGTTTCATATGCATTCAAGTCAAGTTGAGACTTCACCGCACTGAAAGCATCATCCCAAAAGCCTCTCACGTAACGACCTAAGATCCGGATACCTAGTGGAGCCCGATATCATTCGGATCTTGTGCCGCCACCCACGAGTCGAGAGGCTCGAAAGGGTTATTTTGGGTGTTGTAGAGATGCATTGGAATTTAAAACAATTGCAAGAATTAGATTACAGAACTAACTAATCTAATGACACCAATAAAATTAATATTTTACAATTAAACAATTTAACTACAGAGTCTAATCCACAAGTATAGTCAACATAAAAGAGAACGTACACTGCTGCGGGGTATACCCCGACACTAGCAAGCCAGCTTCTAACGACCGACCAAGTGCTACATCAAGCTCGAGGGAGAGTGCTGCACATGAAAAGTAGGGAGTGAGCCACATCTCATCGACTCAGTAGGGGTCCCGTGGATCTCCACCACTGGTAACCATATTAAATAGCACAATAGCCGCAAGGATGACAATAATAACAACAGTAATAAAAGTAACAACAACAGGTAATCAACCAAAAGATAACACAATTTACTAAATTACCTGCAATTCCTTGTATTCTCGCTAACTCCATGAACTATACTATCAAGTGGCATGCACATGTTCCCTCAAGGTCAGAAATAACTCACAGCCTCACATCGGAACTACAGCTACCTGTCGGTGAAACATGATCTCACAATCGTGAAGGTACTACCTCACAAAATCTCTTAAAAGAAGCTTTAACCGAGGCCACGGGGTCCCGAGTAAAACCTCCTCTCGCGGGAGGATCATTGCCTTGCTATTGGAGTACGTCGGTCTCTAACCAGTAGGAAAGACCACGACCTCACCGTCGTAGGAAATTATCTCACACGTCGTAAGGGCCACGACAATGCTATCTGTAACTCAACCTTAACCGGCCGATCCAACTCTCAAGTCTCCTACACACAGCCTACACCATGTCTGCAGATGGGGCGAAGACACACACACACCCCTCTCCCTGGGACTGGGTAGGATCCGTGCCTCTACGCCCAACAGCACGGCCGTGTCCTACTACCTAACACGGGATATGCGCCTTTGCACCTAGAGAGGGGGAGCAATCGTTGGAGCAGGAGATCATCAACTTGGAGGAGACGTCTGCTCCGAGCGAGCTCGGAGCCTCTGCTGGCCCTTCCTACGCCCGAGATAAGGGCAAGCGGATTGCCTGGGGTGATGCCCCCGAGCGTTGTGGAGCCAAACACAAGGACCCAGGGGAGCAACTGCTACTGTCTTCAATGAAGGCCCTGAACGCTGAGAAGAATCGGTTAAAGAAGGTGGGGGTCGCCTGCCCAGCTAAGGAGCGTGTCCTCCCGGTTGAGAAGCGTGCTCGCCCGGTCGAGGAGCCCTCAGCCGAGGAAATCTGTCGTCTGGATATCCCGTCTATTGAGCCAGAGACGGCTACTGCTGGCGGGAAAACCGCTGCCGAGCCTGCCAGACCGCAGGTAGAGGTGGTCGGTTCCGAAGTCCTAGCCGAAGCTGATGGGGGGCGGGGCGAGGCAACAACCCAGCCTGAGCCGAGCGTTGCCGTCCCGAAAGTGGGGACGCTCGGTGGGGATGCTCCAGTCCCGGTTCTTCCAGAAAGGACACTTCCTCCTTCGGCCGATGCCTCCGCTGTTCGGGCTTCTCTGTACCAAAGGTGCCGATCCTTGGGGCCTTCATTGGTTCGAGAGGAGTTCAGACGTAGTCCCCCCTCCCTACGCTACAAGAAGGTCATGGAGGGCGGCTTGATCGTGGCCCAGCTGGGGGTCGAGATAGTCGATTTCTTCGCAGGGCTGGATAGTGAGGAGAGGTCTCTCTCTCGGGTCCGTGCTGAGTCCGATCGGAGGATCGGACAATTGACTTTCGAGCTTGAAGCCCTTCGGCGGGAGGCAGCGCGACGTTCCGAACTCTAAAAAGGGGCTCCTAGCATCAACTCAAAAGAGCCATCATCACGGGGATATTCCCAGGACAGCTGCATTAAATGGCCCCTGCCAGAGAAAATTCCCCACCCAAATCAAGCCACCAACACCATCCCCACAAATGCTACTCATCCGAGCCCAATTTTGGCTCGGGAGTAGGAGGGGGACAAGTGGAAAGGGGGAAAATACACCACCCAAGAGTACGGCCCAACTAAGTCCAATTTGACAAAACCAGGCCCAACTCTCCCAAAGTGATAACCCCATTTTGGGCCCACTTACTTTAAGCCCAAAACTCACTCGGACCAGCACTTCCTAGGCGACCCCCGGGTCCGAAAGTCTGAGCGACAGATTGGTCGAGAAGGCCCCTGGGGGGCCCATCGCAACCTATCCGAGCTACGCACCCATCGCTCGAGAGAAAACTCCGAGCAAGCATCCCAAGCTCGGACCGACTGTCGGAAGCTTATCCAAGCGTCTGTTACGCATCCTTCAGGAGTAGGGAACTCCAAGGGATAAGGGAGAGCAAGAGTCCTGGTGCCATAAAGAGCTCACGATGAGGACGTAACCCCCCTGAATCCCCCCGACTCCCTGGACTCCTACATTAAACGGATCACTATATAAACCCCAGGAAGACTCTCCAAGGAGGGAAGCAACAATCCTGAGTGAGAACCACCACATCTCTTGGTGGAGAACAATCTCGCGCCCTCTTCTACTTCTACCACCTTGTTGAGTATCGGGCCCATATTCAGAGGGGGGTGAATGAATCCCAAAAGGAAATTTGCCCAATTTGAAACTTAGCTCTTGATTAACACTGAACTTACAAAATCTTGCGGAAATAAAACTTGATTCAGTAATGCATGTGTTCTAGCAAGATTCACACTTAAGCACTCAATGGGTCAACCTAATACGAGCACAGAAGCGTTTTAGAGGAATGGAATGCAGTAAATCAGCTTGATCTTAAACAGACGTTCTAACGAGACACAAGATAAAACACTTAACCTGCATCCCCAACAAACCCAGCAATTCTAGGCGATCGAACTGATCTTAACCATTCATTCACCGTGGCTGAAAGGCAATTGGTCGCGATCCTAAACATGCACTAAATAATCTCAGAGAAGAAATCAGATCACAATGCACAAAGGGTTTTAGGTGGTTCGGTCATCAGATCTACATCCACCCCACACTCCAACCAGAGTGTGGCTTACTACTGCCTCACAGCTTGAAACCGTTGGGCACCACAGCTTGCCTACAAACGCTGCCTAACAACTTGAGCCAGAGGAACACACTCCTCTCTCCTTCCAACCCGGAAGGAAACGCTAGTGACACCCAGTCACCAGTAACCAGAGACCCAAGTCTCTCTTCCCCTGAATCCACAGGAGGAAACCCGACCTCAAAACAGAGAATCAGACAACATAGTTAAGAAGAAAAGCAGCAACGGAAAATAAACCAAAAAAAAATATGAAAAGAAGTATAGCTCTCGCAAGAGCAGATTAATCTGATCTGATCCAGAGAATTGACAGTTAGCTGAACACTGCCTGCTTTAAACTCTATCACTCTCTCTTCTCTTTCTCTTCTCAAAATCTTCTCTCAACACAGATGTTCGAATCGGGTTTTCTCTCTTGGTTCACAGCACTCTTCTCACACTCCTTTTTCTTCTTCCACTCTTTCTTCTTCTCTTCTCCTGGTCTCTATATGTCTTCTTCCCCCTTTCCTCAGTATATATATATATATATACACTCCAGAGGCCTGGGCGAGAGGATACCACGATTCCCTCCTTAAAGGCTGGAGCACGTGTTGGAACATTCTGGAGCTCTATCTTCCTCGGATCACGTGCCAATTATCCTGGTGATTACACAGACAAATTGTTAGAAAAGAGATAGTCATTTTATCACCAACTTAGCACAAATCGTATCAATGTAATGAGTAAGAAGCCAGAGACTGTACTGAGTAGAAGTTCCCAAATCAACAGTTGCACTGTCTTGCAACAAGGTGAACAAGAGGTTGCACCAAGTTGAAAATGAGCATGAGCGTGAGATGCACTGACTTGAGAAGACGCATGACGTCATTAGCACAGACCAAGGACTCTGATCGTGCAACGGATATGTACGGACAAGAAGCAATAAAACACAAAGTTGCACTAGTCCACTTTAGCTATCTACAGGACTTGCACCGAATCAATAGACCTGAAGCATGAACAACACCGACCTCGTTACTGCAGAGAATTGAGTAGGCTTGACTATCCATTGAACATGATCTTGGTTTAAGCAAAGCAAGCACTGAGGTGTGTTCCTATGCCTTTGACTAACCAAGGTTTGCACCGATTTCATGTTATTTCAAAAAGAAAGATAATGCACCGAGATGAGGTGAGCAGAAACGAGAAATGCACTGAACTAGTAAAAAAATGACAAAGAAATGATTGCACCGACTCAGGTTAGGCTGACCAAGCAAGATCTGCACCGAGATGCCAGACAGAGATGAACATAATAGAGAGAGATGCAAGTCAAAGCTTGCACCGAGTCAAGATTTCCTGTCCACGTAAGAACTTGCACTAAGATGGCAGTGTGAAGTGCACTGGCACAAAATGAGGAGACTAATACAGTGCGTGCTGGTCAAGAATTACACTGACCCACAAATTGCACCGACCCTTGGAGGTGAGATGAAAGGGCAAGGAATGCACCGGCCTTGATGCACATGATGCATTTGGATGCACCGAGAACGAAGCTAATCGACAGTATGTGGGCATGAACATAAACTTGCACTGAGACAAGCACTTATGCGAGAAGTGCAGAAATAAGCGAGAGTTGTACCGGGCAAGATTTATGAGCGAGACACAGCATGCACTGACTATGACTTAGTCTATGAACTAGCATGGACCGCATGGACCATACATATCAGACAAAATTGGAGAATTAACGATCCAACAGCTAAGCATGATTCATCAGAAGGACACTATCAAGACTAGGGTTACCAGACATGAGCAATCCACCATGCAAACAGGTCACATAAACAAATCAGATATTCTAATCACAATTGTATCACACATGACTCAGAAATTGTCATTATCAAAACCATCGTTCTAACAATCTCCCCCTTTTTGATGATGACAACCTAATGAGTCATGTATGATAATTCACATAATGAATTAAGCAAAATCAAATTAAGCAAAATCAATTTTTGTCATACATATAGCAACCACTATATTAGCACAAAAAGTAATAAGCATCAGGTGAAAACAGTTACCCACCAGAATTCCAAGATTCATCCAAAAACTTAAAGTCATCCATAAGAAAGAATTAAAGTTATTCACAAAAAAAGTTTAAAGACATCCACCATCCACACAACAAAAATTTTTAAAGTCATCTCATAAAAGAAAATATCATCAAAAAGACATCGTCAGCAGATCACAACAACATGACATTTTCTCTCCCCCTTTGTCATTATCAAAAACCGTGGGAGCTTCTGGGGTCTCTCATATCTCTGGGAGGAGCAGAACTTGAGCTTCCTCGTTGAGGGTGTCTGTCCAAGATGGAGTTTTGAAGAGATTGCAAGGAGTTGGACAGCTGCTCAAAGCAGTAGAAAATAGTGCCGCTAATACTGGCCGAGAGAGAGGATATATCAGCTTGCCCTGTTAAGACATTTTCAAGTCTGGCTACAACAGTATTAACTTCAGATTGAGCTTTTTCCAATGCTGTACGGATCTCCTGTTGACCAGTGAGGAAGGGATGATCCATAGTCCTCATCTTCGCAAGCTCAATGTTGATATCATAGGTTTTTTCAAGGATAGTGACAAGGGTCTTGTAAGAAGTGGTCTGAGAGCTTTGAACACTGCTAACAGCCTCTCCTATTCTTTGAATTAGATCTAAGAGCTTTCCTAAGAACGCTTGCATCGTTTCATCTGCCCTCTGCTTGTCAGCCACAAATAGTGTCCACTGCATATTCACTATGTGCTCTAGAAGATGTAGTCTTGTGCTCACTTTGTTCAGATAAAGGTTTGTGTACAGAAGCTGGGAAGACAACATCTTACTCTGATTTTGAACCAAAGTTGTCAGATTGTTGACCAGATCAAAAATATTCGCCGCACTATTGGCCTCAGTTGAACTTGTAGACGGAGTGCTTGATTTAGGATACTCGACATAGTAAACCGGATGTTCTTCCTCAAACATTTGTGTAGCCTCGGCAAATGGTTCAGTTGGTTCCTTAGACACTACAGAGCAATAACGATCAATCAATATCAATGCTTTCCCAAAAACTTTTTCATCTCAGAGACCCCCCCCAAAAAAATTACCAGTTCAGAATGCTCTGCGGTCATCTCAATATCATGAGTATCCACTAAAGGCAGAAGAGCAAACTTCGGTTTCTAGAAAACATATCAGCTTTACGAGGGGATTTTGTGTACCTTTGTTTCTAGAAGATTCACCCACTATCTCTTTTCCTTTTCTTTTCTTTCCTTCGAGGACTTCTTCACTTTTCTCAACCCTTGCTTCCTCGAGAGGGACGAGCTTATCAGCCTTCCTTTTTCCTTGGGCATCTCCAGTAGGCCCCTCCTTGCTTTTGCTTTCATAATCATTTTCTCTTTCGGACATGCTAATTTCTTGAGTTGGCGGCAGCTGCTCCTCTGACACCTCCTCCTTCCCCTTGTTCTGAGTTGACGAAGTAGACATCACAGAAGTTTGTGATTGAGATGAGGACGTCCTCTTTCGAGAACGACGAGGGTGGATGTTGAACTAGGTGGTTGGCATGTGAAAAGACGAGAAGCAGAGACGGCGGAGAAGAAGAACTCAAGCGGGAAACTGGAGAGACGCTTACGGCGGCAAGTCATGAGAGAGGGAATGACCTGTCTTGTAAAAGGGCGGAAGTTCAATCGGCACTTTTAGGGTTAAACAATGTATAAAATACATTATCCTTTTTTTTCTTTTTGACGTACACTTTATCCCCAAACTGCCCCTCTCGTGTATAAAATATTTTTCTTCACCTCCTTTATGGTCTTTGGCGTATTAAACTTATATCTTATATGTTTATCGCTCAAAGGTTCATCTTTTAACACATACCCAATGGAGATAAACACTTTTAGTCACAGATCAATGTCCAGTTAATAAAAATCACCAAAGTAACTCATTAGTTTCATAAGATAAAGCTGGTTTTCAGACAATTGTCTTATATTGTGTTTTAAGTTCAGTTGCAGCCGCTGAGGTAGAACCAGAGTCAACCACATCTATTCTTTCTTTTGCCCCCTATTTTTTTTAAAAAAATTTATTGGAGCATTCCAGTAAGACTGGCCTTTTTACACAGGGAGACATGTTTATCAGACACCAGAAACCCTGGTTACTCAGCACAGTCTACCTTCTTGCCTCTTTTTATGAACAGAGATAGCTTATTTCTTCATGACATAATTTCTAGATTTCTTTGATCTAGACGACTAGTTTCTCATAAATTTGCCATTGCTCTGCCATTAATGTTTATTTTACTTGATGGCGTATTCCCTGGTCTACTTCATATTAGCTTGGAAGCATGAGTTAAAAGCACTTTATAAGATATTTTCTTCTACCAGATTATCCCAAAACTCATGAATTTCAAGTTGATGAATTTTATTAGGTTGGACTTTTCCAGTCATTAAGAGTGTTTTCAGCTCCAATGAAAAATGCTTTCAAGAGTTCTCTTGAACAATTAACCATAAGATATAATCTTTATAGGCCGAAGATCACTCAATAGGAAAGACCAACATTTTCATACACTACTGGGAGTGATTTTTGGTCATAATAATGTACGATGGATAAGGATAATAATGTTCCATACATTGCTCCCCCTAAGTGTCAGCCCATGGGAAAGGAATTTAGATGAGAGGTAATGGATCATATGTTGATAATAAAGATGAAGGATGAACAAGTGAGCTTTCCAACGACATTAGAGCAGAGGTTCAAATTGGTGTAGAGTTATAGACTGCTTTAATCCAAAGTTATCCGCAGTCAATTCTTGACCCAAACACTTCTGATCAAACCTAACAGTATCAGCTCAACATCTCATCTTAAGCACCACTAGTTTTCAAACTCATAATGTGCACCAACTACTTCATTTCTGCTCAGAATAGTTCAGCTCCCCCTCACTGAGTGCTAAGATCCATAATTAGGCAGCACTTTGTTTTTCTTGCAGATAGAGAGAGGTATATACATGCTTTATTTCTAGACTCTTATGCAAATGTTCAAGTGACTCCTTTTATATTTTCATAATAATGTTCTGTGCGAAGAGCTAACATGCAGAGAGTGTGACAATTCATGTAGTAACAATTCAAAAAAAAACACTCTTATTATTTGCACACATTTATCTAGAACATCTAACTTTAGTACGATTGGAAGACTGACCTGAATACAAATCCAGGCATGGGGTTCTCCTTCGAATGTCGTGACTCAGTTGCCCCTTTATTTCATTCCACGGCATACCTGTAAGTTAGCACTCTATTTGGCATGGGCAGGTACCCAAACGGTCTTGGGTCCAATAGCACCTTTGATGGGTGTTTTCCATAACTTTTGGGCCTCTGTATGTATCATTAAAGAGTAATCATTCATCATGTGTCCAATTCGCCCACAATGATAACAGAGAGCATCATGCTTTGATTTCTTGTTGTGCATATAATTATTTGCATGGAGTTTTTGTGCAGGTGCATACTGGTTTCTATTTTTATCATGGAAGTTGTTCCTGTTGATATTACCAAACTTGTTTTCCTTAACAGGATATCTAGCATGTTTGAAATTTGCTCGCCTATTTTGAAGGTGCCAACAGTCCTTGACTATATGGCCATACTTTCTACAGTGAGAGCATTTGAGAGAATTTCTTCTGAACGAGCCTGACCAGCAATTGAGTGGCCTTGTGACCAATCTTGCTATAATTAAAGTAAGTGATGTGCTGGTTCATTGAAACAAATTTGCTCTTATTAAAACCATGTTGGCTTGCAGGGATTTTAGCATGATATGAATGAGATCTTTTCTTACAATTTCCAAACCAGCAATGAGCAGCAGCGTGTCCTACTTTACCACAATTAGAACATGTGACACTCTTTTTCTGAGTGACAGGGAACTTGACCTCGGGGTCCCTAGCATGCTTTTTTCTAGCATTCAGATCATCTAATTCTATTAAGTCACATTCATGCATCAAGTGACCAATCTTGTGACAGTAATAACATTTCATGAGTTCCCTTTTATGTGCATGTCTAGGTGTATTAGTGTGTTTTACAGCATACACATTTTCAATATGAGTGTGATTCAATCCTTTCTTCACATGACTGGCATTTTCCATTTTCCCAGTTTGTTTCTGATTTTTCTGAACATTGGGTTATTTATTTTCTGAGGTGGTGGCTATATTTGATGCTTGGATAAAAATGTCATTAGCATGTTTTTAAAAGCCTTTTTGTTGACATTGTTGTAGCCTAACCTTTCCTTTCGAGCATTCACCTTAACTCCTAGCAACCTGTCCAGATTCTCTTGTCCATCAACAAATTTAAACAAAACTCTATTCAAATTCTGAATTTTGTTTTCAAGAGATGCAATGTGTATTTCATAACTAGCAATCTCTTGATCACTACAATTAACAGCTTCATTCAATACTTTGTTGGTATTTTTGTATACTTCGATCTCCTTTCTCAGCTCATCAACTTTTTCAGTTTCGTTTGTACAGATAAGTTTTCCTTTTTTCAATGTAAGAAGTCTTTCAGACATAGCATTGTTCAACAGTTTTAATTTTTTAATTTCTTCTCTAAGCTTATCATTTTGAACCAACTCATTTATTAGGAGTTGATCTTCTGAATTGACCTCATGCTTTCTTCCATTTTCAAATTCATTCATTTCTCTTTGCTGTTTATCAACCTTTTTCTGCAACTCCATGTTTACAGATTTGATGGCTTCAAATTTTTCAGCTAACAAATTCTTCTCTTGCTCAAGTTTCCCAAATTTTTCTTGGTTTTCTTTAACAGATTTTCTAAGGGAATCGTTTTCAGATCTTACCTTGTTCAAATCTGAGTTAACTTGTTCAAGATCCTTCAGAAGTTTCAGCAACTTTTGATTATCAGACTTACACGCATCATCAGATTGTTCCAGCTCCAAGTAATTATCATCTATGAGATCAGAGATATTCTGACTAGTTTTCTTTTTCAACCTTTTGTATTATTTTCTAAGTTTTTCAAGTGACTCTAGCAGATCACCATATGCATTCTGCCAATCATCCAGAGTATAATTCTCGAAGGGGTTTACCTGATCATCATCCTCGTCTTCATTTTGGCTGCTACTTTCACAGCTTCCATTAGCCATCATGCAACTGTCCTCCCTTTTCCTGTGAGCTAGCTTTAGCTTCTCCAGAACGTTTTTGGCAGACCTGTAGTCAGGAAGGGAAGGATGTAAGACCTTGTCAATAGCTGCTTTCATCAGATTCAAAGCTTTCTGATTTTCCTCATGCTTTAATATGTGAATGTCGATCCACTTGGACATTTTCTTTGGTAATCTGTGAGGACCATGTGAAATCAATTTCCACAGATCAAGATCAGCTGAAATTACACTTCTGCGTAGATTTACGAACCACAAATCAAAATTCAAACCGTTGAATATCAGTGGATGTGCCATGGATCTAAACAGTAACCGGATACGTACCACACAAACGCAGGAGCTACTAAGAATCGTTAAATCTGGGCAATAAGAACCCTCTCTGATACCACTTGTTGAGTGTCGGGCCCGGATTCAGAGGGGGTTGAATGAATCCCAAAAGGAAATTTGCCCAATTTGAAACTTAGCTCTTGATTAACACTGAACTTAAAAAATCTTGCGGAAATAAAACTTGATTCAGTAATGCAGGTGTTCTAGCAAGATCCACACTTAAGCACTCAATGGGTCAACCTAATACGAGCACAGAAGCGTTTTAGAGGAATGGAATGTAGTAAATCAGCTTGATCTTAAACAGACGTTCTAACGAGACACAAGATAAAACACTTAACCTGCATCCCCAGCAAACCCGGCGATTCTAGGCAATCGAACTGATCTTAACCATTCATTCACCGTGGCTGAAAGGCAATTAGGTCGCGATCCTAAACATGCACTTAATAATCTCAGAGAAGAAATCATATCAAAAAGCACAAAGGGTATTAGGTGGTTCGGTCATCAGACCTACATCCACCCCACACTCCAACCAGAGTGTGGCTTACTGCTGCTTCATAGCTTGAAACCACTGGGCACCACAGCTTGCCTACAAACGCTGCCTAACAGCTTGAGCCAGAGGAACACACTCCTCTCTCCTTCCAACCCGGAAGGAAACGCTAGTGACACCCAGTCACCAGCAACCAGAGACCCAAGTCTCTCTTCCCCTGAATCCACAGGAGAAGACCCGACCTCAAAACAGAGAATCGGAAAACATAGTTAAGAAGAAAAGTAGCAAAGGAAAATAAACCAAACAAAAAAATATGAAAAGAAGTATAGCTCTCGCAGGAGCAGATTAATCTGGATCTGATCCAGAGAACCGACAGTTAGCTGGACACTGCCTGCTTTAAACTCTATCACTCTCTCTTCTATTTCTCTTCTCAAAATCTTCTCTCAACACAGATGTTCGAATCAGGATTTCTCTCTTGGTTCACATCACTCTTCTCACACTCCTTTTTCTTCTTCCACTCTTTCTTCTTCTCTTCTCATGGTCTCTATATGTCTTCTTCCCCCTTTCCTCAGTATATATATATACACTCCAGAGGCCTGGGTGAGAGGATACCACGATTCCCGCCTTAAAGGTTGGAGCACGTGTTGGAACATTCTGGAGCTCTATCTTCCTTGGATCACGTGACAATTATCCTGGTGACTGCACAGACAAATTGTCAGAAAAGAGATAGTCATTTTATCACCAACTTAGCATAAATCGTATTAGTGTAATGAGTAAGAAGCCAGAGACTGTACTGAGTAGAAGTTCCCAAATCAACAGTTGCACTGTCTTGCAACAAGGTGAACAAGAGGTTGCACCAAGTTGAAAATGAGCATGAGCGTGAGATGCACTGACTTGAGAAGACGCATGACGTCATTAGCACAGACCAAGGACTCTGATCGTGCAACGGATATGTACGGACAAGAAGCAATAAAACACAAAGTTGCACTAGTCCACTTTAGCTATCTACAGGACTTGCATCGAGTCAATAGACCTGAAGCATGAACAACACCGACCTCGTTACTACAGAGAATTGAGTAGGCTTGACTATCCACTAACATGATCTTGGTTTAAGCAAAGCAAGCACCGAGGTGTGTTCCTATGCCTTTGACTAACCAAGGTTTGCACCGATTTCATGTTATTTCAAAAAGAAAGATAATGCACCGAGATGAGGTGAGCAGAAACGAGAAATGCACTTAACTAGTAAAAAAAATGACAAAGAAATGATTGCACCGACTCGGGTTAGGCTAACCAAGCAAGATCTGCACCGAGATGCCAGACAGAGATGAACATAATAGAGAGAGATGCAAGTCAAAGCTTGCACCGAGTCAAGATTTCCTATCCACGTAAGAACTTGCACTAAGATGGCAGTGTGAAGTGCACTGGCACAAAATGAGGAGACTAAGAATTGCACTGACCCACAAATTGCGCCGACCCCTGGAGGTGAGATGCAAGGGCAAGGAATGCACCGGCCTTGATGCACATGATGCATTTGGATGCACCGAGAACGAAGCTAATTGACAGTATGTGGGCATGAACATAAACTTGCACTGAGACAAGCACTTATGCGAGAAGTGCAGAAATAAGCGAGAGTTGTACCGAGCAAGATTTATGAGCGAGACACATCATGCACTGACTATGACTTAGTCTATGAACTAACATGGACCACATGGACCTTACATATCAGACAAAATTGGAGAATTAACGATCCAACAACTAAGCATGATTCATCAGAAGGACACTATCAAGACTAGGGTTACCAGACATGAGCAATCCACCATGCAAACAGTTCACATGAACAAATCAGATATTCTAATCACAATTGTATCACACATGACTCAGAAATTGTCATTATCAAAACCATCATTCCAACACACCTCCCCTCGCACCCGTGCTCTATCATATTCGCTGACTTAAGCATCGGAGGGTTTCCCCCAGGGATTCATCCCTGGGCACCCCTGATCTATTTCCTGGCTTGCAGTTCATATATGCGTGGTGGCTGTGATCAAGGATTCCTCCAGGATCTCATGACTTAGGATCGGCACAATATTACGCCTCTTCAGCACCCATCAGCACCGTACATTTGTTCTAACCAAGGCACACACGCTAGGGCTGTCTTCGCCCAACAACATGTTGTCTTCACCTGGGAAACACTAAGCGTTGTACACATAAGGTTGTCTTCGCCTGGTCTATCCACGGTTTGTAGGTTGTCTTCACCTGACTCAAATATCGTATCTACATATACATATATATTCATGCCCTCAAGGCTAACTCACGGAAACCGTGGTCACACCGTCCATCTAAATCACGGGAACGAACCCACTCACTTGTCACTAAGGAATACCTCGGCCTCAGACCAGGTTACAAGGTAGGATAACCCAGCTAGTATTGGCTTGCTAGCTCATGCAGGAAGAACTCTTTACTATTCCCAAACCCCACGAAGAAAGCCCTCCTTGGGCACCCATCACGATCTCGGACACACGAGTATGCGAGGTACGCTCATTAAACTATATGGTGCCATGTACACCTAAAATCAAATCTGAATCCATTAGGAAGTCCGGGACATTCATGAGGAATAAGGACGATCAATGACACCTAACAGGATAGCTCGCACGAAGTGTGGGCGGAAAAGAGGAGTAAAGGGCAGACCAACAGCAACACCGATGGACCTGTCTTTGGGTCGATCGATCGACCCAGAGCATTGGTCTACTGACCTGCTAGCGGTCTACCCAACAGACTCGATCGGTCGACTGTTTCTCACAAACAGTCAACCGGTCCTCACCACTAGTCGACCGACCCATCGAGGTCGATCGACCGAAATCCTCCAGAGCGCCCTGCTGCACTCTGTTCTAAACCAGTGGCCCATTGGTCAACCGGCCTCAACTGTTGGTCAACCGAAAACGATCGGGGACCCGCCGTGAGATCTCGAATTGAGCACCATTCACTCCGAATATGGGAGAAAACATCGAGGAACCTATCCCTAGTGGCCACAAGGACGAAATACACCGATAGACCTTATTCATACACAAAAATGATTGGAAACCATTTCCCACCTCGAAATGTAATATTTTCCCCAAAATATAAACACAACCCAGACTCAGCCTTACCACGGCCCTGGATCGCAGGGGATTGCACAACAAACAAGGGGAGACCACTCCCCGACATCCAACACATCATTAATTATTACCTAGTTAAACTAAAAGAAATCACCCAAATCGGTGGAAAACGGCATTCGTCCCATAACATGCATATTTTCCTGACAAAAGAAAACCCACTTTAAACTCGCCCGAATCGGTATGAAAACATGGGGAAAATAAAGCGCAAGGGGTCGAGATCCATCCCCCTATCTTGATTGAAGAACCCCCTGTGGGCATGTAAAATTGCACGTCCATATGTCCCGGCCAGTCCAGCATCAACAACAACTTCAATTGAAAAAATTGCGGAGAAGATGGGCCATCCAGACTCTCCGAACAAACACACACACTGCCGTGAAGCCGTCTCCGGAGTCACGACTGTGAAGAAAAATCAACTACCAGGAAGCTCACAACCCGTGGGCCCCGAAGAGAACTAAGTGGACCGTTAATCGGGTTTGAAACGGGCTCAAGTCTATCTCAACGGCACACACCAGGGCCCCTTCAACGGCACACTCAATGTGCCCCTCAGTGGCACGCCCTGTTGCCCCCTTCAGCGGCACACCGTCCGGCACCCCGCTTAGCGGCACACTCCCTAGCGCTCCAGCAGCACGCCCTCGCCAACTCCTCCACCGGCACGCTCGGCCAGGACACTCCACCGGCACACGCAATGTGGGTGTCTCCAGTGGCACGCCTGCGAGCTTCTTCAGCGGCACACCATCGTGGCGCTCCAGCGTCACGCCCTGGCAGCCTCTCAGTGGCACACTTGATGTGCCTGCCAGCGGCACAGCGTTCCAGCCCCCTAGCGGCACACCGTGGCTTGCCTCCAGTGGTGCATCCGGGAGGTGAAATCTTATGCCATACCCTATGGATTCTTGGCGTGCAGTGGCCTGTCTGAGGTGTCGTCCAGGGAAGAAGACACGCTGCCTACCTCTTGCCACCGAAGAAGGGGAAGTCAAATCCCCATAAAGGCCGGTCACTTCCAGCCTCTGCCGTTCGCGCTCGAACGCTCCCGCCGTTGGGGGTATAAAAACCATGCTCCTCCAGCGAACAAAAAAAAACAGAGAAAAAAGCAACAGAGACCACAGAAGACATAAACAGAAGCGCTCCACAGAGAAGAAGAAGAAGAAGAGAAGAAGAGGAAGGCCCTCCGGCGACCAGCGGCAACAAGAGACAGTAAGAAAGAGAGAGAGTGAGGGAGCGTGGGTGTGAATGTAGTGCGAGGGAGGGGGAAGAGCGGGGAGCCATCGCCCCTACTCGACCCTAATTCCCCCATTTCTTTTCCTCCGTGCCTTCCTCTTCTCCCCCACTGTTGTATCTTCTACCCCGGTGTTTTGAAGTGTACATGGTTGGTTTATGGCCTTTTCTCTTCATGAATGGAAATTTCCCCCTTCTTGGATTTCTTGCTACCGTGTTTGATTTACGCCCGGATGTGTGCGTTTGAACCCTTCTTCCCCCTCCGTCATGGCCCTCTTCATGGGATCCCTGGCCTTCACCCTCGCCGATCTGCCTGAAGAGAGAGGCCCCTCCTCTTCTTTTGAAGACCCAACTACTAACACCACCATTGACCTTCCTCCCTTCTCCAGCCCCAACCTACCTGGCCAACCCTCAGCCTTCATTCCCTCAGAACAGCCCTTCCCCGGCACAGCCTCTCTGGCCGGTACACTCTTGGCCTTCTCTTCCCCGGCACACCTTATGCCCCTTCACCGGTACATCCCCTGGCCGGTGCACCCTCAGCCCCTCTGAGCCTTCCCCGGCACAGCCCCTCAGCGGCACACCTTGGCCTCTCCCGGCCTGGCATGCCTTTGAGTCTCCCTGGCTGGCAGACTAATCACCAGTCCCTCCTTCTTGCATGGTGCACTCCCTAGCCAGCCCTAGAGAGGTCTCTGGTCCGTCGTTTCCTCCGGGTTTTTCGAGATTTTATCAAAGGTGTTGTCGCCCTTCGCACGCACCTCCAATTGTCGGGTTCCGCCACTCCATGTAGGCGCATCCCCTTTATCTCCCTTACCATCTGGGTCAAGGGGAGGTGCTGTCGAATTTTTATCAGAAACGATAACATGTTAAAAGATAAAAATGAAGCAACAAACAAATGGAATGATAACATATTTAAAGACAAAATGAAGCAACAAACAAACGGCATGAATCACATCAAAAATACCTCACTCAGGATGAGGGAACTGCAATCAACACAAAGAGAACCGGACCAAATGACAACTAAGCAACTCGAACACTTGTCCTGCAAGGAAGAAAGAAAGGAAAATGACCAAAGGAAAAAGGAAGAGAAAACCCACGTGAACTGCATGAAATCAAGGAAGAAGAGGAAGGAAATGGCATAAGAGAATGGAGGAGGAGTGGGCCCCTTTCAGACCCCGTCCGACACGCTTGCCCCTGGGCCTTCATCGGTGCAGTCTGCCCTTGCCCTCACCGGCTTACACACCTTCAGCATCCTCAGCCCGGTACACCCTCTGCCCATGGACCTTGGCCGGCACAGCCCCCAGCTCGACCTCCCCGGCACGCTCCTAGCATGGCACACTCCACATGAGCCCTGACCGGCACACTCTGCGCCCCTAGCCCGGCACACCTCCAGTCCCTTTCACCGACGCACCCAGCCACTCCTCGGCGCCCCAGCCCGGCACACCTGGCCGTGCTCTTCTCCGGTACACCCAGCATCCCTCCACCGGCACACACCAGCACACGCCCTATCCGGCACACTCGGCCAAGCCTTTATCGGCACTCTCCCCATTCCTTGACTGGTACACCCGCCAGCGTTCAGCCCGGCACGCTCTCCCCGCCTTCGCCAACACACTAGCCCCAGCTCGCCCGATACGCCCCTTTCAGCCCTCCAACGGCCCACTCCTCCATATAGAAAATGTGTAAACGGAGAGGGGGGAAGTGCAATGACAATAATGATCAAAATAGAAGAAATAAAAAAAATGTGTAATGATAATGACAATGATAATAATAATAACAAAAATTACAATAAACAAATAAATCCGAATACATGACAAATAGACTCGAAAAGGATGGAAAACGTGTGCAGTAAATAGAAAGAAAGTAATAAATCCACCCAAAAAATGCATAAAAATGGTAATAAACAGCAAAAAAAATAATGAAAATCTAGATAATAAAAATGGTAAATTCCACGGCAGCCTCCTCTCTCCCCGTGACCCGGTGCTAAAGGAACAATAATGCTGCCCTCGCAGGCCAGGCCTGAGTCTTGGAAATTATCCCAACATGGCCATGACCCGACCTCGCATTGGGCAGACATTCCGATCAAATCAGACCCGTTTTTCGGTCCGGATCCTTTCCGAGCGATTATCGAAATCGCCGTGAATTCGGCGGACATTGGAACGGGTTCACCTCGGTTTCCGTTGCATTTCTATTACGGACCTTCGTCCGAACACGAAAAGGTCCGTGAGCGACCGACATGGCCGATGGCTCGTATCCCAATGCGGGTCCTTAGTGTGATTTATTCCCCCCCTATTATTGCGCAGTTAGTATTAATTCTTCTAGGCCGCAAGGCCCCTAGTTTCGGCAATTAATCAAGCGTGTTCCCTCGTATGGGGGATGTAAATGATGTCGTGGCCTTTATGGCACGGCGGGATTTGGTCCCGACCCAAACCACACAATCGTCTGACGGAGTCAGATCGAGCGCACCCGTGGCTCTTCGGAGCCTAAATAAATTGTCACTTTGTGACTGGCACGCCCACGCACTTAGTAAACCAAACGAACCCAATAAATGAATGACCAACTAATCGATAAAATAATTGCGTCCACAAGTCTGGCACGCCCGGTGGGACCGATCCACCCTTCATCTCTTTGCCAGAATCAGGGGCCCCGCGGCCCCCTTCTTGTAATATCAATTGCGCTATTTTTGCAAATGCAGGGAAAGTCGCACTTTGACATCGAGAATGGCGACCACCTTCGGTTCCCAGCCCGTCGAGAGTCACGTCGGGGGTGACTATCTCGCCATCCCACTCAACTTCGGGAGCTTCCCTCCCGTGGTTGGCTTCCCCAACTTCCTTGGGGTGGCCTTCGTCAACATACTGGACGTGGAAGCGTCCGACAAGCCCGAGACCGGCACTCCCACCCAGGGGTCACTGAAGCTGCTGCCGACCGATCCCCGGCCAAAAACAACAACACCGTCCCAACTGGGACGCTAAGCTGCAATGTGCACCACGTGCACCAGACTGCCGGCCCACCTCACCAGGGATCGGCGTCTCACCGGAGGAGGCTCCGAAGGAATAGTGCTGGTGCTACCCCGGGGCGTCGAATCTCCAGCTCCGGGAAATCCATGACCATCGGGAGCGTCCGGGTCCACCTTAATGGGTGAAGGTATGAAGTAATTCTGGACCGCATTGTGCCAACTGTTCCAATCCGCAACTCCTTCCAAGGGCTGGAGAAGATGAAAGAGAAGGTGGTGCCGCCGTCCCGACTGCAACATCGAAGAACACGTCGGTTCACAAGCCAACTAGGCTCAAGCAAGTCTGGATCCCCAAAGAAGCCTAGACCACTGCACCCGCCCGAGCGGGGCCCAGCTGCATCCGCCCGAGAAGGGCCCGACGAGATGAAAGGGTCGAAGTGACGCCCCCGGTCTACCAGCCGGCATCTACTACACAGACACCGCCAGAAAATATCTGCCGCCAGCACCACAGGTGTCGACACCAAGCTGCCCGCCTAAGGCCTGCGGATTACACTCCTGCTGCTGCCATCCGCGCGCAATCACCGGCTTCGCCTCCTGACCAGGACTGGGAAGGGGTGGAGCAAGCCATGAGGAATTACCTCTGAGGCCCGGGGAGCACCCCTTCGGGCTGCCAGAGACTACTGGGGGCAATGGCCTCCGCCTTTCAAGAAGAAGAAATCCGACCTGTGCCCAGCGCAGAATCGAGGAACCACTCTGAGGAGCTCCGTCAGTCCCCTTTGCGGGAGGAAGCGGAGCCCCGAAGATCGGTCTTCGATAGACTGGTGTTCCCAGGCAGGCTGTCGAGGAGGATGGCAAGAAGGAATAGAAATTGGAGAGTCTACACCTGCAACATGGCAGGAGTGTTTGGTCGGTATGGAGCTCTACCTACCGACCCCGAAGAGGTGGCCAGACTCGCCGTGAGACCTGGTCCCCTTACCAGAAGAGGGAGAGCGGCAAGCGAAGTGGCGCAGGTGGGCGCTGAAGAAACCTTCTATGAAGAACCCTCCACGGCTTTGGCCGCCAATGTCATTACTACCAGGGGCACCGCGGTGGGCTGTCTACATCATCGGAAGAGACGCCGGCTGACAAAGCAGGGGGTATTCCTAGTCTCCCCACGCATGACCCTGCGATGTTGTATATGGTACAACAGTACCAGCGGGAGATTGAACTGCTGAAGAAGCAACTGAACGAGAGGAATGCACAACCCTCGACATCCGGGCAGACCGAGGCTTTGCTCGAAGCGCCCGGGGGCAACGGGCAGTCTTCTGAAGCACCTCCGCAGGGAGAAGCACCTTCGTTGATACCCGGCTACACTGGAGGCATCCCCCAGCAACAGGCACAACATACAATATCGACCCCGCCGCCAGTCTTGTCCTTCCAAGGATCCCCTATGGCCCCGCAGGCGACAGTGTTGACTACTCCAAGGGCACAGCCTGCCCACTTTTACCCAAACCCGGTCGACCCTGCAGCGGTCAGCCGGTTGATGCTTGAGCAGATGATTGATATGAAGCTGGTAGAAAGGGGCAACGGTGATCAAACGCCATTTGACGTCTACCGAGTACCCTACCCGGTTCATTATGCCACCAAGAAACTGTCGGTCGACATCACCAACCCACCAAAATTTGAAAAGTTCAACGGGCAAGGGCCTCCCAGGGAGCACATGACCTATTATGTGAATGTTATGGGAGATCTGGCTACTGATGAGGTTTATCTCCTCAAATTCTTCGGCTCAACACTCACTGGGCTTGCCTTTGAATGGTACTCGAGCTTGCCCGCCGGGTCTATCACCGACTGGCCCGATATACAGAAAAAGTTTAAAGAAAGATTTTATATTACTGAATGGGAGGTCACTGTGGCAGAGCTCTATGCCACGAGGCATAGAAGTGATGAGTCGGCACTCGACAACATTAAAAGGTGGAGGAACCTCAGTATGAGGTGCAGGCGTCCCCCACATCAGGAGGACGCAGTGCAGATCTGCAAACAAAACTTGAAGAAAGAAATCTTGGAGAGGATGATTGGCATTGAGGTCAAGACGTTTGACCGCCTGAATAATATAGTGGCCGAGATTGAGTCATTCCTTGCCCGGTACTCTTCCACTCCGGCCGCATCAAGCCAGAGAGCTAGGCAAGCCGAGATGAAGCTAGTTCCCCCAGAGGTGCATGCACTGGATTTCCAGACCTTTGAGAAACAAAAGGAAAAAGCTAAAGGGGCTGCCAACCCTCCTCCGCCCAGAACCACGGAACGACGGGAAGGTCCCTCGCTGAGGGAGAAGATGAGAAGTAAGCTGTACTCTTTTTCCCGAGACAAGTCCTGGCTCCTGTTCGAGTGGGCAACCAGCTACAATAAAATCACGTTGCCAGAACCGAAGAGGCCCGGTGACCTGAAGAAGAAGGAGGACCCGCGCTTCTGCCTGTACCACCAGATGCTCAGGCACACCATTGAATACTGCTACGTCTTTAAGAACATCATTGAGTCCTTGATCAAGAATGGGGAGCTGGACATGGGGGAGCACAAACTAGATCCTCCACAGCCGCATGAGCTGCCCAGCCTGGCTCCCACCGTCAACATGGTGTCACTGTACCAGGAATTGCCTGAAGAATGGGCGGAGGCCAACACCCGCGCCACCTATGAAACTTTTGCCGCAGGACCCGCTCAAGACCAAGGGGGCTGGCAAACTGTGCCAGAGAAGAGCAGAAGAAGACGGACCCCTCTGCCCACCCCAGGAGTTCACGTAAGGGGTGTCACACCCCGGCCAGCACCGCCACCGGTGAACCCCGTCTGGCACGACACATCCCCTCGACTAGTCATGAGGCGGCCAACTCACAACAAGCAGAAGCACATCCCGATGCGGGTGCACAAGGAAACCAGCCCGACAGTTGAAAGACTCCAGGCTATTATTGACGGGCTTGAAGACTATAAACAGCCCAAAATCCAGCCTGTGGAGCTCAAAGAGTATGTCCCCTGGGAGGAGTTCGAGTTACTCGAACTGGCTCCAGGAGTAAAAGCTGAGGCAGAAGAAGAATCTCCCCTGTGGGGTGAGCTTCCCCAAGAAGAAAAAAAGGTCCAAAAATAAGAAGAAAAAGGAGGCCATCGTCACCAGCAATACCCACTCGGCACTGTTTGATACCGCCCTCGCCCTGGAAGAAAAAGAAGAAGAGCCACCCCACGAACTAGCAGAGGCGAATCAGGCCAAAGCGTCTACTTCCCAACATGCCACCAGGTCGGGAAGGAAGTGGGGACGCCCTCCTCAGGCTGACCATAATATCATGCTCAGGGGAGAGCAACCATACCAAGTCCCCGAGCCTAAGGTTCGAGGCACGGAGATCCCTCCTCCATCGGGTCTCTATCCCGAAGGGTCCAAAAGCCGGGGCACTCCTTCATTCACTGAATTCCTGTTGACCCGGACGGAGAGGCAGGCACGCCCCCAAGGGTCCCGGTCCACCAAAGAAGTAAGCAGCCTCCCGGCTCCACCAGCGGCAACCCCTCTTCAGCCAGGGGAGGAATTTGATGGCGTCCCGAACCTTGCCGAATTCATGCAAGAAAAGGAGGAAGCCCAGCATGGCCCACAGGCTCAAGAGGTCGCGGCAGAACCAGCAAAGGAGGCACCCTCTGATCCAGCACCCCAGCTCCAAGGTGGGGGAAGGCGTAGCAAACCCGAAGAGATGAAGCTACTCAAGGTGCGTGCTACCGACCGAATAGTCAGACATCTCAAGAAAATCCCGACCCGGTTCACCATCTGGGAGATGCTGTCCTTAGATGAAGAAACACGGCAAGCCATTATTGCCGCACTCCAGACACTAGCACACCTTGAAGCCTGCCTGGCCAAAGTGTCGCCTGAAGTGGCCGTGGCCTTCACAGAGGATGATATGCTTCTACCCACCTGCAGTCATAACATGCCGCTGTACATGAAGGGGTAGCTGAATGGGCAGCCTATTAACAGGGTCCTGATCGACCCGAGAGCAGCTGTGAACATACTTCCCTACCTGGTGTACCAGAAGCACTACTTTGATGTACACCTAGTCGAGGTCAGGAAAGTCAAAATTGCCGGTTTCAATCAGAAATGTGAGGTACCCATGGGGGTTGCAGAATTCAACTTGACCTTTGAGAACTTCACCACCAAGGTCCAGTTCCACGTCATCAACTCCAACACCTCCTACAAGGCGTTGCTTGGCCGACCTTGGCTACACCAGAACAGAGTGGTGCCTTCTACCCTGCACCAATGCATCAAGTACCCTTGCGAGGGGAAGGAAGTCAGAATCTTCGCCGACCTCCACCCATTCGAGGTGTTCGAGTGTCATTTGTCAGATGCCAATCTGTACTTAGAAAAGGCGAAGCAGGCTCCTCAAGTCACTCAAGACACAAGAAAGAAGAAAGTGGAGTCGGGTGGTTGGTTTCCTCCACCGCCCCAAGGCTATGTGGCTCCCCCACATGTACCATTCATTACAGAAGAAGGAGGGGTATTCAAGGCAGCTCCCCTCACCGTCTATCCTACACCGGGGACGCCCTACCTCGAAGACCTGCTGGAGGATGTTAGAGTCCCGCCAGGGATCATCAAGCCCATAACAGAAATCGACTGCCAAGTAGCCGAGCAACAGAGAACTTTTGAGGTGCCTAACCCTGAAGGGCCACCCACTATCTTTTATGTGGCCGGGGAAAAGCCAGTCAGAGGAGATGATGATTGCCGACTCTTTGAAGAACTGCATGACCCGCATGTCCCTATCTCGGGACTTCTTCACATGACTGACCGGGCAGTCGGGGTTGTTAGAAAACAAAGGATTCCCCTTTATCAACCCTCCAGCCGAAAGGAAATGTTCGAAAGGATGTGGAACCCACCGAACCTGGATCATAGGCTGCTGCAAATCACCAAGCACCCTGGTCTGGGCTTTTCAATAGAAGATTATTTCGAAACTAACGTTATATCAGTTTCGGCCCCGTCCGGTGATGACCTCGCCGAAGCTGTAGACCCGCGGGAAGCACGTCGCGGTACATATCCCACGCCTCCGGCTGAGGAGGCGCAAGATGAAGAAGTGTTCCTTTGGAACCCTCTCCACCGCGGCTGCACGAGAAAGACCCCCCCCCCTCCTCTGAAGGGTCGACCTCAAGGGATCATACATCCAGGGTGCCCTCACCCCAGCCTGTCGGTGAAGCCAGAAGTGGTGGCATGGGCCATACTTCAGGTCCTCCCCGATACGATCCCGTCTTGTTTGCTCTGTATCACAGGCAACAACGGGAGATCGAGATGCTGAAGGCTCGACTGGCCGAATTAACGGCACTCATGTCCGAGCTGCTCAAAGGCTCTTTCCGCCCACGAGAGGAAGGCACATCCCGGTCCCAGAACACCAGTCCTGGCACCTTTATTCATTCAAAGAGGGAGCCAGGGAACTTAGCCGGTTCTCCAGCCAGGCGACCGATCAGGCAAGGCTTTACACTACAAGAGAAGCTGCGGAAGCCATACTCCTTTCCAAGGGAAAAAACTCGAGGGATCTTCGACTAGGCTTGTCACTATGGCAAAGTCTCCCTCCCGAAGTCCAAGAGGCCGCAAGATACCCGGAGAAGTGGCGACCCTCTGTTCTGTCCCTACCACCAGATATTGGGTCACCCAATTGAAGACTGCTACGTCTTCAAAGATATTGCTTAGGACTTGATCAACAGGGACGAGCTCAGAATGGGAGATTACGTGGTGGCCCCGCCACGTCCTCATGTGACAGGCAGCCCCAGGAGGGGAATTTACACAATATCAATCCAGCACCAGAAGTCTGAAGATGCAGCAGAAGATGAACAACTCCAGCCATCATTGGCGGAGCGGCCCCAAGCATGGTCAGCAACCACCTCGGCCCCCGTCGAAGCTATCTATGATGATTATTCAGAAGATCTTGGAACGGCCCCATGCCCCTCCGCGTCGGGAAGCCCCTTGGGCCCATCAACTCAAACCCAAGAAGGTTGTGAAGTGAATGCGACATCCGCACCCAGCGAGGCGGAACAAGAGGAGGCCTATGGCATCCTCGAAGCCGAAGACGGCAAAGATCAAGACTTTGTTGACCTGCTGCCGGCACCGCCGGAAATTGAAGATGGTGGCCAAGCCACCGTCTACGAACTCGTCGAAGTCAAACTCGGCACAGAAAGTGACCCTAGGCCAACTTTCCTAAGTGCCTTTGTACCTCCTCAGGAAAGGGACCAGTATGTGAAGCTGCTGCAAGAATTCTGGGACTGCTTTGCCTGGAATTATAAGGAGATGCCTGGCCTCAGCCCCGACGTAACTCAGCACATTTTGGCTATTGATCCCAAGATGGAGCTGGTAAAGCAGCCTCCCCGGCGCATGAGACCGGAACTAATAAACCAGATCTGCAAGGAAGTCGACAAGCTCATAGATGTCGATTTTGTAGCAGAGAACCAGTATACGACCTGGCTGGCCAACATCGTGCCGGTGAAGAAGAAGAATGGACATATCAGGATCTGCGTGGACTTTCGCGACCTGAATAAAGCTTGCCCAAAGGATGACTTCCCAGTGCCCATAACCGAAGTGATGATTGATGCAACCACTAGCAACGAGGCCCTGTCTTTCATGGACGGATCATCCGGCTATAACCAAATCTGGATAGCCGACCACGATCGGATTCACACAGCCTTCAGGTCACCTAAGAGGATATTCCACTACAAGAGGATGCCCTTCGGCCTCAAGAATGCCGGCACCACATACCGGCGGGCAATGACCAAGATATTCGATGAGCTGTTATATAGCAAGGTCGAATGCTACATCGATGATCTGGTTGTCAAAACCGAGGAAAGGGGCGATCATCTCAGTGACCTCAGGGTGATCTTCCAGAGGCTCCGACAGTATGGGCTGAAAATGAACCCAATGAAGTGCACCTTCGGTGTCTCCAGTGGGAAGTTCCTCGACTTTATTGTCCGGCATAGAGGGATCGAGATTGACCCTTTCAAAATAAAAGCCATCCAGGAGTTGCCTCCTCCGAAGAGCCTAGGAGAGTTGAGGTCTCTGCAGGGTCGGCTAGCTTATATCTGCAGGTTCATCTCCAACTTATCGGGACGCTGTCAACCCTTTCACAGACTGATGATGAAGAATGCACCCTTTGACTGGGGTCATGAATGCCAGCGCGCATTCGACCAGCTGAAAGATTACTTGAAGACCCCGCCAGTTCTGGGGGCACCTGTCAAAGGCAGACCGCTCATCCTTTATACAGTGGCTACCGAATATTCACTGGGGGCAATGCTTGCCCAGAATAACGACGAGGGGAAGGAACATGCTCTCTACTACCTTAGCCAAAGATTGGTGGGAGCGGAAGCCAAGTACACTCCGATCGAGAAGGTCTGCCTTGCCTTGGTCTTCACAGGTAAGAAGCTGAGGCACTACATGCTGTCCCATGAAGTGAGTCTAATATCTAGAGCTGATCCTATCAAGCACATTCTCTCCCAGCCAGTCCCGAAGGGGCGTCTCGGCAAGTGGTCCGTACTGCTGATGGAGTTTGACATCACCTACGTGCCGCAGAAGGCCATTAAGGGGCAAGCCATCGCCGACTTCTTCGCAGCACACCCTATGCCCGAAGACTCCCTGTTGGCCACGGAGCTACCTGAAGATGAAACACTGGAGGTGGACCAGGTCCAGCAAGCCGTTTGGCAGCTGTACTTTGACGGGGCCTCAAGAACAGAAATGACCCCGTCCGGACGTGCCAAGGTACGGGCTGGGGCCGGCATCGTCCTCAAATCTCCAGATGGGGATGTAGTGCACACTTCCTTCTGCATCAACAAACCCTGCATGAATAATGAAGCAGAGTATGAAGCTCTGATCATTGGCCTCCAAGTGGCCCTCCAGATGGAGATTAAAATGCTACAAGTATTTGGCGATTCACTACTAGTCGTCAAGCAGGTTCAGGGACATTTTGATGTCCGGAGACCCGAGCTACTCCCTTATCACACTAAGGCAAAAGGGCTCATGGATCGGTTCTACCTCCTTGAAATAGGCCACGTCACCATAGGAGACAATGCAGAAGCCGACGCCCTGGCAAAGTTAGCAAGCTCGTTGGCAGTACCGCCAGATGGATTGCTCAATATCCAAGTAATAAATCAGCGCCAGGTGCCCATCATTATGGAGGAAGAATTAGAAGAAGAGGAACTGGAGGTCGCTGCAGTAGAAGCCGTCGGCCTACCTGACTGGAGAGACCCTCTGATGCAGTGGTTCAAATACCAGTAATTGCCCAAGCAGAGAGAAGATAAGATCAAGCTAATTAGAACCAAGGATTCTTACGAGCTCCGAAACAGAATATTATTCCGAATTGTGGCCGACATCAAACAGAAGCTACTCCTCCGATGCCTGTCCATTGAAGAGGCCTGGAGGGTAATGAAGGAAGTCCATGCCGGGACGGCTGGCTCACACTAGGCGGGACCGAAAATGAAGATTGAAATAAAAAAGCTCGGCTACTACTGGCCGGTAATGTTTGATGACTGCTGCAAATACGCTAAGTCGTGTCAGAAGTGTCAGGAGCATACCACTATACCTAGAAGGCCGCCCGTGCCGCTGCATCCAACAGTGCCCAGTTGGCCGTTTGCCCAATAGGGAACAGACGTCGTGGGTCCCTTACCTGCGTCATCCACCGACTGCAAGTACATTTTGGCGGCGACTGATTATTTCTCCCGTTAGGCAGAGGCTGTCGCCCTAAGGGAGGTCACTAGAGAGATCGTGATCGGATTTGTCCGCCGTAACATTATATTCCGGTTTGGCACGCCCGACCGAATTGTCTCAGACAACGGCAGCCACTTCCGCAACCAGAAGGTCTATCAGCTGACGGAGAAATACAAAATTGACTGGAGGACATTGACTCCTTGCAATCCATAGGCTAATGGTCTGGCTGAAACTTTTAACAAAACACTCTGCACTCTCCTGGTCAAGATTGTCAGCTCCAACAAAAGGGACTGGGAAGAGAAGATGTACAAAGCGCTATGGGCATACCGGACCGTATATAAATCCCCAACAGGCTGCTCGCCTTTCTCCCTAATATACGGCTTGGTGGAAATTATCCCCATCGAATTGGATATACCCTCCCTCAGGGTCGCCATTCAGCACGGTCTTGTCCGTGAAGGGCAGACCAATGTTGAGCGAAGACTCGAAGAGCTCTCAAGCTTGGAAGGAAAGGAAAACGGCTCCAGGCCCAATAAAACATCCAGGTCTATCAGGCCCGAATAGCGCGTGTCTTCGACAAGCTTATCAAGGAACACGAATTCAAGAAAGGCGAACTTGTCATGGTCAAGAGAAGAGACGTTATGGCCGCCAACCCCAAGGGCAAGCTAAATGAAAATTGGCTCGGACCCTACGTAGTCCAACAAGTCTACGAAGGCGGAGCTTATGTAGTTGTCAACCACCGCGGGGAGGTTCAATTCCCACCTCTTAATGGAAGACACTTGAGATTGTATCATGCTCCAGTGCCTCCTTTCGATGAATAATATTATCTTTCACCCTATTTTGGGTGGATTTGCACGATTGTTGCTTGGATGGTTTGATCAATATTCATGTTTTCTAAAGAAAGAAGAAAAAAAGGGGGAAGAGAAAAGAAAAAGAAAAAAAAGAAGAGAGAAGAGAAGGAAAAGAAAGGAAGAAAAAAAGGGGGAAGAAAAGAACAAAAAATATGCTAAAAAGGGGAAAAAAGAAAAGAACGAAAAAAATGATGATAAAAAAGGGGTGATAAAAAAGGGGGAAAAGAAGAAAAGAGAAGGGAAAAGGGGACACGGTCCCCCATTTTGAACCGTTGCCGCATGTCGGCGGGGATACCAAGAATCAAATAGACCACATCAGCTCCACCACCCTGTTGACACCGATGAATATTCCTTTGGCTTGGACCTCCCGTCCAGGTCATTGATTAAACAAACTCTTCTCTCCGTCCATTCGGGCGGTGAATATCCCTTTGACTTGGACCTCCTGTCCAGGTCATTGATTAAACAAACTCTTCTCTCTGCCTCCTTCAGACGGTGAATATTCCCTTTGACTTGGACCTTCTATCCAGGTCATTGATTGAACAAACTCTTCTCTCCGTCCATTCGGGCGATGAATATTCCCTTTGACTTGGACCTCCTGTCCAGGTCATTGATTAGATAAACTCTTCTCTCTGTCCCCTTCGGGCGGTGAATATTCCCTTTGACTTGGACCTCCTGTCCAGGTCATTGATTAAACAAACTCTTCTCTCTGTCCCCCTGCGGGTGGTGAATATCCCTTTGACTTGGACCTCCCGTCCAGGTCAGTGATTAAACAAACTCTTCTCTCCATCCCTTCGGGCGGTGAATATCCCTTTGACCTGAACCTCCCATCCGGGTCACTGATTAAACAAACTCTTCTCTCCCTCCCCCAGCGGGCGGTGATATCCCTTTGATTTGGACCTCCCGTCCAGGTCATTGATTAAACAAACTCTTCTCTCTGTCCCTTCGGGCGGTGAATATCCCTTTGACCTGGACCTCCCGTCTGGGTCACTGATTAAACAAACTCCTCTCCGTCCCCCAACGGGTGGTGAATATCCCTTTGATTTGGACCTCCCGTCCAGGTCATTGATTAAACAAACTCTTCTCTTCGTCCCTTCGGGCGGTGAATATCCCTTTGACCTGGACCTCCTGTCCGGGTCACTGATTAAACAAACTATTCTCTCCGTCCCTTCGGGTGGTGAATATTCCCTTTGATTTGGACCGCCTGTCCAGGTCATTGATTAAACAAACTCTTCTCTCCGTCCCCTTCAAGCGGTGAATATCCCTTTGACCTGGACCTCCCGTCCGGGTCACTGACTAAACAAACTCTTCTCTCCATCCCTTCGGGCAGTGAATATTCCCTTTGATTTGGACCTCCTGTCCATATCACTGATTAAACAAACCCCCTTTCGCCGTCACTTCAGGTGACGAATAACCCAATTCCTGACCGAGGCTCCCCGCCTAAGGTCAGTGGGCAGTTCCGACGCCGTGGCGAGACCGGTAATCTGCCCGTTTGGCATGGTGGAGTGGTCCCCTCGTCCTTCTTTTGGAAAGGCGAGCACTCTCCTGTGCACTAACATGGATCCCTACCTGGTTCTCCTAGAGCGGACTACCGCGAAGACTTATACTCTGCTCACATGTTCCGGCACTACATAAAAAAAGGAGAATATATATATATATATATATATATATATATATATATATATATATATATATATATATATATATATAAAGGGAAGAAGAAAAAAAATAAAGAAAAAAGAAAGAAAAAAGAGAAGAAAGGGGATATATATAAAAAGGAGAGGAGAAAAGGGATCCATTGGGGCGAATGCCGTGCGCACTAAAAGGACATGTGAAACAATAATGCTCTATTCCATTCGAAGGAGATCAAATTACATGCGCTACGGGGTATACCCATGTGTTACATTTCAAAAAAGAGGGAAGAAAAGAAAAGAGTAGGGGAGAGAGGCGCTCAGTCGATGCCCCGAAAGATGTCCTTAAGAGGGAGGATCCCGACGCAAGGGAAGTTTGCCATATCGCGCAGTCGGCCCCTTTGTTCCTCGAGGCGGGTGAGCTCGGTCTCTACAGACGCCGTCTTGACCCGGGCGATGGCAAGTGCCTCGCTCTCCCGCTCGACGGTTGCTTCGGCCTTAGCAAGGTCGGACCTGGCTGCGGCAAGGTAGCCCTCCAGCTTCGTGATCCTGTTCCTGAAGGCGCGGACATCGCCATGGCCTTCCTCCAGGGCCTTCCTGTTCTGCTCTTCGTTTCTGCGCCGCGCCTCCAGGATTTGCAAATATTCATCCGCCTGGGCATCGAGAGCGGCACGCTCACCGGGAGCCTGGGTCTCGAGGAACTCGCAGCGTTTGACGTATTTTAGCAGCAATAAAATTCACCGCGACCATTCCTCCAGCGGGCAGCCCAACACTTGTAGTGCCCCAGTCAGCTGTGCTACTATACTATGCACCTCCCGGTATGACAGGGAGAGGTCGGCAAGGAGCATCGTCCGCAGCGTCACCAACATCTGTCGGACCGGTGCATTTGATGAAGTATGGCTGACTAAGGGCACGGCCGGAGGACTGAATTCCATGGTGCTGTCCACCGCCGCCCATAGGTCTTCGTCCACCCCAGTCGAACAAGATGGAAGAATGGAAGCCAGGTCGCTTGGTCGCCGTAACTCGGTAGATGGCTCCTGGCCGAACACCGTTAGAGGAGTGGGCGAGACGACCACTGAGTCACTCGGCGTCGCCATCGCGCGGGGTTGTCCCACCTTCCCTCTCTCTACTAGGGCCATCTCCGTCGCCACTTCGCAGGATGGGAGCGCGAGCACCTCGGTTTGGGTCGAAGGAGGGGCTTCGAGTAGGGCTAGCCTCGAAGCTGTCCCTGACAGACCTCCCTTTTGTGTCTGGGACCCCTCCAACTGCGCGAGGAGTCCCGCGAATATCTTCTTCAAGAGCGGGTCTTCCCCCTGAGCCGGGATCTTTGGGAGAGGCAGAAGAGGAACCATAAGCCGGGGCTTGCCTCCCGCTCGCACAAGCTCCGCAAAGATCTCCACCCCCAGGCCCAAGACCGAGGTCAACCTCTTCATCACTAGCGGACCGATGATTGGCCTCCGTTTAGCGACTGCCTTGCAGGCGCGGGCAAATGCCTTCCGCAGTGCCGGCATTACCTGACCATGTGAAGAAGGATTAGTCGTCCGCTACCTAGAGCGCATTGTCCAAGAATGAGAAAATAAGGAGGGCTCGTGAAGCCCCGTGCTTACCTCGGCCACCGGGACTATGCTGCCTTCCGGAGTGATCTCTCCCTCCCCCCAGGGCTCATCCGTTGGCCCGGGAGCATTGGAAGTCTCCGCGGCCGCCTCCTACCGTAGGGCCTCGAATAAGTATGCCAGCTTACCCAAGCCCGCATCGACTCCTGTCGGGCGGTCGGTTAATGTGTTCGGGGTGGCTCCCTCCACGGCTTCTGGTTGGATTTGTCCCTGAAAATCAATGAATAGCAGGGATAAGATCAGTGGATGGCCGCAAAGAAAGTCCTGGATGAACAAATTCACACTTACAGCAGCCTTCTCCATCAGGCTTAAGGAGCCGGCTAGTGAGGGGGCCTTAAAGATTGGCCTAGGAAGCCCGGACGCCTCAGATACGCCCTCGCCGGAAGCCGCTTTGTCGGAGGAGTAGTCGTAATCTACCTCATCGCTCGACGAAGATTTAGCCGAGACAGGTTCCTCCCTCGTTGGCAAGGGGGCCTCCACCTCCAGGTCGACGATCGGCGCATCCTCACGCGGGCTGGGCGAGGGTGGTACACCGGACTTCAACCTCTTCCTCACATATGTGCGCGTCACTGGGAGATACAGATGGGACCCTAATGGCCCGATAACTGCTACACCGATGTCTGCCACATAAAGGAAAGGGCGGATCATGTCGGAGCCAATGGGTTCCTAAAGGATGAAAGAAGTTGATTGAGTTGACGAAGATAACTACCCCCTTCGGCTTCTGCAGCAGGAGGCGGCTCATAGGTGGTCTCCTCGACGGGCGATATTGCCCTAGGGACTGCGGCCTCGCCCCCGCCCGGGATCGGCACGGGTGCCGGCTCCTCCATACCGGCTGAAAGGAAGAAATACACATGTTATATGCACATAAAAGCCTTACCTCGGGAAACGAATAAGTCCTGAAGAACATCGGTGGCCGATGAACCTCACCGGCATGGTGGCTCGGCTCGGTCCGAGCAACTTTGAACTCTTCGAAGGATAAAATGGGACCACGGGAGAGATGGCCGCCAAAGTTGGGTAGCCTCTGGCCTCCTTCACTTTACCTCTTGCTGCCCGGCCGCTTTGGCGGCGGCCAACGCCTGCTTAACGGGCGATTTCATCCGGGATCTCTCCTTGACCTGTGGCGGGGGAGTTGAAGTCGGAGTCGCCTCTACCACGACAGTGGCCTCACCCACGTCGGGGATGGGCACATGTGCTGACTCCTCCACATCGGGGATGGGCGCATGATGCGGGACGAGACAACGGACACGACAAGCTCGTGACTGCCCCTTAACGAGGGAAGCGTCGGATGTGCGCGGTTGAGGAACCGGCTGTGAGCTAGGGTGGTCGGCTCTCATTTGTGCCCGGATCGGGTCACGGGACGGTAACGCTCTCTCTCGCAGCAGCGGTGATATAAATAGAAAGCGAGCTAATTACCCTATCATGCTCTCTAGCAGTGGCATAAACAAGCATATATGAAATAAGCGAAATGCCAAGTGTAGGAGCGAAGACGATACCTCCACGTGCTCGGCATGGGGAAGACGGACCCGGCCGAAGTCGTACTCCCGGAACAATTATACACGGATATTACAGAAATGCAACTCGCTGCTCACTCCACGCAGGGAGGTACAGGGCTACACAATGGGGTCCGGGAGGACTGAATTCGGGTTGACGGGCGGCTTCTCGCGATGATTCGGCAACACCCGAACACGTGACGGTGGGGCCCACGTGCTGTCCGGAGGGGCCGTGTGGGACCCGGTGGCACCGCTGTAGTGGTGGATGCCCGAGGGTCGCTCCTTGGGATGGCGGCATGCTGGTTCACCGGCCGGAGGCCCGGCGGCTCCGTTCGGCACCGGTCGGAAAACCCGATCGGAAATCTGCCGGTTCTGTATTTCGGCGCGCGCTCCGGCGAGAATGGGCGCTGCGATCAGCCCCGATGTCGGATCGACACGAGACTGGTCCCGTTGGAAAGCTAGCTTGAAGTTCTTCAACCTAGGCCCAAAGATCTGGCCTGGATCTGCTCGGATCTTAACTTATGGAATTTTCAATCTCCTGTTGTACAGTAACCGAAAACTCAGACCTACAGAGAACTTGACTGTAGATTGCCTTTGACCGTGAGGTAGACGTTCGAATCTGGGGTGTGTTCTTCATAAAAGTTGTGAGAAATTGAGTTGGAAAGATATAAAAATTAGTTTGGACACGTTTGGATGTGTCTATGATTTTCTGTGATTTGTTTACTGGACAAAGGTCGGATCTGGGATCTGACTGAAAGTACTGTAGCTCCGGTAGGACATGAATTTCTAAAAATAGGTAGAAGGATGATAAAAATTTAAGAAAAATTATGGTGGTAGGGGACGATGGACAGAACACCCAGTTAAATTGGGAGGTCTAAAAAAAATTAAAAGGGGGGTCGAAGGTGGAGAACTCAAGGCTACTGTCACTGTAGACAGTGACAGAACAGATCTAAGATTGAGAGTTGAACGAAATAGTAAAGATATGAAACGGTGGCTTTTGAACCTGGATTTTTTTGTGGAGAATGGGATAGAAGATAGGAACCAACCCTCAAAATTTGAAATCGATCGGAGCTCGTGGTTGGCTTCAGGAATTCACGAACTATACCTCTATCCAGTAGGACAGAAAATCGAAGACGATCCCGTGGCGGCTCGAAGGCGGCACGAACGGCGGCGGCGGCGGCGGCACCGATGATCATCGGAGATAGAGGGGAGGGGATTGAAGATAGAACCACTCTAGAATTTGGGGTTGGAGAAGGAAGAACACCAGAGGAGAGAGGGAGAGAGGGCACACCCTTCTTGCTTCAAGCAATTTTCACATAATTTCTTCATTTATCTCTAATGACACTATACATAGGCTTATATAGAAAATAGCAAGGGGTGGGGGGGCTGATAATTTCGTGGGAAATATGTCATTTTCATCCCCCATGTGGTCAAAACTCAAAATAAATAAATTAAATATGGATGGGGCACTCCTTTGACTAGGTAGGTAAGGTAGGTGGCCTACCTTTGAAATTTTAACCCCTTTGTCTCCCATGTGGTCAATTAACATTCAAACCTTCTAGATGGCCACCTAGGATGGTTGACCAGCCCCACATGGATGAGGTGGACCGATGGGGAAGGGGAGGGGGCCCCCTAGCTGGACCTACTACACATTTGCACAAAAACCCACATAATCCAAGGGAATGACGCATTGGCTTACAAAGCCATACAATTGCGCTTATACTTTCCCATGGATATAAAAATAAACTAAAGGACACAAATGCAAAATAAAATGTACATGCTCGGCGTCGATTCCCATCAACTCTCCCCGGGTGGGAGAAACTCGACCCCGTCGAGTAGGGGTATGGATGCTCGAGTACTCCGGCGGATCCGTCACCGTGCCGAGTAGTCGGGTATGCTCCACTCCAAGTGACCGTCACCTGCTCATTCCATATATACTCGATATGCACGAACTGCTATGGGCTAAAGGTGGACACTCCGGGTGGGGCACTCTCAAAAGGGAAGGAAGCAGCTCGAAGACTCACTAGGAATCACCGCTGAGTCCCTGTAGGTGACTGATCCGGGTATAGATGTAGAACCGATCCCATACTCATCGAGTGAGTCCACTCGCCTCTTACTCATAAGAGAACGACAACGAGCTTGCACAAGACGCATGCAGACAAACAATGACACACAAACCAAACAAACCACACAAATAAGAAACCGACTCATGCATGACTCTAGACACACCTATTGTTAGTCCGACCCGTACATAGGTGACGGCGGACCAGGACACCCGAATGTGTGCCATGCATGCATGTTATGTAACCGGAGATGGGTGGTATGGGGAACACCTAAACATCCAAGTATGACCCAGTCATGCATGGATGGCCCTTTAGATTTAGGAGACTTGAGTGGGCTAGGAAAGCCGGGTGTGGAAGAGCCGGGTGTAGGTGTATCGTGGACGGGCTTGGTGGGTATGGAGGACCCGACCCGTAGGAAAGGGGTATGAAGGTGGACTTCCCCGAAGAAGTGAAGGGAATATGAAGGGTCTAGGGATCCACTAGGGAAGGGGTCAAAGGGATCAAAGAAGGTATGACCCCTTATGGTGGGTTCCAACATGACATGGTCCCAATCGTGAAATTCTTGAAGGTGCGGGTGGTCACCTTTCTCCGTCATGGTAGATGGGACCGTGTATAGGAAATATGACTCCTCCCTGGGAAGCAAAGTCATGAAGTCGGGCTCATCCGGTAGCGGGAGAAGTAGAAGAACCTCCGTGGTGACACAACCCACGGTGCACTCGGAGGTAATGGACCCGAAGGCCGGATGGGTGAAGCTATGACTCGTGGGTTGGTCGAAACCTCGGGCCAACATATGTGTCAACTGCCATTGCCAACCTAAACCAAGGATAAGGTCACCCAATGTGTCAACATGGTGACGAGATCGGAACGTAATATGGTAGGAGTTGGCGGGCACTAAAGGTAGGGTAGGGTCCATAGACGGGTAAGGGAGTGGGACCAAGCCATCCTTGAGCCAACTAAGAAGCGGCTCGGCTATGTATAATGTACCCGTTGGAAATACGGGTGGCTCGGGATGAGGTGGCTCCAAGCGCGAATCCGAAGGTGGAGTGGGATGCTGGGGCTGGGTGGCGGGACATACGGGGTCCCTAAGGGTGATCTTACCGGGCAGGTATGGTGGGCATAAGGTGCAAGTCCTCTTGTCCCAATCAAGATTGGCCTTTCTCTCTCCTAACCACTTTTGTCCTAAAATGATGCATGAACCAGCAAGTGTGCCGATCCTGCACCATGCACCATCGGTGTAGAGAACAGAGCCGATCCTCTTATAGAACTCAACACAAGCAAAATCACCATCGCGGACAATCTCGCCTGTCTTGGAGAGAGACTCCACGATGTCAAGAGAAACCCAATTATCCGACTCCCTATCGGTGAAATGGAGTTCCGTTGTGGACCCGTTGGGTAGAGCGGCTTTCATAATGAGAGGGGCAAAACCAAAGGCTCGGTCCATGAGGACATTCATTTTGGCCACAAAAGTTGACCACTCGGACGTATGGTCTTGGGGATCGGCCATGGGTAGTGGACATGGACATGCATACACACGGTGACAAGACACTAGACCGACTATGCAAGTTTGGGATGCATGCACACTAAGGACCCTAGGCGTAAACCAAGACTCGGTACGTGGCTGAGATAACCGATCCGAAGATCACTCGCACAAGTGTGCGGCCTTCCCGATAGGCGTGGCCTAACGTTCGGACAACACCTTTTGATATACCGAGTAAAGGGATGTATGCGACCCAAAACGACTCTTTTTTGTTGTTTTGAAAATATGATGATCTTAGACTCGACGTAGACAATGAATAATGACTAGACATAAATGACACTCTTTTTTTTTCTTTTTGACACCCTAGACTCAACCTGGCTCTGATACCAAATTGATGCGGGACGAGACAACGGATACGACAAGCTCGTGACTGCCCCTTAACGAGGGAAGCGTCGGATGTGCGCGGTTGAGGAACCGGCTGTGAGCTAGGGTGGTCGGCTCTCACTTGTGCCCGGATCGGGCCACGGGACGGTAACGCTCTCTCTCGCAGTAGCGGTGATATAAATAGAAAGCGAGCTAATTACCCTATCATGCTCTCTAGCAGTGGCATAAATAAGCATATATGAAATAAGCGAAATGCCAAGTGTAGGAGCGAAGACGATACCTCCACGTGCTCGGCGTGGGGAAGACGGACCCGGCCGAAGTCGTACTCCCGGAACAATTATACACGGATATTACAGAAATGCAACTCGCTGCCCACTCCACGCAGGGAGGTAAAGGGCTACACAATGGGGTCCGGGAGGACCGAATTCGGGTTGACGGGCGACTTCTCGCGTTGATTCGGCAACACCCGAACACGTGACGGTGGGGCCCATGTGCTGTCCGGAGGGGCCGTGTGGGACCCGGTGGCACCGCTGTAGTGGTGGATGCCCGGAGGGTCGCTCCTTGGGATGGCGGCACGCTGGTTCACCGGCCGGAGGCCCGGCGGCTCCGTTCGGCACCGGTCGGAAAACCCGATCGAAAATCTGCCGGTTCTGTATTTCGGCGCGCGCTCCGGCGAGAATGGGCGCTGCGATCAGCCCCGATGTCGGATCGACACGAGACTGGCGCCGTTGGAAAGCTAGCTTGAAGTTCTTCAACGTAGGTCCAAAGATCTGGCTTGGATCTGCTCGGATCTTGACTTATGGAATTTTCAATCTCCTGTTGTACAGTAGCCGAAGACTCAGACCTGTAGAGAACTTGACTGTAGATTGCCTTTGACCGTGAGGTAGACATTCGAATCTGGGGTTGTGTTCTTCAGAAACGTTGTGGGAAATTGAGTTGGAAAGACGTAAAAATTGGTTTGGACACATTTGGATGTGTCTATGATTTTCTGTGATTTGCTTACTGGACGAAGGTCGGATCTGGGATCTGACTGAAAGTACTGTAGCTCCGGTAGGACATGAATTTCTAAAAATAGGTAGAAGGATGATAAAAATTTAAGAAAAATTTTGGTAGTAGGGGACGATGGACAGAACACCCAGTTAAATTGGGAGGTCTAAAAAAAATCAAAAGGGTGGTCGAAGGTGGAGAACTCAAGGCTACTGTCACTGTAGACAGTGACAGAACAGATCTGAGATTGAGAGTTGAACGAAATGGTAAAGATATGAAACGGTGGCTTTTGAATCTGGATTTTTTTGTGGAGAATGGGATAGAAGATAGGAATCAACCCTCAAAATTTCAAATCGATCGGAGTTTTTGGTTGGCTTCAGGAATTCACGAACTGCACCTCTGTCCAGTAGGGCAGAAAACCGAAGACGATCCCGTGGCGGCTCGAAGGCGGCACGAAAGGCGGCGGCGGCAGCACCGATGATCACCGGAGATAGAGGGGAGGGGATTGAAGATAGAACCACTCTAGAATTTGGGGTTGGAGAAGGAAGAACACCAGAGGAGAGAGGGAGAGAGGGCACACCCTTCTTGCTTCAAGCAATTTTCACATAATTTCTTCATTTATCTCTAATGACACTATACATAGGCTTATATAGAAAATAGCAAGGGGTGGGGGGGCTGATAATTTCATGGGAAATATGTCATTTTCATCCCCCATGTGGTAAAAAATCAAAATAAATAAATTACATATGGATGGGGCACTCCTTTGACTAGGTAGGTAAGGTAGGTGGCCTACCTTTGAAATTTTAACCCCTTTGTCTCCCATGTGGTCAATTAGCATTCAAACCTTCTAGATGGCCACCTAGGATGGTTGACCAGCCCCACATGGATGAGGTGGACCAATGGGGAAGGGGAGGGGGGCCCCTAGCTGGACCTACTACACATTTGCACAAAAACCCACACAATCCAAGGGAATGACGCATTGGCTTACAAAGCCGTACAATTGCGCTTATACTTTCCCATAGATATAAAAATAAACTAAAGGACACAAAGGTAAAATAAAATGTACATGCTCGGCGTCGATTCCCATCAGCGCAGGTGCAGGCTCTTCCACTGCGACTGAAACAAAAGAAGAAGCACTCAGGAGTGAAGACCTTGCCCCGAGATGGAGACAGATCCTGGAGGACACAGATGGCTGGGAGTTCTAACCAGCGGGCTGCCTCGGCTCGGTCTGAGCGGCTTCAAACTCCTCGAAAGATGGGATTCATGGCACGGGAGGGATAGTCGCCGGAGCCTTAGCAGCTTCTGTCTTCCGCCGCTTCGCCTCCTGTTGCCCAGCCACCTTGGCAGCGTCCACCGCCTTCTTCACATGCGATTTCGCCCGGGACCTCTTTGCGGCCTTGGGCAAAGGAGTCGTAGTCGGGGCCGGCGGCGCTGCGTCGAAGTAGGCGGGCTTCTGGATGAACAGAAGAAGATTCTGGTACGTCGCTATTTGGGTGCGTCGGGATGGTCTGTCAAAAAAAAGAAGAAAAAAAGGTACCATGCAAAGATCGCGACGATAAGGGATGAAAATAAAAGGAAAGGGGGAGATCAAGTACCATGAGGACCAGTATACAGCTGAAGTGTTATTGGCCAGTAGCTCAGGGATGGCTCCTTGTCCCGGCGTGCTGCCTCCCGGACCAACCAGCACACGTCCTCAATCTTCTGGCAGCGGTCAGCGAGGGCAGCCAGGTCCGCATGCTTCTTGGACGCCAGGTGGCAGAAGAGGTTGAAGTGGTCCATACCCCACCTGTCGGCGTAATAGTATGAGATCTGCAAACGCTTGCCCAGAATGGCAGCCGCCTGATCATCAATCTTCAACCCATTCACCTGGAGAAGGACGTATAACCATGTGGTGTCCTTATAATTTTCGGGCTTCCGCTCCTCCCTCCTCATGAATGTGCAGTATGGGCCGATTGGGTCCCTCTCTGGATGCCAGCTCTTTGCAGGGGTGCCCTCTTCTTCCATGGGAAGCGGGTAATTGACATGCTCCAGACGGTCACCCCCGATCCGGCAGAGGTCCCGCAGGGTCTTCTTGAAATCATCTTTTGCCACTGGAGGTAGTTTGGCCTGCGGTGCTGGCTTTGCTTCTCGAGCCTCCCGGCGGGCACCCAGATATGCCGCCACCTCCTTATCCTTCTTATTCTTGAGCCGGAGGAGGTCCTCCGGATCAATGTCAAGCACCGGCACTGATTGCCGGCTTAGAAACCTCCTCTCTGCCCCGTCCCAGCAGTCGGTCTTGCATAACCGATAGAAGGCCATCCGGGCGTTCCACCATTTTACATATTCTGGGGTCACCCGGGGAATACGGCTAGGGGCTGGCACCTTGAAAGTTGCGGAGTCCGCCCGATGGAAGAAGTCCCACCAGGTTCTGGCATGCTCGGCGGTCAGACTCCCTCGAAGGCTTCGCGTGGGCAGGCCGAACTATGCACTGTAAACAGGGATGTGCTGATCATACCCGAAGTTTTGACCGAAGCGGAAGGGGTAGTATGGTTCTAGCAGCATATTATCTCCCTTCCTGAACACCAACATGCTTGGGCGAATAGATAACGCACAGTCCCTGAGCTCGGGCTCCAACAGCGGGCGGACCACGTTCTTCTGACTGATGGGGTGGATGTACTTCTCCACCTGATCATCTTTGCACTCCCTTTTATTATTCACCAGGGGGCTCGAATGTGCGGCCAACGCCCAAAAGTGAACGGTGTCGGCCGCGTCCCGTGGGACTATCGTCAACCAGCCCGGAATATCATACAGCCGCTGGGAGGTAGGGCTCGGCTCTGTGCTTGCAAACTCCAGCATCCGCGGTACCAGCCCCCAATCTTGAAGAGTGCGTGGGGCGAACTCCGGGAACAGCGAGCAAACCCACGCATTGAAGAAATGCAGTGGGCACACGTACTGGGCCTGCCTCGGGAATTGATGGGTGCTGATATCCCCCAGTGCCTTGTATATCAGGCAAAGAGCAGCCGGGCAAAGGGACAGCTTGATCCCCTATGCCATTTGACACACCAGGTAGATTGCATCGGGCCGAATAACTGTCTCGTCTTCGTATGGCATGGCAAATGAGCACAGCCAGTATGTCAGGTATGCGGTGCAGTGCGTTATCAAGTCGATCCCCATCGGATTGGGGCCACCCCGGTGTCCTCTGGAGGGGATCTTCACATCAGTCTTGGGCTTGGCACGCTTCTTGCGGGCAACATCGGTGTCGATGCATGGAAACTCCTCGTACTACTTCAATCCGTCATAAAAATACTACAGCCACAGGGTCATGCGGACCCTCTTCCGGTCTCCACGGGGAGGCTGCTTCCCACCGTGTGCCATTTGATACAATTCCCGGTATGCCTTCATCAAGTACCGGTATGAATATCCAAGGGAATAATAGCCCTCCCCGCTGGTTTCATATTTAATCAGGTTGCGGAGGCAGACCTCTTCATAAGGCTCCCCGTCAATGGGTAAGCCTCTCAGCTTTCTGAGACCCCACAAATCCAGTGAAGTCTCACCTTCTGCCGTGTAGAAGGTGTTGGTCTCCGCACTGAAGACTTCTGTCATGCCGTAATAGAGGCCATTGGAGATGGGGTAGCTATAGCAGGAGGCGTAGACACTGTGATAGATGCCAGCCCGGATCAATATTGGAGCATAGTTGAATAGCACATACTCCGTGAACTCCACCGCTCCTTCCCGGAAAGTGTGCGCATCTTGAAGCTTCAAATCTCCAAACCAACCCAGAGCCAGCTCGTGTTTGAAGCGGACGGCCAGGCAGTCCAACAGAAATGGCTCTTCTCTATACCCCCACTTTAGCGGGGCCAAGAACAAACCAAAGTGGGGTTGCTCGCCCTAGACCCGCCCAGCGGCCATGTCCCACTTTGCCGGGGTGAATTGAGGTGCTCACACCAACTTATCCTCGATCGACAGCACGACCTCGAGCCCCAATACAGGCTTCCATTCCCGGGCTTCTCCCACCAAGTACATCGGGATGCTTCTGGGGACATTGTACAACAAGCTATCCTGGGTCCGCAGAATCGCGTGCTCAACATCCCTCACGACCGGGAGTGCTCTCCCCTCCTGAGAGCGAAGGTGCTTCAGGAAGCGGACGAGGTGCTTGTCCTTTGGGAAGTCTTTCCGATACTCGCCAGCCCGGTCGAAAGTGAAGCGGTTCTCGACCCGGGAAAGCCGGTGGAAGTCCATCGTCTCGGTGTCCGAACCTGATGATTCAGCCAGTGCCGCTATTTCTGCATGCTCCCGGTCCAAATCTCCCACGTTGAGCCACGTGACGGCTGGCACCGAAGGTGGGGGAACAAGTCCGGCACTGGCAGTAGCAGGAACAGAAGAATCGGTTGGGGCAGCCATTTACCTACAAGGTGAAACAAATGCAAGATTAGAACAAGCCATAGGCGAAAAGAAATGAAAACTATAAGGGGGCTCGACTACAAGTAAAGTGAACAAGACGCCGATAATTTCTGACGAAATTTTGGCAGAATTTCCCCTAGGCTAGAGGCGTAAGGGAAAACACGTGTGCGCGTCCACAAGGAGTGACGGCCCCAACAAAGTCACGGTGGGCCTGTGGACATGCAAAATTGCATGCCCGTGCGTCCCAATTAGCCCGGCATCAGCAATGACTTCAACTGAAGAGACTGCTAAGAAAGAGGGCCATCCGGACTCTCTGAACATCAACACACGCTGTGTGAGGCCGCCTCCAGAGTCACGACAGTGAAGAGAAATCAACCACCAAGAGCCCCACAATCCATGGGCCTCGAAGAAAATCAAACGGGCCACAACTCGTGCTCACAACGGGCTCAAAACAACCCATTTAGCCGTTCAACGGCACGCCCAAGGCCCTTCAACGGCATGCCCCAATGGCCTTCAACGGCACGCCCCAAATGGCCTTCAACGGCACGCCCCAAATGGCCTTCAATAGCACGCCACATGTGCCTTCAACGGCACGCACATTTTGGCCCGTTCAACGGCACACCCTCTGCCACCTTCAACGGCACACTATTTTAAGCCTTCAACGGCACACTATTTTAAGCCTTCAACGGCACACTATTTCAGGCCTTCAACGGCACACTATTTTAAGCCTTCAACGGCACACTATTTCGGGCCTTCAACGACACACTATTTCAAGCCTTCAACTGCACACTATTTCAAGCCTTCAGCGGCACACCTGCGAGGCTCTCCAGCGGCATGCCTTCCTCAGCCCCCAGCGGCACAGCGTTCAGCCCATCCACACCGGTCAACGCTCGTAGCCCTCGGCGCACAGCGAAAGCATGGTAGGCCCATGCCTGCACCTTGCTGGGCTGTCCTCGCCCCACCTACTCCCGTCCTCGACATTCGTCGGCCTGACCAGGGGTATAAGAGCCCCTCGCTCCGACGAAAAAGAGGGGGCGGAGAGACGGAAGGATACACACACAGGGAGACGAAAAAAACATAGACCGAGAGTTCTAATCAGATGCGGGGAGAAGAGAGAAGAGAAAGGAGAATTCCATCCTCTCAAGCTCGGCAAGCCCAGGGAGTTCCGGGAAGAAGGAGAAGCTAGCAGAAGAGAGAGAGAGAGAGAGAGTAAGCAATGGAGAGTAAGGGAGGGGGAGAGAGTCCGTGAATGTAATAGGGAGTGTCCCAGAGGGTCTTGGCCCCATCCTGGACCCCCGGTTCCCTCTTCAGTCTCCTTTCTCCCCTATTTTTACTGCTTCTTCCCTCTCCTCATCTCATTGTACAGCCTCGAACGTGGCCCTGCCACCCTTTTTTTATGAATGAAAGAAGAATGTTTTTTTCTTCTTCCCTTTTTTTTGTTGTTGGCTAGCTTTTGCTCGACTATGTGTTTCGTGGTTTGCTTTCTTTCTCTCTCCCCTGTTCTTCTTGGATTCTCTCGTTTGCATTCACCAATATATATAATAGGCTGATGATAGCCTCTTCCATCGATCTCATGATTCAGCAAGGGCGGGTTTCCCTTCTGGACAGCATCCACTCCCTTCCCAGACACAACCCAAGCCCATTGCCCCTGTTCAGGCACATTGCTTCCCCAAACAGTCCTGATCCCTTTCCCTTAGCCAACTAATGCACTACCTGGCCTAGATTTGACCCAGCCCGTAAACCCTTTTACTTCACCGATGCCCCTCAACCCCTTTTGGCCGGCACACCCTTGGCCCTTCCCAGCCGGTGCACCCTTGGCTTCTTCAGCCCGACGCACCCTCGAACCAGCCAGCCCGGTACGCCTCAACTCCTTCTGGCCGACACACACCTTGAACCACCCAGCCGGCACACCCTTAACCATGCTAGCCCGGCACACACTTGTGCCCCTCAGCCCAACACACCTGTAACGACCCGAGAATCCGATTACCGGGAAGGCCCGATAACCCGAGACTCGCACCGCCACCCACGAGTCCGAAGACTCGGAAGGGTTAAAAGGATGGTGTGGAAACTACATAGTTATCACAAGTAATTGCAGAAATTAAACAGTTATGATAATAAGCAGGAAATAAGATAACAATTTACATGGTCCACAAAATAAAATAACCACGACAACAGTCCACGACTAGTACAGTGACAAGAAAGAAAAGTACAGCTACACGGGGCATCCCCCGGCTCAGACCTCTGGCACTATCTCTGGGCACCCGCACCACGCTGTGCTCCTGACGCGCTCCCCGAAGGTGGCGTCTCACCTGAAACACGGTGAAAACACGCAGGGAATGAGTCTCGGAACAAGACTCAGTAGGGATCACTCGAACCCTACCTCGCAAAGCGAGAAACCACTACTCTAGCGGTAGGAGAGTACCTCGGAAAGGAAAGCCCTGTACTCTACAAAGCAAGACTCTACGGCACGCAAACCGACACACGTGCTACGAAGAGAAGACCGAAGCTCAACGGTCACCGACAAACCCGAAGGTCGGAAACACACGACTGACAGTCTGACACTCCGTACTCGACAGGAGTACCACCCGACTAGAAGCACAGCCGGTAGCGTCCCCTGACGTCTTACACCGCACCGCAGGTGAACCGCCTGACGTGGTAGTTCCTACCCGAGGCGCAAACACCGAAAAGTAACTCACAACAAGTGACTAGCTGGGGTCACGCCCGTCGACGTGGGTCCAACCGCCCCCAACCACGTGTGCACACACAGACCACGCGTCCTAGGTCTGGCCCTCTGACCGGTTTTCCCCCGCAGCCGGACTCTGGCTACGACGAGGGGCCTACGGTAACCGGTCCACAAACCGTCTCGAAAGGTGGGTGCCCGTACACCACTCCCAGGTGAGACCAGCACCGCGTACTGGTGGGCTACGACTAGTGGAGGGTCGCTAAAGGAGTAGACTCTCAAGTCACGGAAAACAACGCCCAAGCCCGACAACGTGTGGGAATCACCCCACGCACTAGTCCCGTCACACGGAGACCACGGTCGGAGAAAAGTAAGGTTGCCACCCTCATGGGGCAACTCAGGAAGTGGCGGTCTACCCTCAGACCGTCACTGCCAAATGGCGGTCCACTCTAGGGCCGTCACTTGGAAATGGCGGTCTAAGGCAGACCGTCACACGGCCAGGGGGATAGGGGAAGCGACGCGCCTGCCCTAGTGCGTCGCTTGGAAGCGGCGCACCTAGGCCAGGGCGTCACACGACGCCCCACACCCTCCAAAACCACAGGGAAAGTAACGCGCCTACCCCGGCGCGTCGCTTGCAAGCAACGCGTCGGGCTCAGTGCGTTACTCACATGTAACGCGCCCAGCCCAGCGCGTCACATGGCCCTACACTCGGTGTGGGAAGGGGAAGTGACGCGCCTGCCCCAGCGCGTCACTAGTAAGTAACGCGCTGGGCCCAGTGCGTCGCTTGGCCCATCCACCAGGGGTAACAACAAGAAGTGACGCACCTGCCCCTGTGCGTTACACGCATGTAACGCGCCTAGCCTGGTGCGTTACATGGCCTGACCCCCAACGGTCAAAAACCAACGGTCGAAACTAGCGGCGGCCCTGCCCTGGCGCGTCATTCTCCAAACGGCGGTCAGTCGTAGGGCCGTCGCTGCCCCTTGACCCCAAGAGCTAACACCCAGGAGAAGTAACGCTCCTGCCTAGGGGCGTCACATGCAAGTGGCGGTCACTGGAAGGACCGTCGCTTGCCTCCGAGCACGCTACGGCGGGAAAACCCCAAAAACGCCAACCACGCCCCCGTACCTCCACCGGAGAGGGGGAAAACAAGGGGGAAGACCCCTGGGGACCCCTAGCATGCATCTAAGCCACCAAAACATAGAATCATGGGCTAAAACCATAGATCGGGCGGCTCACCCCCAAAACATGGAAAAACCCCAAAAATGCCCAAACATGCCTCTCTCGGCCTCCCCGCGGCCTACAAACCACGGAAAAGAACGGCGAAGAGCTAGGGAACGTCACCCTACCTCAATGGACCGAATGCTCCGCCGGATCGTCCACGAATCGCGAAGAACGCTTGAAAACCCTCGTTCTTCCTTAAGCTTCCCACGCTCGCCGCACGCCCCCACGACCGCCTCGCCGCCGCCCACGTCACCGCGCCGTCGCCCCGCCGCCGTCTGCAGCCGGAGGGGAGCTCGCCGTGGCCAACCGGGAGGAAGAGAGGGAGAGGGAGGGAGACACGGTGGAGGAGGAAGGAGGAAGAAGAAGAGAGGAAGAAGAAGATGGTGGGGGAGAGAGAAAAGAAAAAGGGTTTTATAGAAAAACCCAGAAAATACGGAAAATACCAAAAATTAGGAAATTACACCCCCACGATCCTCGGAACGTACCGATCGCAATGGTACCACTCGTGCCCGTGTGAACAGCCCGGTTCACCCGCAGCGAGCGTCCGAAGAGAAAAGCCGAAACCCGCGCCGGAAATCGGAAATCACGCACGGAAAAAGCCGCGGAACGCCTCCGGGCCTCCGAAACGACTCCGGATCGCGCCGATCCGAACACGAAAGATGTCCGAAACGAAATTTCGGACACAACAGAGCCGAACGCTCCGAAAACCAGATCCGGGACCCACGAAGAAGGATCCGAAAGGTCCGGGATATTACAGCCCTCCCCCCTTAAGGAATTTCATCCTCGAAATTGAGAACAACCAGAGGGGAAAGAAGAGGAAGACTCACTCAAACAGATACGGGAACTGCTGACGCATCTCATCCTCACGTTCCCAAGAAGCCTCACCACCAGAGTGTCGCTGCCACACGACCTTTACCAAGGGAATGACCTTGTTCCGCAGGCGCTGCTCTCGCCTATCCTCCACGCGGATCGGAAACTCTGGGAGAGAAAGATCTGGAGTCACCTCAGGCCAAACGGAAAACTCGAGCACATGAGAGTCATCGGGCATATACTTCCGCAACATCGAGACGTGGAACACGTCATGCACCGACGCCAACTCAGGAGGCAACTGCAACCGGTAAGCAACCTCACCGATGCGCTCCACAATCGCGAAAGGACCAATATAGCGGGGACTCAGCTTCCCACGCCGTCCAAAACGCATCACCCCCTTCATCGGAGAAACTCTCAAGAACACATGATCGCCCACGGCGAACTCGAGGGGCTGCCTCCTACGGTCAGCATAGCTCTTCTGCCGACTCTGGGCCGCCAACATGTTCTGACGAACCAGGTGCACAACATCCACACATTGCTGCACCAATTCCGGTCCCGTCAAAACACGCTCACCCACCTCAAACCAATCGAGTGGAGTCCGACAAGGACGCCCGTACAATGCCTCATAAGGAGCCATGCCGATGCTCGAATGATAGCTGTTGTTATAGGCAAACTCCACCAACGGTAGGTGATGTATCCAACTCCCTTGCCACTCCAGGCAGCAGGATCTCAGCATGTCCTCCAAAGTCTGAATGGTCCTCTCAGACTGACCATCTGACTGAGGATGATATGCCGAGCTAAATGCCAACTCCGTGCCAAGAGCTCGCTGGAAACTCCTCCAGAATCCAGAAGTGAAGCGCGGATCCCGATCCGACACGATCGAAATGGGAACCCCATGCAACGGAACGATCCGCTCCACATAAAGACGAGCCAACTTAGGCACGCTCCAGCTGACCTTGACCGGTAGCAACCGAGTCACCTTCGTCAGCCGATCCACCAGCAACTAAATACTGTCCTGCCCACTCGGGGTTCTTGGCAACCCCACCACAAAATCCGTGGTCACATGGTCCCACTTCCAAGCAGGAACATCCAAGGGCTGGAGAGTACCGCCTGGTCGCTGATGCTCCGCCTTCACCTGCTGACAGATCAGGCACCTGGCCACAAATTCTGCGACATCTCTCTTCATGCCAGGCCACCAGAACTGCCTCCGCAAGTTCCGATACATCTTCGTCGCACCCGGGTGTACAGTGTACCTGCTCCCATGAGCCTCGCGTAACACCGCACGACGAACCTGCTCCTCAGCTGGGACGTACAACCTGCCACGAAACCTCGCAGCACCGTCCTCGCCGAGCTCTACGTCAGCCATAGCCAAAATCCGGGGCAACTCAGGGTCCGCATGTTGAGCCTCTGTCACCTGACGACGGATAGCAGGAGTGACAGTCAGACTCGCAAGTACAGCCAACCCTGGCTCCTGGGGAATCTTGAGCCTGAAAGATACCTCGGGCACTTGTTCCCAGAGCCTCCACCTCCTCAACATCAAGGCACTGACCGCAACCTTTCGACTCAAGGCATCGGCGACGACATTCATCCTGCCTGGCTGATAAGACAGGGTGAAGTCATAGTCCTTCATGAACTCCATCCAACGCCTTTGCCTGAGGTTCAGGTCCTTCTGCGAGAACACGTACCTCAAGCTCTGATGGTCAGTGAACACCTCGAACTTCTCACCGTACAGATAATGCCTCCAGATCTTCAGCGCGAAGATCACAGCCGCCAACTCAAGGTCATGGGTAGGGTAGTTCTCCTCGTGAGGCTTTAGCTGCCGAGATGCATAAGCCACCACTCTACCATGCTGCATCAGAACAGCACCCAGTCCAACGGCGGAAGCATCTGTACACACCACGAAACCTCCCGATCCAGAAGGCAAAACCAACACCGGAGCCGAGGTGAGCAATCTCTTCAGCTCCCTGAAGCTCTGCTCACACTCCTCGGACCAAACGAAAGGTATATCCTTCCGCGTGAGCTTAGTCATCGGGGTCGCAATGCGGGAAAAATCCTGGATAAACCGACGATAATAACCCGCAAGCCCCAAGAAACTCCGGATCTCCGTCACCGACCTCGGCCTCGGCCATTGCATCACAGCCTCGACCTTGGCGGGATCCACGGAAATGCCATCACCAGAAATCACGTGCCCTAGAAAGTGCACCTCGCTGAGCCAAAACTCGCACTTGCTGAGCTTCGCATACAACTGGTGATCTCGCAACGTCTGCAGTACCACACTCAAATGGTACGCGTGCTCCTCAGCAGACCGCGAATAAACAAGGATGTCATCCACGAAAATGACCACAAACTGGTCCAAATACGGATGAAACACCCTCTGCATCAAGTCCATAAAGGCAGCTGGGGCATTGGTGAGCCCAAACGGCATCACCAGAAACTCATAATGCCCGTACCTCGAACTGAATGCAGTCTTCTCCACATCGGACTCGCGAATCCTCAGCTGATAGTAACCTGACCGCAAATCAATCCGCGAGAACACTCGCGCAGACTGAAGCTGGTCGAACAAGTCATCGATCCGCGGCAACGGATACTTGTTCTTAACGGTCACTTCATTCAGCTGCCGATAGTCAATGCACAGCCGCAGACTACCGTCCTTCTTCTTCACAAACAACACGGGCGCACCCCAAGGGGAAAAACTCGGACGAATGTACCCCTTGGCCAGCAGCTCCTGCAACTGCGCCCTCAACTCTCTCAGTTCAGCGGGGGCCATACGGTAGGGAGCCTTCGCCAAAGGTCCCGCACCAGGTACAACCTCGATCACAAAATCGATCTCCCGCTGGGGAGGTAATCCAGGCAACTCCTCAGGAAAAACATCGGGAAACTCGCACACCACCGCGATGTCCTCGACATCCGGCTCCATCCGGTCAGACACAACCACTGACGCGAGAAAACCCTGACAACCCGAATCAAGCAACCGACGGGCTCGAATAGCAGAGATAAGAAATCGAGAAGAGGCGGAACGGATACCTTGGAAATAGAAGGTCCTCTTGCTCGGATGCTGGAAGTAGACCCTCTTCATCCCATAATCCACCACCGCTCCATGAGTCTCGAGCCAATCCATGCCTAGAATCACATCGTAATCCCGAAGCTGCAACGCATACAATCTGCCTGGCATACTCCGGCCATCGATCCACACCGGAACCTGGTCGAAGCAATACGGAGTGACCATAAAGTCACCCGAAGGTAACTCCACCGCCAAATCACAAGACAACTGGGTCACCGGCTCCTCGACGCTCGACGCGAAATCCTCCGAAATAAACGAATGAGACGCGCCAGAATCAAACAAAACCCGAGCCGCACAACCCAAAATCTGAACGGTACCTTCCACGAGCTGCGACGCCACTGCCTCTGCCCTGGTCAAGTGCGTGATCTGGCCTCGAGCCCTCTGCCTGCCTCCCACGCTGGCTGACCTGGGTAGCGGCGGATACTGTCCCTGCTGCTGCTGCTGCTGCCTCTACTGCTGGGGAAACTGCTGCTGCGGCGGTCTCTGTGGACAGTCACGCGCCATGTGCCCTGGCTGGTCACACCGAAAACAGATAATCGGCGCCGTGCACTGCCTGCCTGGGTGGGTCCCACCACACCGTGGACAAGGTCCTCGTGATCCACCCCCTGATCCCTGACGCTGCAAAGGAATCGGCTGCTGCACACTGCCCGATGAAGCTTGTCCCTGATCCTTGGGCTTCTTACGGAAACCCTTCTTCAAGAACTTCTTGACCTTCGAGCTAAAAGACGCAGATCCTGTCACTGAAGCTGCCGATGCTGGTACTCCTGAACCACCCGACGCATGCTGGAAGAAACCCTGCTGCTGGGTAGCCGACTGCTGGCTGCGACCTGACACGGACTGCCCCTGGCTGATCGGTCCTCGAGTCCTCTGCATATCCATCTCCAAGGAAATCGCAACACGAGACGCAGTCTCTAGATCAGTGGCCCCATTCGCGATCAAATGGTGCCTCAGCTCCAGCCTCAAGCCCTGTACAAACTGCGTGGTCCTCACCCTCTCATGCTCCATGACATGAGGTGCGTACCGACCCAGCTCGACAAATCGGGCCCTGTACTGCAACACGGACATGTCACCCTGCACCAGCTCCAGAAACTCCCGCATCCGCTGCGTAGCAACGACGTCTGGACAGTACGTACGCTCGAAAGCACTGACAAAGTCACCCCACTCGACCTGCTCAAGTGGACGAAGCTGAAAGGACGTCTTCCACTCGGAAGACCACCACCTCCGAGCCGTACCCTGCAACTGGTTGTAGGCCAACACCACTCTGTCCTCGGCAGTACTTTTCGCAGAACTGAACACCCGCTCCATCTCATCGAGCCAATCACGAGCCGCATCAGGGTCTGCCTGGCCGCTAAAGTAAGGTGGATGGAACTGCATGAAGTCCCTCACTGCTCGGCCCGGCCCACCCCTGACTGACGAGCCCTCAGCAACCTCTCCGCCAAACTGCTGAGACATGAGATGGTACATGCCACGGAAGAAATCCTCGGCCCCCGGAGCTCTCGCAGCATCCGCGGCCTCGGTAGCTCCCGGAACTCTGCTATGCTCCTCCTGGTCCCTCTGGACCCCCTGCTGGATCTCCTGACCTCCAGCCGACTGCCCCTGCTGAGAGCGAGAACTCCTCCTCGGCGCCATCCTCGCTCCTCAAGCACAAGACAGAAAACACGAAAACGGCAATGTCAGAATAAAACACGCGGTGCCCAAGGCCAGCGTCACCTGTACATCATCGCCATGGACTAGTGGACCACTACAATTACCTATGATTCCCATGTAATTCCACAACCGCGCTCTGATACCAGCTGTAACGACCCGAGAATCCGATTACCGGGAAGGCCCGATAACCCGAGACTCGCACCGCCACCCACGAGTCCGAAGACTCGGAAGGGTTAAAAGGATGGTGTGGAAACTACATAGTTATCACAAGTAATTGCAGAAATTAAACAGTTATGATAATAAGCAGGAAATAAGATAACAATTTACATGGTCCACAAAATAAAATAACCACGACAACAGTCCACGACTAGTACAGTGACAAGAAAGAAAAGTACAGCTACACGGGGCATCCCCCGGCTCAGACCTCTGGCACTATCTCTGGGCACCCGCACCACGCTGCGCTCCTGACGCGCTCCCCGAAGGTGGCGTCTCACCTGAAACACGGTGAAAACACGCAGGGAATGAGTCTCGGAACAAGACTCAGTAGGGATCACTCGAACCCTACCTCGCAAAGCGAGAAACCACTACTCTAGCGGTAGGAGAGTACCTCGGAAAGGAAAGCCCTGTACTCTACAAAGCAAGACTCTACGGCACGCAAATCGACACACGTGCTACGAAGAGAAGACCGAAGCTCAACGGTCACCGACAAACCCGAAGGTCGGAAACACACGACTGACAGTCTGACACTCCGTACTCGACAGGAGTACCACCCGACTAGAAGCACAGCCGGTAGCGTCCCCTGACGTCTTACACCGCACCGCAGGTGAACCGCCTGACGTGGTAGTTCCTACCCGAGGCGCAAACATCGAAAAGTAACTCACAACAAGTGACTAGTTGGGGTCACGCCCGTCGACGTGGGTCCAACCGCCCCCAACCACGTGTGCACACACAGACCACGCGTCCTAGGTCTGGCCCTCTGACCGGTTTTCCCCCGCAGCCGGACTCTGGCTACGACGAGGGGCCTACGGTAACCGGTCCACAAACCGTCTCGAAAGGTGGGTGCCCGTACATCACTCCCAGGTGAGACCAGCACCGCGTACTGGTGGGCTACGACTAGTGGAGGGTCGCTAAAGGAGTAGACTCTCAAGTCACGGAAAACAACGCCCAAGCCCGACAACGTGTGGGAATCACCCCACGCACTAGTCCCGTCACACGGAGACCACGGTCGGAGAAAAGTAAGGTTGCCACCCTCATGGGGCAACTCAGGAAGTGGCGGTCTACCCTCAGACCGTCACTGCCAAATGGCGGTCCACTCTAGGGCCGTCACTTGGAAATGGCGGTCTAAGGCAGACCGTCACACGGCCAGGGGGATAGGGGAAGCGACGCGCCTGCCCTAGTGCGTCGCTTGGAAGCGGCGCACCTAGGCCAGGGCGTCACACGACGCCCCACACCCTCCAAAACCACAGGGAAAGTAACGCGCCTACCCCGGCGCGTCGCTTGCAAGCAACGCGTCGGGCTCAGTGCGTTACTCACATGTAACGCGCCCAGCCCAGCGCGTCACATGGCCCTACACTCGGGGTGGGAAGGGGAAGTGACGCGCCTGCCCCAGCGCGTCACTAGTAAGTAACGCGCTGGGCCCAGTGCGTCGCTTGGCCCATCCACCAGGGGTAACAACAAGAAGTGACGCACCTGCCCCTGTGCGTTACACGCATGTAACGCGCCTAGCCTGGTGCGTTACATGGCCTGACCCCCAACGGTCAAAAACCAACGGTCGAAACTAGCGGCGGCCCTGCCCTGGCGCGTCATTCTCCAAACGGCGGTCAGTCGTAGGGCCGTCGCTGCCCCCTGACCCCAAGAGCTAACACCCAGGAGAAGTAACGCTCCTGCCTAGGGGCGTCACATGCAAGTGGCGGTCACTGGAAGGACCGTCGCTTGCCTCCGAGCACGCTACGGCGGGAAAACCCCAAAAACGCCAACCACGCCCCCGTACCTCCACCGGAGAGGGGGAAAACAAGGGGGAAGACCCCTGGGGACCCCTAGCATGCATCTAAGCCACCAAAACATAGAATCATGGGCTAAAACCATTGATCGGGCGGCTCACCCCCAAAACATGGAAAAACCCCAAAAATGCCCAAACATGCCTCTCTCGGCCTCCCCGCGGCCTACAAACCACGGAAAAGAACGGCGAAGAGCTAGGGAACGTCACCCTACCTCAATGGAGCGAATGCTCCGCCGGATCGTCCACGAATCGCGAAGAACGCTTGAAAACCCTCGTTCTTCCTTAAGCTTCCCACGCTCGCCGCACGCCCCCACGACCGCCTCGCCGCCGCCCACGTCACCGCGCCGTCGCCCCGCCGCCGTCTGCAGCCGGAGGGGAGCTCGCCGTGGCCAACCGGGAGGAAGAGAGGGAGAGGGAGGGAGACACGGTGGAGGAGGAAGGAGGAAGAAGAAGAGAGGAAGAAGAAGATGGTGGGGGAGAGAGAAAAGAAAAAGGGTTTTATAGAAAAACCCGGAAAATGCGGAAAATACCAAAAATTAGGAAATTACACCCCCACGATCCTCGGAACGTACCGATCGCAATGGTACCACTCGTGCCCGTGTGAACAGCCCGGTTCACCCGCAGCGAGCGTCCGAAGAGAAAAGCCGAAACCCGCGCCGGAAATCGGAAATCACGCACGGAAAAAGCCGCGGAACGCCTCCGGGCCTCCGAAACGACTCCGGATCGCGCCGATCCGAACACGAAAGATGTCCGAAACTAAATTTCGGACACAATAGAGCCGAACGCTCCGAAAACCAGATCCGGGACTCACGAAGAAGGATCCGAAAGGTCCGGGATATTACAACACCCTTTGGCCTCCCTAGCCCGGCACGCCCCTGATTAGTCCCAGAGGTTTTCCCCTCTTTATCCATCGCTGCTTTCGGCTTTTCCGAGGATTCATTAAAGGTGCTGCCGCCTTTGGGCACCCACCTCCAGTTGACGGGTTCCGCCACTCCCTGTGGGTGCGTACCCTTTATCTCCCTTACGCTCGGGTCAAGGGAGATGCTCCCGATTTTTTGTTAGAAAATAACAAGACGTTAAAAGGCAAAAGGACTCAATAAACAAATGGGATAATAAATACATAGCAAAAGACAACAAAAGCAACAAATAAATAGAACAACAACAGATTGCAAGAAGAAGGAGAAAAGATTTGTATAAAACTACGCAGAAATCAAAGAAAAGAAGAAAAGAAAAGCCTTAAAAATAAGTAACAGAGGAGTGGGCCTTCATCGGCGCGTCTGTTCCAGCCTTCGCCGGTACACCCTATCAACCCCCCCCAGTGGCACACTCTAACAACCCTTCAACGACACACCTTCTCGGCCCTTCAGCGGCACACTCCTCTCACCCTCTGAAGTGGAACACAATGTATAGACTTTATATTGATGCACGAACATACCAATTTACAAGCAATGTATAGACTTTGAGCTGCAGTGTACAGACTTTGAGTTGGCCAATGTACAGACTTTGGGCTGGCCAATGTATGGACTTTGAGCTACAGTGTACAGACTTTGAACTGCAATGTACAGACTTTGAGTCAGCCAACATACAGACTTTGGGCTGGCCATTGTATGGACTCTGAGCTGCAATGTACAGGCCTTGAACTGCAATGTATAGACTTTGAGCTGGCCAACATACAGACTTTGGGATGGCCAATGTATGGACTTTGAGCTCCAATGTATAGACTTTGAGCTGCAATGTATAGACTTTGAGCTGGCCAACGTACAGACTTTGGGTTGGCCAATGTATAGACTTTGAGCTGCAGCGAATGGACAACGTACATACTTTGAGCTGGCCAATGTATAGACTTTGAGCTGCAACCAATGGATAACGTACAGACTTTGAGCTGGCCAATGTATAGACTTTGAGTTACAGCAAATCGACAACGTACAGACTTTGAGCTGAAGGATGTATAGACTTTGTGCATTGGTCGCATAGACATTGTACAGACTTTGAGCTGATGAACGTACAGACTTTGTACGCATGCGACCATTCGACGTACAGACTTTGTGTTGCGGTGACCAGCCAATGTATAGACTTTGGGCTGATGAATGTACAGACTTTGTGTTGCGGTGATCAGCCAATGTGTAGACTTCGAGTTGATGAATGCAGCCAATGTGTAGACTTCGAGCTGATGAATGCAGCCAATGTATAGACTTTGAGCTGATGAATGTACAGACCTTGTATGCATGCAACCTGCCAATGTACAGACTTTGGGTTACAGCAACCAGCCAGTGTATAGACTTTGAGTTGCAGCAAATGGACGATGTACAGACTCTGCGCGTGTGCTAGCAGACGTTGTATAGACTTCGAGTCAGCCCGGCACGCCCGCCAACACCCTCCAGCGGCACACTCTCCTTGGGGCCTTCTTCGGTGCACCCCCTTCTCCCTTCGCCGGTACGCCTTGGGGCGCCCTCATCGGCACGCTTTTCATACCCCTAGCCGGTACACCCTCCAGCGGCCCTCTCCCTCCGGGAAACATACACATATAACATATGATGATAATGACATTGGTGATAATAATAATAATAAATAAATTAATGAAAATTATGATAAATGAAGAAATCCGAATATATACAGGAAAGAAACAAAAATGTGAAATAGTGATAATGAAAAAAAGGGGGGGGGGGAAATAATAATAATAATAAACAAAAAGGGGGGAGGAATCATTCGGAACAAATGCATAAAGAAGAAATGAACAACAAGAGGAAAGAGAGGAACATATAATTAAAATCTTAGATAAAAAAAAATACCAGGGTCCACATTGCAGCCCCATCTCTCTCCGTGACCCGACGCGAAAGGAACAATGATGCCGCCCTCTCAGGCCGGGCCCGAGTCTTGGGAATTATCCTGACATAGCCAGGCCCCGACCTAGTCTTGGGCCGACATTCCAATCAGACCGAACTCGTTCCTCAGACCGGATCCCCTCCGAGCCATTACTAAAATTGCCGCACGTTCGGTAAATATTTGAAAGGGTTCGCCTCGATTTTCGCTGCGTTTCTATCACGGACCTGTGTCTGAACATGAAAAGACCCGTGAGCAACCAACATGGCCGACGGCTCCTACCCCGACGTGGTCATGACCCAGCATTGCTCTGGGCCGATAGCTCATCAAATCGGATTCACTCTATCGGGTTTTGTTCCCGCCCTTTCATTGAAATTACCGCAAACTCGGCATACATTTGTACGGGATTATTCCTATCTACGTACGCCTTCAATATGGACCCTTGTCCGAATATCAACTGGTCCGCAAGTGACCGACAGAAATCTGAATAGAACGAGATGGCTCCTGTCGTCCCTGGACCCTATACACGGGAATATCAATAAGGCCTTTGTGGGCTATGCTTGGACCTCGGGTCCGTCCCGATTATGGTCACTGTCTGACCCACACCCTCGGCCTATAGCTCGCTTCCTTCGAACATGTTTTGGTTTAGGAATCTAGTCCCGGGACTCTTCCCCGTTGCCCTCCGGCACCGGGAACATTAATGATGCCCACGCAAGCCCCGTTTAGACCGCGGGAGGCGCCCCCGGTATGGTCCCGACTCGATCTCGCACCGAGCCAATAAATTCGCCAGTTTCCTGCTACACTAACTGAGATTTAACCGAATGTTTTCAGTGTCTCGGAATAATGTATTTGCCGTATCACGCCATACATATGTTCCAGGTCCTCCTGCGACGATTATGATATTCTCAAGCCGGACACACGTCCGAATATTAAACAGTCTCCCGAATGACCGACACGTTTCGAACTTCCGCTTCCTTAGGCACAGGGCTTTTCAGCCGATTCAAGGGATACTCCCCGTTGCCCCTTTGCACCAGAAATATTAATGACGCTCATGCAAGTCTTGTTTCGACCGCGGGGGGCCCACCGCAGTATGGTCGCAGCTTGCCCTTGCACCGGGCCAACAGACTTACTGGTTTCCGACCGCTCTAACCGAGGTTTGGCCGAACGTTCCCCGTTCTTCTGGATAATAAAATTGCCATATCCTGGCATACATATGCTCCGATTTTCCCGTGGAGATTACGCTTTTCTCGAGCCGGACATTCGTCCGAACATTAAATGGTCAGTACACGACCAACATGACCGCGGATGGTTTTCTTCTCGCCCTCGCGTGAGGATTTCAACACCTCGTTATAGACTTTTCATGCAATTAATTTCTTGGCCATGAGGCCCTGAATCCCGATGATTAATCAAGGGTGTTCCCTCGTATGGGGGATGTAAATGACGCCGTGACCTTTATGGCGCGGCGGGTTTTGGTCCCGACACGAACCACACAATCGTCTGACCGAGTCAGATCGAGCGCACCATGGGCTCTTCGGAGCCCGAATAAATTGTCACTTTGTGACTGGCACGCCCACGCACTCAATAGACGAACTACTTGAATAAGAACATTTTAGTGCGTCCACAAGTCTGGCACGCCCGGTGGGACCTAAACCACCCTTCATCTCTTCGCCGGGATTTAGGGCCTCATGGCCTCCTAATTAACGATGTTTGCCTGCTTTGATGAATGGCAGGTGCTGTCTTCGCCAGTCCTATGGGGAGAAAAGCCAAACTCAGTGCAGCTGCCTTCGTGGCCTCGAGGACGCTGCTTCGAAGCATATGCAGCTTCCAAGAATCATGGGGGGCTGTTATAAAAAAAAGGGAGAAGAGAAAGAGAAGAGAAGCGAGGGGAAATCAAACCCCCCCTTTTCCTCAAAAAGAAGGAGAAGAAAGAGAAAGAAGAAAGAAGAAGAGAAGAGAGAAGAGAAGAAAGAGAAAAGAGAAAGAAGAAGCAAAAAAAGAGAAAGAATTGGCAAGAGAGGGTTGTACGGCCACATCTGTCGAGACCCGTGCTGAATAAAGATTACCATTGTGGGGTTGATGCGGTGGAGTGAACCACTCATCCCCTCCCTGAGGGGGTGAGCGCTCTCCTGCATCTCCACCCTGGTTAATCATACAAGAAGAAGAGAAGAGGAAAAAAAAGAGGAAAAAAAGAGAGAGAGAAAGAGAGAAGAAAGGAAGAAAAGTTGGCTAGCATCGCCGACTAAAAGAGCAAGAAGAAACCCGGCATCCCGCCCGACTCTAGGAGGCTCCGAGTCTGCGGTGCAATGACCCCGCTCGTTCCTCCTTCCTACTGCCTCCATCCGGCACAAAACGGCCGCCGAGTGGTTGTTAAAAGACCCAGCGAGCCACAATTGTAGCTTGGTGAATGGTTGCCCGCTGTGGGGAATGCTTTATAGCAATGAGGCCAAGCACGGCCACCACTCCCGAAGAGAGCATGCACATACCCCGCCATGGGGGATGAGAAGAAGATATATACCCTGCTACGGGGGCAAAAAAAAAGAAATACACCCCATTCCCAGGGGCACATGAAGAGAATCCGCCCCGACTGAGGGGCACACAAAGCAAAAGCTACACCCCGGCTTCGGGGCATTTGAAGAAGAATCCGCCCCGACCTAGGGACGTAAGAAGAAATAGAGCTGCACCCCGGCTTAGGGGCATTTGAAGGGGAAATACACCCCGATATGGGGGCACATGAAGCAAAAGACATACCCCGCCATGGGGACATAAGAAGAAGAGAATTCACCCCGGCCTGGGGACACAAAAAGAGAAACTCACCTGGCTTAGGGGTATATGAAGAAGGAACGTACCCCGGTCTGGGGGCATAAGAAACAAAAGCACACCCCATGCTAGGGGCATATGGAGAGGAATGCACCTCGCCCTGAGGAGTGCAAAAAGTATAAGAACACAACCTGGCTTAGGGGCATTTGAAGAAGAAACATACGCCGCCAGGGGGCATAGAAGTCATGAAGAATACGCCCCGGCTTAAGGGCATTTGAAGAAGTAACATCCAGCCTCGGGAGCATGAGAAGCAGCAAGAATACACCCCGGCCTAGGGGTATTTGAAGAAGAAATATACCCCGCCTAGGGGCATAGAAGCCGTAAAGAACACGCCTCGGCTTAGGGGCATTTGAAGAAGCTACATCCTGCCTTGGGAGTATAAGAAGAAAAGAGTCCACCTCATCTTAGGGGTATTTGAAGAAGAAACGCACCCCGCTATGGGGGCATAGAAGCCATAAAGAATACGCCCCGGCTTAGGGGTCTTTGAAGAAGAAGGATACCCCGCCTCGGCGGACATTGCAAGCAGCGATACACCCTGCTAGGGCGCACAGGAAGCAAACCACACCCCACTACTGGGGACACATAAAGAGTGTACACCCCGCCACGGGGGCACATGAAGAGAATCCACCCCGACTCGGGGGTACATGAAGCAACAAAGAATACACCTCGCCTTAGGGGAGTCTGAAGAAAAAGTATACACCCCACTTTGGGGGCACAAGAAGCAAGCATTCCCCAGCGTGTCGGGGCAGAAGAAGAAGAATTCCCCCCCTCGGGGGCATATAAAAAAAGAAAAGTAAAGATACACCCGGTGTAATATCCCGGACCTTTCGGATCCTTCTTCGTGGGTCCCAGATCTGGTTTTCGGAGCGTCCGGCGCTGTTCTGTCTGAAATTTCATTTCGGACATCTTTCGTGTTCGGATCGGCGCGATCTAGAGTCATTTCGGAGGCCCGGAGGCGTTCCGCGGCTTTTCCGCGTGTGTTTTCCGATTCCCGGTGTGTGTTTCGGCTTTTTCTTCGGAAGCTCGCTGCCGGCGAACCGGGCGGTTCCCCCAGGCACGAGTGGTACCGTTGCGATCGGTGCGTTCCGAGGATTCCGGAAATGTATTTTTCTATTTTTCGGTATTTTTCTGAAAAATCGGATTTTCTATATATTCTCATTTCCTTTTCCTTTTCCTTTCCTTTTCCTTTTCTCTTTCCTCTTCTTCTTCTTCTTCCTCCCTTCTCTCCCGTGCGTTTCCACCGTGACCGTCCCCTCTTCCGGTGCTAGCCCCGGCGCCACCCCCTTCGGCTGCGGTTGCGGAGAGGCGACGGCGTCGTGGCGTAGGCGGGGGTGTGATGATCGCGGCGGTGTTCGGTGCTCGGTGAGGGCGTAGAGAGTTTGTGAAGCTTCAAGCGATTCTTGAGGATCGGCGGCGATCCGCCGCGTTTCGGGCAACCCCGAGGTAGGGTGACGTTCCTTAGCCTCTTACCGATCTTTTCCGTGATTTATAGGCCGAGGGGAGGCCGAGAGGGGCTTGTTTGAGCATGCTTGGGGTTTTTCCATGTTTTGGGGAGAGTCGCCCGATCTTTGGATTTGATGCATGAATTCGCGTTTTCATGGCCTAGAATCATGCTAGGGGTCCCCGGGGGCCTTCCCCTTTGATTTCCCCCTCTTCGGTGGAGGTATGGGGGCGTGGATGGTGTTTTTGGCCATTTCCCGCCGTTCTCGGTTTTCCGAGATGATAGCGGTCCACCAGTAACCGCCTTCATTGGTAGCGGTCCAGTGGGGACCGCCTTCACTAGGGTTTTTGACCGTTGGGGCTTGTTCTGTCGGCAGGCGGTCGCGGTCTTGCGACTGACCGCGACTGCTGGTGGCGGTCAGGGGGCGACCGCTTTCACCATGGGGTCCGGCACGGTCTTCGATATGGTTTTTTGACCATTGGAGTCTGGTCGCGGTCTCCTGGAGACCGCTATCAGGTGAAGACGGTCATCAGGCGACCGCGTTCACTTTTCGCGCACCAGGGTGGTCGCGGTCCCAGGAGGACCGCGACTAGGTGGTAGCGGTCCTGGGTCGACCGCTACCACGGGAGGCGGTCCTCCGGTGACCGCGACTCCTTTTCCTTGCCAATTTGAGTCCCGGATGAGCTAGTCTCGATCCCTGTGCTGACCCGTAGTCCGACTGATGCGGGGCATCACGTGGGGGCTACACGTGGGGGTGCCGTGGGGTCCCGGGAGGTGGTGACTCCGGTTTGTGTCACCGTGCGTTAGTGAGGGTACAAGGAGCGTCCCTCGTACCTGTGGTTGCGATGTTATTTTCTGTGACTTGAGAGTCTACTCCTTCAGTGATCCTCCACTAGTCGTAGCCCACCAGTACGAGGTGCTGGTCTCACCTGGGAGTGATGTACGGGCATTCACCTTTGAGACAGTTTGTGGACCGGTTACCGTAGGCCCCTCGTCGGTAGCCAAAGTCCGGCTACGGAGGAAAACCGGTCAGAGGACCAGACCTAGTGACGCAAGGTCTGTGTGTGCACGCGTGGTTGGGGGCGGTTGGACCCACGTCGACGGGCGTGACCCCAGCTAGTCACTTGTTTGTGGTTACTTGTACGGTGTCTGCACCTCGGGTAGGACCTACCACGTCAGGCGGTTCACCTGCGGTGCGGTGTAAGACGTCAGGGGACGCTACCGGCTGTGCTTCTAGTGGGTGGTACTCCTGTCGAGTATGGAGTGACAGACTGTCAGTCGTGTGTTTCCGACCTTCGGGTTTTGTTGGGTTGGCCGTTGAGCTTCGGTCTTCTTACCGTGGCACGGGTGTCGGTGTGCGTGCCATGGGACCTTCGTTTTGCACAGTACAGGGCTCTCTTTTCTGAGGTACTCTCCTACCGCTAGTGTAGTGGTTTCACGTTTTACGAGGTAGGGTTCGAGTGATCCCTACTGAGTCTTGTTCCGAGACTCATTCCCTGCGTGTTTTCACCGTGTTTCAGGTGAGGCGCCACCCCAGGGGAGGACGTCTGGGGTGCAGCGTGGTGCGGGTGCCCAGAGGTAGTGCCAGAGGTCAGAGCCGGGGTATGCCCCGTGTAGCTGTACTTTTCTTCCTTGTCTCTGTACTAGTCGTGGACTATTGTTATTGTTGTTAATTTCTATTGTGGACCATGTAAAATGTTAATTTATTTCCTGCTTAATATTATAACTGTTTAATTTCTGCAATTATTTGTGATACTTATGTAGTTTCCACACCATCCTTTTAACCCTTCCGAGTCTTCGGGCTCGTGGGTGACGGTGCGAGTCTCGGGTTATCGGACCTTCCCGGTAATTCGATTCTAGGGTCGTTACAGCTGGTATCAGAGCGCGGTTGTGGAATTACATGAGAATCATAGGTAATTGTAGTGGTCCACTAGTCCACAGCGATGATGTACAGATGACGCTAGCATTGGGCATCGTGTGTTTTTCTTGACCTTGCCGTTTTCGTGTTTTCTATCTTTTTGCTGCAGGAGCGAGTATGGCGCCAAGGAGGAGCTCTCGCTCTCAGCAGGGGCAGTCGGCTGGAGGTCAGGAGATCCAGCAGGGGGTCCAGAGGGACCAGGAGGAGCTTAGCAGAGCGCCACCGGGGGCTACCGAGGCCGCGGATGCTGCGAGAGTTCCGGGGGCCGAGGATTTCTTCCGTGGCATGTACCAATTTATGTCTCAGCAGTTCGGCGGAGAAGCTGGGGAGGGCTTGTCTGGCAGGGGTGGGCCAGGCCGAGCAGTGAGGGACTTCATGCAGTTCCATCCGCCTTACTTTAGCGGCCAGGCAGACCCCGATGCGGCTCGTGATTGGCTTGATGCGATGGAGCGGGTGTTCAGTTCTGCGAAGAGTGCTGCCGAGCACAGGGTGGTGTTGGGCTACAACCAGTTGCAGGGTACGGCTCGGAGGTGGTGGTCTTCCGAGTGGAAGACGTCCTTTCAACTTCGTCCACTTGAGCAGATCGAGTGGGATGACTTTGTCAGTGCTTTCGAGCGTACGTACTGTCCAGATGTTGTTGCCACGCAGCGGATGCGGGAGTTTCTGGAGCTGGTGCAGGGCGACATGTCAGTGTTGTAGTACAGGGCCCGATTTATCGAGCTGGGTCGGTATGCACCTCACATCATGGAGCATGAGAGGGTGAGGACCACGCAGTTTGTGCAGGGTTTGAGGCTGGAGCTGAGGCACCATTTGATCGCGAACGGGGCCACTGATCTAGAGACAGCATCTCGTGTTGCGGTTTCTTTGGAGATGGATATGCAGAGGACTCGAGGACCGATCAGCCAGGGGCAGTCCTTGTCAGGTAGCAGCCAGCAGTCGGCTACCCAGCAGCAGGGTTTCTTCCAGCATGCGTCGGGTGGTTCAGGAGTACCGGCATCGGCAGCTTCGGTGACAGGATTTGCGTCCTTCGGCTCGAAGGTCAAGAAGTTCTTGAAGAAGAGTTTCCGTAAGAAGCACAAGGATCAGGGGCAGGCTTCATCGGGCAGTGTACAACAGCCAATTCCTTTGCAGCGTCAGGGATCAGTGGGTGGATCGCGAGGACCTTGTCCACGGTGTGGTGGGACCCACCCAGGCAGATAGTGCACGGCGCCGATCATCTATTTTCGGTGTGACCAGCCATGGCATATGGCGCGCGACTGTCCTCAGAGGCCGCCGCAGCAGCAGGTTCCTCAGCAGCAGAGGCAGCAGCAGCAGCAGGGACAGTATCCGCCGCTACCCCGGTCAGCTAGTGTGGGAGGCAGGCAGAGGGCTCGGGGCCAAACCACGCACATGACCAGGGCAGAGGCAGAGGCAGTGGCAGTGGCGTCGCAGCTCGTGGAAGGTACCGTTCAGATTTTAGGTTGTGTGGCTCGGGTTTTGTTTGATTCGGGCGCATCTCATTCGTTTATTTCAGAGGATTTCGCATCGAGCATCGAGGAGCCGGTGACCCAGTTGTCCTGTGATTTGGTAGTGGAGTTGCCTTCGGGTGACTTTATGATCACTCCGTATTGCTTCGATCAGGTTCCGATTTGGATCGATGGGCGGAGTATGCCAGGCAGGTTGTATGCGTTGCAGCTTCGGGATTATGATGTGATTCTAGGCATGGATTGGCTCGAAACCCATGGAGCGGTGGTGGATTGTAGAATGAAGAGGGTCTACTTCCAGCATCCGAGCAAGAGGACCTTCTATTTCCAAGGTATCCGTTCCACCTCTTCTCGATTCATTATCTCTGCTATTCGAGCCCGTCGATTGCTTGATTCAGGTTGTCAGGGTTTTCTCGCGTCCGTGGTTGTGTCTGACCGGATGGAGCCGGATGTCGAGGACATTGCGGTGGTGTGCGAGTTTCCCGACATTTTTCTCGAGGAGTTGCCTGGATTACCTCCCCAGCAGGAGATCGATTTCGTGATCGAGGTTGTGTCTGGTACGGGACCTTTGGCGACGACTCCCTACCGTATGGCCCCCGCTGAGTTGAGGGAGTTGAGGGCGCAGTTGCAGGAACTGTTGGCCAAGGGGTACATCCGTCCTAGTTTTTCCCCTTGGGGTGCGCCCGTGTTGTTCGTGAAGAAGAAAGACGGTAGTCTGCGGTTGTGCATTGACTATCGGTAGCTGAATGAGGTAACCATTAAGAATAAGTATCCGTTGCCATGGATCGAGGATTTGTTTGACCAGCTGCAGTCTACGCGAGTGTTCTCGCGGATTGATTTGCGGTCTGGTTACTATCAGTTGAGAATTCGCGAGTCCGATGTGGAGAAGACTACATTCAGTAGGAGGTACGGGCATTATGAGTTTTTGGTGATGTCGTTTGGGCTCACCAATGCCCCTGCAGCCTTCATGGACTTGATGCAGAGGGTGTTTCATCCGTATTTGGATCAGTTCATGGTCATCTTCATGGATGACATCCTTGTTTATTCGCAGTCTGCTGAGGAGCATGCGTACCATTTGGGTGTGGTGCTGCAGACGTTGCGAGATCACCAGTTGTATGCGAAGCTCAGCAAGTGCGAGTTTTGGCTCAGCGAGGTGCACTTTCTGGGGCACGTGATTTCTGGTGATGGCATTTCCGTGGATCCCGCCAAGGTCGAGGCAGTAATGCAGTGGCCGAGGCTGAGGTCGGTGACGGAGATCCGGAGTTTCTTGGGGCTTGCGGGTTATTATCGCCGGTTTATCCAGGATTTTTCTCGCATTGCGACCCCAATGACTAGACTCACGCGGAAGGATGTGCCTTTCGTCTGGTCTGAGGAGTGTGAGCAGAGCTTCAGGGAACTGAAGAGATTGCTCATCTCGGCTCCGGTGTTGGTCTTGCCTTCTGGATCGAGAGGTTTCGTGGTGTGTACAGATGCTTCCGGGGTCAGATTGGGTGCTGTTCTGATGCAGCATGGTAGAGTGGTGGCTTATGCATCTCGACAGCTAAAGCCCCATGAGGAGAACTACCCTACCCATGACCTTGAGTTGGCCGCGGTGATCTTCGCGCTGAAGATCTGGAGGCATTATCTGTACGGTGAGAAGTTCGAGGTGTTCACTGACCATCAGAGTTTGAGGTATGTGTTCTCGCAGAGAGATCTGAACCTCAGACAAAGGCGTTGGATGGAGTTCATGAAGGACTATGACTTCACCCTGTCTTATCAGCCGGGCAGGATGAATGTCGTCGCCGATGCCTTGAGTCGGAAGGTTGCGGTCAGTGCCTTGATGTTAAGGAAGTGGAGGCTCTGGGAACAAGTGCCTGTGGACGCACTTTTTATTTAATAAAATCGTTGTTTATTTGTTTATTGGCGTTCATTAAGTGCGTGGGCGTGCCAGTCACAAAGTGACGATTTATTATGCGCTCGATCTGACTAATCAGACGATTGTGTGGTTCGTGTCGGGACTGGAACCCGCCGCGCCATAAAGGTCACGGCGTCATTTACATCCCCTCGGAGAGGGGAACACCCTTGATTGATCGCCGGGAAAAGGGGGCCTCATGGCCGGAAAATTAGTTACGTAAAAAGTCTATTAGGAAACATTAAAATCCCCGTGCGAGGGTGAGAAGAAAGCGTTCGAGATCATGTCGGTCGTGTGTTGACCATTTGATGTTCGGACGAGTGTCCGGCTTGTGAATCACGTAATCGTCACGAGAAAACCGGAGCATACGTATGCCGGGGGTACGGCAAGTTTATTGTTCAAAGGGACAGGAGACATTCGGTTGAATCCCGGTTAGAGTGATCGGAAATCAGCGAGTTTATTGGCCCGGCGCGAGATCGAGTCAGGACCATTTCGGGGGTGCCTCCCGCGGTCGAAGTCGGGCTCGCGTGGGCATCATTAATATTTCCGGTGCCGAAGGACAGCGAGAAAGTGTCCCGAGACTAGATTCCGAAATAAAGATTTGTACAGAGATGGCCGATTATAGGCCTAGGATGTGGGTCAGGCGATGACCATGGTTGGGGCGAACCCGAGGTCCAAATGTGACTCACGAAGGTCTTATTGATATTCCCGAACGTAGGGTTCGGGGAAGACTAGAGCCGTCTCGTTCCATTCGGATTTTGTCGGTCATACACGGACCATTTTATGTTCGGACAAAGGTCCGTATAGAAAACAAGACGGTGACGGGAGCGAATCCGTGTAAATGTCTGCCGTGAGTACGACAAGTTTAGTGCAAGTGCGGGGCTAGATCCCGATATATATGTCGGTCACTAACGGACCATCCAGTATTCGGACGAGAGTCCGTATTCGAAGCATCGAAAACAACGACAAAGACACACGGATGTCTGCCGTAGGTGCGGCAAGTTTAATGTGGGTGCGGGATCGGATCCCGATGAAGATGGGTCAAGCTGATGATCTATTGGCCCGAGGTGGTTGCGGACTATGGCCATATCGGGGTTTCCCAGGACCACGTCTGATGCCACGGGGCGTCATTACTTTTCTTTTCACGCATAGTCTTGGGAAACGAAGGTTCCAAGGTATACGTGCATGTCGGTCACGGTCGGACCATTCATTGTTCGGACGCGAGTCCACGTTTGAAGCATCGAAGATGATGATAAAACCGTGCAAATGTCTACCGTGGACACGACGAGTTTAATGTGGGGTTGCGGGATTAGATCCCGGGAGAAGCGGGTCGAGTTAACGAACTATTGGCCCGGGATGTGTTCGGATCATGACCATGTCGGAGGCTCCGAGGTCCACGTCCGATACCACAAGGCATCATTGATTTTCTCTTTGCGCCAAGTCCGGGGGAGTGAATTGTTAAGTATGGAGCCCGAACTCGCCATCGTGCGCCCTCGCACGCGGATCGACCTGCGCGGTTTCCGGGGGCAGCGCCCCCGGAACAAAAATTTAATTATAGAAAGGTTATGGTGTTTCCTTCTATTCTTTTATTAGCATGATTGACCTTTCATTATTATTTTGCTTGTTTTATTCCCCCTTTGTGTTAAGCAGGCGCGCCGGATAGAGGGAGTTCAGGGGGGCGCGCCGGTTTAAGGGAGTTCAAGGTGTTGAAATGGGGCGCCGTTTAGGATGTTAAAAGGGGGGCGCGCCGGTTATAGGGGCGCCGTTTTAAGGGTTGCAATGGAGGCACGCCGGGACAAGAGGGAGTCAAGGGCGCGCCGTTTTAACGGTTAGACAAAGGGGGGGGCGCGCCGGAATTGGGCCATTCAAGGGGAGAGGGGCGCGCCGGTTAAGGGGCGCCGGGTTAGAATTGAAAGGGGTGCACCGGGTGTGATAAAGGGAATGGTTTTGAGAGGTTAAACCGGTGCGATGGAGCAGGGGCGCGCCGAAATAGGGGGATATGGAGTGGAAATGGGCGTGCCGTTTAGCATCCGAAGAACGAGATGGGGCTATTGTGAGGAGGGTTAAAACGGCGCGATGGAGCAATGACCGCGCCGGATTAGCCCCTCCCGATCTTTGGATTTGATGCATGAATTCACATTTTCATGGCCTAGAATCATGCTAGGGGTCCCCGGGGGCCTTCCCCTTTGATGTCCCCCTCTCCGGTTGAGGTATGGGGGCGTGGATGGTGTTTTTGGCCGTTTCCCGCCGTTCTCGATTTTCCGAGATGATAGCGGTCCACCAGTAACCGCCTTCATTGGTAGCGGTCGGGTGGGGACCGCCTTCACCAGGGTTTTTGACCGTTGGGGCTTGTTCTGTCGGCAGGCGGTCGCGTCTTGCGACTGACCGCGACTACTGGTGGCGGTCACGGGGCGACCGCTTTCACCATGGGGTCCGGCACAGTCTTCGAGATGGTTTTTTGACTGTTGGAGTCTGGTCGCGGTCTCCTGGAGACCGCTATCAGGTGAAGACGGTCATCAGGCGACCGCGTTCACTTTTCGCGCACCAGGGTGGTCGCGGTCCCAGGAGGACCGCGACTAGGTGGTAGCGGTCTTGGGTCGACCGCGACCACGGGAGGCGGTCCTCCGGTGACCGCGACTCCTTTTCCTTGCCAATTTGAGTCCCGGACGAGCTAGTCTCGATCCCTGTGCTGACCCGTAGTCCGACTGATGCAGGGCATCAAGTGGGGGACTACACGTGGGGGTGCCGTGGGGTCCCGGGAGGTGGTGACTCCGGTTTGTGTCACCGTGCGTTAGTGTGGGTACAAGGAGCTTCCCTCGTACCTGTGGTTGCGACGTTGTTTTCCGTGACTTGAGAGTCTACTCCTTCAGTGACCCTCCACTAGTCGTAGCCCACCAGTACTAGGTGCTGGTCTCACCTGGGAGTGGTGTACGGGCATTCACCTTTGAGACGGTTTGTGGACCGGTTACCGTAGGCCCCTCGTCGGTAGCCAGAGTCCGACTACGGGGGAAAACCGGTCAGAGGACCAGACCTAGTGACACAAGGTCTGTGTGTGCACACGTGGTTGGAGGCGGTTGGACCCACGTCGACGGGCGTGACCCCAGCTAGTCACTTGTTTGTGGTTACTTGTACGGTGTCTGCGCCTCGGGTAGGACCTACCACGTCAGGCGGTTCACATGCGGTGCGGTGTAAGACGTCAGGGGACGCTACCGGCTGTGCTTCTAGTGGGTGGTACTCCTGTCGAGTACGGAGTGACAGACTGTCAGTCGTGTGTTTCCGACCTTCGGGTTTTGTCGGGTTGGCCGTTGAGCTTCGGTCTTCTTACCGTGGCACGGGTGTCGGTGTGCGTGCCATGGGACCTTCGTTTTGTAGAGTACATGGCTCTCTTTTCCGAGGTACTCTCCTACCGCTAGTGTAGTGGTTTCACATTTTACGAGGTAGGGTTCGAGTGATCTCTACTGAGTCTTGTTCCGAGACTCATTCCCTGCGTGTTTTCACCGTGTTTCAGGTGAGGCGCCGCCCCAGGGGAGCGCGTCTGGGGTGCAGCGTGCTGCGGGTGCCCAGAGGTAGTGCCAGAGGTCAGAGCCGGGGTATGTCCCGTGTAGTTATACTTTTCTTCCTTGTCTCTGTACTAGTCGTGGACTATTGTTATTGTTGTTAATTTCTATTGTGGACCATGTAAAATGTTAATTTATTTCCTGCTTAATATTATAACTGTTTAATTTTTACAATTATTTGTGATACTTGTGTAGTTTCCACACCATCCTTTTAACCCTTCCGAGTCTTCGGGCTCGTGGGTGGCGGTGCGAGTCTCGGGTTATCGGGCCTTCCCAGTAATCGGATTCTCGGGTCGTTACACCCGGTGCCCGGCGCACATGAAGAGAAAGGCACCTCCCTTTGGGGGGCACAACAAGCAACAAAGATACACCCCGACTGAGTAGCACAGGAAGAGAAATACACCCCTACGCCAGGGGCATATGAGACAAAACTATACCCTGGCTTAGGGGCATTTGAAGCAAAGACTTTACCCCGCCTTAAGGAGGGGGCATAAGAAGCGAAAGATATACCCCACCCCGGGGGAACAAGAAGAAAACACACCCCACCTTGGGGGCGTAAGAAGCCAAGAGATATACCCCGCCACGGGGCAGTAGAGGCAAAATGCATTCCCCCCGGGGGCACCTGAAGCAACATACCCCTCGCCTCGGCAGCATATGCGGCCAAGAGGCTACATCCCGGCTCGGGAGCATAAGAAACAAAAGATATACCCCACATCGGGGGCATATGAAGTCAGGAATCACACCCCCGTCTTAGGGGTATTTGAAGAAGAAACATACCCCGCCGGGGGGCTTAGAAGCCATACAGAACCCGCCTCGGCTTAGGGGTATTTGAAGAAGATACATCTCTCCTCGGGAGGATAAGAAAGAGAAGAATACATCCCGTCTTAAGGATATTTGAAGAAGAAATATACCCCGCCAGGGGGCATAGAAGCCCTAAAGAATATGCGCCGTACCAGGGGCATATGAAGAAGAAACATACCCCGCCTGGGGGATGCAGAAGCAAGGAGACAGAGTACACCTCCACCTGGGGGCACCGAAGCAAAGAGGCATACATCCCGACATGGGAGCACATAAGCAAAGAAGAAGAGTTCACCCCGCCTCGGGGGCATAAGCAGCAAGAAGTACACCCCGTCTTGGGGGCATCGGAAGCAGCAATACACTCCACTCTGGGGGCACTAGAAACAGAATACATCCCAGCCTGGGGGCACATGAAGCCAAAGACATACTCCGCCATGGGGGCATAAGAAGAAAAGAATTCACCCTGGCCTGGGGACACTCAAAGAAAGAGCCACACCCTGGACTGGGGGCATACAAAGAAAGAAATTCACCCCACCTCGAGGGCACGCGAAGCAAAACACACCCCACCTTGGGGGCATTAGAAACCAAGAACATACCCCGCCATGGGGGCATTAGAAGCGGAATACATCCCTGCCCCGGGGGTATATGAAGTAACATACACCTCGCCTGGGGCATAGAAGGCATAGAGGAGACTCTCCGGCTCAGGGGCATCAGAAGAAGAAGCATGCCCCACCTGGGGGGCATAGAAGCCATAAAGAACATACCCCGCTCGGGGCACCGAAGCAAGGAGGCAGGATCCGCCCAGCCATGGGGGCACACAAAGAGAGAAACTACACCCCGCCATGGGGGTATGCGAAGCAAGGAATGTACCCCGCCCCGGGGAGCATAAGAAGCAGAAGCCACACCCCGTCTGGGGGCATAGAAGCCGTGAAAGGCACACACCGCCTGGGGGCGCATGAAGAGAATACACCCCGGCTCCGGGGCATTTGACGAAGAATCCCCCCGATCCGGGGTATAAAGAGTAAAGAGTATACCCCGGCTTGGGGGCATTTAAAGAAGAAACATACCCCGCCTAGGGACGCAGAAGCAAAGAGACAGAGTACACCTCCACCCGGGGGCACCGAAGCAAAGAGACATACATCTCGACCTGGGAGCACATGAAGAAAGAATATACCCCGACTTAGGGGCGTCAGAAAAAGAAACATACACCCCGATCCAGGGACATAAGAAGCAAGAGAATACGCCCTGCGAAAAGGGTATAAGAAACATGAAGAATGTACCCCGGCCCGGGGGCACAAAAAATACACTCCGCCCTTGGCGCATAAGAAGCAGAAGCATCTACCCCGACCCGCGGCACAGAAGCGAAGGGACATACATCCCGATCTGGGAGCATAAGAAGAAAGATATACTCCGCCCAAGCGGCATTTGAAGAAACAACATACCCTGCTTCGGGGACACAGAAGCCGTAAAGAGATACACCCCCGCCTCAAGGAGGGGCATAGGAAGCAAAAGATACACCCCCGTCCCGGGGGCATTTGAAGAGAGCTACGCCCCGTACCAGGGGCATATGAAGAAGAAATATACCCCGCCTGGGGGCATAGAAGCCGTGAAGAGTATACCCCGGCTTGGGGGCATTTGAAGAGAGCTACTCCCCGTACCAGGGGCATATAAAGAAGAAACATACCCCGCCTGGGGGCATAGAAGCCGTGAAGAGTACACCCCGGCTTGGGGACATTTGAAGAGAGCTACTCCCCGTACCAGGGGCATATGAAGAAGAAACATACCCCGCCTGGGGGCATAGAAGCCGTGAAGAGTATACCCCGGCTTGGGGGCATTTGAAGAGAGCTACACCCCGTACCAGGGGCATATGAAGAAGAAACATGCCTCGCCTCGAGGGCCTAGAAGCTATAAAGAACACGCCCCGGCTCAGGGGCATATGAAGAGAAGTCCACCCTGGCTTAGGGGTATTTGAAGAAGAAACATACCCCACTTGGGGGCATAGAAGCCGTGAAGAGTATACCCCACCATGGGGGCATTTGAAGAGACCTACACCCCACCTCGGGGGCATTAAAAAAAAACACACCCTGGTCTGGGGACATAGAAGCCAAAAAAAATACATCCTGCCTGGGGGCACAGAAGCGAAGAGGCAAAACACACCCCCTCAGGGGGGGATGCATACCAAATGAAGCTACACCCCAACCTGGGGGCACATTAAGAGAAATACACTCCAGCATGGAAGCATTAATGGGAAAAGAAGAGCAGAATAAAGAAAAAGACACGCACGAGGCAGACGTGGTCTTCGAGCCCGCCTCATCACGCAAAAGAAAAGAAGGAAAGAAAGAATACACATGAGACAGACGTGGTCTTTGAGCCCGCCTCATCACACAAAAGAAAAGAAGAAAAGGAAGAAAAGACACATGAGGCAGACGTGGTCCTCGAGCCCGCCTCATCACACAAAAGAAGAGAAGAAAAGGAAAAGAAGACACATGAGGCAGACGTGATCTTCGAGCCCGCCTCATCACGCAAAAGAAGAGAAGAAAAGGAAGAAGAGACACATGAGACAGACATGGTCCCTGAACCCGCCTCTTCACATAAAAGAAGAAGAGCAGAACCAAAAGAAGACACATGAGGCAGACGTGGTCTTCGAGCCTGCCTCATCACACAAAAGAAGAGAAGGAAAGAAAGAATGCACATGAGGCGATCACGGTCTCTGCACCTGTCTCTCTACAAAAGAAAAAAAAGAGAAAGAGTCACGAGGCGAACATGGTCTCTGCACCTGCCTCTCTACAAAAGAAGAAGAGAAGAAAAAAAAGAGAGTCACGAGGCAAATGCGGTCTTTGCACCCGCCTCTCCATAAAAGAAGAAGAGAAGAAGAGAAAGAACAATCACGGGGCGAACACAGTCGCTGCACCCGTCTCTACACAAAAGAAGAAGAGAAGAAAAGAAAGAAATGATCACGAGGCAAACATGGTCCTTGCACCTGCCTCTCCATAAAAAAGGAAGAGAAGAAGAGAAAGAGCAATCATGAGGCAAACATGGTCCTTGCACCTGCCTCTCTACAAAAGAAGAATAGAAGAGAAAAAAAGAGACATGAGGCGAACATGGTCCCTGCACTTGGCTCTCCATAAAAGAAGAATAGAAGAAGAGTCACGAGGCAGACGCGGTCTTCGCACCCGCCTCTCTACACAAAAGAAGAAGAGAAGAAAAGAAAGAAATGATCACGAGGCAAACATGGTCCTTGCACCTGCCTCTCCATAAAAGAAGAAGAGAAGAAGAGAAAGAGCAATCATGAGGCAAACATGGTCTCTGCACCTGCCTCTCTACAAATGAAGAATAGAAGAAAAAAAAGAGACATGAGGCGAACATGGTCCCTGCACCTGCCTCTCCATAAAAGAAGAAGAGAAGAAGAGAAAGAAGAGTCACGAGGCAGACGCGGTCTTTGCACCCGCCTCTCCATAGAAGAATAAGAGAAGAAGAGAAAGAACAGTCACGAGGCGAACATGGTCTCTGCACCTGCCTCCCCATAAAAGAAGAAGAGAAGAAGAGAAAGAATAGTCACGGGGCGAACACGGTCCTTGAACCCGCCTCTTCACACAAAAGAAGAAGAGCAGAAAAGAAGGAAATGATCACGAGGCAAACATGGTCTTTGCACCCGCCTCTCCTCACAAAAGAGGAAGAAAAGAAGAGAAATAAGAGTCACGAGATGAACTTTTACCTCCGACCTTCAGCCACCCAACAAACGGAAACCGACTAGACCTTCCGCCGGCGGGGCGTTAAACCGACTAGACCTTCTGCCAACGGGGCGTTAAACCGACTAGATATTCTGCCGACGGGGCGTTAAACCGACTAAACCTTCCGCTGGCGGGGCGTTAAACCGACTAAACCTTCCGCCGACAGGGCGTTAAACGGACTAAACATTCCACCGGCGGGGCGTTAAACCGACTAAACCTTCCACCGACAGGGCGTTAAACCGACTAAACCTTCCGCCGACAGGGCGTTAAACCGACTAAACCTTCCGCCGACGGGGCGTTAAACCGACTAAACCTTCCGCCGACGGGGCGCTAAACCGACCAACTTTCAGCCATCGGGGCTTCAAGCTGACAACTACCCCTTCATCGGCCTTCGGGTCGACTGCTATATAATCATCGGCTCCTAGCCGACAGCTACCTCATCATCGGCTCCTAGCCGACAGCTATCTCATCATCGGCTCCTAACCGACAACTACCTCATCATCGGCTCCTAGCCAACAACTATCTCATCATCGGCTCCTAGCCGACAGCTACCTCATCATCGGCTCCTAGTCGACAGCTATCTCATCATCGGCTCCCAGCCGACAGCTACCTCATCATCGGCTCCTAGTCGACAACTACCTCATCATTGGCACCCCAGCCGACAGCTTCCCAGTCAAAAAAAAAATATAGACATCTCACCTTGGTTCGGATCCTTCCCCGACCAGAGAACAATAGAATAAACCTTTCACTTTGGTTCGGATCCTTCCCCGGCCAGAGAACAAAAGAGACCCTTCTCTTCGACTCTCACGTGCCGCTACCCAACGCCCCTCTGCACGGCCATTTTGGCCGGGGCTCACTGTCAGGATTAATCCATCCGTCCCACCGCGCTTCCCGATTCTGGCTCCCGCAGCCCGCTCCCTAGCATCTTTTAGCCCTTATGGCTCACTCCCGTGATGTCCCTCGGGTTCTATAGCCCGCTTCCCTAATATCCTTTCAGCCCTTTTGCGGTCTGCCTCCCTAATACCTTTACTACCACTACACATATACATAACAACAATATTTTCCTATGCAAAAAAAAAAAAACAACAACAACAACAAAAAACAACAACAACAACAACAACAACAACAAAAAAACAAAAAAAAGAGAATGCATGATTGCCCTGTTTGCATGGTTGCTTAATATAGAATAATACACCTCCTTGAAATTTTCTAGGACCGTGTTTCCTTGCTAAATAATATCTCCCTGATTCCGGATGCACGGGCGTCATGACACACGCTCGAAAAGAACCCAATTATGGCGGGTGCATACGTCAAGGGGAAGAGTCATGGCTGAATCGCTAAGCCCAACTCACAAAATAAACCTGAGACAACGCTCCCACACTTAGCACTTAATGTGTTCAATAGCCTTCGACTATAGGGATTGCCCAAATTTCTTCTTAGCACTCTATGGAGACTTGAATTCCTGCACTCGCGTGAAAGGTAATCGTGGGGAAAAAGTTGCCTACCCCCACTGTAAAAAAAAAGATAAAAAAAGGGAGAGGAAAAAAAGAGAGAGACACGTGAATCTGAGTAGCCGGGAATCCACATTGAGACACATGAGGAGACTCGCGCGAAATGGTGAAGCGAATTATAATAAGGACGAATCCTAGTAGCCGGGAATCCCCATTGAGACACATGAGGAGACTCGCATCAAACGGTGGAATCCGTAATAAAATTACAATAAGGATGAGTCCTATTAGCCGGGAATCCCCATTGAGACATATGAGGAGACTCGTGCCGAACGGTGAAATCCGCTACCAAAATAAACAGACGAGGGGCTGTGCGAAGCTAACAAAATCGAGAGCCTGAAACTAATGTGCAGGCGCTAGAGTGATCCTCAAGTGTCACTAGGAAAACCTGCATATCCCTATGGTCAGGGCTCTTTGCTCACACATTTGCACTGCCACGCCACAGAGAATTGCTTCAGGTGAAATGCGTGAATTTAGGCTATGCATGCAAGACATGCGATATCCTCTTGACGGGCGCACTACCCCTCAATTGTGTCTCGTGGCCCGCGCCGTATCTACGAATTATGGGTGATGTCTCTATCCTATCCCCTATAGAGGGAGCTGCCTTACTTATATCTATGTTATGCCTGCTAATGAATGCTTGCATGCTTAAAAAAAAAGAGAGAGAAGACAAAGAAAAAAAATGATAAAAAAAATAACATAAAAAATAATAATAATAATAATAATAACAAGAATGTGCGTATGCAATAAACTCAATTTCGGCCATCGAAGCCGACTTTCCTAGCTCCGGCTCGTAGAACCCAGTCTTGGCCCCCATGGCCTACCTCTTGCTCTCGCGGCTCGTTAATCCCCAACTTCGGCTCTTTAAGTCCGCTCCCAGCCTTGGCTGTTTTGACCTCCCTTATCGGCTCCTGAGCCAACAGCTTTTCAATCATCGGCCTTCGGGTCGACAGCTTTTCAATCATCGGCCCCTGAGCCGACAACTTTCTAATCATCGGCCTTCGGGTCGACAGCTTTTCAATTATTGGCTCTCATGCCAACAGCTTTCAATTATCGGCCCCTAAGTCGACAGCTGTTAGTCATCGGCCTTCGGGTCGACTGCTTTTCAATTATTGGCCCCCGTGTCAACAGCTTTCAATTATCGGCCGATGTGCCTACAGCTCTTATATCATTGGCATCGACGCCAATAGCCACCTGGAGTTCTTCAAAAAAAAAAGAAGGGAAGAAGAGAAGAGAAGAGAAAAAGAACAACAACAAAAAGAACAAAAAAAGAGATGACCAAAAAAAAGAGAAGAGAAGAAAAAGAAGAGAAGAAGAGAAAAGAGAGGAGAAAGAAAAGAAGGAAAATAGACCAAGAGACCAACATACCATGTCAGCGCCTGTCACCCTGTCGGCACTGACCAAGAGACAAAGAGATCAACAAACCAGGTCAGCTCCCGACACCCTGTCGACGATAACGAAGAGACAAAGAGACCAACAAACCAGGTCAGCCCCCGGCACCCTGTCGGCGCTGACGAAGAGACAAAGAGACCAACAAACCAGGTCAGCTCCCGGCACCCTGTCGACGTTGACGAAGAGACAAAGAGACCAACAAACCAGGTCAGCTCCCGACACCCCGTCGGCGCTGATGAAGAGACAAAGAGACCAACAAACTATGTCAGCTCCCGGCACCCTGTCGGCGTTGACGAAGAGACAAAGAGACCAACAAACCAGGTCAGCTCCCGACACCCCGTCGGCGCTGATGAAGAGACAAAGAGACCAACAAACCAGGTCAGCTCCCGGCACCCTGTCGGCACTAACGAAAAGACAAAGAGACCAACAAACCAGGTCAGCTCCCGGCACCCTGTCGGCGCTGACGAAGAGACCAACAAACCAGGTCAGCTCCCGACACCCCGTCGGCACTGACGAAGAAACAAAGAGATCAACAAACCATGTCAGCTCCCGGCACCCTGTCGGCACTGACGAAAAGACAAAGAGACCAACAAACCAGGTCAGCCCCCGGCACCCTGTCGGCGCTGACAAAGAGACAAAGAGACCAATAAACCATGTCAGCTCCCGACACCCCGTCGGCACTGACGAAGAGAAAGGGATCAACAAACCCTGTCAGCTCTCGACGCCCTGTCGACACTGACGAAGAGAAGAAGAGACCGACAGAAGAGACCAACAAACCCTGTCAGCCCTCGACATCCCGTCGGCACTGACGAAGAGAAGAAGAGGCCAGCGTACCATGTCAGCATCCGACACCCTGTCGGCGCTGACGAAGAGACAAAGAGACCGACATACCACGTCAGTTCCCGACACCCCGTCGGCACTGATGAAGAGAAGAAGAGACTGACATACCACGTTAGTTCCCGACACCCTGTCGGCACTGATGAAGAGAAGAAGAGACAGGCATACCACATCGGCTCCCGACACCCTGTCGACACTGGTGAAGAGAAGAGGAGACCAACATACTGTGTCAGTTCCCGGCACCCCGTCGGCACTGATGAAGAGACGAAGAGACCAACATACTGCTTCAGTTCCCGGCACCCCGTCAGCACCGATGAAGAGACGAAGAGGCCGACGTACTTCTTCAGTTCCCGGCACCCCGTCAGGCTCTGATGAAGAGGCAAAGAGACCAACATTCTACGTCAATTCCCGGCGCCCCCCCCCCCCCCTCAGCGCTGACAAAGAGAAGAAGAGTAAACCATGCCATGTCAACTCCCGACATCCTGTCGGCGCCAACAAAGAGAAGAAGAGACCAGTACACCCACGGGCACCGCCCGGCTCATCCCTCGCCTGCGCTACCCGTGGGTGGGGGGCATTTGTGGACATGCAAAATTGCATGCCCGTGCGTCCCAATTAGCCCGGCATCAGCAACGACTTCAACTGAAGAGACTGCTAAGAAAGAAGGCCATCCGGACTCTCTGAACATCAACACGCTGTGTGAGGCCGCCTCCGGAGTCACGATAGTGAAGAGAAATAAACCACCAAGAGCCCCACAATCCATGGGCCTCGAAGAAAATCAAACGGGCCACAACTCGTGCTCACAACGGGCTCAAAATAGCCCATTTAGCCGTTCAACGGCACGCCCAAGGCCCTTCAGCGGCACGCCCTAATGGCCTTCAGCGGCACGCCCCAAATGGCCTTCAACGGCACGCCCCAAATGGCCTTCAACGGCACGCCCCATGTGCCTTCAACGGCACGCCACATGTGCCTTCAACGGCACGCACCTTTCGGCCCGTTCAACGGCACACCCTCTGCCACCTTCAACGGCACACTAGTTTAAGCCTTCAACGGCACACTATTTCGGGCCTTCAACGGCACACTATTTTAAGCCTTCAACGGCACACTATTTCAGGCCTTCAACGGCACACTATTTCAAGCCTTCAACGGCACACTATTTCAAGCCTTCAGCGGCACACCTGCGAGGCTCTCCAACGGCACGCCTTCCTCAGCCCCCAGCGGCACAGCGTTCAGCCCATCCACGCCGGTCAACGCTCGTAGCCCTCGGCGCGCAGCGAAAGCATGGCAGGCCCATGCCTGCACCTTGCTGGGCTGTCCTCGCCCCACCTACTCCCGTCCTCGGCATTCGTCGGCCTGACCAGGGGTATAAGAGCCCCTCGCTCCGACGAAAAAGAGGGGGCGGAGAGACGGAAGGATACACACACAGGGAGACGAAAAAAACATAGACCGAGAGTCCTACTCAGATGCGGGGAGAAGAGAGAAGAGGAAGAAGGAGAATTCCATCCTCCCAAGCTCGGCAAGCCCAGGGAGTTCCGGGAAGAAGAAGAAGCTAGCAGAAGAGAGAGAGAGAGAGAGAGTAAGCAATGGAGAGTAAGGGAGGGGGAGAGAGTCCGTGAATGTAATAGGGAGTGTCCCAGAGGGTCTTGGCCCCATCCTGGACCCCCGGTTCCCTCTTCAGTCTCCTTTCTCCCCTGTTTTTACTGCTTCTACCCTCTCCTCATCTCATTGTACAGCCTCGAACGTGGCCCTGCCACCCTTTTTTTATGAATGAAAGAAGAATGTTTTTTTTTTCTTCTTCCCTTTTTTTTTGTTGTTGGCTAGCTTTTGCTCGGCTATGTGTTTCGTGGTTTGCTCTCTTTCTCTCTCCCTTGTTCTTCTTGGATTCTCTCGTTCGCATTCACCAATATATACAATAGGCTGATGATAGTCTCTTCCATCGATCTCATGATTCAGCAAGGGTGGGTTTCCCTTCTGGACAGCATCCACTCCCTTCCCAGACACAACCCAAGCCCATTGCCCCTGTTCAGGCCCATTGCTTCCCCAAACAGTCCTGATCCCTTTCCCTTAGCCAACTAACGCACTACCTGGCTTAGATTTAACCCAACCCGTAAACCCTTTTACTTCACCGATGCCCCTCAACCCCTTTTGGCCGGCACACCCTTGGCCCTTCCCAGCCGGTGCACCCTTGGCTTCTTCAGCCCGACGCACCCTCGAACCAGCCAGCTCGGTACGCCTCAACTCCTTCTGGCCGACACACACCATGAACCACCCAGCCGGCACACCCTTAACCATGCTAGCCCGGCACACCCTTGTGCCCCTCAGCCCAACACACCCTTTGGCCTCCCTAGCCCGGCACGCCCCTGATTAGTCCCAGAGGTTTTCCCCCCCTTTATCCATCGCTGCTTTCGGGTTTTCTGAGGATTCATTAAAGGTGCTGCCGCCTTTGGGCACCCACCTCTAGTTCACGGGTTCCGCCACTCCCTGTGAGCGCGTTCCCTTTATCTCCCTTACGCTCGGGTCAAGGGGAGATGCTGCCGAATTTTTGTTAAAAAATAACAAGACATTAAAAGGCAAAAGGACGCAACAAACAAATGGGATACTAAATACATAGCAAAAGACAACAAAAGCAACAAATAAATAGAACAACAACATATTGCAAGAAGAAGGAGAAAAGATTTGTATAAAACTACGCAGAAATCAAAGAAAAGAATAAAAGAAAAGCCTTAAAAATAAGTAACAGAGGAGTGGGCCTTCATCGGCGCGTCTGTTCCAGCCTCGCCGGTACACCCTATCAACCCCCCCCCCCAGCGGCACACTCTAACAACCCTTCAACGACACACCTTCTCGGCCCTTCAGCGGCACACTCCTCTCACCCTCCGAAGTGGAACACAATGTATAGACTTTATATTGATGCACGAACATAGCAACAAGCAATGTATAGACTTTGAGCTGCAGTGTACAGACTTTGAGTTGGCCAACGTACAGACTTTGGGCTGGCCAATGTATGGACTTTGAGCTGCAATGTACAGACTTTGAACTGCAATGTACAGACTTTGAGCCGGCCAACGTACAGACTTTAGGCTGGCCAATGTATGAACTTTGAGCTGCAATGTACAGGCTTTGAACTGCAATGTATAGACTTTGAGCTGGCCAACGTACAGACTTTGGGCTGGCCAATGTATGGACTTTGAGCTCCAATGTATAGACTTTGAGCTGCAATGTATAGACTTTGAGCTGGCCAACGTACAGACTTTGGGCTGGCCAATGTATAGACTTTGAGCTGGCCAATGTATAGACTTTGAGCTGCAGCCAATGGACAACATACAGACTTTGATCTGGCCAATTTATAGACTTTGAGTTACAGTAAATCGACAATGTACAGACTTTGAGCTGAAGGATGTATAGACTTTGTGCGTTGGTCGCATAGACATTGTACAGACTTTGAGCTGATGAACGTACAGACTTTGTACGCATGCGACCATCCGACGTACAGACTTTGTGTTGCGGTGACCAGCCAATGTATAGACTTTGGGCTGATGAATGTACAGACTTTGTGTTGCGGTGATCAGCCAATGTGTAGACTTAGAGTTGATGAATGCAGCCAATGTGTAGACTTCGAGCTGATGAATGCAGCCAATGGATAGACTTTGAGCTGATGAATGTACAGACCTTGTATGCATGCAACCAGCCAATGTACAGACTTTGGGTTACAGCAACCAGCCTGTGTATAGACTTTGAGTTGCAGCAAATGGACGATGTACAGACTCTGCACGTGTGCTAGCAGACGTTGTATAGACTTCGAGTCAGCCCGGCACGCCCGCCAACACCCTCCAGCGGCACACTCTCCTTGGGGCCTTCTTCGGTGCACCCCCTTCTCCCTTCGCCGGTACGCCTTGGGGCGCCCTCATCGGCACGCCTTCCATACCCCTAGCCGGTACACCCTCCAGCGGCCCTCTCCCTCCGGGAAACATACACATATAACATATGATGATAATGACATTGGTGATAATAATAATAATAATAAATAAATTAATGAAAATTATGATAAATGAAGAAATCCGAATATATACAGGAAACAAACAAAAATGTGAAATAGTGATAATGAAAAAAAGGGGAAAAATAATAATAATAATAAACAAAAAGGGGGGAGGAATCATTCGGAACAAATGCATAAAGAAGAAATGAACAGCAAGAGGAAAGAGAGGAACATATAATTAAAATCTTAGATAAAAAAAAATACCGGGGTCCACATTGCAGCCCCATCTCTCTCCGTGACCCGACGCGGAAGGAACAATGATGCCACCCTCTCAGGCCGGGCCCGAGTCTTGGGAATTATCCTGACATGGCCAGGCCCCGACCTAGTCTTGGGCCGACATTCCAATCAGACCGGACTCGTTCCTCAGGCCGGATCCCCTCTGAGCCACTACTAAAATTGCCGCACGTTCGGCAAACATTTGAACGGGTTCACCTCGGTTTTCGTCGCGTTTCTATCACGGACCTGTGTCTGAACATGAAAAGACCCGTGAGCAACCAACATGGCCGACGGCTCCTACCCCGACGTGGTCATGACCCAGCATTGCTCTGGGCCAATAGCTCGTCAAATCGGATTCACTCTATCGGGATTCGTTCCCACCCTTTCATTGAAATTGCCGCAAACTCGGCATACATTTGTACGGGATTATTCCTATCTACGCACACCTTCAATATGGACCCTTGTCCGAATATCAAGTGGTCCGTAAGTGACCGACAGAAATCTGAATAGAACGAGATGGCTCCTGTCATCCCTGGACCCTATACACGGGAATATCAATAAGGCCTTTGTGGGCTGTGCTTGGACCTCGGGTCCGTCCCGATTATGGTCACTGTCTGACCCACACCCTCGGCCTATAGCTCGCTTCCTTCGAACATGTTTTGGTTTTGGAATCTAGTCCCGAGACTCTTCCCCATTGCCCTCCGGCACCGGGAACATTAATGATGCCCACGCAAGCCCCGTTTGGATCGCGGGAGGCGCCCCCGGTGTGGTCCCGACTCGATCTCGCACCGAGCCAATAAATTCGCCAGTTTCCTGCTACACTAACTGAGATTTAACCGAATGTTTTCAGTGTCTCGGAATAATGTATTTGCCGTATCACGGCATACATATGTTCCAGGTCCTCCTGCGACGATTATGATATTCTCAAGCCGGACACACGTCCGAATATTAAACGATCTCCCGAATGACCGACACGTTTCGAACTTCCGCTTCCCTAGGCACAGGGCTTTTCAGCCGATTCAAGGGATACTCCCCGTTGCCCCTTTGCACCGGAAATATTAATGATGCTCATGCAAGTCTTATTTCGACCGCGGGGGGCCCACCGCAGTATGGTCGCAGCTTGCCCTTGCACCGGGCCAACAGACTTACTGGTTTCCGACCGCTCTAACCGAGGTTTGGCCGAGCGTTCCCCGTTCTTCTGGATAATAAAATTGCCATATCCTGGCATACATATGCTCCGGTTTTCCCGGTGGCGATTACGCTTTTCTCGAGCTGGACATTCGTCTGAACATTAAATGGTCAGTACACGACCAGCATGACCGCGAATGGTTTTCTTCTCGCCCTCGCGTGAGGATTTCAACACCTCGTAATAGACTTTTCATGCAATTAATTTCTTGGCCATGATGCCCTGAATCCCGACGATTAATCAAGGGTGTTCCCTCGTATGGGGGATGTAAATGACGCCGTGACCTTTATGGCGCGGCGGGTTTTGGTCCCGACACGAACCACACAATCGTCTGACCGAGTCAGATCGAGCGCACCATGGGCTCTTCGGAGCCCGAATAAATTGTCACTTTGTGACTGGCACGCCCACGCACTCAATAGACGAACTACTTGAATAAGAGCATTTTAGTGCGTCCACAGGGCCCCGAGGGACAACACCGGAGGTCCTCCGATTGACGTTGTCCTTTCTTCTCCCCTTCACCGGTACGCCCCCTGGCGGCCCTTCGCCGGCATGCCCCTGCGGGCCTTCCCCGACACACCTTGGAATGGCCTTTGCCGGTACGCCCCCTGGCAGCCCTTCGCCAGCACGCCCCTGTGGATCTTCCCCGGCATAAACCCTAATGCTCTTTCCCAGCACGCTCCAGGCCACTCTTCGCCGACACACACCCCTCGTGCCCTTATCCGGCACACTCCACGGACGCCTTCCCCGGCACGCTCCGCTCGGACACCGTGTACCCGGCACACCCTAGTGCCTCCCTCTCCAGCACACCTAGCCTCCCCTCTACCTGGCGCGCCTGCCCTTTGATCTCCGACACGCCCGCTTGCCCCGTCTTCGGCACGCCCAGCGCTCCACTTGCCGGTGCCGTTCTCCACAGAAGAAAAGAAGAGGAAGGAGAAGGGAAAGAAAAAAGGAGGGAGAGGAGGTAGAAGAGGGACGTGGAGCCTAGGGCTCCACCGTCCCCCGAAGACGGAGAAGAGGAAGAAGAAAGAGGAGAAGTGAAGGAGAAGAAGGAGAAGAAGGAGGAGAAGGAAGAGAAGAAGAGAGGGGGAGGGGGGAGCGCTCTCACGGCGGCCTCCTCACCCTGGCAAGAGGAAGACGACAACGGCGACGATGGTGCTCGACGGCGGCTGCGGCGCCCGGTGACGAAGAAGGAGGAAGAGAGATAAAGGAGACGGAGACAATTCGTCTACCGCGGGAAAGAGAGAGAGAGGGAGAATTCAAATGAGAGGGGGGTGACCCGTCCGTGCCTCCCATCCCTTTTATAAGGGTCAAAAAAAGGGGGGAAAGAAAAAAAAGAAAGAGAAAAAAGGAAGAGAAAAAAAAGGGGGAAAGAAAGAAAGAAAGAATAAAAGAGGAGTGAAGAAGAGAAAAAAAGAGAGAAAATATATATATAGTAAATATATATATATATAATATATACAATGATATTATATATGCATCTATATACATAATATACGTGATGATAAATGCATGCACTAAGGTGTTCCATCTGCACACTCTTACGTGCTGACGGGTGTCCATGGGTGTGCACGCAAGTAGAGGCAATAGGCGTAGATGGAGATCGTCGTCTTCTCCGGACGCCAAAGGCTCGGATACAACCCCGAACAATCAATACACCCACGGGCACCGCCCGGCTCATCCTTCGCCGCGTCACCCGTGGTTGGGGGGCATTTGTGGGCGTGTAAAATTGCAAGTCCATATGTCCCGGCCAGTCCAGCATCAACAACAACTTCAACTGAAGAAACTGCGGAGAAGATGGGCCATCCAGACTCTCCGAACAAACACACACGCTGCCGTGAAGCCATCTCCGGAGTCACGACAGCGAAGAAAAATCAACTACCAGGAAGCTCACAACCCGTGGCTCCCGAAGAGAACTAAGTGGACCGTTAATCGGGCTCGAAACGGGCTCAAGTCTATCTCAACGGCACACACTTGTGCCCCTTCAACGACACGCTCAATGTGCCCCTCAGCGGCATGCCCTGTTGCGCCCTTCAGTGGCACACCGTCCGACACCCCGCTCAGCGGCACACTCCCTAGCGCTCCAACGGCACGCCCTCGCCTGCACCTTCACCGGCACGCTCGGCCAGGACACTCCACTGGCACACCCAGCGTGGGTGTCTCCAGCGGCACGCCTGCGAGCTTCTTCAGCGGCACACCATCGTGGCGCTCCAGCGGCACGCCCTGGCGGCCTCTCAGCGGCGCACTTGCTGTGCCTGCGAACAGCATAGCGTTCCAGCCCCCCAACGGCACACACTGACTTGCCTCCAGCAGTGCATCCGGCAGGCGAAATCTTTCTGCCATGCCATATGGATTCTTGACGCGCAGTGGCCTGTCTGAGGTGTCGTCCAGGGAGAAAGACACGCTGCCAACCTCCTGCCACCGAAGAAGTGGAAGTCAAATCCCCATTGAGCATTGGAGGATTGGTTCCTCTGTGTAAAATGTGTTGTTGTCGTGTCGTTTCTTAAGATATCGTGATTCTTGGCACTGGCAGGATGGAGTGTTGGGGAATGTGCTGGCTAGTGTGCCGCATGAGTACCATGTTCCTGTGATGGAAGTCGTGTCAGGCATCGGTGTTGGACCCGGGTGGGGTTGTTGAGGACGTCGCCTGACGGAGGTCGAGGGATGTGATGAGACAAGATGGAAGAGTGACGCTTGTGGGCAGAGGCCTTTTTGTGAAATTGGCGTAAGAATGGTGGTCCTTGATGGGACGTTGGTGTCGCAATGGTTATCCCTGGTTTGGGTGACCAGCGTGGGGTGGTTCCCCTGTAAGTCTGAGTCAAGTGAGGTGATGACCGAAGACGCCAGGATCTTGTCATTTGGTTTCATTGTGCTCCCCCGAGAGGGTCGAGTTGGCGCGATGATCGTGATCGGATGCAGTGTCCGAGAGGAGTGCAGCTCGTGATGTGGTAGTTGTCTGTGTGAGTCAGCGGATGGCCTGTCGTGAGTTGGATCGTGTCTGCTGGGCCGGTGGAGGTTTCCCGTTGACGTGTATTGGGTGACCAACGTGTGGTCTTTCACAGACAGAAGATGCTAATGGTTGCGCATCGGGATTGGTGAGAGCTGCGTATCAGTGAGGTGCCTTTCCGGATGGGATCCGAGCTTTGTCGAAGTTTGTCTTCTGGGCTCTGGCAGATTGGCACGGTGGCACGCTTGACTTTCAGCTTGCCAGGTGTGAGGTGATCCTTGGTGTTGAGCCGATGTTCAGGTTGCGGTCTGTCGAGATGTCTGCGTGAGTCGATGGAGGCTCTGTGTTGGTTGTTCCCTTGAGAAGCGTGTGTGACCTGTCAGCTGGTTGTGAAGCTGATGTGTGATTTGTCTGTCGACCACAGGATGGATCGGTAGCTGTTTCTCTTGACGAGGACTGTGTCTCCTCGGTGGGAGAGATGGTAGTAGTGGTGCCATGATTGGTTTTCGTGGTGTCTGAGGTGATGCCGGACGGTGTCCTTCGGTATATGCCTGCTCTGATAGCCGGTGGGTGCGGTGCGCGGAGCGAGGTGTTGCTCGTGATTGTAAGTCTAGCTGTGTCCCTCAGAATCGGTATTTTCATGTGAATCGAGGTTTTTTGTGTTGGGGCTCTGACGGCGTCGTCAGTGGGTTACGGCGTTCTTCCCCTGTTCCCGTGCTCGTCCTAAATTTCGAGGATGAAATTCCTTTAAGGGGGGAGGGCTGTAATGCCCCGGATTTCTTGGATCCTTCTTCGTGGGTCCCGGATCTGGTTTCTCAGAGTGTCCGACTCCGTTGTGTTCAACATTTCATTTCGGACATCTTTCATGTTCGGATCGGCGCGATCCGGAGTTGTTTCGGAGGCCCGGAAGCGTTCCGCGGCTTTTTCAAGGGTGTTTTCCGATTCTCGGTGTGTGTTTCGGTAATTCCTTCGGAACCTCGTTGCGGGTGAACCGGGTCGTTCACCTAGGCGAGAGTGGTACCGTTGCGATCGGTGCGTTCCGAGGATCGCGGAAACATGATTTTCCTATTTTTTGGTATTTTCCAAAATTTCCAGATTTTCCTATATATACCCCCTTTCTCTCTCTCCCCTCTCATTTCTCACCCTCTCTCCCTCTCTCTTCTCTCACGCTCTCTTTCTCCCCTCTCTTCTCCGGCGGCCGACGGAGCGAGGCGGGGGCGAGGTTGAGGCGGCGCGGGCCAAGAGGCGGGCAAGGATGGGCAAGGATCGAGGCGGTGGCAAGCGTGATCCCTCGGTGGATTTCGAGATGGCGCCGTTCGTGTTCTGTGCAGTTTTCGGCGTGGATTAGTCGCTTCGACATGCGGTTTCCTCGGTGGAGGTAGGGTGACGGAACACTGGTGCATCCTGCTCGTTTTCCCCGCCATTGCACGCCGTTCAGCGTGCAAACGGCTGTGTTTGGGTCCGTTCTAGCGAAACCGTGGTTTTGTAGGTTTCATAGGGTCCGTTGGGAAACGACGATGCTTTCTGGATCGGTTACTGTCAATGGATTTCTTGGGGCGAGAGCGTTCTTTTCCCCCTGATTTGGTCTCGATTGGTGGTCCCATTGGACCGGTAGGGCTCCGGGAAGCTCGGAAACCCTTTTTGGGTAACCTTGGTATAATCACCCGTTTCGCACGATTCGTGCGTCGTTTTGACTCCAGTCGGATTCCAAGTGATTGCTAGGGTGGTTGTGGATGTATCCCCTTCATTTTGGCACGAACGGGGTGTGGAAAGGCCGCGATCGGGTGACCCCCTGGGTGTACCCGCCGTGACGGTAGGGTGGTCTAACCAGGGACCGTCCATGGTATGGGCAGTTGGCTTTGGTCCGTTCTTCTTGTTCTGGTTTTGGGGTTGTGCGGTCGGACGATAGACCACACATGTGATGTGCGGTCAGGAGAGGTCGCATGTCCCTCCATGGGTGGCTGGTCCCCAGCCGTCTGTCTTTCCATGGGCTTGTGCAGCCAGGCGCTGACCGCATGTCCCCGTTGACCTTTGGTCAATAGTTGGTTATCGGTCGGGTTGTGCGTTTTGGTCAAAACCATTTTGACCGACACTGGAGTAGGTCGGTTGGGTTGTGCGTTTTGGTCAAAACCATTTTGACCGACACTGGAGTAGGTCGGTTGGGTTGTGCGGGTGATCCTTAGCCGCACATCCCCTTGGACCGTTCAGCCCCAACCGCCTATCCTCCATTTGGGGTTAGTTTGAAAAAAAAATCTCGATAAGTTGTTTGACATGTTTAAAAAATCTCCTCTTATTAAAAGATGTTCAAACACTTGTCTTACTCATTGCCAAATTATGTGTGAAATCTGTAGGACACTTGATTATGTGCATCAAAATGCATTTTGCATATTCACACCTGTATGACTTAACATATTCAAACTGAAGCTTATGTCTCATGCAATGTTGTTTCTGAATGATCATTGTTGAACTTTTAAGTTCTAAGGAAAATGACTTTCCATGATGAAATCTGAAATAAAATGCTCATGGTTCAGTGCAATTTTCATTGAAAATCCATCTCATGCATTTAGTAATTTCATGCATGTTTGAATATTCAAGAATGCACAAAAACTAAAAACTTACATAAAAAGAATGCATTGACATCTTTACATATCATTCACATACTATGCATATAAAATGACAAAAAGATGCATATTGCATATTCATGCATATAGAGCATATGCATATAATTCATGATAATCACATATCTTGACTCATGAAAGCTTGCATGAATGTTTCATGAATCCTTGCATGCTTGTAAGTATTTACACTATGAAACCATTTCTTGATCTTTTTAAGGCTTTACCTCCTTGCTAAACAGTAATGCAGTGACTTTATTTATATGTGATACATGTCATATATTAAGGGGAAGGATTTGACTCCGACCGTGCATACATTTAAGGGGAGTCATAGCCGTGTCTTGTCGAATTTATTTTATACATGTAAAATAAAAATTTACCCCCGCACTCTTGCACACAATGAATTTAATGACTTACTTGATAAGGATTTAAGAAATTCATTCCAACACTTTAAAGGGAACTTGAATCTCTACATGGACATTAAAGAGTAATCGTGAGGAAAAAGTTACCTACCCCACAAAATTAATAAGTGGTATGTGGAACCGAGTAGTCGGAAATCCCTACTGAAACAAATGAGGAAACTAACGTCGAAAGGTAAAACAAAAATCCACATGTGTGACGAATCTAAGTAGTCGGGAATCCCCATTGAGACATATGAGGAAACTCGCGCCGAACGGTGAAGTCACTTAAAAGAAATAAAATCGGGGTTGTGCGAAGCTGCCGAAAGTCAAGAATCTAAAGTGAAAGTGTAGAGAGGAGATTACCTTCTAGTGTTCTTTAGAAAATCTGAAAATTCATATATTTTGAAGCTCATTATTCATTGCATCATTTTTCACATGGACATTTTTGTGATGTATGTATTCTATGAACTTTGTTTCGATTCATGGTTTATGTAGTACTTCTAGTTGTGTATGCACAAATCTCTTAGTTATGCCTCATGTCTTACATCTTGAATTTGAATCACATGCTCTGTTGTTAACCCGTGCCTCATTTAGGGGGAGTTACTATGTGTAAAATTTGTGTGCATGACGGTTGTGCTTGTGTGCTTGCATGTTCATGCATTCCCCTTTAGTCTAATTCTGAGCATTACTCTTACATTTGAAGGATAGAAGTCATCATGTGCATAATTACATATCTTGCATATTTAGCATTCACATAGTCCACATTCATTGCATTTGTAAGATGAAGCTCATCGTGTGCATATTTACATATTTGGCATTCTTAACGTGCATATAGTTCATGCATGATATCATCTTGAACAATTCATACTTTTTAACAATTGGTATAGTTCATTTTGAAATACATCATTTTGAACATATCATATTTTGCATGACCGTTCTCATTTTGCCATAAGGGGAGAAAGCTTGCTAGTTTTGGTTTTTGATGCTATCCTGAACTCCACATGTTGATCCCCATTTCTGATTATGTCAAAGGGGGAGAGAGAATTAATGCATAATATTTTATCATCATCAAAATGGGTGAGATTATTGTGTATGTGATTTTGATGATTACAAAATGACTTTGTTGCTTGGCCTTGCTTGGCCTTGTACTTGAATGATACTTCATGTTCTCATGTGCTTGAATCATACTTGTTCTCTTGCTATGGAGTCATGTTCTAGAATGAGAATGAATTTGTAAAACAATGCTTCATGAATGCCATCAACATAAATGAGTCTTTATGCTCATTTGAATGCAAGTGTGCTAATCTTCTTGCATTGCAGGATCAAGTCATGATGGACATCAAATAGAACTCAAGAGAATGCTTAAATAAGTCATCTTGTTGCCCACCATTCAGAACATGTGTTAATTCTATCTCCATTCTTCAAAGAACTATTGGTAAGGCTTTGCAATTCACATATCTTAAGTTAATTGAACTTTGGGTAAAAGAGCTGCAGTGTGTTGACCCAGAATACTTGTGCATAGATATACATATGGTTTCATGTACCTTTTTCATGGGTAATTATGATTTGAAGATGTATGCTTCATGCATTTTCTATATGAGGTTTTGAGGGTCATACATGTTATTCAAATGCATGGGTTATGATGTTGATTTTTGGTTGAGACGTCTTGGACTTTCATGCATATTCTTCTAAGTTGCTAAAGACATGAATGTGGTTCATGCACTTTCTACTTGAAGCTTTTAAACTTGTGATGTGCTTGAAATATTCATACAAGACTTCTGAGAGTTGATTCCATATTGCTCATGCATTGTATGAATGCTTGATCTTGTGAGCTATGCACTAAAAGCTTGATTTATTAACTTGATGTGTGAAAGAATTGCATGAAGTTGGCTCTTATGAAGATGGCTTCAATTAGGTCTCAATCAATGAGATTGTGTTCATTGAACACACCTTTATATTTGAATGACAGTGTCATATCATTCATGAGGTTATTGTGATTTCAATGTATGGATGATTAAAAAAATTCCTTGTTTATATCAATGCTCCTCGTGATATAGATGCTTCAAAAATGTTAGTTTTTGTCAACAAGAATGCCATTTGAATGAATGTGTGTTTGAATGGTTAGCATGTTATAAACTTTCATGAGACATGAATGTTTACAATTTGAATGTTGAAAGAAAGCCTTGCAATTGAATGACAAGGAAATTGTGGAAACATCTTTACAAATATGCATAGCTACATATGTGTATGAGATCGTGGTGATGCATAATGAAAATGCATATTTGTATATGTTTGCATATGTGTGTGTTTAGGTGTTCACACTTTGTCAAATTGAGTTTCATGATATGTAAGCGTATCTTGGCAATGTTATTTGAATGATTGAGCTCCCATATCATTGTATATGCCTTGGATGCAATGGAAGATTCAAAGTTCTTCAAATGTCAAAGCTTGTAACTTATGTCTTTATGGAAACATTTATTTATGCAATGAGCATTTGGATGGTTGACAAGTTATGGAGGTTCTTTTGGAAGAATCTAGTTTATGAGCTCTTAACTTTCACATCTATGGTAACTTGATATTCTTGTGTTTTTACAGTTCCAAGGATGGTTTTTATACCCTCCCATATCAAGTGGATCATGATAATATTTAACCACCTTGTGTGCTTGAATTGGAGGTAATTGAGGTTGAGCTTTCATGCCTTTGTATTTGGACAATTGAGAGATTCAATTTCATTACAACAAACACTTGTCATATGGTAGAATGTGTTTTTGTTAATTGTTATGAGAAGCCAAATACATGATTAAATGGGTTCAATGATGTGTTTTAATGTAAACATGTTCATAGAGTTAATGCTTGGTTCATGAATTTTGATTCTCATCTAACCTCTTGCTTTTTTATGTTTTCAGGATAAAAATACATGGTTAATCTTCATGAGATAATGGTAACATCTAATCACTTTTGAAGTCCCGCGATCGATGACACCCAAGAGGGGGGTGAATTGGGTGATTACCAATTTCAGGAAAACTTTTGGCCTTTTATAAAATATGTGATACAAAGCTAGTGAGGAGATTCAAAGTTATTTGAACACAAATTGGATTTAACAAACTTTATATGATAAGATATAGATTAAGCAAGATAGACGAAGATAAAACCAGAATAACAATTTAAACTAACGTTTATGTAGAATGGAGATAGAGGAAATGGAGCAAACCACACAATACAAGCACAATGCACAGCGGTTTTTAAGGTGGTTCGGATGCACGACGGCAATGCTACGTCCACCCCTCACCAAACTCGGTGAGGCTTCACTCGAAGATAAATTCCCAAACGGAGATGACGCTCCAACCACACACGCAGGACGACACCTGCACACACACACGGGGACGCGCCCCAAACTACACACGGAGACAAGCTCCAACACACACACACACGGAGATGAACTCCAACACGATCCGACAACCGGATCACTACCACACACACACGCTGCGACAAGTGCAGCAAACCACACACTAAAACAACTGGATCTAAGAGATCCACACACACACACGTAGATCTAGGAAGATTTACGCACACACGAATGGAAAACAACACACACACACGACCACGGATCCAACACGATCCATACACACACAGATTCTTCAGTTTATGATGAACATAAATACAATACCCAAAAACATAAATATGATGAGGCTTAGTTTAGAAAACTCATGTTTTAGGTTCCCCTTGAATGCATGTTACAGATCTGGAACATATCTTCAATCTTCACTTGAACACCTCCTCTTGATCTCCACTTTAATCCCCTTGGATAGCTTACTTGCTTGCTTCTTCTTCTTTCTTCTTTGAGCAATCTTCCTTTGAATCCTTGCTTCCTTGCTTGCTTCTTTTCCTTGGAGGATGTTGGCTTCAGAACTACCTTGAATGGCTTGAAGTTGGATGAAGATTGTTGCTGCACGAGGTACTGTTCACGGAGCTACAGTACCCTCTTCTTCCTCCTTGGATAGCCTCCCCTTGGATCTCTTGGATGGTTAGGGTTATAGCTCCAAATGAGATGTTATATAGCCCTTGAATGGTCTATGGACATCCCCCAGACCAGATTCACATTTTGTGGGTGATTTGGTGTCATTAGGATTAAAGAATTACAAGGAGAAGGCCTCTTCTCGAAGTGGAAAAAGTAAACAATTGTGGGCAGCTCGGGGCTGGCGGTCGACCTGCAGCTTCTGGCGGTCGACCGCTACTGAAAAACCTGTAAACGGATGATCCCTGGGAATTCCGGTCGACCGCTACTGGGCTGGCGGTCGACCGCCACTGAGAGAGTTGCAGGCAGTGGGTTCCTGGCAGGGGCGGTCGACCGCCCCTAAGCTGGCGGTCGATCGCCAGCTGGGCAGACCCCCGGGATTCCCGGTTCAATCCGTTAAGCCGTTAGCTCAACCGCTTAACTCCTTTAGCAGCCCATTCTCATCTGTGGCATCGACTTTGATAGTCTTGAAGGTGTCAACTGAGTCTTTGACCTGCAAACACATGGATAGTTGATTAGAACTATAGCTTAAACATCCATATGATAAATGCTTGAAGTTCATGAAAACCATTTGAGCATTTATCAAAATTTGTTCAGGGGGCTCCGCCCCCGGAAACCCCCGCAAGGGGCGCTGCCCCCTTGACCCCCGCGACCTGACGGGGCAGGTCGATCCCCGGGTGAGGGCGCACGATGGCCAGAAGGGTTTCATGTTGAATGTGCATGAATGAGGTGTATACCTAAGATACACAAGGTGAGATCGATGCTAAGCATGAGATACACAAGGTAAGAGTCTCACCAATGGTTCTTGATAGTAAATCACATGTACCACCTGTTTTGAATTGGAGAGGAGCAGGGTGCTTATCCACAAGTTTAGTTCACCAGGTGACTGCCATGTTTGATCCTGCAAGCAAGATAGTTAAGGTTAATACCATGCTTGTTCATATTAAAGAGGTTATGAAACCTCTTGCCTCTTGTAAAAATAATTCAATCAAGCATGAATCAAATTAAAGAGGTTATGAAACCTCTTGCCTCTTGTAAAAACAATTCAATTAAGCATGAATCAAGACCATGTACCATTGCCATTTGTCATCTCAAACATATTTAAACATGAATGTGCAATCAACCATAAGTTTAGTTATCATCACTCAATCACACATTAAGTTTAGTTATCATCAAAACCATAACGCCAACAAACATCAAAATCATAACTCAACAACTTTTATTCCCCAGGATTCATGGAGGTTTGAAGTATTTTTCCGACCATAACTCACTAAAAGCTTGATTTATTAACTTGATGTGTGAAAGAATTGCATGAAGTTGGCTCTTATGAAGATGGCTTCAATTAGGTCTCAACCAATGAGATTGTGTTCATTGAACACACCTTTCTATTTGAATGACAGTATCATATCATTCATGAGGTTATTGTGATTTCAATGTATGGATGATTAAAAAGATTCCGTGTATATATCAATGCTCCTCGTGATATAGATGCTTCAAAAATGTTAGTTTTTGTCAACAAAAATGCCATTTGAATGAATGTGTGTTTGAATGGTTAGCATGTTATAAACTTTCATGAGGCATGAATGTTTATAATTTGAATGTTGAAAGAAAGCCTTGCAATTGAATGACAAGGAAATTGTGGAAACATCTTTACAAATATGCATAGCTACATATGTGTATGAGATCGTGGTGATGCATAATGAAAATGCATATTTGTATATATTTGCATATGTGTGTGTTTAGGTGTTCACACTTTGTCAAATTGAGTTTCATGATATGTAAGCGTATCTTGGCAATGTTATTTGAATGATTGAGCTCCCATATCATTGTATATGCCTTGGATGCAATGGAAGATTCAAAGTTCCACAAATGCCAAAGCTTGTAACTTATGTCTTTATGGAAACATTTATTTATGCAATGAGCATTTGGATGGTTGACAAGTTATGGAGGTTCTTCTGGAAGAATTTAGTTTATGAGCTCTTAACTTTCACATCTATGGTAACTTGATACTCTTGTGTTTTTGCAGGTCTAAGAATAGTTTTTATACCCTCCCATATCAAGTGGATCATGGTAATATCTAACCACCTAGTGTGCTTGAATTGGTGGTAATTGAGGTTGAGCTTTCATGCCTTTGTATTTGGACAATTGAGAGATTCAATTTCATTACAACAAACACTTGTCATATGGTGGAATGTGTTTTTGTTGATTGATATGAGAAGCCAAATACATGATTAAATGGGTTCCATGATGTGTTTTAATGTAAACATGTTCATAGAGTTAATGCTTGGTTTATGAAATTTGATTCTCATCTAACATCTTACTTTTTTATGTTTTCAAGATAAAAATACATCGTTAATCTTCATGGGATTATGGTAACATCCAATCACTTTTATTCCCCTGGATTCATGGAGGTTTGAAGTATTTTTCTGACCATTTCTGGCATGGGTCGACCCTATGGGTCGACCCCCAGTGCTTTTGGACAAAACAGAAGCCTTTTTATGTTGTCTGACTGCAGGGGTCGACCCATGGGGTTGACCCCTGTGTACTGGAATTATTTTCTATGTTCTGGCCGCCCTCTGGTTGCCCAGGGGTCGACCCATTCCGGCACGGGATTCTCAGGAGCGTCTGAAACCCTATGAAAACCCTTCTAAACTTTACGAAACTACCCCACATTGGTTCCTAAACATATTAGGGGGTTTCTAACATATATATGAAGGATTTTATGTGTCTTTTGGGCTCTCTACCTTGCATATAAATATGAGTTACGAATTTGTGGAAGATGAACCCTAATGTGCTATCTTTCTATCTTGTAGGGCAAGGAAAGGGGGAAAAGGAAGAGGAGCTCTTGCAAGGTGGTTTTCATCTACTTCCATGGAGATTTGGAGTTCATGGTAGAAGAAGAAAAGAAGCGTCTCGAAGAGAGGAACGCGAGGACGCCGAAATCGTGGCCATCCGACAATGAGCCAAGAAGAGCCGGAGTCTTTCTTGAAGGGGGAGCTTCATACACGCTTTATCTTCTTTGATTCAGTCTCTAGAGTTTATTTGGGGATCAATGCATCTATTTGTCTTCGCTTCTTAAATTTCTGGAAGGATATTCTGTGTGGATGTTCGGAGAAAGGATTCTCCGAGTTTTTGTGTTGACACGTGTGCGTGGATTTTTACGGAGGATATCTGCGTGTGTGCTTGGGCTTCATTTGGGGTGTGTTCCCCGTGTGTGGTTGGGAGTTTACTCCCGTGTGATTGTGTAGGCTTCGTCCTACGTGTGTGTGTTGGAGCTTGGCTCCGTGTGTGTGGGGGGATTTATCCCCGGGCTATTTTATACAGCAGTGAAGCCTCACCGGTTTGGTGAGGGGTGGAGTAAGGAGCCCGTCGTGGTCCCGAACCACCTTAAAAATCTTCGTGCATTGTGGTTTGTATTGTGGTGGTTTGCTTTATTGTTCATATCTAGTTATCTGTTCGAGTAAGTACGGTGAGATTGAGAGAAGCAAGTCTATTCTAATTAGTTTAAATTCCTCAATCTTGCTAATCTTGCTAATTTCGCTGTGAGCTAGATTTAAGTTTTTAATTGGTCATATTTTTAATAGAGGGTTCTATTCACCCCCCCCCCCCTCTAGAACCGTATTCCTGCACTACGGGACCCAACAAGTCTAACCCAGTGTTTCTGTTTTGACCGATTCGAGTCCCGGGTGTGTGGTTCTCGATCCACATGTCGACCCGTGGTCTGACGGATGCTATGCACTTCGTCGGGGCCAGGTGTCGTGGTGCGGTGTGGTCCCGGGGTGTAGCGTTCTCGACTCGTGTCACCGTGTGTTGGTGTGCGTGCGGTGAGAGTCCCCGTGCGTCGTCGATTTCTCCGGGAAGCGATTTCTGAGCGGGTCCTGTGTGAGGCCTTGGACTGCAAGCCCTGTTGTCCAGTTCGGGGCTGGAGGCTTCCCACTTTTCCTTGAGTGGGGCTGTAGCTTGGCGGTGTGAGAGCTGCCTTGGGAATCATGCTTCTGTGCTTTCCGTGTGGGCCGTGTGTGTTGCCTTAGTTCCTTGAGTTCCCTTTTGAGGGGATGGTCTTGGCGGCTCGTGAGCTATCTAGGTACTTGTGCTACCGTGGTTTTAGACTTAGAGATTGGACAAGATTGATGGCCTTGTGCTGTTGCGTATGACGGTCTTGACCCCGAGTGTAACGACCCGAGAATCTGATTGTCGAGAAGTCCCGATAACTCGAGACTCAAACCGCTGCCCATGAGCCGGGAGGGCTCGGAAGGGCTAAAAGGAGTGTGGAGGCACAAGAAATAGGAAATAAAGCAGGACAACCAACAACAACTAGTTGAAAGAAAGAACAACTACAACTATAATAGAGTCCAGTCCAACAGAAAGTACAGTTAAAAGTAGTAAAAATGTACCACATGCCGAGTGAACACTCGGCCCGGTGAGCTGGCAACTGAGAACCTCCGAACAGTAATCTCGAACCTCAAGGAAGAACCGCCACACCTGAAAGGCAGGGAGTGAGTATCCAAAACAGAGACTCAGCAGGGATCCCACAGAACCCCACCAAGAACCTGACGGCGGCACAGAAAGCTGTAACTACGAGAGCAACAGTAACAGTAGGAACAGTAAACCCGGTGGCCGATCGAAACACGGCACTACAACTACTCCAACTGCCAGAAGGCACACCTCGAGCTCGCAGTCAAGGTTACCGAACCACACCAGTAATCACACCGCAGAGGCCTGTCTCCCAGGATACGGCCAAGTTGGACACGCTGTCCGAAGTGCAACCCCAACCGCGTGGTCACGGGTGCCGCACAGCAAGATGCAACCTCGGTAAAGCTATGGGCACTAGTCTCACGGCACGAGAACTGACACGCGCCACCGCGATACTACCGAAACTCAACGGTCAACACGACTAAACCCAAAGGTCGAAGTCACAAGACTGACAGTCTGTCACTCCCGACTCGACAAGAGCACCTCTCAACTAGAAGTAAGGCCGGTTGCGTCCCCTGACGACTTACACCACACCGCAGGTGAATTGCCTAGCGTGGTAGCACCTACCAGAGGCACGGTGACGCGGCGGCGACGTGGAAATGGATTGACGAAAACTCCGGGACACGAATGGGACTGGATAGGATGCTATCTCGCGCAGCTCGGCCTCACGCCGGACGATCTCACACCAGGCGACACTCATACTCACAAAATGAGAAAGAGGGAAGGGAAGGAAGCACAAAGGGGATGGCCCTTACGTGATTGCAATTCTTAAGCTTTCATTCATACCTTAAACCATTACATGGGCCTCCTTTATATAGGAGGAGGCTACATCAACCACACCCACAATCGTTTACAAATAGCATATATGTCCTTAGTCTTATAAAACAAACTCACCTACCTAACTTTTGACTTGGGGGTTTTAACCAAATAAAATACACAAAACACACATGTTTATTGACTATGACTTAGCCTAATAAGACGAAAGTAAAAATACATGTACTAATACATGTATTTTACACACAATACACAAATACGTACAATACAAATATACACAAATAAATATTACGCTCAGGACGTCGAGTCTTCAAACGAGTCGCCGAACCATAAGCTCGGTGCAGTGGCGGTGCGGCATCGGCTCCGAGCATTGGGTCCGGTAGTGGGCCCGGTGTCCCCACCAACCCTCCCGGGGCGGCTGGAACTCGACTCCGTCGAGTAAGGGGGGACACTGCTGTGGTAGTGCTCCAGCAAATTTAGATCGAGGCGCTGGAGATCTTTCCGGCTGATCTAGGAATCATCAGAAGGTGGACGGTCCCGCCAGCGGACAAGGTAACGCTGGTACACCCTGCTCCGTGTAGTGGTCACCTGCTCATCCAGTATCCTCTCAATGTGCTCGTGCGGTACTCTCGAGGCTGTGGGACGCACAGGGGTGGGCTCACTCTCAATGGGAGAAGAAGGCTCGAAAGGGTCACTAGGAATCGCTGTAGGTTCCTTGTAGGCCACTAGGTCTGCCACATTAAAGGTCGAGCTAATCCCATATTCGGGAGGTAAGTCCACAACATAAGCATTGGCGCCAATCTTCCGCAGAATTGGGGGTCCATCACTACGGGCTTGCAACTTTTTAACGGCTCCCGATGGGAGTCGTTCGGGTCAAACCCGTACCATAACCATGTCACCTTCTTAGAATTCATGGTGACACCTATGCGAATCAGTCAAGCGCTTGTAAGTTTCATTACTGAGATTTATTTGCTTTCTAATTGACTCATGCAGACTTGTGACATGCTGTGCAAATTCCTCAGCTGACTTGGATGTTCTAGACTCGAGTGGAAGGGGAATGAGATCCGCAGGTTTCCTAGGTTTGTATCCATGGACGACCTCAAATGGACTCATACCTATGGACCTATTGACGGAGCTCTTGTATGCAAATTCGGCTCTGGATAAAAGAAGAGCCCAAGTGCCAGAATGTTCCCCTACAAGACACCTCAAGAGATTCCCTAAACTCTTATTGACTACCTCTATTTGCCCATCGATTTGTGAGTGATAGGAAGTGGAGAATTTGAGTTTGGTGCCAACTAGGTGCCAAAGTGTCTTCCAGAAGTAACTAGTGAACCGGATATCTCGGTCAGACACGATGGTTTGGGGGAGACCATGTAGACGCACGACTTCATCAAAAACTAAATGGGCTATTCTAGATGCATCAGATGTTTTGGAACATCTAATGAAGTAGGCCATCTTAGAGAACCTATCAACGATAACAAAGATGGAATCATGCTTGTGAGCAGTGTGAGGTAAACCAATGATAAAATTCATACTCACATCAACCCATGGTCGATCAGGAACGGGGAGAGGAGTGTAGAGATCAGTGTTCTGTTTGACCTGTTTGGCCATGTTGCATGTCCTACACTGGGCTACAATTTTGGCCACATCTTTCTTTAGGCCAGGCCAATAGAAATGCTCCTCCACAGAATGTATGGTCTTGTTGCGGTCAAAGTGACCAGCAAGACCTCCAGCATGCATTTCCTAAATCAGGAAGTCCCGAACAGAAGTCCTCGGGACACAGAGTTGCTGCCCTCGAAATAAAAAATCATCCTGGAGTAGATAGTCAGAGAAGGCTATTGAGGGTCCAGCAGACAGAGCAGAGTAGGCAGAGCCAAAATCAGGACACTCTCCATAGAGTTCCTTCATGCGGTCAAATCCGGTGACCTCTACCCTAACAGTGGAAAGAAGGGAGACCCTTCGACTCAAGGCGTCGACCACCTTATTTTCCTTTCCAGCCTTATGTTTTAAGACAAATGTGAAAGACTGGAGGAATTCTACCCACCGACCATGCCTAGGGTTTAAGCCCTTCTGAGAGCTAAGGAATTTCAGAGCCTCGTGGTCCGAATATAAGATAAACTCTTGAGGTAAGAGATAGTGTCTCCAGTGTTTGAGGGCTTGGACCATGGCATAGAACTCCTTATCATAGGTGGAGTAACGAAGCTTTGCATCAGAAAGCTTCTCACTGAAATAAGCCACGGGGTGACTTTCCTGGCTGAGTACTCCTCCTATTCCTACGCCAGATGCATCACAGGATATCTCGAAGACTTTGGAAAAGTCTGGCATGCGGAGGACAGGGACTTTGATCATGAGCTCCTTTATGGCACGAAAAGTCTGGGAGGCGACTTTGATCCACTCAAAATTCCCCTTACAGATACAATCCGTAATGGGTGCCATGATGGTGCTAAAACCCTGAATGAAACGTCTGTAGAAAGTGACTAGCCCATGAAAACTTCGAACGTCATGGGTATTTTGGGGCTCTGGCCAGTCTACTATGGCTCGGACCTTGGATTGGTCCACAGACACTCCATGACTTGAAATCACAAATCCAAGAAAAGTGACCCGGTCTGTCATGAATTCACATTTAGTAAGGTTGACAAACAGGGTTTCTCTCCTCAAAGTATCACAAACTTCCCTCAGATGATGGATGTGATCCTGAGGGTTGTGGCTATAGATGAGAATGTCGTCAAAGTAGATGACAACAAAGCGACCAATGAGAGGACGAAGGGCTTCTATCATAAGCCTCATGAAAGTGCTTGGGCCGTTGGATAGCCCAAACGGCATGACAAGTCACTCATATAGACCTTCTTTTATTTTGAAGGTTGTCTTCCACTCATCCCCTGGTCGAATCCGGACCTGATGGTAGTCACTTTTCAAGTCAATCTTGAAAAAGATGGTGGCTTCACTCATCATGTCAAGCATGTCATCAAGACGAGGAATGAGAAATTTATACTTGACAGTGATCTTATTGATGGCACGGTTGTCAACACACATCCGCCAGGTGCCATCTTTCTTTGGTGTGAGCAAGGCAGGAATAGCACAGAGGCTCTTGCTCACCCTGAGGAAGCCTTTTTAAATAAGGTCTTCAACAATTTGTTGTAGCTCAGTATATTCCATGGGGTTTAATCTATAGTGGGGAAGGTTGGGTAGGGTGGACCCAAGGACAAGATCAATGGCGTGTTGAACATCACGCATGGGAGGGAGTGTTGAAGGTAAGTCTTCCGGGAAGATATCTTGGAAGTCCTGCAGGAGTGCCTGGACTTCAGGTGGGATGGAGACTTGGGACTCCTCAGGAGTAATGGTGACGACAACCGCCCAAACAGGGGCACCCTCGACAACCTCTCTAGTCATCTCACGAACACCTATAAAGTTAAGGCGCCTAATCGGGTCATGGTCAACCTTAGGGGCCTTAGGGATGGATATAACAGGTGTAGGAGGAGAGGGAATGAGAAGTTTCCCTTCAGTAGGAGTCCGAGGACTCTCTTGAACCTTGGGGGTTCCAGTGGGGGTGGAGGTGGAACTCTTTCCCGGGGTCACCTTTGGGGGTGCCGGGTACAGCTGTATCTTCTTCCTATTATGTGAGAAGGAACACTAATTGGACCGACCAAACGTAGTAAGGTCTACATCATAGATCCACGGTCGTCCTAGGATGATGCTACCGACCTTCATTGGCACTACGTCGCACAAAATCTGTCCTTGATAGTACTGGAATTGGATGGGAATGACACATGTAGTGGTGACTGGGATAGACGTGTCGTCAACCCAAGCCACGTTGTACGGCCTCGGATGGGGATGGGTAGGGAGACCTAGACAGGAGACAAAGTCTGAAGAGACTACATTGATACAGCTCCCGTTGTCAAAAATCACCTTGCAGGGTTGAGATTTTATCATAATATATGTTTGGAAGATGGAGGTTCGATGCCAGTCGTCCTCCTAGGGGTGGGTAAGGATGCAGCGAACTACACCCAGTCTTCCCTGATTCGAACTCTCGGCAATATCTTCCACTTGCATGTACTCGACATACGTGCTATCAAACCCTGCATCCATTTCCTCAAATTGGACGATGAGGTCAGGATCAGCCTCGTATCTCTCAATGGTTTCTCCTTCCTGAGGTGGAAGCTCCACAGACCGGGGGTCGGTGATGACCAAGGCTTGGGTGGGACAGTTGGAGGTAATGTGCCCTAGGTTATGGCACCTAAAGCAACGAACTCCCGAGACAGGGACTGGTTGGGAGGTGCTAGGGATGACTCCCTTTCCCTTGTCATCTCTTCTATCAGTTGGCGGAGTGTACTCCAGCCTGGGCATAGCAGCGGGTGCAGGTAAGGGGTTCCGTGGGAAAGGAGCAGTAGGGGCAACGGCCCTAAGTGGGGTAGCAGTAGGGACGTAGGAGGTGGAGGGGCCAGCTCTCTCAGTATAGCGGACTATGAGGTTTCGAGGTTCAGGTTGGTGGTAGATGGGAACCCGAGGTGGGACCACCCTTTGAAACATCTCAACATCTCGTGCAACCTGGTAGGCGTGCTCGAGGGTGTTAACCTCCCGCAAGAATAATTCCCGCTGAATACTCTCGTGTAGGCCAGCCCTAAACCGTGAGAGGGTGATAGAGGCATCCTCCATGACTCGACTCTGAAGGAAGAAGTCGTCAAATGTGGCGATGTACTCGTCCACAGACTTTCCATCTTGGGTGAGTTTCTGCTATTTGTCTACAAGACGCTGATGGTAGGAAGGTGGCAGATATTTTTCCCTCAATTTCTCCTTCATTTCTTCCCACGTGCTTATAGGCTCCTCCCGTCTCCTGGCTAGGAGATTTTCAACGTTACACTAGTAAGTTTTGGCTTGACCTAGGAGCTTCATTTTGGCAAACCTCACCCTAATAGCAGGGGTCTTGCGGTGATGCCAGTCAAAATATTGGTCCATCCCGGTCTCCCAATCAAGTTATGTTGCAGGGTTTAGGGACCCATCAAAACTTGGAGCGTCAATCTTGACGTTCCGTAGGATGATATCCTCATCGTCGTGGTCTCTCTCTCGAGGCGTACGGGCCTCTTGCTCTCTACCTTGGGGAGCCTGATTCGGGCAAACTCGCTCTCTTTCCTCCCTAGGATTGGCTACGGGATTGCCGTGGCCATTCACTCTTCCTTCCTCTCCCTTCAGTCGTTCCTCTAAGACTCGAATCCTCTCTTCTAGTTCTGCTCGTAGTTGGCCTATGGATTCCTCAAAGTGGGCCATAAGGTTGTGCTCGAGCTGGACTAGCATGGCAGTCACGCTCTTTTGATCCATGGGTAGCGTTGAAGGGCGCTCTAGACGGCCTGATGAGTTCCTAGACCAGCGTGGCATGCACGGACTCAGACCTTAATGATGCAAAACCGGGACTGAAGATTAGCAAGCTATAGACCTAATTTGTTGGCTGATAGGTAAAGGGGTCAACTTGAAGAGACCGATCAGGCAGAGTTGCTCGCTCGTAGGTGAAGTAGTTGTGGAACTACCTCCTGACAATCGGGGTGCCCTAATGCGACAGCCTAGGACTTTAAGGATGGGTGCAAGCAAGCTCTCTTCTCTCCGTCCACAGTGATATACTCAGGTGATAGGCTGCATGGATCGGGCTCTCTCTCACTTCATCGCGTGGCAATTGAAAAGGTACTAAATGAGCAAGTTTGGAGCGCGTACCTAGCTGGCTGAAAAGCCTAGCTTCGACCGGAGACGAAGGTGAGCGGGAACGTGCGGGGACGTGCGGGCACGCACGGCGTCGACAAAGCTTGAGCTGTTACAATGAATTCACTCCGCGCAAGGAGGATATAATTTATTACAAAACCACTCAATTTTGAAAATTTTCCTCGCAGGGGAAACAAATCAATCTAATTTTCTCCACGTAGGGAGACTCAGTGGTACACACGTTCCGTGATTTACGGACCGTTTGTCAGCTTCCGACACCGATCGAGCCGTCGTTGTGGAATTCAGGTACTATAAGCTTATTAAATAGCATACATAGGGATATATATATATTATGAGATTATATATATACCTCAAATATATATTTATGTATATTTAACATTTTTTTTCAATTTTCAAACTCTTTTCCCCCCTTTTTTTCTCAAACTATACCTACTCTTTGACTTTTCAAATCTCCCTTCTCTTTTTTTTTCAAAGCTCTTTTTTTTAATCGCCACCCTTCTTTGTCTAACCCCTTTTCAAACTTCATGGGAGAAGTGCGGCTGTAAAGTGCTGCACAGAGTCAGCCACGGGATCCACACGGGGGTGTGGTCACCGAAAGCAGGCGGGCACGGGCCCGCTCGAGGGCCGGTGCAGCCCGATCGCGGCGCCGTTGGGCGTGGGCGGATGCTAGACTCTGGTGCGGGCTTGGGCGATGTTGGCGATAAGGCGGCGGGCGCGATGGGGGCCGACGCACGGGCGGCCACGCGGTACAGGCGGGCACTTCGCTGGCGTGGTGCTGGGCGCACGGAGGCGCGCGAAGGTGAGGGTGGCAGAGCCGCGGTGGTCGCCGTGGGTTGCCGGGCGCGGCGCTGCGCAGGGCGTCCAGCCGCGGTTGGAGCCGGCGGGCTGTTGCCGGTAGCGCGGCGGTCGGAGGTGGGGGAAAACTTCTGCGGGCTGTTGCAGAGGGGAGGCCGCTGATGGTCGATGGACGCGGGGGGGGGGGGGGGGCTCGCTGTGGCCGGGAACGCAGAGCCGGTCGCGTCGGGGCAGGCCCGGGCGTACGGTGGCCGCGGGGCTCAGAGGGGAGGCGCCGTGACTGAGAGAGAAAGAGCGGGAGAGAGAAAGAGAGATTAAGAGAGAGAGAAAGAGAGATTAACGGGGAGAGAGAGAGAGAGAGTACGAGGGAGCGAGAGAATCGAGAGAGAGAGAGAGAACGAGGGGAACGGAGAGAGAGAGAGAACAAGGGAGAAAGAAAGCAGAGAGAGGGAGAGAGAACAGGGGGGTTGATAAAAAAAAGTTTCTATTTTTTTCTCAGCCGATCCTTTTTTTCTATATTATTTTTTTTTCTCTTCTCCAATACTTTTATCAACCGAGCTCAACTAAATTTTTTTTTTCCTCTATATTTTTTTTCTTTCTCTCAAGTTCTTTCTGCTACTCTTCTCCTCTCTTTTTTTCTTCTTTTTTTTTTCACTCTCTAGCAACCGAAAGAGAGGGGGAGAGACGATGCCAGTGTCGGGGTTGACGGGGGCGCCGTTGTTGGGCTCTGATATCAAATCTGACGCGGCGGCTACGTGGAAATGGATCGACGTCAACTCCTGGACACGAATTGGACTGGATAGGATGCTACCTCACGTAGCTCGGCCTCACGCCGGACGGTCTCACACCGGGTGACACTCAAACTCACAAAATGAGAAAGAGGGAAGGGAAGGAAACACAAAGGGGATGGCCCTTACGTGATTGCAATTCTTAAGCTTTCATTCATGCCTTAAACCATTATATGAGTCTCCTTTATACAGGAGGAGGCTATAGCAACCACACCCACAATCTTTTACAAATAGCATATATGTCCTTAGCCTAATAAAATAAACTCACCTACCTAACTTTTGACTTGGGGGTTTTAACCAAATAAAATACACAAAACACACATGTTTATTGACTATGACTTAGCCTAATAAGATGAAAGTAAAAATACATGTACTAATACATGTATTTTACACACAATACACAAATACGTACAATACAAATACACACAAATAAATATTACGCCCAGGACGCCGAGTCTTCAAACGAGTCACCGAGCCATAAGCTCGGTGCAGTGGCGGTGCGGCGTCAGCTCCGAGCATTGGGCCCGGTGTCCCCACCACACGGACACCGAACAAGAACCACAACGAGTGACAAGCAGCGGTCACGCCCGTCGGCGTGGGTCCAACCGCCCCCAACCACGTGTACACACACAGACCATGCGTCCTAGGTCTTGCCCTCTGACCGGTATTCCCCCGTAGCTGGACTCTGGCTAACGACGAGGGGCCCGATGGAAACCGGTCCCAAACCGTCCTCAGGGTAGCCTCTCCACCACTACCTGGTGGGACCACATGCGTGTAAGCAGGCTACGACTAGTGGAGGGTCATTGGAGGAGTAGACTTTTGAGTCAACGGAAAATAACGTCCGAATCCGATGACGTACGGGGACCATCCCACGTACCGGCACCGTCACACGGCGACCACAGTCGGAGAAGGAACGGGACTCACAGCTCATGGCTACGGACGCACCCTGGGCGAGAGTCGAGAAAACCCAAGTGACGCTAAGCCACTGGACTCTGGGTAGTCTTCTAGACGCACTACAGTCAAGGGTCCTTGAGTCAGAAGACTCGGGGTCAAGACCGTCGCACGCAACAGCACAAGGTTGTCAATCTAGTCTAATCTCTAGGTCTAAAACCACGGTAGCACGCGTACCGAGGCAACTCACGAGTCGCCGAGACCATTCCCTTGGGAAGGGAACTCACAGGACTGAGGCCACACACACGGCCCACGCGGAAAGCACAGAAGCATGATTCCCAAGACAACTTGCACACCGCCAAGCTGCAGCCCAACTCAAGGAGAAGAGGGAAGCCTCCAACCCTAGACTTGACAACTGGGCTCGCAGCCCAATGTGGACACCAAAAAATTGCACACCGAGATATCATGCTCGGCCCGGCATCAACGACGGCACCGGGTGAACAGGCCCCGGAGAGACAGGTCATCCGGATCCCCCAAATGTCCTCACTGCCATGAAGCCATCTCCGGAGTCACGACAGTGAATAGAAACCAACCGCCAAGAGCCCCACAATCCATGGGTCTCGAAGAAAATCAAACGGGCCACAACTCGTGCTCAGAACGGGCTCAAAATTGCCCATTTAACCATTCGACGGTACGCCCAAGGCCCTTCAGCGGCATGCCCCTGGCCCCTCTCCAGCGGTACGCCCATGGGAGCCCTTCAGCGGCACACCCAAGCCCCCAGGCTTCAGCGGCACACCCCCAGGGAGGGCTTCAGCGGTACACCCCCAGGGGGTCTCCAGCGGCACGACCTCAGGAAGCTTCAGCGGCACGCCCCTCGCAGGCCCTCAGCGGCACACCCCAATGGGCCTCAGCGGTACGCCCTCGACCTGTTCAGCGGCACACCCCCTTGGGGGGCTTCAGCGGCACGCGATCATAGGCCCTCAGCGGCACACCCTCCGCCCTACCCAGCGGCACAGCCCTTTAGGCCCTCAGCGGCACGCCCCCAGGGGCTTCTAACGGTACACTTCTGTGGGCCTCCCACGGCACGCTTTAGCAGTGTTCAACGACACACCCTTTTGGCCCTCCTACGGCACACTTGTTCAACGGCACAGCGTGAAGTCTTTTCAACGGCCAGACGACGTGGTGCCCATGCCCTATGCATCCTTGGCGCGCAGTAAGCTCTCTGAGGTGTCAGCCAACGGTTGGGCCACGCGGGCTACTCCCCTGGCAGCCAGGACAGGGGGAGTCAAACCCCATCATCACGAGCCACTTCTCACCTCCGACGGCCATGCTCGAAGGCTCCCGCTGCTGGGAGTATAAAGGCACTCCCATTCCAGGAAAAAAAGAGGGAGGAAGAGACAGAGACACGAAGAAGAGAAGAAGAGAAAGAGAGAAGAGGAGTCTGCTGCTCGACCACCACAGGCTGAGAGAAAAGAAGAGAAGAAGAGAAGGAGGGGGAGGGGTTCACGCTCCGTCCCTCTTCCCCGTTGTATTCTGTTCCCCCTCCCCCACGCTATATTCTCTTTCTCTTTTCTCCTATCCCTTTCCCTTTGCAATGTATGTGGCCGTTTGTGGCCCTTTTCCCTTTTGAATAAAAACCCCCTTTTGGGATCTTCCGTTGTCTCCGTCCGTTTGGGTATTTTGCATGCGTTTGATCGTGTTCTTCCTCCTCCTCGTCTTCCCCGTCGGTTTGGCCTCCGGCGATGACCTTTCCTCCTTGGCCTTCCCCCTTTCTTCAATGCCCAGTCCACCTGGCTAACCCCCACTCCTCATTCCTTTGCCCAGCCTCCCTAGCTTCTAGCCGTGCGTCCTGGCTAAGCCCCTCGCTAATATACCATCAGCGGCCTTCGCCGGCAAGCTTCTATTAGCCCTCGACGGCACGCCCTCAACTGCCCTCAGCGGCACACTCCTTGGCCCTCAGCGGCACACCTTTGACTGCCCTCAGCGGCACACTCCTTGGCCCTCAGCGGCATGCCTTCAGCTGCCCTCAGCGGCACACCCTTTGGCCCTCAGCGGCACACCATCAGCCGCCCTCAGCGGCACACTCCATTTGGCCCTCAGCGGCACACTTTCCATCTCCTTCGCTGGCATGCCCTCTCGTGCCGTCCTTGCCCGGCGCACCTACCCTTCCTTCTTGCCCGATGCATTCCCCCTCAGCCAGTCCTAGAGTAGGCTTCCATTCGCCGTTTCCTCCGAGTTTTTCGAGTTTTATTAAAGTTGTTGCCGCTCTCGGGCGCCCACCTCCAGTTGTCGGGCTCCGCCACTCCTCGTGGGCGTGCTCCCTGTATCTCCCTTACGCTCGGGTCAAGGGGAGATGTTACCGAGTTTTCGTTAGAAATGATAACATGTTGAAAAGATAAAGAGAAACAACTAACAAATGGAGCGATCACACGTTAAGAAGGACTAAAAGAAAGCAACAAACAAACGAAAAGAACAACGGTAAAATGCTTCAACCAATACAAAGAACAATGCAATCAATTCAAAGAGAGCCAAATCGAACGATAACTAAACAACTTAAACATTCGTCCTCGTGGGAGAAAGAATAGAAACTGATCAAGAGAAGAAAAGAAGAAACCTCTGTACACTTAATAAAATCAGAGAGGATGAAAAGAAAAGCCTTAAAAGAACTAGAGGGAGAGTGGGCCTTCACCGGTACACCTAGTCCAGCCCTTCGCCAGCACGCCCCAAGGGCCTTCCCCGGTACGCCCTGCCAGGCCTTCGCCGGCACGCTCCAACCGTCCCTTCCCCGGCACGCTCCAGCCGGCCCTTCCCCGGCACACTCGGCCATACCCTTCGCCGGCACACCTCCTCAGCCCTTCAGCGGCACAGTCCCCAGGCCCTTCAACGGCACACTCCTCGGCCCTTCAGCGGCACAACCCCCAGGCTCTCCAGCGGCACACTCCCAGCCCTTCAGCGGTATGCCTTTCTCTTAGCCCTCTAATGGCCTATTCTCTCTCTAGAAAATATGAGTAATAATAATAATAATAAATAATAATAACAAATTCAAAAATGAATAAATAAATAAGAATAATACAGGAATAAGTAATAGTAATAATAAGCTTAAAAAATAACGATAATAATAATTAGATAAATAAATGATAACAAAGATGAATGAATAATAATAACAAACTCACCAAGAATGATAAATAAATAAATGATAACCCAAGATAAATAACAATAACAAATTTAACAAAACACGACAAGCAAACGAATGATAATAAAACGAATAAATAATAAAAAAATAAACCTAATAATAACAATAATAAATGAATAAATCACAAAAATAATAATAAATAAATAGCAATAACGAACTCATTCAGAGATATACATAAATCAACAAATAATAATAGTAAAACTCTAAGTAATAATAAAACAATGGTAAAATTCGCTTTGCAGCCCCGTCTCTCTCGTGACCCGGTGCTGAAGGAACAATAATGCCGCCCTCCTAGGTTGGGTCTGAATCTTGGGAATTATCCCGAAATAGCCACGACCTGATCTCGCCTCGGGTCGATATTCTGATTAAACCGGACTCGTTTCTTAGGCCGGATCCCTTCCGAGCTGCTACTAAAATTGCCGCACGTTTGGCAGACATTTGAACGGGTTCACCTCGATTTTCGCAGCGTTTCTATTATGGACTTGCGTCCGAACATGAAAAGGCCCGTGAATGCCCGACGTGGCCGATGGCTCCCATCCCGACATGGTCGTAATCCGGCATTGCTCTGGGCCAATAGTTCATCAATTCCGACCCGTTCCCATTGGGATTCATTCCCGCTCTTTCACTGAAATTGCCGTGAACCCGGCATACATTTATACGGGGTTGTGCCTGTTTACGCCGTACCTTCAATACGGACCCTTGTCCGAATATCAAGTGGTCCGCAAGTGACCGACAGAAATCGGAATAGAACGAGACGGCTCCTGTCATCCCTGGACCCTACACATGGGGATATCAATAAAGCCTTCATGGGCTATGCTTAGACCTCGGGTCCGTCCCGATTATGGTCATTGTCTGACCCACACCCTCGGCCTATAGCTCGCTCCCTTCGAACATGTTTTGGTGTTGGAATCTAGTCCCAGGACTCTTCCCCGTTGCCCTCCGACACCAGGAACACTAATGATGCCCACGCAAGCCTCGTTCGGACCACGGGATGCGCCCCCCGGTATGGTCTTGACTCAATCTTGCACCGGGCCAATAGATTTATCGGTTTCTTGCTACACTAACCGAGATTTGACCGAATGTTTTCGGTGTCTCAGATTAATAAACTTGCCGCATCCCCGCATGCATATGTTTCAGGTCCTCCCGCGACGATTACAATATTCTCAAGCCGGACTCCCGTCTGAATATTAAACGGTCTCTCGAATGACCGACACGTTTCGAACGCCAGCTTCTCCGGACACAGGGCTTTTCAGCCAATTCAAGGGATATTCCCTCATCGCCCCCTTGGCACCGGAAATATTAACGACGCTCATGTAAGTCTTGTTTCGACCGCGGGGGGCCCACCGCAGTATGGTCGCAGCGTGCTCTTGCACCGGGCTAATAGATTTACCGGTTTTTGACCGCTCTAACCGAGGTTTAGCCGAACGTTTTCCGTTCTTCTGAACAATAAATTGCCATATCCTGGCATACATATGCTCCGGTCTTCCCGCGACGATCATGCTTTTCCCGAGACGGACACTCGTCCGAACATTAAATGGTCAGCGCATGACTGACATGACCGCGAGTGGTTTTCTTCTCGCCCCCGCGCGAGGATTTCAATACCTCGTAATAGACCTTTCATGCAATTAATTTCTTGGCCATGAGGCCCTGAATCTCGGCGATTAATCAAGGGTGTTCCCTCGTATGGGGCATGTAAATGACGTCGTGACCTTTACGCACGGCGGGTTTTGGTCCCGACCCGAACCACACAATCATCTGACGAAGTCAGATCGAGCGCACCATGGGCTCTTCGGAGCCCGAATAAATTATCACTTCTATGACTGGCACGCCCACGCACTCAATAGACGAAACCACCTGAACAAGCGAACTAAAAGTGCGTCCACAATTCTGGCACGCCCGGTGTGACCTAAACTACCCTTCATCTCTTCGCCGGTATTCAGGGCTTCATGGCCCCCTAATAAACGATGTTTGCTTGCTTTGATGAATTGCATGTGCTGTCTTAGCCAGCCCTATGGGGAGAAAATCCAGACTCGATGTAGCTACCTTTGCGGCCTCGAGGACGCTGCTTCGAAGCATATGCAGCTTCCAGGAATCATGGGGGCTATTATAAAAAAAAAGAAGAGAAAGAGAAGAGAAGGGAGGGGAAATCAAGCCCCCCGTTTCCCTCAAGAAGAAACAGAAGAAAATAAGAAAAGAAGAAAAGAAGAAGAGAAGAAAAAAAAGAGAGAAAAGAAAGAAGCAAAAAAAAAAGAAGAGAAAGAATTGGCAAGAGAGGGTTGTACGGCCACGTCCGTCGAGACCAGTGCTGAACAAAGATTACCACTATGGGGTTGACGCGGTGGAGCGAACCACTCATCCCCTCCCTGAGGGGGTGAGCGCTCTCCTGCACCTCCACCCTAGTCAATCATACAAAAAAGAGAGAAATAAAGAAGAAAGGAAGAAAAGTTGGCCAGCGTCGCCGACTGAAAGAGCAATAAGAAACCTGGCATCCCTCCTAACTCTAGGAGGACCCAAGTCCGCGGTGCAATGACCCCGCTCGTTCCTCCTTCCTGCTGCCTCCACCCGGCACGAAACGGCCCCCGAGTGGTTGTTAAAAGACCCAGCGAGCCACAATTGTAGCTTGGTGAATGGTTGCCCACTGTGGGGAATGCTTTACAGCAATGAGGCCAAGCACGGCCACCACTCCCGAAGAGAGCATGCACATACCCCGCCATGGGGGATGAGAAGAAGATATATACCCTGCTACGGGGGCATAGGAGATAAAAAAAAAAGAAATACACCCCATTCCCAAGGGCACATGAAGAGAATCCGCCCCGATTGAGGGGCACACAAAGCAAAAGCTACACCCCGGCTTCGGGGCATTTGAAGAAGAATCCGCCCCGACCTGGGGACGTAAGAAGAAATAGAGCTGCACCCCGGCTTAGGGGCATTTGAAGGGGAAATACACCCCGATATGGGGGCACCTGAAGCAAAAGACATACCCCGCCATGGGGGCATAAGAAGAAGAGAATTCACCCCGGCCTGGGGACACATAAAAAGAGAAACTCACCCTGGCTTAGGGGCATATGAAGAAGAAACGTACCTCGACTTGGGGGCATAAGAAACAAAAGCACACCCCATGCTAGGGGCATATGGAGATGAATGCACCTCGCCCTGAGGGGCGCAAAAAGCATAAGAACACGCCCTAGTTTATGGGCATTTGAAGAAGCTACATCCTGTCTTGGGAGTATAATAAGAAAAGAGTCCACCCCATCTTAGGGGTATTTGAAGAAGAAACACACCCCGCTATGGGGGCATAGAAGCCGTAAAGAATACACCCCGGCTTAGGGGTATTTGAAGAAGAAGGATACCCCGTCTTGGGGGACATTGTAAGCAGCGATACACCCTGCTTGGGTGCACACGAAGTAAACCACACCCCACTCCTGGGGACACATAAAGAGAGTAACCCCGCCATGGAGACACATGAAGAGAATCCACCCCGACTCGGGGGTACATGAAGCAACAAAGAATACACCCCGCCTTAGGGGAATCTGAAGAAGAAGCATACACCCCACCAACGGGGGCACAGGAGCCGTCGAGAATCCACCCCACTTTGGGGGCACAAGAAGCAGACATTCCCCAGCGTGTCGGGGCAGAAGAAGAAGAATCCCCCCTCGGGGGCATATAAAAAAAAGAAAGCAAAAGATACACCCGGTGCCCGGCGCACATGAAGAGAAAGGCACCTCCCTCTGGAGGCACAACAAGCAACAAAGATACACCCCATTCCCAGGGGCACATGAAGAGAAATACACCCCTGCTCCAGGGGCATATGAGATAAAACTATACCCCGATTTAGGGGCATTTGAAGCAAAGACTTCACCCCGCCTCAAGGGGGGGCATAAGAAGCGAAAGATATACCCCACCCCGGGGGCACAAGAAGAAAACACACCCCACCTTGGGGGCGTAAGAAGCCAAGAGATATATCCCGCCACGGGGCAGCAAAGGCAAAATGCATCCCCCATCGGGGGCACATGAAGCAACATACCCCTCGCCTCGGCAGCATATGAGGCCAAGAAGCTACATCCCGGCTCGGGAACATAAGAAACAAAAGATATACCCCACGTCTGGGGCATATGAAGCCAAGAAACACACCCCCGTCTCGGGGGTATTTGAAGAAGAAGCATACCTCGCCTCGAGGGCCTAGAAGCTATAAAGAACACGCTCCGACTCAGGGGCATATGAAGAGAAGTCCACCCCGGCCTAGGGGTATTTGAAGAAGAAGCATACCCTGCCAGGGGACATAGAAGCCATAAAGAATACGCTCCGATTTAGGGGTACTTGAAGAAGCTACATCCCGCCTTGGGAGCATGAGAAGAAAAGAGGATCCACCCCGGCTTAGGGGCATTTGAAGAAGCTACATCCCGCTTCGGGAGCATAAGAAAGAGAAGAGTACACCCTATCCTAGGGACAATTGAAAAAGAAACATACCCCGCCTGGGGGCATAAAAGTCAGAAAGAATACGCCCCGGCTTAGGGGCATTTGAAGAAGCTACAGCCCATCTTGGGAGCGTAAGGAGAGAAGAATACACCCCGACTTAGGGGCATTTGAAGAAGGAATACATCCCGGCCCCGGGGTCCGAGAAGCAACATATACCCCCCCCCCCCCCCCCCCCGGGGGGGGGGGTATCTGAAGCAGAACACACAATATTCCCCAGCTTAGGGGAGCACGTGAAGAAAGGAATACACCCCGATGCGGGAGCACATAAGCATAAGAAGAAGAGACTGCCCCGGCCAGGGGTCATGAGAAGAAGCAGAGTTGCACCCCGGCTCAGGGGGGCATATGAAGAGAAGTGTACCCCACCTTGGGGCATAAGAGGCAGAAGAATCAACCCTGACTCAGGGGTAACTGAAGAGAATTCCACCCCATCCCTGGAAGGACACAAGAAGCAAAATACCCCCCCCCCCTGGCTCGGGGGCCTATGAAGCCAAGAATCACACCCCCGTCTTGGGGGTATTTGAAGGAGAAGTCCACCTCGCCTCGAGGGCCTAGGAGCTATAAAGAACACGCCTCGACTCAGGGGCATATGAAGAGAAGTCCACCCCGGCCTAGGGGTATTTAAAGAAGAAGCATACCCCGCCGGGGGACATAGAAGCCATAGAGAATACACTCCGGTTTAGGGGTACTTGAAGAAGCTACATTCTGCCTTGGGAGCATGAGAAGAAAAGAGAATCCACCCCGGCTTAGGGACAATTGAAGGAGCATACCCCAGGCTCAGAGTCCAGGAAGCAACATGCACCCCCCCCCCCCCGGGGGGGGGACATCTGAAGCAGAACAAACAACATCCCCTGGCTTAGGGAAGCATATGAAGAGAGGAATACACCCCGATATGGGGGCACGTAAACAAAGAAGAAGAATTCACCCCGCCTCGAGTGCATAAAAAGCAAGGACTACACCCCGCATCAAAAGCGGCAATACACTCCACTCTGGGGGCACTAGAAGCGGAATACACCCCGTGCCGGGGGCATATAAAAAAAAGGATACCTCGCTCTGGGGCATCAGAAGCAGCAATACGCCCCACCTCGGGGGCATCAAAAGCAGCAATACACCCCACTCTGGGAGCACAAGAAGCAAACATTCCCCCCGGTGTGTCTGGGAAAAAGAAGAGAATTCACCCCGGCCTGGGGACACTTGAAGAAAGAAGCACATCCCGCCATGGGGACACATGAAGAGAACCCCTCCCGCCTCGGGAGTATAAGAAAGGGAAGAATACACCCTGGTCTGGGGGCTTTTGAGGAAACAGCACACCCCCTCCGTGGGAGACAAAGCTACACCCCGACCCGGGGACACATGCAGAGCATCCACCCCGCTCAGGGGGCACAAAGGGGTACACTCCGCCCTTGGCGCATAAGCAGAAGCATTTACCCCGATCTGGGGGCGTGAAGAAGCAAAGAGACATACATCCCGACCTGGGAGCATATGAAGAAAGAATATACCCTGACTTAGGGACATCAGACGAAGAAACATACGCCCCGATCCAAGGACATAAGAAGCAAGAGAATACGCCATGCGAAAAGAGTATAAGAAACATGAAGAATGTACCCCAACCTAGGGGCACAGAAAGAGACACACTCCGCCCTTGGCGCATAAAAAATAGAAGCACCTACCCCAGCCTGGGGGCACAAAAATACACTCTGCCCTTGGCGCATAAGAAGCAAAAGCATCTACCCCGACCCGGGGCACAGAAACAAAGAGACATACATCCCGATCCGGGAGCATGAGAAGAAAGATATACTCCGCCCAAGCGGCATTTGAAGAAACAACATACCCTGCTTCAGGGGCACAGAAACCGTAAAGAGATACACCCCGGCCTCAGGGGGGCATAAGAAGTAAGAGATACACCCCCGTGCCGGGGACATATGAAGAGAAGCACTCCTCCGCCTTCAGGGGTAGAAAGAGAGCAGAATTCGCCCCCGCTATGGGGGGGGTATAAGAAACAAAATACACACCCCGTACCAGGGGCATATGAAGAAGAAACATACCCCGCCTGGGGGCATAGAAGCCGTGAAGAGTATACCCCGGCTTAGGGGGGGCATTTGAGGAAAGCTACACCCCGTACCAAGGGCATATGAAGAAGAAGCATACCTCGCCTCGAGGGCCTAGAAGCTATAAAGAACACGCCCCGGCTCAGGGGCATATGAAGAGAAGTCCACCCTGGCTTAGGGGCATATGAAGAAGAGACATACCCCACCTGGGGGCATAGAAGCCGTGAACAGTATACCCCACCATGGGGGCATTTGAAGAGAGCTACACCCCGCCTCGGGGGCATTAAAAAAAACACACCCTGGTCTGGGGACATAGAAGCCAAAAAAATACACCCCGCCCGGGGGACGCAGAAGCAAAGAGGCACAACACACCCCTCAGGGGGGGATGCACACCCAATGAAGCTACACCCCAACCTGGGGGCACATTAAGAGAAATACGCTCCAGCACGGAAGCGCTAATGAGAAAAGAGGAGCAGAAAAAAGAAAAAAAAGACATGAGGCAGACGTGGCCCTCGAGTCCGCCTCACCAAACAAAAAGAAGAGAAGAAAAGGAGAGAAGAGACACACGAGGCAGACGTGATCTTCGAGCCCGCCTCATCCCATAAAAGAAAAGAAGAAGAAAAAAAGGAGTCACGAGGCAGACGTGGTCTTCGAGCCCGCCTCATCACACAAAAGAAGAGAAGAAGAGGAAGAAAAGACACATGAGGCAGTCGTGGTCCCTGGACCCGCCTCTTCACACAAAAGAAGAAGAGCAGAACCAAAAGAAGACACATGAGGCAGACGTGGTCTTCGAGCCCGCCTCATCACAAAGAAGAGGAGAAGAAAAGAAAGAAATGATCACGAGGCAAACGTGATCCTTGCACCTGCCTCTCTACAAAAGAAGAAGAGAAGAAGAAGAAGAGCAATCATGGGGCGAATATGGTCTCTGCACCTGCCCCTCTACAAAAGAAGAAGAGAAGAAGAAAAAGAGCAATCATGAGGCAAACATGGTCTCTGCACCTGCCTTTCTACAAAAGAAGAATAGAAGAGAAAAAAAAGAGACATGAGGCGAACATGGTCCCCGCACCCGCCTCTTCACACAAAAGAAGAAGAGCAGAACCAAAAGAAGACACATGAGGCAGACGTGGTCTTCGAGCCCGCCTCATCACAAAGAAGAGGAGAAGAAAAGAAAGAAATGATCATGAGGCAAACATGGTCCTTGCACCTGCCTCTCCATAAAAGAAGAAGAGAAGAAGAAAAAAGAATGGTCATGAGGCGAACATGGTCTTTGCACCTGCCTCTCCATAAAAGAAGAAGAGAAGAAGAAACATAGCAATTTTGAGGCAGACGCGGTCTTTGCACCCGCCTCTCTACACAAAAGAAGAAGAGAAGAAAAGAAAGAAATGATCACGAGGTAAACATGGTCCTTGCACTTGCCTCTACAAATGAAGAAGAGAAGAAGAAGAAGAGCAATCATGGGGCGAACATGGTCTCTGCACCTGCCCCTCTACAAAAGAAGAAGAGAAGAAGAAAAAGAGCAATCATGAGGCAAACATGGTCCCTGCACCTGCCTCTCTACAAAAGAAGAATAGAAGAAAAAAAGAGACATGAGGCGAACATGGTCCTTGCACCTGCCTCTCCATAAAAGAAGAATAGAAGAAGAGTCACGAGGCAGACGCGGTCTTCGCACCCGCCTCTCTACATAAAAGAAGAAGAGAAGAAAAGAAAGAAATGATCACGAGGCAAACATGGTCATTGCACCTGCCTCTCCATAAAAGAAGAAGAGAAAGAGCAATCATGAGGCAAACATGGTCCCCGCACCCGCCTCTCCATAAAAGAAGAAGAGAAGAAGAGAAAGAACAGTCACGAGGCGAACATGGTCTCTGCACCTGCCTCCCCATAAAAGAAGAAGAGAAGAAGAGAAAGAATAGTCACGGGGCGAACATGGTCCTTGAACCCGCCTCTTCACACAAAAGAAGAAGAGAAGAAAAGAAGGAAATGATCACGAGGCAAACATGATCTTTGCACCCGCCTCTCCTCACAAAAGAGGAAGAAAAGAAGAGAAAGAAGAGTCACGAGATGAACTTTTACCTCCGACCTTCAGCCACCCAACAAACAGAAACCAACCAGACCTTCCGCCGACGGGGCGTTAAACCGACTAAACCTTCCGCCGACGGGGCGTTAAACCGACTAAACCATCCGTCGACGGGCCGTTAAACCGACTAGACCTTCTGTCGACGGGGCGTTAAACCGACTAGACCTTCCGCCGACGGGGCGTTAAATCGACTAGACCTTCCGCCCGCGGGGCGTTAAACTGACTAGTCCTTCCGCCGGCGGGGCGTTAAACCGACTAGACCTTCCGCCGACGGGGCGTTAAACCGACTAGACCATCCGCCGACGGGGCGTTAAACCGACTAGACCTTCCGTCGACGGGGCGTTAAACCGACAAAGGCATCCCAGATCCTGGCTCATGTAGCCTGCTTCCCAAAATTCGGCCCTCGTGGTCTGCTTATCTCTGGCTCTCGCAGCTTGCTTCCCTTTGGCCTTTGTGGCCTGCTTCCCAATGTTGGCTCTCGTAGCCTGCTCCCCCAACCTTTGGCCCTTGTGGCCCGCTCGCTAATATCCCTTGGCTTTTTAGCTTACTTTTCATTATCCTTGGCTCTTGCAGCCTGCTCCCCAAGATTCGGCCTTCACGGCCTGCTTCTCAGAATTCGGCCTTTGTGGCCCGCTTCCCATTATTTCGGCTCCTGCAGCCTGCTTCCCTTCAGCTTTTATAGCCTGCTTCCCAGATCCTGGCTTTTATAGCCTGCTTCCCAAAATTCGGCCCTCGTGGCTTGCTTCCCAACTTTGGCTCTCGCAACCTGCTTCCCCTCGGCTTTCACAGCCTGCTTCCCAGCTTTGGCTCTTGCATCCTGCTTACATTTGGCCTTCGTGGCCTGCTTCCCAAGTCTGGCTCTCGTAGCCTGCTTCCCAGAATTCGGCCTTCGCGGCCCGCATCCCATAACTTCGGCTCTTGCAGCTTGCTTCCCTAATATCCTCTCAGCCCTTTTGCGGTCTGCCTCCCTAATACCTTTACTACCACTACACGTATACGTAATAACAATATTTTCTTATGCAAAAAACAAATAAACAAAAATAAACAAACAAAAACATAAAACAACACCCAAAAAAAAAATAATAAAACAAACACACACACACAAAAGAAAACAGAAACAAAAGAAGAGAATACTTGATTGCCCTGTTTGCATGCTTGCTTAATATAGAATAATACACCTGCTTGAAATTTTCTAGGACCGTGTTTCCTTGCTAAATAATAATATCGCCCCGATTCCAGATGCACGGGTGTCACGGCGTACGCTCGAAGGGAGCCCGATTATGGCGAGTGCACACGTCAAGGGGAAGAGTCATGGCTGAATCGCTAAGCCCAACTCATAAAATGAACCTGAGGCAACACTCCCACACTTAGCACTTAATGTGTTCAATGGCCTTCGACTATAGGGATTGCCCGAATTTCATCTTAGCACTCTACGGAGACTTGAATTCCTGCACTCGCGTGAAAGGTAATCGTGAGGAAAAAGCTGCCTACCCCCACTGTAAAAAAAAGGGAGAGAGAAAAAAAAAAGAGAAAAAGAAAAGAAAAAAAGAGAGACACGTAAATCCGAGTAGCCGGGAATCCCCATTGAGACACATGAGAAGACTCGCGCGAAATGGTGAAGTGAATTATAATAAGGATGAAACCTATTAGCCGGGAATCTCTATTGAGACACATGAGAAGACTCGCGTCAAACGGTGGAATCCGTAATAGAATTATAATAAGGATGAATCCTAGTAGCCGGGAATCCCCATTGAGACACATGAGGAGACTCACGCCGAACGGTGAAATCCGCTACCAAAATAAACATGTGGGGGCTGTGTGAAGCTACCGAAAGTCGAAAGCCTGGAACTAATGTGTAGGCGCTAGAGTGATCCTCGAGTGTCACCAGGAAAACCTGCATATCCCTATGGTTAGGGCTCTTTGTTCACACATTTGCACTGCCACACCACATAGAATTGCCTCGGGTGAAATGCGTGAATTTAGGCTATACATGCAAGACGTGCGATATCCTCTTGACGGGTGCACCACCCCTTGATTGTGCCTCGCGGCCCGCACCGCATCTATAAATTACGGGCGACGTCCCTATCCTATCCCCTATAGAGGGAGCCGCCTTACTTATATTTATGTTATGCCTGCTAATGAATGCTTGCATGCTTTAAAAAAATGATAAAAAAAACAAAACAAAACAACATAAAAATAATACAAAAAAGTATAATAACAATAAAATAACAAGAATGTGCGTATGCAATAAACTCAATTTCGGCCATCGAAGCCTACGTTCCCAGCTACGACTCGTAGAGCTCAACCTTAGCCCCCATGGCCTACCTCTTGCCCTCGCGGCTCGTTAATCTCCCAACTTCGGCTCCCGCAGCCCGCTTCCAGCCATGTCTATTCTTGCCTCCCTCATCGGCCCCTGAGCCGACAGCTTTTAATCATCGGCCTTCGGGTCGACAACTTTTCAATTATTGGCTCCCATGCCAACAGCTTTTCAATCATCGGCCCTTGAGCCGACAGCTTTCAATCATCGGCCTTCGGGTCGACAGCTTTTCAATTATTGGCTCCCATGCCAACAGCTTTTCACTCATCGGCCTTCGGGTCGACAGCTTTCCAATTATTGGCTCCCATGCCGACAGCTTTCAATCATCGGCCCTTGTGCCGACAGCTTTTAATCATCGGCCTTTGCGTCGACAGCTTTTCAATTATTGGCCCCCATGTCAATAGCTTCCAATTATCGGCCGCTGTGCTGACAGCTCTTATATTATTGGCATCCACGCCAACAACCACCTGGAGTTCTTCAAAAAAAAGGGAAAAAAAGAGAATGGAAGAAGAGAAGAAGAAGGAAAGAAAAAAGAAAACACACAACAAAAAGAGAGAAGAGAAAAAGAAAGAAAGAAAGATAGCAAAAAGGGAAGAGAAGAAGAAGAAGAGAATAAGAGAAAAGAGAGAAGAAGAGACAAAGAGACCAAGAGGCAACAAACCAGGTCAGCTCCCGGCACCCTGTCGGCACTGACGAAGAGAAGAAGAGACCAACAAACCAGGAAAGCTCCCGGCACCTTGTCGGCACTGACGAAGAGACAAAGAGATCAACAAATCAGGTCACCCCCCGACACCCTGTCAGCACTGACGAAGAGACAAAGAGACCAACAAACCAGGTCAGCTCCCGGCACCTTGTCGGCACTGACGAAGAGACAAAGAGACAAAGAGATCAACAAACCAGGTCAGCTCCCGACACCCTGTCGGCACTGATGAAGAGACAAAGAGGCAACAAACCAGGTCAGCTCCCGACGCCCTATCGGCACTAACGAAGAGACCAAGAGATAACAAACCAGGTCAGCTCCCGACACCCTGTCGGCACTGACGAAGAGACCAAGAGGCAACAAACCGGGTCAGCTCCCGACACCCTGTCGGCACTGACGAAGAGACCAAGAGACAACAAACCAGGTCAGCTCCCGACACCCTGTCGGCGTTGATGAAGAGACCAAGAGATCAACAAACCAGGTTAGCTCCCGACACCCTGTCGGCGCTGACGAAGAGACCAAGAGACAACAAACCAGGTCAGCTCCCGACACCATGTCGGCGCTGACGAAGAGACCAAGAGATCAACAAACCAGGTCAGCTCCCGACACCCTGTCGGCGCTGACGAAGAGACCAAGAGACAACAAACCAGGTCAGCTCCCGACGCCCTGTCGGCACCGACAAAGAGACCAAGAGACCAACAAACCAGGTCAGCTTCCGGCACCATGTCGGCGTCGACGAAGAGAAGAAAAGACCAACAAAGCATGTCAGCTCCCGACACCATGTCGGCACTGACGAAGAGACAAAGGGACCAACAAACCAGGTCAGCTCCCGGCACCTTGTCGGCACTGACGAAGAGACAAAGAGATCAACAAACCAGGTCAGCCCCCGACACCCTATCGGCACTGACGAAGAGATAAAGAGACCAACAAACCAGGTCAGCTCCCGGCACCTTGTCGGCACTGACAAAGAGACAAAGAGATCAACAAACCAGGTCAGTTCCCGACACCCTGTCGGCACTGACGAAGAGATAAAGAGGCAACAAACAAGGTCAGCTCTCTTTTTTTGTTTTGTTTTTTCACTCTCTAGCAACCGAAAGAGAGGGGGAGAGACGATGCCAGTGTCGGAGTTGACGGGGGCGCCGTTGTTGGGCTCTGATACCAAATCTGACGCGGCGGCGATGTGGAAATAGATCGACGTCAACTCCTGGACACGAATGGGACTGGATAGGATGCTACCTCACGTAGCTCGGCCTCACGCCGGACGGTCTCACACCGGGCGACACTCAGACTCACAAAATGAGAAAGAGGGAAGGGAAGGAAACACAAAGGGGATGGCCCTTACGTGATTGCAATTCTTAAGCTTTCATTCATGCCTTAAACCATTATATGAGCCTCCTTTATACAGGAGGAGGCTATAGCAACCACACCCACAATCTTTTACAAATAGCATATATGTCCTTAGCCTTATAAAATAAACTCACCTACCCAACTTTTGACTTGGGGGTTTTAACCAAATAAAATACACAAAACACACATGTTTATTGACTATGACTTAGCCTAATAAGACGAAAATAAAAATACATGTACTAATACATGTATTTTACACATAATACACAAATACGTACAATACAAATACACACAAATAAATATTACGCCCAGGACGCCGAGTCTTCAAACGAGTCACCGAGCCATAAGCTCGGTGCAGTGGCGGTGCGGCGTCAGCTCCGAGCATTGGGCCCGGTGTCCCCACCACACGGACACCGAACAAGAACCACAACGAGTGACTAGCAGGGGTCACGCCCGTCGGCGTGGGTCCAACCGCCCCCAACCACGTGTACACACACAGACCATGCGTCCTAGGTCTTGCCCTCTGACCGATTTTCCCCCGTAGCTGGACTCTGGCTAACGACGAGGGGCCCGATGGAAACCGGTCTCAAACCGTCCTCAGGGTAGCCTCTTCACCACTACCTGGTGGGATCACATGGGTGTAAGTAGGCTACGACTAGTGGAGGGTCATTGGAGGAGTAGACTTTTGAGTCAACGGAAAATAACGTCCGAATCCGATGACGTACGGGGACCATCCCACGTACCGGCACCGTCACACGGCGACCACAGTCGGAGAAGGAACGGGACTCACAGCTCATGGCTACGCACACACCCTGGGTGAGAGTCGAGAAAACCCAAGTGACGCTAAGCCACTGGACTCTGGGTAGTCCTCTAGACGCACTACAGCCAAGGGTCCTTGAGTCAGAAGACTCGGGGTCAAGACCGTCGCACGCAACATCACAAGGTTGTCAATCTAGTCTAATCTCTAGGTCTAAAACCACGGTAGCACGCGTACCGAGGCAACTCACGAGCCGCCGAGACCATTCCCTTGGGAAGGGAACTCACAGGACTGAGGCTACACACACGGCCCACGCGGAAAGCACAGAAGCATGATTCCCAAGGCAACTTGCACACCACCAAGCTGCAGCCCAACTCAAGGAGAAGAGGGAAGCCTCCAACCCTAGACTGGACAACTGGGCTCGCAGCCCAATGTGGACACCAAAAAATTGCACACCGAGATATCATGCTCGGCCCGGCATCAACGACGGCACCGGGTGAAGAGGCCCCAGAGAGACTGGCCATCCGGATCCCCCAAATGTCCTCACTGCCGTGAAGCCATCTCCGGAGTCACGACAGTGAATAGAAACCAACCACCAAGAGCCCCACAATCCATGGGTCTCGAAGAAAATCAAACGGGCCACAACTCGTGCTCACAACGGGCTCAAAATTGCCCATTTAGCCGTTCGACGGTACGCCCAAGGCCCTTCAGCGGCACGCCCCTGGCCCCTCTCCAGTGGTACGCCCATGGGAGCCCTTCAGCGGCACACCCAAGCCCCCAGGCTTCAGCGGCACACCCCCAGGGAGGGCTTCAGCGGTACACCCCCAGGGGGTCTCCAGCGGCACGCCCTCAGGAGGCTTCAGCGGCACGCCCTTCGCAGGCCCTCAGCGGCACACCCCAATGGGCCTCAGCGGTACGCCCTCGAGCTGTTCAGCGGCACACCCCCTTGGGGGGCTTCAGCGGCACGTGATCATAGGCCCTCAGCGGCACACCCTCCGCCCTACCCAGCGGCACAGCCCTTTAGGCCCTCAGCGGCACGTCCCCATGGGCTTCTAACGGTACACTTCTGTGGGCCTCCCACGGCACGCTTTAGCAGCGTTCAACGACACGCCCTTTTGGCCCTCCTACGGCACACTTGTTCATTGCACTAGCGGCATAGCGTGAAGTCTTTTCAACGGCCAGACGACGTGGTGCCCATGCCCTATGCATCCTTGGCGCGCAGTAAGCTCTCTGAGGTGTCAGCCAACGGTTGGTCCACGCGGGCTACTCCCCTGGCAGCCAGGACAGGGGGAGTCAAACCCCATCATCACGAGCCACTTCCCGCCTCCGACGGCCGTGCTCGAAGGCTCCGGCTGCTGGGAGTATAAAGGCACTCCCATTCCAGGAAAAAAAGAGGGAGGAAGAGACAGAGACACGAAGAAGAGAAGAAGAGAAAGAGAAGAAGAAAAAGAGAAGAAGAGGAGTCTGCTGCTCCGACCACCACAGGCTGTGAGAAAAGAAGAGAAGAAGAGAAGGAGGGGAAGGAGCTCACGCTCTGTCCCTCTTCCCCGTTGTATTCCATTCCCCCTCCCCCACGCTATATTCTCTTTCTCTTTTCTCCTATCCATTTCCCTTTGCAATGTATGTGGCCGTTTGTGGCCCTTTTCCCTTTTGAATAAAAACCCCCTTTTGGGATCTTCTGTTGTCTCCGTCCGTTTGGGTATTTTGCATGCGTTTGATCGTGTTCTTCCTCCTCCTCGTCTTCCCCGTCGGTTTGGCCTCCGGCGATGACCTTTCCTCCTTGGCCTTCCCCCTTTCTTCAATCCCCAGTCCACCTGGCTAACCCCCACTCCTCATTCCTTTGCCCAGCCTCCCTAGCTTCTAGCCGTGCGTCCTGGCTAAGCCACTCGCTGATATACCATCAGCGGCCTTCACCGGCACGCTTCTATTAGCCCTCGACGGCACGCCCTCAACTGCCCTCAACTGCACACTCCTTGGCCCTCAGTGGCACACCTTTGGCTGCCCTCAGCGGCACACTCCTTGGCCCTCAGCGGCACGCCTTCAGCTGCCCTCAACGGCACACCCTTTGGCCCTTAGCGGCACACCTTCAGCCGCCCTCAGCAGCACACTCCATTTGGCCCTCAGCGGCACACTTTCCATCTCCTTCGCCGGCATGCCCTCTCGTGCCGTCCTTGCCTGGCACACCTGCCCTTCCTTCTTGCCCGATGCATTCCCCCCTCAGCCAGTCCTAGAGTAGGCTTCCATTCGCCGTTCCCTCCGAGTTTTCTGAGTTTTATTAAAGGTGTTGCCGCTCTCGGGCGCCCACCTCCAGTTGTCGGGTTCCGCCACTTCTCGTGGGCGCGCTCCCTGTATCTCCCTTACGCTCGGGTCAAGGGGAGATGCTGCCGAATTTTCGTTAGAAACGATAACATGTTGAAAAGATAAAGAGAAACAACTAACAAATGGAGTGATCACACGTTAAGAAGGACTAAAAGAAAGCAACAAACAAACGAAAAGAACAACGGTAAAATGTTTCAACCAATGCAAAGAACAATGCAATCAATTCAAAGAGAGCCAAATCGAACGATAACTAAACAACTTGAACATTCGTCCTCGTGGGAGAAAGAATAGAAACTGATCAAGAGAAGAAAAGACGAAACCTCTGTACACTTAATAAAATCAGAGAGGAAGAAAAGAAAAGCCTTAAAAGAACTAGAGGGAGAGTGGGCCTTCACCGGTACACCTAGTCCAGCCCTTCGCCGGCACGCCCCTAAGGGCCTTCCCCGGTACGCCCTGCCAGGCCTTCGCCAGCACGCTCCAACCGTCGCTTCCCCGGCACGCTCCAGCCGGCCCTTCCCCGGCACACTCGGCCATACCCTTCGCCGGCACACCTCCTCAGCCCTTCAGCGGCATAGTCCCCAGGCCCTTCAGCGGCACAACCCCCAGGCTCTCCAGCGGCACACTCCCAGCCCTTCAGCGGTACGCCTTTCTCTTAGCCCTCTAATGGCCCATTCTCTTTCCAGAAAATATGAGTAATAATAATAATAATAATAAATAATAATACATTCAAAAAAGAATAAATAAATAAGAATAATAAAGGAATAAGTAATAGTAATAATAAGCTTAAAAAATAACGATAATAATAATTAGATAAATAAATGATAACAAAGATGAATGAATAATAATAACAAACTCACCAAGAATGATAAATAAATAAATGATAACCCAGGATAAATAACAATAACAAATTTAACAAAACACGACAAGCAAACGAATGATAATAATAACAATAATAAATGAATAAATCACAAAAAAATAATAAATAAATAGCAATAACAAACTCATTCAAAGATATACATAAATCAACAAATAATAATAGTAAAACTCTAAGTAATAATAAAACGATGGTAAAATCCGCTTTGCAGTCCCGTCTCTCTCGTGACCCGGTGCTGAAGGAACAATAATGCCGCCCTCCTAGGTTGGGTCTGAATCTTGGGAATTATCCCGAAATAGCCACGACCTGATCTCGCCTCGGGCCGATATTCCGATTAAACCGGACTCGTTTCTTAGGCCGGATCCCTTCCGAGCCGCTACTAAAATTGCCGCACGTTTGGCAGACATTTGAACGGGTTCACCTCGATTTTCGCCGCGTTTCTATTATGGACTTATGTCCGAACATGAAAAGGCCCGTGAATGCCCGACGTGGCCGATGGCTCCCATCCCGACATGGTCGTAATCCGGCATTGCTCTGGGCCAATAGTTCATCAATTCCGACCCGTTCCCATTGGGATTCATTCCCGCTCTTTCACTGAAATTGTCGTGAACCCGGCATACATTTATACGGGGTTGTGCCTGTCTACGCCGTACCTTCAATACGGACCCTTGTCCGAATATCAAGTGGTTCGCAAGTGACCGACAGAAATCGGAATAGAACGAGACGGCTCCCGTCATCCCTGGACCCTACACATGGGGATATCAATAAGGCCTTCATGGGCTATGCTTGGACCTCGGGTCCGTCCCGATTATGGTCATTGTCTGACCCACACCCTCGGCCTATAGCTCGCTCCCTTCGAACATGTTTTGGTGTTGGAATCTAGTCCCGGGACTCTTCCCCGTTGCCCTCCGACACCAGGAAAACTAATGATGCCCACCCAAGCCTCGTTCGGACCACGGGAGGCGCCCCCGGTATGGTCTTGACTCGATCTTGCACCGGGCCAATAGATTTATCGGTTTCCTGCTACACTAACCGAGATTTGACCGAATGTTTTCGTTGTCTCAGAATAATAAACTTGCCGCATCCCCGCATGCATATGTTCCAGGTCCTCCCGCGACGATTACAATATTCTCAAGTCGAACTCCCGTCTGAATATTAAACGGTCTCCCGAATGACCGACACGTTTCGAACACCAGCTTCTCCGGACACAGGGCTTTTCAGCCGATTCAAGGGATATTCCCTCGTCGCCCCCTTGGCACCGGAAATATTAACGACGCTCATGCAAGTCTTGTTTCGACCGCGGGGGCCCCACCGCAGTATGGTCGCAGCGTGCTCTTGCACCGGGCTAATAGATTTACCGGTTTCCGATCACTCTAACCGAGGTTTAGCCGAACGTTTTCCGTTCTTCTGAACAATAAATTGCCATATCCTGGCATACATATGCTCCGGTCTTCCCGCGACGATCGCGCTTTTCCCGAGACGGACACTCGTCCGAACATTAAATGGTCAGCGCACGACTAACATGACCGCGAGTGGTTTTCTTCCCGCCCCCGCGCGAGGATTTCAATACCTCGTAATAGACCTTTCATGCAATTAATTTCTTGGCCATGAGGCCCTGAATCGGTGATTAATCAAGGGTGTTCCCTCGTATGGGGGATGTAAATGACGTCGTGACCTTTACGGCACGGCGGGTTTTAGTCCCAACCCGAATCACACAATCGTCTGACGAAGTCAGATCGAGCGCACCATGGGCTCTTCGGAGCCCGAATAAATTGTCACTTCTGTGACTGGCACGCCCACGCACTCAATAGACGAAACCACCTGAACAAGCGAACTAAAAGTGCGTCCACACCCAAGGCCTCCCACAGGACCTACTCGGGAATCACTTTTCGGAGAAACCGACGAGGCACTCCAACACATGGAAACACGAGTTGAGAACGCTACACCCGGGACTACAACGTACCACGACACCTGGCCCCGACGGCATGCACAGTATCCGTCAGGCCACTGGTTGGCACGTGGTTCGAGAACCACACACCTGAGACTCGAATCGGTCAAAACGGAAACATCGGGTTAGACTGGCGCATGTGCGGTTCACCCTGGGCCGCTCAAGGGATGTGCGGCTGGGGCACAGCCGCTCAAGAGACATGCGGTTAGGCAGGAGCCACACAAGGCCCTAATCGGACTAACCCCAAACGGAGGATGGACGGTTAGGGCTAGACCGCCCAAGGGGATGTGCGGCCAAGGATCGTCCGCACAACCCAACAGACCTACTCCAGTGCCGGTCAAAATGGTTTTGACCAAACCGCACAACCCAACCGACACTAAACTGTTGACCAAGGGTCAACTGGGATATGTGGTCAGCTCTTGGCCGCACAATCCCACGGAAGGACAGACGGCTGGGTACCAGCCGCCCATGGGGGAGAAATGCGGTTCTCACCTGGCCGCACATCACATGTGTGGTCTATCGTGCGATCGCACAACCCCAAAACCAAGAGAAGATGAACGGGCCAAAGGCAGCCGCCCGAGCGATGGACGGGCCCGGTTCGACCGCCCAACCATCACGGCGGGTAAACCCAGGGGGTCACCCGATCGCTGCCTTTCCACGCCCCGTTCGTGCCGAAACGAAGGGGATACAGCCACAACCACCCTGGCAATCACATGGACTCTGACCGGAGTCAAAACGACGCACGAATCTTGAGAAACGAGCGATTCTACCGAAGTTACCCAAAAAGGGTTACCGAGCTTCCCGGAGCTCTACTGGTCCAACGGGACCACCAATCGAGACGAAATCAGGGGGAAAAGAACGCTCTTGCCTCAAGGAATCCATTAACAGTAACCGATCTGGAAACCGTCGCCATTTCCCGACCGACCCTACAAAACCTACAAAACCATGGTTTCGCTAGAACGGACCAAAACTCAGCCATTTTCACATCGAACGACGTGCAATGGCAGGGAAAATGAGCAGAACGCAGCAGTGTTCCGTCACCCTACCTCCACCGAAGAAACAGCGCGCCAAAGCGACTAATCCACGCCAAAAATCGCCCGAAACACGAACGACGTCATCTCGGAATCCACAGAGGGATCACGCCCGCAACCGCCTCGATCCTCGCCCGCATCCTTGCCTACGCCGCCTCCACCTCGCCCCCGCCTTGCTCCGTCGGCCCTCCGAGAAGAGAGGGGAGAAAGAGAGCGTGAGAGAAGAGAGAGAAAGGGAGTTTATATAAGAAAATCCAGAAATTCTAAAAAATACCAAAAAATAGAAAATCACGTTTCTGCGATCCTCGGAACGCACCGATCATAACGGTATCACTCGCGCCTAGGTGAACGGCCCGGTTCACCCGCGACGAGGTTCCGAAGGAATTACCGAAACACACATCGGAATCGAAAAACACACGCGAAAAAGTCGCAGAACGCCTCCGGGCCTCCGAAAAAACTCCGGATCGCGTCGATCCAAACACGAATGATGTCCGAAACGAAATTTCGAACACAAAGGAGCCAGATACACCAGAAATACAGATTCGAGACCCAAGAAGAAGGATCCAAAAAATCGGGACATTACACCGAGTCTTGTGACTCAAGGACCGTTGGCTGAAGTGCGTCTAGAGGACTGTCCAGACTCCAGTGGCTTAGCGTCACTTGGGTTTTCTCGACCCTCACGCAGGGTGCGCATGTGGTCGTGGACTGTGAGTCCCGTCCTTCTCCGACTGTGGTCACTGTGCGATGGTGCCGGTACGTGGGATGGTCCCCGTACGTCGTCGAGTTCGGACGTTATTTTCCGTTGACTTGAGAGTCTACTCCGTAGTGACCCTCCACTAGTCGTAGCCTGCTTACACGTGTGTGGTCCCACCAGGGAGTGGTGGATAGGCTACCCTTAGAGACGGTTTGTGGACCAGTTTTCGTCGGGCCCTACGTCTTGCAGCCAGAGTCCGGCTGAGGGGAAAATCGGTCAGAGGGGCAGACCAGGGACGCACGGTCTGTGTGTGCACACGTGGTTGGGGGTGGTTGGACCCACGCTGACGAGCATGACCCCAGCTAGTCACTTGTTTGTGGTTACTTGTGCGGTGTCCGTGCCTTTGGTAGGCGCTACCACGTCAGGCAGTTCACTTGCGGTACGGTTTAAGACGTCAGGGGAAGCTACCGACTGTGCTTCTAGTGGGAGGTACTCCTGTCGAGTCGGGAGTGACAGACTGTCAGTCTCTCTGACTTTGACCTTCGGGTTTGGTCGTGTTGACCGTTGAGTTTCGGTTGTCTCGCCGTGGCGCGTGTGTATGTTCTCGTGCCGTAAGACTAGTGCTAGTAGCTTTATCGAGGTTGCGCCTTGTCGGTGTGGTGCCCGCGACCGGGTGGTCGAGGTTGCACCTTGGACAGCGTGTCCAGGTTGACCGTGTCCTGAGAGACAGACCGCTACGGTGCGATTACCGTGGATTTTTACTTCGGTAGGTGGTACTAGTGTGGTTCGGTAGCCTCGACTGTGAGATCGGGATGTGTTTTCTGGTGCAGTAGGAGTAGTTGTAGTGCCGAGTTTTGAACGGCCACCAGATTTACCGTTCCTGCTGTTACGTTTGCTCTTGTAGATTTCCTTTCTGCTACCGATGTTATTTCCGGGTGGGGTTCCGCGGGATCCCTGCTGAGTCTGTTTTGGAGACTCATTCCCTACTTTTCAGGTGTAGCGGTTCTTCCTCAAGGTTCGAGGGCGCTGTTCGGAGGTTCTCAATTGCCAGCTCGCTGGGCCGAGTGTTCACTTGGCATGTGGTACGTTTTACTGCTTTAGACTGTACTTTCTGTTAGACTAGACTCTGTTGTAGCTGTAGTTGTTTATTTATTTCTGTTAATTGTTGGACTGGACTCTGTTGTAGCCACCATTCCACAGCACCAATCGGCCCCTAGGCCGACCAAGGGCAAACGGGCATGGGTTCCCAAAGCAGCCCGGGTCACTTCACCAACCCGAGCAGGGCCCGGCACCTTTCGCCCGGCAAGGGCTCAACAAGAATACGAGGTCAAGACATCAGCCCCCGTCTATCAACCGTCATTGGTCACACTGGCCCCGTCGGAGAACACCCGCCGTCGACACCGCCGACGTCCTATCAGGCTGCCCGCTGCCCGTGCGGAGCCTGTAGCCCACACGCCAGTTGCTATCAATAGGGCAGTATCACCCGCCTCTCCTCCTGATCAAGACTGGGAAGGAATGGAGCAGGCCGTGAGAAATAACTTACGGGTCCCGGGGAGCACTCCTCTGGGTCGTCAAAGACTGCTGGGGGCAGTAGCCTCCGCATTCGAAGAAGAAGAAATCCGACCCGTGCCTAGTGCCGAGTCGAGGAACTGCTCTGAGGAGCGCTATCAGTCCCCGCTGAGGGAAGAGGTGAGGCCGCGGGGATCGGTATTTGACAGATTGGTCTTCCCAGGCAAGCCGTCGAGAAGAGCGACAGGAAGAGGCGGGGACCTAAGGGTCTATACCTGCAACATGGCAGGAGTATTTGGCCAGTATGGGGCCTTACCGACTGAACCTGAAGAAATGGCCAGGCTTGCGACAAGGCCAGGTGCTCTCACCAGAAGAGGGAAAGCAGCAACTGAGAAGACACAAGCGCACACTGAAGAAGCTGACTATGGGGAGTCTTCGATGGCCCTGGCTGCCAATGTCGTCACTGAAGGCACCACGGGAGGGCCATCAGTGTCGTACGAGGAGACGCCAGCTGAAGAAAGAGGGGGCACCCCTAGCCTCTCCATGAGTGACCCAGCTGTATTACTTATGATGCTGCAATATCAAAGGGAGATCGAGTTGATAAGGAAGCAGTTGACCGATAGAGCTGCTCAGCCCTCGACATCCGGGCAAACCGAAGCATTACCAGAGACCCCTGGAGGCAACGGTCAGGCCTCAGAAGCTTCTCCGCAGGCGATGGTGTCTCCACCGCTCCTCAGCTACACCGGAGGCATACCCCTGCATCAGCTACAGCATACAACTCCGGCCCCGCCACAGAACTTGCCGTTCCAGGGATCCACCATTGCACCTCAGGCGACAGTGTTAACAATGCCACTGGCACAACCGGCTCATTTTTACCCGAACCCGGTGGACCCAGCGACGGTGAACAGACTGATGTTGGAACAGATGATAGACATGAAGCTGGCAGAAAGGAGTGATAGTGATCGCACGCCCTTTGATGTGTATCGGGTACCTTATTCGGCACACTATGCTGCGAGGAGGTTCCCGGCCGGCATCACCAAGCCGCCGAAATTTGAGAAGTTTAATGGGCAAGGGTCTTCTAGGGAGCACATTGCCTACTATGTGAATGTTATGGGGGATTTAGCTGCAGATGAGGCCTACCTCCTCAAATTCTTCGGCTCGACACTTACCGGGCTTGCTTTTGAGTGGTATTCGAGCTTGCCCGCTGGGTCTATTGCAGACTGGCCCGACATGTAGAAGAAATTCAAAGAAAGGTTCTATATAGCTGAGCGGGAGGTAACCGTGGCAGAACTCTATGTCACGAGACAAAGAAATGATGAGTCAGCTCTCGACTACATAAAGAGGTGGAGAAATCTCAGTATGAGATGTAGACGTCCCCCGCATCAGGAGGATGCAGTGTAAATTTGTAAACAGAACCTGAAGAAGAAAATCCTTGAGAGGATGATCGGCGCAGAGGTGCGGTCATTTGACCGTCTAAACAACATAGTAGCAGAGATCGAGGCGTTCCTTGCTCGATACTCCTCTACCCCAGTCACCTCAAGCCAGAGGGCCAGGCAGGCCGAAAAGAGACCAACACCGCCAGAAGTCCACACATTGGACTTCGAAGCTTTTGAGAAACAGATAGAGAAAGCCAAGGAGACGGCCAATCCTCCTCCAGCCAGGTCTATTGAGCGGCGGGAAGGTCCTTCCCAGTGGGAGAAGATGAGGAATAAGTTATATTCTTTTCTCGAGAAAAGTCCCGGATCTTGTTTGAATGGGCCACCAGATACAACAAAATCACGCTGCCAGAACCGATGAGGCCCGGTGACATAAAGTAGAAGGACGATCCTTGTTTCTGCCCTTACCATCAGATGCTAGGGCACACTATCGAGGAATGTTACATCTTCAAGGGTGTCATTGAATCTTTGATCAGGAAGGGAGAGCTGGATATGGGGGCGCACAAGATAGACCCTCCATAGCCGCACGAGATGTCGAGCCTCGGTACTAGTGTCAACATGGTGTCTTTATACCAGCAGCTACCTGAAGAATGGGCGGAGGCCAGCACAAAGGCCACTTATGAAGCTTTCGTCATGGCGCTGGCTCAAGATCAAGGAGGCTGGCAGACTACGCTGACGAGGAATAGAAGAAGAAGGAAAGCTCCCCGGCCCACACCGGAGGTCCACATAAGGGGTGTCACACCCCGACTAGCACCGCCACTAGTGACGCCTATTTGGCATGACATAGCCCCCCGGCTGGTCATGAGGCGCCCCACTTACAACAAGAAAAAGCACGTCCCGATGCGGGTGCACAAAGAAACCAGTCCTGCAGTGGAAAGACTCCAGGCCATTATTGATGGGCTCGAAGATTACGAGCAGCCCGAAATCTAACTGGTGGAGCTGAAGGAGTATGTCCCTTGGAAGGAGCTCGAGTCACTTAAACTAGCTCCGGAGGCAGAAGCCGAGGCGAAGGAAGAACCTCTCTTGTAGGGTGAACCTCCCCGAGGCCAGCTGCCAATCACTAAAGAAAAGAAGAGAAAGAAGCAGTGAAGGCCCAGAAACAAGAAGAAGAGCGGGGTTGTTCTCTCTTGCAACACCCTCTCAGCATTATTTGACACTGCCCTCTCCCTGGGGGAAGAAGAGCAAGAGTCGCCCGTTGAACCATCGGAAGTGAATCAGGCAGAAGCATCTACCTCCCAGCATGCCACTAGGTCGGGAAGGAAGTGGGGACGCCCTCCTCAGGCCAACCATAACATCCTGCTCAGGGGAGAATAGCCATATCATATCCCTGAACCTAGGGTCCAAGGCATGGAGATTCTCCCTCCCTCGGGTCTTTACCCCGGAGAGCCGGTTGGCCAGAACATACCTTCATTTATCGAGTTTCTCACGACTCAAGGGGAAAGGCAGTCATGCCCCCGCAAGTCTCAGCGGGCCAAGGAAGCAAGTAGCCTCTCGGCCCCGCTGGCAGTAATTCCTTCTCGGTCAAGGGAAGAATCTGACAACATCCCGAGCCTTGCCAAGTTCATGCAAGAGAAGGAAGTGACCCAACAGGCCCCGCAAGCTCAAGTGACACCTGACCCGGTGGAGGAAGCACCCGCTGAGCCGGCTCCCTAGGCCCAGACTGGGGGCAGGCGCAGTAGGGCCGAAGAGATGAAGTTGCTCGAGGTCCGAGCTAGCAATAGAATAGTCAAGCACCTGAAGAAGATCCCGGCCAGGTTCACCGTCTGGGAGATCATGTCCCTAGATGAAGAGACACGGCGGGCCGTCATCGCAGCACTCCAGACACCAGCATATGTGGAAGCCTGCCTTGCAGAAATGTCACCCGAGGTAGCTGTGGCTTTTACAGAAGAAGATATGCTCCTACCTACCTGCAGTCACAACAGGCCACTCTACATGAGGGGGCAGTTGAATGGGCATCCCATCAATAGGGTATTGATTGACCCCGGGGCGGTGGTGAACATACTCCCCTACCGGATATACCAGAAACATTACTTTGATGTACACTTGATCGAGGTCAAGAACGTTAAGATTGCTGGATTCAACTAGAAGTGCAAGGTCCCCATGGGAATTGCAGAGTTAAACCTCTCTCTTGGCGATTTCAAAACTAAAGTCTAGTTTCATGTCATTAACTCCAGCACCTCCTACAAAGCATTGCTCGGCCGACCGTGGCTACACCAAAACAGGGTAGTGCCGTTTACACTGCACCAATGCATCAAGTATCCCAGCAACGGAAAGGAGGAGAGGATCTTTGCTGACCTTCACCCTTTTGAGGTGTTCGAATGCCATCTCTCGGACGCCAATTTGTATTTAGAGAAGCCGAAGCAAGCTCCCCCAGTCACCCTGGACAAGGGAAAGAATAAGGCGGAGCCCGACAGCTGGTTCCCTCCACCGTCGCCAGGCTATGTGGCTCCCCGTCAAGTGTCATTTGTTTCTGGGGCAGAGGGAGTATTCAAAGCCACTCCCCTTCCCATCTACCCTGCACCGGGGTTGTCGCACCTCGAAGACTTGCTGGGGGACATCAGGGTCCCGTTCGGGGTTATCAAGCCTCTCGCAGAAGTTGACTGCCGAGTGGTTGAACCATTGAATACCTTTGAGGTGCCTAACTCTGGAGGACGATCTACTATTTTCTATGTGGCTGATGAGCACCCGGTCAGGGGGGACGATGATTGTAAACTCCCGACGAACTGCATGACCCACTCATCCCGATCACGGGACTGTCTGACATAACCGGCCGCGTAGCCAGAATGACTAGAAAACAAGGGATCCCCTTTTGCCAGCTCTCCAGTCGGAAGGACATGTTCAAGAAGATGTGGAACCCACCAAACCTGGACCGGAAGTTGCTGCAAATCACCAGGCACCCGGGATTAGGTTTTTCATTAGAAGACTCCTACGAAGCCGACGTCATATCAGTCTCAGCTTCGGATGGCAATAGCCTCACAAGCGTCGCAGCTCCACAAGAAGTTGAACGTCACCCGCGCCTCAAACCTCCGGCTGATGAAGAACAGGATGAAGAGGTATTCCAATGGAATCCACCTCCCTGCAGGAATAAGGGGAAGGCCTCATCCTCCTCTGAAGGACCAACCCCGAATGACTACAGCAGCGGTGCGCCATTACCCTCGTCTGACACTGATGTAAATGATGGGGAAGCAAGCCGGACCCCGGGCCTCCCTCTGTGCGACTCTACCATATTTGCCCTATGCTATCAACAGTAGCGAGAAATTGAAATGTTGAAAGCTCGCTTGGCTGAAGTGACTGCACTCGTGTCCGACCTCATCAGGGGCAACCTTCGCCAACAGAGCATCGGCACGCACCAGTCCCTGAGCACCGTCCCGAATGCCCCCGCGCACCTGAAGAGGGAGGCTGGGGATGTGGCCACTCCCCCGGCCAGACGGTCGGCCGAGCGAAACCCTACACTACGGGAGAGGATGCAGAGACCCTACTCTTTCCCGAGGAATAAAACTCAAGGAATTTTTGAGTGGGCTTGCTACTATGGCAAGGTCTCCCTCCTAAAGTCCAAGAGGCCGCAAGATGCTCGCAAAAGCGGTGACCCCTTGTTCTGCCCCTATCACCAGATATTGGGCCACTCTATCGAAGATTGCTACGTCTTCAAGGATATTACTCAAGACCTGATTGAGAAAGATGAGCTCAGAATGGGAGATTATGTGGTGGCTCCGCCACGCCCCCATGTGACAGGCAGCCACGAAAGAAGTGTTTACATGGTGTCGGTCCAGCACCAGATTTTTGAAAATGCAGCTGAGAACGGGCAGCCTCGGCCGCTGGCGGAGAACCATCCCCTGGTGCGGCAATCCGTCACTTCGGCCCCTGTTAGAGCCATCTATGATGATTACCAAGAAGACCCTGGAGAAATCCTTTACTTCTCAGCACAGAAGGACCCCTCGAAGCCATGGCCCGCGAGCCCGGAGGCAGGGGATGCCAGCAAAGTCTCATTGTCCGACGAAGCTGAGCAGGGTGACACCTATGGCGTCCTTGAAGCAGAAGATGGTGAAGATCAGGATTTCGTCGACCTGTTGCCGGCACCGCCGGAAATTGAAGATGGCGGCCAGGCAACGGTAGATGAGCTTGTTGAAATTAACTTGGGCACAGAGGGCAACCCCAGGCCGACCTTTCTAAGTGCCCTTCTTCCTCTACAAGAAAGAGAACAATATATCAAATTGCTGCAAGAGTTCCGGGATTGTTTTGCCTGGAACTACAAGGAGATGCCCGGCCTAAGCCCCGGCGTGACCCAACATATTCTGGCCATCGACCCCAAGGTGGAATCAGTGAAGCAGTCTCCCCGGCGCATGAGGCCGGAGTTGATAAACCAAATTAGCAAAGAAGTCGACAAGCTCATAGATGTTGATTTTGTAGCTGAAAACTAGTATACCACCTGGTTGGCCAACATTGTACCGATGAAGAAGAAGAACGAACAGATCAGGATTTGCGTGGACTTCCGCGACCTGAATAAAGCCTACCCAAAAGATGATTTCCCGGTGCCCATCACCGAAGTCATGATTGATGCAACTACTGGCCACGAGACCTTGTCCTTCATGGACGGATCGTCCGTCTATAACCAAATCTGGATAGCTGAGCACGACCGAATTCACACGGCCTTTCGGTCACCCAAAGTGATATTCCACTACAAAAGAATGCCCTTTGGCCTCAAGAACGCCGGCGCTACTTACCAGCTGGCGATGACCAAAATATTTGACAAGCTGCTATACGACAAAGTCGAATGCTACATTGACGATTTGGTAGTCAAGTTGAAGAAAAGAGGAGATCACCTGAAGGACCTTAGCGTCATCTTTAAGAGACTCCGGCAGTACGACCTGTAAATGAACCAGATGAAGTGTGCCTTTGGCGTCTCCAGTGGGAAGTTCCTTGGCTTCATTGTTCGATATAGAGGGATCGAGATCGATCCTTTCAAGATAAATGCCATCCAGGAGCTACCTCCTCCGAAGGACCTTGGAGAGTTAAGATCCCTTCAAGGCCAGCTGGCTTACGTCCGAAGATTTATCTCCAACCTATCGGGGCACTGTTAGCCATTCCACATATTAATGATGAAAAATGCACCATTTGACTAGAACCAGGAATGCCAGAAGGCCTTCGATCAGCTGAAGGACTACTTAAGGACCCCGCCTGTGCTGGGGGCACCTGTCAAGGGGAGGATGCTTATTCTATACATAGCCGCCACCGAATGTTCACTGGGGGCAATGCTCGCCCAGAACAATGACGAGGGAAAAGAGCAGGCTCTCTACTATCTTAGCCGAAGGCTATTGGGGGCAGAAGCAAAATACACCCCGATTGAGAAGGTCTGTCTCGCCTTGGTCTTCGCAGTCAAGAAGCTGAGGCATTACATGCTCTCCCATGAAGTGAGCCTGATCTCCAAGGCCGACCCAGTTAAACACATTCTCTCCCAGCCAGTCCTAAAGGAACATCTCGGCAAGTGGGCCGTGCTGCTAATGGAATTTGATATCACCTACGTGCCGTAGAAGGCCATTAAGGGTCAAGCCGTGGCCGAATTCTTCGTGGCACATCCTGTGTCTGAGGATTCCCCACTAGCTACAGAGTTGCCTGAAGATGAGACACTGGAGGTGGACCAAGTCCAACAGATTTCCTGGCAGCTGCACTTTGATGGAGCCTCGATAACGGAAATGACCCCGTTGTTGACACCCGTTTTATACCCATAAGTCGGGTCATCTCCTTATTCATTCAATATGATGCTCCGAGTTGTTCGCTTTTCATTGAGTCTCCTGATCAGTTGAAGCCTGTTTCTTGAGTCTTCTTCTAGATAAAGAATTGGCTCCCGGTAGCATTTCGTTGGATAAAGCTTAGTAAAACCCTTCCCTATATTCTTGAATCTCAATGCTAAATGACGGTCCCAGACAGGTGCGTCACTTCCTTCTAACGGATGGATCTTAGACCGTTACTCTTTGAAGAGTCCTAAGGCTTAAGGCCACGTGTTCAGTGCTTATCTTGTTGAATCCACGTTGATAATAACGGTCTGTCGTGCAGCCGTTGTTTCCTTATAACGCCCTATGCTTTGACCGTCATTTCATAGAAGAGTCCAGCTTGTTGGGGCTTCTTTCCGTTGATCTTATCACTTTGGATAAGGTAGCAAATAGCGGTCGTTCCTTGGTGCGTTACTTCCAAGTGGCGGTCTATCGTACAGCCGTTACTTCTTTCCGGGAGTCCTGGCAGTTCAGGCCTTTTCTCTGCTACTCCGTGTTTGAGATAAAAACGTGGATTGACCTTATCTCTTTCTAATCCGATCCTCAGGACTTCCCGTTTGTTTCTTTGGACTCTTGGTGATATTATCCTCAAGGATCTGCTAAGACTTATCCCTTTTTCGTGCTGAATTATCCTCTACTCGACCTACGAGTTTTGAGGGTCTATAAATAGAACCCTTGAATTCATGGCAAGAAAGGAGGAGATTTTGATTCACGACGAAGTGCTGCCGAACCCAGGAGCCATCTTCATCCAGGAGGAGCTGCTTCCCACGTCCATCCATCTTCCAGTCAAGGGAGTACTTTTGTTTTGATCTTTCAAGTTCATCTTTGCATGCTTGAGTTCTTCCTTGGTTTTTCTCCAAACAAAGCATTGTCCCTCCTCCTCCTCCACGTTTTTTTTACTGTTCTAAGCATACAAACATCCTCCCAACTTTTAAAAACGCCCAGAGGGGTTAAAAAACCAAAACTCCCCGGTAATTCCCTCTCCTTTTGATGTTCTTAAGTTCTTTAAGAATTGATGCTATGCTTGCAAAGAGGGCTGATTGAGGTTGTCTTGTCTTGTCTTTCTACTTCTTTGGCAGGTTTACAGGTTCATTAGCACGAGGCCCAAGTCTTCTAGCCGGCTGGAAGAGTTGGAGTTAAAAGGATTCAAGCTTTACTACTGCAGATTATCTGACGGTCTGGTGCAGGAGCGTCACTTTATTCTGGCGGTCTAGGGTGAGACCGTTACTTACAAGCAACGCATGGGTCTCTGGCCGTTACTTTCAAGCTGATCTGCAGGCTTTCTTTGGTTTTCTCTCCCGTGGGCGGGTGCTTCATCCACCTATTTCCAAGGTATATTCGAGTCTTTGACTTGTGTTTACTTTGGTGGCGATCACATCTTTCCTTGGTACTGGGCAATAGCTATTTCCTTCATCACATCTTTATTTCCTTGCTTGTTCCATCCCTAGTGGTGTGTTTTTATTTACTCCTTGCTCCACGCCCCGGCGTGTGTTTTTCCTTTTCCTTAGCGTAATTTGATTGAGATAGCATGCCCATGCTAGAGCTAGCTATGATTGCCTAGGTTCATGTTCACATGTTCATAGGTTTGAGCAGATCTTTGATTGCTTGTTTGTCATCTTGCCATATTACTTAGCAAACCTCATAAGTAAGATCAAAGATAGGCAAATAAATATCAACACCCGTCCAGACGTACCAAAGTACGGGCAGGGGCCGGCATCATCCTTAAATCCCCGGAGGGAGAAGTATTGCATACATCTTGTTCTATCAATAAACCTTGCACAAATAATGAGGTAGAGTATGAGGCTCTGATCATCGGTCTCCAAGTCGCTTTACAAATGGAGATTAAAATGCTGCAAGTATTTAGCGATTCGTTACTAGTCGTCAAGCAAGTCCAGGGACAGTTTGATGTCCGAAAACCTGAGCTACTCCCTTACCATGCTAAAGTGAAGCGGCTCATGGAGCAATTCTACCTTATTGAGATAGGCCATGTTGCCAGGGGAGAAAATGCACAAACCGATGCACTGGCAAAGCTGGCAAGCTCATTAGCACATCCTCCGGCAGCTCTCCCACGGTAATTGCCGCTCCTCTCAGCCCCAAACTCTCCTGCAGCACCGATCTCGCGAGCTGGGAAGAGGACTGCCCCGGCCTGATCAGATCTAGCCCGAGCAGCTGCTGTGCTATCTCTCGGTAGTCCCCGTACGTCCATCCAGTCACTGCGGAGCCGTGGACTCTCAATCCTGTAATCCTCGCTATGTCTTCCAATGTGGGGATCATGTGGCCCCACGGGAAGATGAAAGCTCGGCTGATCGGGTCCCATCTCTCGTGCAGTGCGTATTGCAGTGGCGTATCCATCCGGATCACCTCGATGCTAAGCACCTCGGCGAATCCCATATCGGTGAGTCTCTCTCTCTGGTAGTCGGGCAGTGCCTGGTACACCGCCCGGATCTGAAGCCAGGAAATCCGTGATCTCCTCTTTCCTTGCATTTGCATATTAGATCATTAGTTTGCATCATGTAATCATTGCATAAACATCCATAATTTAAAACAAAAACAAAAATTTGAAAATTAAAAACCCTGAAAAAAATAGTTTAATTCCCTGGTAGAAGTGACGGCCTTGGGTTGGGGCGTTACTTGTCTCTGACGGCCCTAGCTTGGAGCGTCAGGGGAATGACGGTTGCTGGCAGGACCGTCACATTCTCTGCGTTTGGGAATTTTTTTCCCTACATTCTCGTGGTCTCCCACTGTGGCCAAATGGCCTACAATTGTTCCTAATGGGTTCGTGGACCCATTTCTATCCTTATCCCCCACATACATCCATAAATAAACACAAAAAAAATCAAATTTGAAAAATTAGGGCGGAGGGCCTACCTCGTGGTCCATGGCTCTCTTCTTCTTCTTCTTTGGTTCCTTGGGCTCCTCTGCACCCAAGGGAACTTCCCCCTCGTCCCCCGTAGTCGTGGGAACTTCTTCTTCTTCCGTTTGATCTCCCCTCGTTGGTTGTTCCTCTTCTACCGGCGGGATCACCTCCCGTTCAATCCGGCGGTGAAGCCGCCGTATTGCCATCCTTTTCCCTCTCTCTCTCTTCTTTGGTGGCGGCTGGGGTGCCTCGTCGCCGGCCATTGGAACAATGGGGACGGTGGTCGCCGGAGCTCTCGGTTTTTTGGGTTTTGGGCGTTGAGTGTTTGAATGAACGGGCCGTGACTGTTCGGTTGTTTTTTTTGAAATCTCAGGAGATGTGACGGTCTATCGACCGGCCGTCACATCCTCCTGACGCTCCAGTCTGAGGCCGTTACATGTATTGAACTGTTTTATTGAAGAATGTGAATCGCCTCGATTATGACGGACTGGGTGTGATCCGTTGCTTGATGTGACGCCCCTACATCTGACCGTTATATGCTTGCAAGTTTCTTGATAAATTGGAAGGTCTAATTAATGCTTGAACAAACCCTATTGTCCATATGATGTTCCTATTTGATGCTTCTTATGGTTATGCCTAATTCTTATCATGATTATTGGCCGGCTAACCTATCTTTCATGAAGGATTCTAAGCAAAAATCATGCTTGGCCGTCCGTCAGGCAGGTAAGTCAGGTATTGTATATCATTCCCTCATTCCCTTAATGCATTACTATATGTTACTTGTGATATATTACCTCGAGAACCGGCTGGTCATTCATGTGTCCTGGGATCTGATGTTCCCCTTAAACAAAAATGATGATGATCTAAGTTCACATGATTAATCGTTGGATAGGCCGTTAGGTTGGAAAATTTGGGGACGATGGTTCTGTCTTGCACGCCGTGGTTGCAGATGGTGTCCTGATTCTGATTACTCCAATCTAGCAATATTATTCTCGAGTATTTGCTATTTTATCTTTCTTTGCATTTGTCTTGAAGATTTCTTTTTCCTTTAGCCCAGCATGCATCATACGCATTCTTTGAGCATTCGTGAAGCTTTATCTGTTCAAGATATCTCAGTGATGGTGAACAGCTGTGTTCTTAATCCCGAATAAGGAGAATCATTCCACTCTGAATTAGAAGGTTTCCTTCGATTTGCTCGCTTGATCCGGTTCACTGAAGATTCCTGTCTGGAGTTTAGTTTCTTTCCTTTCCGTTGCCTCCGGCGGCTAGCCGTGTTTCCTTTCCTTAGTTAATTAATTCCTCCAGACTTGCATCCTTTGGTTGGCTATTTCCTTGTGATCAATTTGAAGTTTTCCAGAAAATTCTTGTCGCTTTTTGGTAAAGAACGGGTGTCTTTTACCTTAATGCCCTCTTTTTGGTACACTCCGCTTCATCTCCGCTTCATCTCCATGTTCCATTTCACTTCCGCTTCACCTCCGCTCACTCCCCTGCAAAGAGGACGTTAAGGAGGGGCATCTGTTGACACCCGTTTTATACCCATAAGTCGGGTCATCTCCTTATTCATTCAATATGATGCTCCGAGTTGTTCGCTTTTCATTGAGTCTCCTGATCAATTGAAGCATGTTTCTTGAGTCTTCTTCTAGATAAAGAATTGGCTCCCGGTAGCATTTCGTTGGATAAAGCTTAGCAAAACCCTTCCCTATATTCTTGAATCTCAATGCTAAATGACGGTCCCAGACAGGTGCGTCACTTCCTTCTAACGGATGGATCTTAGACCGTTACTCTTTGAAGAGTCCTAAGGCTTAAGGCCACGTGTTCAGTGCTTATCTTGTTGAATCCACGTTGATAATAACGGTCTGTCGTGCAGCCGTTGTTTCCTTATAACGCCCTATGCTTTGACCGTCATTTCATAGAAGAGTCCAGCTTGTTGGGGCTTCTTTCCGTTGATCTTATCACTTTGGATAAGGTAGCAAATAGCGGTCGTTCCTTGGTGCGTTACTTCCAAGTGGCGGTCTATCGTACAGCCGTTACTTCTTTCCGGGAGTCCTGGCAGTTCAGGCCTTTTCTCTGCTACTCCGTGTTTGAGATAAGAACGTGGATTGACCTTATCTCTTTCTAATCCGATCCTCAGGACTTCCCGTTTGTTTCTTTAGACTCTTGGTGATATTATCCTCAAGGATCTGCTAAGACTTATCCCTTTTTCGTGCTGAATTATCCTCTACTCGACCTACGAGTTTTGAGGGTCTATAAATAGAACCCTTGAATTCATGGCAAGAAAGGAGGAGATTTTGATTCACGACGAAGTGCTGCCGAACCCAGGAGCCATCTTCATCCAGGAGGAGCTGCTTCCCACGTCCATCCATCTTCCAGTCAAGGGAGTACTTTTGTTTTGATCTTTCAAGTTCATCTTTGCATGCTTGAGTTCTTCCTTGGTTTTTCTCCAAACAAAGCATTGTCCCTCCTCCTCCTCCACGTTTTTTTTACTGTTCTAAGCATACAAACATCCTCCCAACTTTTAAAAACGCCCAGAGGGGTTAAAAAACCAAAACTCCCCGGTAATTCCCTCTCCTTTTGATGTTCTTAAGTTCTTTAAGAATTGATGCTATGCTTGCAAAGAGGGCTGATTGAGGTTGTCTTGTCTTGTCTTTCTACTTCTTTGGCAGGTTTACAGGTTCATTAGCACGAGGCCCAAGTCTTCTAGCCGGCTGGAAGAGTTGGAGTTAAAAGGATTCAAGCTTTACTACTGCAGATTATCTGACGGTCTGGTGCAGGAGCGTCACTTTATTCTGGCGGTCTAGGGTGAGACCGTTACTTACAAGCAACGCATGGGTCTCTGGCCGTTACTTTCAAGCTGATCTGCAGGCTTTCTTTGGTTTTCTCTCCCGTGGGCGGGTGCTTCATCCACCTATTTCCAAGGTATATTCGAGTCTTTGACTTGTGTTTACTTTGGTGGCGATCACATCTTTCCTTGGTACTGGGCAATAGCTATTTCCTTCATCACATCTTTATTTCCTTGCTTGTTCCATCCCTAGTGGTGTGTTTTTATTTACTCCTTGCTCCACGCCCCGGCGTCTGTTTTTCCTTTTCCTTAGCGTAATTTGATTGAGATAGCATGCCCATGCTAGAGCTAGCTATGATTGCCTAGGTTCATGTTCACATGTTCATAGGTTTGAGCAGATCTTTGATTGCTTGTTTGTCATCTTGCCATATTACTTAGCAAACCTCATAAGTAAGATCAAAGATAGGCAAATAAATATCAACACCCGTCCGGACGTACCAAAGTACGGGCTGGGGCCGGCATCATCCTTAAATCCCCGGAGGGAGAAGTATTGCATACATCTTGTTCTATCAATAAACCTTGCACAAATAATGAGGTAGAGTATGAGGCTCTGATCATCGGTCTCCAAGTCGCTTTACAAATGGAGATTAAAATGCTGCAAGTATTTAGCGATTCGTTACTAGTCGTCAAGCAAGTCCAGGGACAGTTTGATGTCCGAAAACCTGAGCTACTCCCTTACCATGCTAAAGTGAAGCGGCTCATGGAGCAATTCTACCTTATTGAGATAGGCCATGTTGCCAGGGGAGAAAATGCACAAACCGATGCACTGGCAAAGCTGGCAAGCTCATTAGCAGTCCCGCCTGATGGATCTCTTAGCATCAGGGTGGTGAATCAGTGCCAGGTGCCTAGCATGATAGAAGAACTAGAAGAAGAAGAACTGGAGGTCGCTGTAGCAGAAGCCGTCGGCCTGCCTGACTGGAGGGACCCTCTTATGCAATGGTTTAAACACCAGCAACTGCCCAAGTAGAGAGAAGAGAAGATTAAGCTGATCAGAACAAAGAACTCTTATGAGGTTTGGAACGAGATCCTATTCCGAATTATGGCGGATGCCAGACGGAAGGTGCTCCTGTGATGTCTATCCACTGAAGAAGCTTGGAAAGTCATGAAAGAGGTCCACGCCGGGACAGCCGGTGCACACCAGGAGGGACCGAAGATGAAAATTGAAATAAAGAGGCTCGGCTACTACTGGCCGACAATGTTTGATGACTGCTGCAAGTACGCCAAGTCTTGTCAGAAATGCCAGGAGCATGCCACGGTGCCCAGGAGGCCACCCGTGCCGCTACACCCGACATTACCCAGCTGGCCTTTTGCCCAGTGGGGAACAGACGTCGTGGGTCCACTACCCGCGTCATCCGCCGGGTGCAAATACATTTTGGCGGCAACTGACTACTTCTCCCATTGGACGGAAGCCGTTGCTTTTAGAGAAGTAACTGGGGAGATCGTCGCCAGATTTGTCCGTCGCAACATCATATTCCGGTTTGGAACTCTGAACCAAATTATCTCAGATAATGGGAGCCACTTCCGTAACTAGAAAGTCTACCGGCTAGCAGAAAAATACAAGATCGACTGGAGGACGTCAACCCCCTACAACCCGCAAGCCAATGGTCTGGCCGAAGCTTTCAACAAAACTCTTTGTACTCTCCTCTCCAAAATTGTCAATTCTAACAAGAGGGACTGGGAAGAAAGAATGTATGAGGCCCTTTGGGCATATCGAACTGTTTACAAAATCCCGACGGGCTGTTCACCTTTTTCCCTGGTATATGGCTCAGAGGCGATCGTCCCCATCGAGCTAGAGATACCCTCCCTTCGGGTTGCAATCCAACACGGGTTGGTCCGAGAAGACCAAACAAATGTCGAGCGAAGGCTCGAAGAGCTCTCCAGCCTTGAGGGGAAGCGGCTCCAAGACCAGCAGAACATCTGGGTCTATCAGGCCCGCATAGCTCGCGCCTTCGACAAGCTTGTCAAGGAGTGTGAATTCAAGAAGGGTGACCTCGTTATGGTAAAAAGAAAGGAAGTTATGGCTTCCAACCCCAAGGGTAAGCTGAATGAGAATTAGCTTGGACCCTATGTAATCCGAAAGGTTTATGAAGGCGGAGCATATGTGATAGTCAATCATCAGGGGGAGGTCCAGTTTCCACCCCTTAATGGTAGGCATCTAAGTTTGTACCACTCTCCGAATCCCCCTTTCAATGAATAATACATCCTCTCGCCCCGCAGCGGGCAAACTTGCACTTCGATTGCTCAGATGGTGTGTCATTATTCACTGTGCATTTCAAAAAAAAAGGGGAGAAGAAAATATATAAAAAAAGAGAGAAGAAGAGAAGAAAAAAAATAAGACAAAAAAGAAGAAAAGAAAGAAAAGAAAGAAGAAAAGAAAAGAAAAGAAAAGAAAAGAAAAGAAAAGAAAAGAAGAAAAAGAAAAGAAAAGAAGAGAAAAGAAAAGGAAGGAAAAGAGGAAAAAGAGGGGAAGTAAAGAAGGAGGAGCCAGCCCTTCTTTATTAGCACTCACCCGTACCAACGAACATTTCAATAAACGAATCAACCCTATCAGCCCTTGACGTTCTGTCGGCACTGACGAAGAATACTCCAACCGGACCTTTTGCCCGGGATCGGGGAATCAACCCTTCTCCTTACGTTGGCACTCATCCGTACCAATGAACATTTTAATAAACGAATCAACCTTGTCAACCCTTGACGTTCTGTCGGCACTGGCGAAGAATACTCCAGCCGGATCTTTTGCCCGGGATCGGGGAATCAACCCTTCTCCTTGCGTTGGCACTCATCCGTATCAACGAACATTTCAATAAACGAATCAACCTTGTCAGCCCTTGACATTCTGTCGGCACTGGCGAAGAATACCCCAGCCGGACCTTTCACCCGGGATCGAGGAATCAACCCTTCTCCTTGCATTGGCACTCACCCGTACCAACAAACATTTTAATAAACGAATCAACCACGTCAGCCTTTGACGTTCTGTCAGCACTGGCAAAGAATACCCCAGCCGGATCTTTCGCCCGGGATCAGGGAATCAACCCTTCTCCTTGCGTTGGCACCCACCCACCCGTACCAACGCACACACACCAAGAGACAAATAAACCACACCTGTCCCCGGCACTCTGTCGGCATAAACAAACAACCCTCTTTTGACCAAGACCTCCCGTCAGGGTCATTGAATGAACAAACTCTTCTCTCCGCCCTTCCAAGGTCGGATCAACCTAGTCGGGTCAAACATACCGGTGACATCATTCGGATGAGTAGCTTGATGGACATGGTGGAGTGGCCCCCTCGTCCCTCCTCTGGAAGGGGCGAGCACTCTCCTATGCTCCTCTGCGAACCTCACCGGGTTCTCCTCGGGTAAGCTGTTAGTGTGGACTTACGTCCCATCACATAGCAAGGAAAAGAAAAGAGAAAAGGGAGGAAGAGACTGCTCAACACCACACACATACAGGAGGCAAGTGGGATAATTGCATTGTATTCCTGTTATATAAAAAAGAGAATTACACTAGCCTCGGGGCATACCCCGATGTTACATGCAAAAAGGGGATGGAAGGGGGACTGGTAGCTAGTCTAGCCCCCGAAAGATGTCCTCAAAAGGGAGGATCCCGACGCAAGGGAAGCTCATCATCTCATGCAGATGGTCTTCCTACGCGTCGAGGCGTTCCAACTCTGTCGTCACAGAGTCCACCGCTGCTTCGGCGACGGCCAGCTCTTCAGTTTCTCGGGTCTTGTCCGTCTCGGCCTCGAGCAGGTCAGACTCAGCCTGGGCAAGCCAACCCCGGAGTTCCTCTATCCGGTTCTCCAAGGCGTGGATGTTGGCATTGCACCCGTCCAAGGCCCCCCGGTGTAGCTCCATGCTATCCCTCCGCGCCGCCAGAGCCTCCAGATATTCATCCCTCTGAGCGCCGATGGTTGTAAGCTCAGTTGGGGCCTGCGTCTCAAGGAATGCGCGATGGTTACGTACTTCAATAATAACATAACGCGTCATGACCACTCTTCCAATGGGCAGCCCATCATCTGTAGTGCTTTGGTCAGCTGCTCCAAGATAGCCCTTACGTCTCGATATGTGAGCGTTGGGTCGGCAACGACCATAGAGCGCAATACCAACAGGGTCTGGCGGACTGGCAGATCCGAACTCACGTGGCCGATAGAAGGGACGACTGGTTGGTCGAAGCTAACTTCGCTATCCACGACCGCCCACAGCTCTGCGTCAACCACGGCCGAGTTACCCGGAAGGGTCAGGGTCGAAAGGAGGGACCTCGCGGGTTCCGAGGTCGACCCCTGGCCAGCTACCACCATAGGTAAGGGAGAGACCATAACGGAGACGTCTGGCGCCGCCATGATGAGCGGCTGCCCTAGATCCATCGACCGGGTAGGTTCTGAGCCCGATAATGCTACCTCCTCTGTCAAAACTAGAGCCGCGGCCCTGCCGGGAAAATGGACGGTCGCAGAGGCCGGATCTGGTGCCGCAGTACACAAAGTTGCTTCGGCCTCCGCCGCTTCGGCAGACAAAGTATCGATGGTGGGCGGGTACGATGTCGTTCCCGGGAAGTCCTCATCTCCTCCCGCCTGGAATTCCCCCGAATGTTCATTAAGGATCGCCAATATCCTCCCCAGGAGTCGGGCTTCCTCGAGTACGACTGGCGTCGGGATCGGTGGCAGTGGGATCACCAGCCGCGGGACGACCCCCATCTGCAGAAGAGACGTCAAGGACCTCGCGTCTGGCCCCAGAAGCATCTTCAATCTTTTAGCCGCGTGCACGCGGAAGGATGAGTTCCACCTGGGGACGATTTTACGAACCCGAGGTGCACGCGCTCCGCGGGGCGTTGTTGTTACCTGACCATGTAAAGAAAGGTCAGCCGCTTGCCAAGTGGAATAAATCGTTGAATTCTCAAGGAAGCAGAATGGATCCCCCCTGCTTACCTCGCCCACCGGCACTATGCTCCTCTCCGGCGTTATCTCTCCCCGGGCGTCGACTTCAGAAACTATCTCCCCGCAGGTCTCCGCTGCCGGTACTACCTCCCCTCCCTCCCGAGTCTCAGCTTCGGATACTACCGGCACTTGCACCTCGATCTCCGGTGCTATCTCCCCCTCCTCCAGGGCTTCGGTGGCTGGGATAGCAACCTCCACAGCTCCTTTCGAGGCATGAGCCTGTATTACCTCAAATGAATCAGCGACCTCGAGGGAAAGCTTGAGGATAGGACAAGAGAAAAGGGAGGAAGATGTGCGCTTACAGCCACTACCACTCCTTCCCGGAGCAGGACCTCGGATGTCGAGGCGGAAGCACTCGAGCTCGCCATAGCCTCTTCTCGCCGCACAGCCTCGGCTAGGGACGCCAATTCGTCCAAAGCCGCGGCAAGTGTCTCTCGCCTTGTAGCTTCTGACCCCGGGACGTGGATCTCTGCATCTTCTGGCGGGACCTGTTCCTGTTGGGAGCCGAAGACAATAAAATTGAAGAGGTTAGTTAATGGCCTCAAGAAAGAAACCTGAATTAACAGGTTCGCACTTACATGCGCCCGCTTCACCAGGCTAAGAGAAATAGGTAGTACCGGGGCTTTCCAGGTAGGAACTTGAAAGATGGGCTCCCCAGGTACACCCTCAGTTGAAGGCACTTCGTCAGATGAGTAGGCGTAAACTACCTTTTCACCTAACGAAGATTTAGTGCTAGTGGGCACCTCTTTGCTCGTCAAGACGGCCCCCGTCCCAACATCCGGGGTCGGCTCGTCATCGCGCTGGACAGGCAGCCGCGACTTCCCTGACCGCCGCCCCTTTCTCTTGTACGTCTACTCAAATCGGGATGTTGCAGAGATCACGTCCGGTTGAGGGGCTGCCACATCAGCTCCTGCCAAGCAAAGCAAGATCCGGGTTCAGTCAGGCCCGCAAAGTTTCAAAATTTTTAATCGAAGCGACTAGCAAAGAAAGTGATATACCTCCTTCAGCTTCGATGGCGGGAGTTGGGGCGAAGAAGGTCTCTTCGACAGATTCCACGGCCCCGCGGGTCACATCTCCACCCACGCCTAGGATAGATATGGGCGCACGCCTCTCAGCGATAGCTGGAAGAAAACATGTGTGTTACGAGAAACGCCCCTCTTAATGTCTGAATACATCCTGGAGAGCCTCAAAGAAGAAGAAACCCGACCTGCAGGCTGACTCGGCTCGGTTCGAGTAGCTTTGAACTCCTCGAATGAAGAGATCACAGGCACTGGGGGAACGGTCGACGTAGCTTTGGCGGCCTCCGTCTTTCGTCGCTTTGCCTCCCGCCGCCCGGCCGCCTTGGCAGCATCTACCGCCTTCTTCACGGGCGATTTCGCCCAGGGCCTCTTCACAGGTGGAGGCAGGGGAGTCGTGGTCGAAGCCGCTGGCGCCTCCTCGAAGTAAGTAGGTTTCCCTGCCTGCCGCAAAAGATTGCGATACGTCACCGTCTGGACACTATCAGGGTGGTCTGTTCAAAGAAAAGAAAGAAGAAAAAAAAGACCCGATCAACGTCCAGTATTCAAGAAAGGTCAGCATTGAAGAATACAAGGGAAAGAAGAGAACACTAAGTACCATGTGGGCCAGTGTACAGCCGCAGCGTTATCGGCCAATAATTGAGGGACGGCTCCTTCTCCCGACGAGCCGCCTCCCAGACCAGCCAGCATACATCTTCAATCTTTTGGCAACGATCGGTGAGGGCGGCCAGGTCCGCATGCTTCTTGGCGGCCAAGTGGCAGAAGAGGTTGAAGTGGTCCATCCCCCACCCCTCGGCGTAATAATAGGTGATATGGAGGCGCTTGCCCAAGATGGCCGCCCCCAGATCTTCAATCTTCAACCCATGTACTCGGAGGAGGACGTAGAGCCATGTGGTGTCCTTGTAGTTTTCTGGCTTCCGTTCCCCCCTCCTCACAAAGGTGTGATAGGGACAAAGTGGGTCCCTCTCCGGGCGCCAGCTCCTCGCTGGGGTGCCTTCTTCCTCCATGGGAAAGGGATAGTTGATCAGCTCCAGGTGGTCACCCCCAATGTGGCAAAGGTCCCGTAAGGTCTTCTTAAAATCATCCTTCGCTACACGAGGCAGTTTAGCCTGCGGTGTCGGCTTGTCCTCTCGAGCCCTCTTGCGCACGATCATGTATGCGGCCACTTCCTGCTCCTTGCCCTGCCTCAACCAGAGGAGGTGCTCCGGGTCAATATCAAGGACCGGCACTGGCTGCCGGCTCAGAAACCTCCTCTCTGCCCCATCCCAATAGTCGGTCTGGGATAATCGGTAAAAGGCTGTCCGGGCGTTCCACCACTTCACATACTCCGGGGTCACCCGTGGAATCCGACCCGGGGCTGGCACCCTGAAACTGGCAGTGTCTGCCCGATGAAAGAAATCCCACCAGGTTCGGGCAGTCTCAGTAGTGGGGCTCCCCCGAAGATTTCGCACCGGTAGGTCAAAGCAAGCACTATATGCCGGGATTTGTTGATCATACCCGAAATTCCTGCCGAAGCGAAAGGGATAGTACGGCTCCAGCAGCAGACTGTCCCCTTTGCGGAAAGCCAGCACACTGGGACGAATGGACAGCGCCCAGGCCCTGAGCTCCAGCTCCAATAGCGGGCGAACCACGTTCTCCTGGCTGATCGGGTGTACATATTTCTCCACTTGGTCATCTCTGCATTCCCGGTTGCTGTTTACTAGCGGACTAGAGTGAGCGGCCAGGGTCCAAAAATGAATAGTGCCTGCACTATCAAGGGACACCGTCGTCAGCCTGCCCCGGATGTCATACAACCGCATGGACGTCGAGCTTGACGCCACACTCGCGAACTCCAGCATCCGTGGAACCAGCCCCCAGCCTTGAATGGTGCGTGGGGCGAACTCTGGAAATAGGGAACAGACCCACGCGTTGAAGAAATGCAGTGGGCACACATACCGCACCTGTTGCGGGAACTGGTGAGCGCTGACATCCCCGAGCACCTTGTATATCAGACACAGGGTAGCTGGACATAAAGACAGCTTGATACCCCAGGCCATCTGACAGGCCGGGTAGATCGCATCCGGTAGGATGACGGTCTCGTCTCCATACGGCATGGCGAATGAGCACAGCCAGTAAGTCAGGAACGCTGCACAATGCGTCAGCGGGTCGACCCCAGCCGGATTGGGCCCGCTTCGGCGCCCTCGGGAAGAGATCTTCGCATCAGCCTTCTCCTTAGCATGCTTCTTGCTGACGGCGGCAGTGCCTATGTGCGAGAAGTCTTTGTATTGTTTCAGGCCGTCGTAGAAGTACTGCAGCCACAAGACCATGCGGACTCTCTTCCGGTCTCCATGGGGGGGTTGCTTCCCGCCATGTGCCAACTGATACAGGTCCCAGTACGCCTTCATAAGATACCGGTATGAATAGCCGAGGGAGTAGTAGCCGTCCCCGTTGGTCTCATCCTTGATTAAATATGGGAGGCAGACTTCTTCATAAGGCTCCCCGTCAATAGGCAAGCCACTAAGCTGACTGAGGCTCCACAAGTCCAATGAAGTCTCGCCCTCCGCCGTATGAAAGGTATTAGTCTCTGCATTGAACACTTCAATCATCCCGCAGCAGAGGCCCCTGGAAATGGGGTAGCTATACCGAGAGGCGTAGACGCTGTGATAAACGCCAGCCCGGATAGGGATTGGGGCATAATTCAACAGCACATATTCCGTTAATTCCACGCCCCCCTCCCGAAAGGTGTGTGCGTCCTTGAGCCTTAACTCCCCGAACCAGCCGAGTGCCAGTTCGTGCTTGAATCGGATGGCCAAACAATCTAGCAAGAAGGGTTCTTCTCTGTACCCCTACTTTAAAGGAGCCAAGAATAGACCAAACCGGGGATGCTCGCCCTGAACTCGCCCAGCGGATGTGTCCCACCGAGCAGGGGTAAATTGAGGTGCCCGCACTAACTTGTCTTCTGTCGGCAGCACGGCTTCAAGTCCCAAGATGGGTTTCCATTCTCGAGCCTCTCCCACCAGATACATCGGAATACTCCTTGGAACACTGTAGAGCAGGCTGTCCCGGGACCGCAAAATCACTTGCTCGGCCTCCTTGACAACTCGGAAGTTTCGCCTCTCCTGGTGACTGAGATGCTTCAGGAAGCGGATGAGATGCCTGTCCTTCGGGTAGTCCTTCCGGTACTCCCCCATGGCCCGATCAAAAGTCATGCTACCTTCAACTCGAGTGAGCCTACGGAAATCCATCGTCTCGGTGTCGGAGCCCGACGATCCGACCAATGCCGCTATCTCAGCATGCTCTCTGTCCAAGTCCTCCACGTTAAACCAAGTAACCGCTGGCACCGGAGGTGGGGGAACGCGCTCAGCATCAGAAGCGACAGAAGCAGCAGAATCTCTGGGGGCAGCCATCTTTCTGCAAAGTGCAAGATAGCTCGAGTCAGAATAACACACAAACGAAAGGAAAGGAGGTCACGTAGGGGCTATGCTACAATCAAATTAAAAAGAATGCCAAAAATTTCTGACGAAATTTTGGCAGAGTTTCCCCTAGGCCGGAGGCGTAAGGGAAAAACATGGATGCACGTCCACAAGAAGTGACGGCCCCAACAAAGTCACGGTGTGCCCAAGGGCGACACCAGAGGTCCTCCGGTTGAAGAAGTCTTCTTCTCCCCTTCAGCGGCACACCCCGTGCCTCCCTTCAGTGGCACACCCAGGTCGAGCCTCTCAGCGGCACACCCAGGCCATGCCCCCTGGCGACACACTCCGTGCCTCCCCTCACCGGCACACCCAGGCCATGCCCCCTGGCGGCACACTCCGTGCCTCCCGTCAGCGGCACACCCCGTGCCAAGCTCCAGGGGCACGCCCGTGCCCCCTGCTCAGCGGCACGCCCTGTGCCCTTTCTCCAACGGCACACCCCATGCCCACCTTCTCCAGGGGCACACCCCGTGCCAAGCTCCAGCGGCACACCCGTGCCCTCGCTCCAGCGGCACACCCGTGCCCTCACTCGAGCGGCACGCCTCGTGCCATCACCCCAGCGGCACACACCGTGCCCATCCCCAACGGCACACCGTGCCCCTCCCCAGCGGCACACCTGTACCCGCTCCCAGCGGCACGTTTCGACGCCACGGCCGCCTCCACCTCATGCCAAGAAGAAGAAGAAGAAGAGATACAGAAGAAGAAGAAGAGATGGAGGGGAATAAGAGGAGAAGAGGAAAGAGGAAGAGGACGACAGAGAGCTTAGGGCTCCGTCATCCCCCGAGTGAAGAAGCAACGAGAAGGAGAAGAAGAAGAAAAGGGGGAGGAGAACGGAAGAAAATAAGAGAGGAAGAGAAAAATAAGAAGAAGGGAGAAAGAAGGAGAGGAAGGGGAGAGGGGCACGGCGGCCTCACCCAAGGCACCGACGACGACGGTAAGCGGCGGTGGCGACAGAGGAAGGGAGAAAAAAGAGAAAGAGAGGAGGAGACGGTGAGAGCTGAAGAGACAGAGAAAGAGAGAGGGAGAGAATTCAAAAAGAAAGGGGGGGAGTTTCGAACTCCCCCACCCCTTTTATAGCCGTTTCAAAAAAAAAGAAAAAAAAAGAAGAAGAGAGGAAAAAAAGGGAGAATGAAGAAAAGAAAAAAGGGGGAGAAAGAAAAAGAAAAAAGGAGAATAAAAAAAACCAACAACAAAAAATAAAGAAGAGAAAACAAAAAAAGAGAGAGAAAACAAAAAATAAAAGGAAAAAAAAGAGAAGAAGAAGAAAAGAAAAAAAGAAGAGAAAAAGGAAAAAAAGAGAAGAGAAAAAAATTAATAATAAATATATATATATATACTTATATACATATAGTAAACAATGATAATATAACAAGTAGGTATGATGATATCTACATCACGCATCTTATGAATGTACGTTAATATCATGGGTACACCCGCGAGCACCGTCTGGCTCATCCTTCGCCCGTGCTGCCCACGGGTGGGGGGCATTTGTGGACGTATAAAATTGTACGTTCATATGTCCCACCAAGCCCCGCATTAACGCCAAAGTCGAAAGGAGAAGACTCGGGGAGACTGGCCATCCAGGGCTCCGGGAGAATACTATCGTCCGACAAATCCCTACATTTGCACGGGCGCATTAAATGACAGAGAAAATACATGATATCCCTCCTGAATTTATGCACTGCTACGGACCCACCCTCGGGTCCCTAACGGTGAAAAGATACCCCAAAAGGAGACACAACTTAAGCCCCTGAATCAGGAGCTGGCGCCCCTTCCAACGGCACGCTCCAAACAGGCTTCAGCGACACGCCCCCTGGCTTTTCAGCGGCACGCCCCCTGAAGAGCCTCCAGCGGCACGCTTTTCAGCTGCCTTCAGCGGCATGCCCCCTGAAGAGCCTCCAGCGGCACGCTACTAGTGGCCCCAGCAGCACACCCTTCTTGGTGTCTTCCAGCGGCACGGGCGTTCTGCCCCTCAGCGGCACGACCCCTCAACCCCCAGTGGCACGGGCGTTCTGCCCCTTAGCAGCACGACCCCTCAGCCCCCAGTGGCACGGGCGTTCTGCCGCTCAGCGGCACGACCCCTCAGCCCCCAGCGGCACAGCATTGAATCCCCTGAACGACACGAACCGGTAGAAGACACAACGGTCAGTTGGCAAACCTATTGGCGCGTAGCATGGTCATTTCAATGCCAGCTAGCGACCTGCCTTGGTGTCGCCCTCCGGTTGGATGAGGGAGATCTTCACCTGACGCGGAAGATACTGAAGTCAACCTCGGATGGCGGTGCCATCATGAGGTCGGCCTCGTCAACAGCCCACGTATAAAAGGCTTCCACAGAGAAAGGCAAAAAGGGGGGCATGCGAAGGGATTCGTTCGAAGAGAGCACCAGAGGAGAAGAAGAAGAGAAGAAGAAGGTAGAGAAGTATGGAGAGATGGAGAGGGAGTGAGCCACCTGTATAGGGGAGAGGAGGAATGGGGTGAAGGGAGGCACCCTCCCTCATTCTAACTCTCCCCCGGCACTGCTTTCTTTTTGCCCCTCTTTTTCGTTCCTCAGTTTGTTTTTTTTTCTCCTCTTTCCCTTTCACAGTTTCTTCTGTTCTGCAGTATATTGTGGTTGGCCTTCGGATTCTGGCCATGGCCATTCTGGAGTTCTTATCATGAATGAAAATGCCCTCGGGCTCTATCTTTGGTCACCTCCATTGTCTTCTTCGCATTATCAAACTATGGTTTTGCATGTTTTCTTTTTACTCCGGTCTTCCAGTTGTGTTCTGACTACCCCTCATACCATCTGCTGGTTTGACTCCATGTGTGGCATTCTTGGCTCGGCAGTGCAGGGTCGTCTCCTTTCCTTTTGACAGTCTCAATGGTGTGAGCATTACCCCACTCTCTCCGTCTATGGGTTAGCCAGCATCCACTATACCTGCCTGGCTATTGTAACTCATCTACTGGCCAGGAGGCTCCTTTGCCCCTCCTTTAGAGAGCACAGCATGCATACATTCAAGCTCCCAGTCATCCTACTACCCATGGCCCCCCAGCGGCACATCCCTCCCATTTGTCCGTCTGGCGGCACAGCCTTCCCTGGATTTGTCCAGCGGTACACCTTCCTTGGCCGCCCAGCGGCACACTCTCCTTGGCTGCTTCAGCGGTACACTCCCCCTACAGGCCTGATTCAGCGGCACACCTCCACTATCGGTCTGCTTAGCGACACATTCTTAGGCCGCCTCAGCGGCACGCCTTGATTATCATTTCTCCAGTGCACTCATAGCTTGCACCAGTCTACTGTTTCCTCGTCTGGCGTTTTCCCCGAGTTTTTTCAAAGTTTCACCAAAGGTGGCTGCTTAGGCACACACCTCAGTTGTTGGTTCATGCCACTCCATGTGGGCATGTCCCTTGTTATTCCCTTCCGCCCCGGGTTAAGGGGAGATGTTGCCAAATTTTTGTCAGAAATAATGATAAGTTAAGAGATAAAAGGAAGCAACAAACGAATGAGATTAAATAACGATAAAATATTTTAATCAACTAAAGAAACCATGCAAGGCCCCAAGAGTCGAACTGAACAAGACCCGAAGAACTGGACTGTCGAGCATGACTTGGGACTTAATCACGTGACAAAAAGATTGACAGTTGGATCCCCTGAGATTCCCCATCAGAATTGCATGAACAAGGGACTTTCTCCCTTAAATTTGACTCCACCCCGCTTAGTCACAGCCTGACTATGTTGGTCCTTTACACCCCTGGCCTGCCTTCAGCGGTGCACTCCCCTTTACATCTTGGCGGTACACCTCCAACCCTTCAGCGGTACACTCCTTACCCACTCCTCACCCACTCTTTAGCGGCACAGCCTAGCCCACTCCTTTCAGCGACACACCCTAGCCTCCAGCCCAGCGGTACACTCTCTGCCTCCAGCGGCATACCCTTCAGCGACACACACTCTCAGCTCTCTAGCGACGCGCTTCCTAATCCTTCAGCGGCACACTCCTAATTCGGCCTTCAGCGGTACACTCCATCATTTCTCCAATGAATATATATATATATATATAAATAATAAAAGGAACAATAAATAATAATAATAGTGATAAAACAAAAAAAGGGGGGGTAAGTCCAACCAAATAGTAAGCGAGGGGAAGCTAACAAAAGGAAGTGATGCCAATAAAGGAGCAGTAATGACACGTCACTCAAGGCAATTCACGAACATAACGACACGGTCTTCGTCTCCCCTTTTTGGATTCCAAATCTGGGAATATTGATGATGCTCTTGTAAGCCAAACTTCACCCTCGGGAGTCCTCTCTCTCGTTATGGTGACCGCTCGGCCTTACCTCGGGCCAATATCTCATCAGGGTCCCCTCTCTCATCGGGATCCGACCTTCCTCCCTGTATTAAAATTGCCATCCCTCGGCAGACATTCGCACGGATTCGTCCCCCGTTACCGTCTTATTTTTTCCGTATGAACTTTTGTCCAAACATGGAATGGTCCATCGGGGACCGACATAACCCGAGTATTCATGCCCTCACCTCGGGCTCACCGCGTAGCCCGATTACCTTTTTCTTCATGCATCAATTAGTATTTCTTTCGGCCGTGGAGCCCTTATTTTCGGCAATTAATCAAGGGTATTCCCCTCTCCGAGGGGATGTAAATGACGTTGTGACCTTCATGGCACAACGGGTCTCAGTCCCGACCCGAACTACACAATCACCTGACTGAGTCAGATCGAGCGCGCCCGTGGCTCCTCGGGGCCTAAATAAATCGCCACTCTGTGACTGGCACGCCTACGCACTTAAATAAACGAATGACATAATAAGTGAAATTAAGTGCGTCCACAACTGTCCAGAGTCCAGTGGCTTAGCGTTACTTGGGTTTTCTCGACTCTCACGCAGGGTGCGTTCATGGCCATGGACTGTGAGTGCCGTCCTTCTCCGACTGTGGTCACCGTGCGACGGTGCCGGTACGTGGGATGGTCCCCGTACGTCGTCGGGTTCGGACGTTGTTTTCCGTTGACTTGAGAGTCTACTCCGTAGTGACCCTCCACTAGTCGTAGCATGCTTACATGCATGTGGTCCCACCAGGGAGTGGTGGAGAGGCTACCCTTAGAGACGGTTTGTGGACCGGTTTCCGTCGGGCCCCACGTCTTGTAGCCAGAGTCCGGCTGAGGGGAAAACCGATCAGAGGGTCAGACTAGGGATGCACGATCTGTGTGTGCACACGTGGTTGGGGGAGGTTGGACCCATGCTGACGAGCGTGACCCCAGCTAGTCACTTGTTTGTGGTTACTTGTGCGGTGTCCGTGCCTTTGGTAGGCGCTACCACGTAAGGTAGCTCACCTGCGGTACGGTGTAAGACGTCAGGGACGCTACCGACTGTGCTTATAGTGGGAGGTACTCCTGTAGAGTCGGGAGTGACAGACTGTCAGTCTCTGTGACTTTGACCTTTGGGTTTTGGTCATGTTGACCGTTGAGTTTCGGTTGTCTCGCCGTGACGCGTGTGTATGTTCACGTGCCGTAAGACTAGTGCTAGTAGCTTTACCGAGGTTACGCCTTGTCGGTGTGGTGCCCGCGACTGGGTGGTCGGGGTTGCACCTTGGACAGCGTGTCCAGGTTGGCCGTGTCCTGAGAGACAGGCCGCTACGGTGCGATTACCGTGGATTTTTACTTCGGTAGATGGTACTAGTGTGGTTCGGTAGCCTCGACTGTGAGATTGGGATGTGTTTTCTGGTGCAGTAGGAGTAGTTGCAGTGTCGAGTTTCGACCGGCCACCAGGTTTACCGTTCCTGCTGTTACGGTTGCTCTTGCAGCTTTCCTTTCCGCTACCAATGTTGTTTCCGGGTGGGGTTCCGCGGGATCCCTGCCGAGTCTCTGTTTTGGAGACTCATTCCCTACTTTTCAGGTGTAGCTGTTCTTCCTCGAGGTTCGAGGGCGCTGTTCGGAGGTTCTCAGTTGCCAGCTCGCCGGGCCGAGTGTTCACTTGGCATGTAGTACGTTTTACTGCTTTAGACTGTACTTTCTGTTGGACTGGACTTTGTTGTAGCTGTAGTTGTTTATTTATTTTTGTTAATTGTTGTATAGTCCTGCTTTATTTCTTATTTTTTTGTGCCTCCACACTCCTTTTAGCCCTTTCGAGCCCTCCCGGCTTATGGGCGGCGGTTCGAGTCTCGGGTTATCGGGCCTTCCCGGCAATCGGATTCTCGGGTCGTTACACCAGCCCTTCCCCGGCACAGCCTCTCTGGCCGGTACACTCTTGGCCTTCTCTTCCCCGGCACACCTTATGCCCCTTCACCGTTACATCCCCTGGCCGGTGCACCCTCAGCCCCTCGGAGCCTTCCCCGGCACAGCCCCTCAGCGACACACCCTGGCCTCTCCCAGCCCGGCACGCCTTTGAGTCTCCCTGGCCGGCACACTAATCACCAGTCCCTCCTTCTTGCCCGGTGCACTCCCTAGCCAGCCCTAGAGAGGTCTCCGATATGTCGTTTCCTCTGGGTTTTCCGAGGTTTTATCAAAGGTGTCGCCCTTGGCACGCACCTCCAATTGTCGGGTTCCACCACTCCATGTGGGCGCATCCCCTTTATCTCCCTTACCATCCGGGTCAAGGGGAGGTGCTGTCAAATTTTTGTCAGAAATGATAACATGTTAAAAGATAAAAAGGAAGCAACAAACAAATGGAACGATAATATATTTAAAGATAAAATGAAGCAACAAACAAACGGCATGAATCACAGCAAAAATACCTCACTCAGGACGAGGGAACTGCAATCAACACAAAGAGAACCGGACCAAATGACAACTAAGCAACTCAAACACTTGTCCTGCAAGGAAGAAAGAAAGGAAAATGACCAAAGGAAAAAGGAAGAGAAAACCCACGTGAACTGCATGAAATCAAGGAAGAAGAGGAAGGAAATGGCATAAGAGAATGGAGGAGGAGTGGGATCCTTTCAGACCCCGTCCGGCACGCTTGCCCCTGGGCCTTCATCGGTGCAGTCTGCCCTTGCCCTCACCGGCCTACACACCTTCAGCATCCTCAGCCCGGTACACCCTCTGCCCATGGACCTTGGCCGGCACAGCCCCCAGCTCGGCCTCCCTGATACGCTCCTAGCACGGCACACTCCACATTAGCCCTGGCCGACACACTCTGCGCCCCTAGCACGGCACACCTCCAGTCCCTTTCACCGGCGCACCCAGCCACTCCTCGGCGCCCCAGCCCGGCACACCTGGCCGTGCTCTTCTCCGGTACACCCAGCGTCCCTCCACCGGCACACACCAGCCCACGCCCTGTCCGGCACACTCGGCCAGTCCTTCGTCGGCACGCTCCCCATTCCTTGACCGGTACTGTAACGACCCGAGAATCCGATTACCGGGAAGGCCCGATAACCCGAGACTCGCACCGCCGCCCACGAGCCGGGAGGGCTCGGAAGGGCTAAAAGGAGTGTGGAGGCACAAAGAAATAGGAAATAAAGCAGGACAACTCAACAAATAACAGAAATAAATAAACAACTACAACAGAGTCCAGTCCAACAGAAAGTATAGTCTAAAGCAGTAAAGCGTACCACATGCCAAGTGAACACTCGGCCCGGCAAGCTGGCAACAGAGAACCTCCGTTCCGCGCCCTCGAACCACGAGGAAGAACCGCTACACCTGAAAAGCAGGGAATGAGTCTCCAAAACAGAGACTCAGCAGGGATCCCGCGGAGCCCCAACCGGAAACAACGGCGGTAACGGAAAGGAAGCTACAACTACAGCAGGAACAGCAACCCGGTGGCCGGTCAAAACTCGGCACTACAGCTACTCCTACTGCCAGAAGGCAGACCTCGATCACGCAGTCGAAGCTACCAAACTACGCTAGTACCACCTACCGAAGTAAAAACACACGGCAACCACGCCGTAGAGGCCTGTCCCCCGGACAGCCAACCTGGACACGCTGTCCAAGGTGCAACCCCGACCATCCGATCGCGGGTACCGCACCACAAGACCCAACCTCGGTAAAGCCACTAGCACTAATCTCACGGCGCAAGAACCGACACACGCGCCAAGATGAAACAACCGAACTCACCGGTCAACACGACCAAAAACCCGAAGGTCAAAAACACAGAGACTGATAGTCTGACACTCCGTACTCGACAGGAGTACCACCCACTAGAAGCACAGCCGGTAGCGTCCCCTGACGTCTTACACCGCACCGCAGGTGAACCGCCTGACGTGGTAGGTCCTACCCGAGGCGCGAACACCGTACAAGTAACCACAACAAGTGACTAGCTGGGGTCACGCCCGTCGACGTGCGTCCACAGTCCCCAACCACGTGTGCACACACAGACCACGCGTCCTAGGTCTGGCCCTCTGACTGGTTTTCCTCCGCAGCCGGACTCTGGCTACGACGAGGGGCCCGACGGAAACCAGTCTAACCGTCCTCAGGGTAAGCCCGTACACCACTCCCTGGTGCAACTAGCACACGCGTACTAGTAGGCTACGACTAGTGGAGGGTCACTGAAGGAGTAGACTCTCAACTCAACGGAAAACAACGTCCGAATCCGACGACGTACGGGGACCACCCCACGTACCGGCCCCGTCGCACGGTGACCACAGTCGGAGAAGAAACGGGACTCACAGTCCACGGCCACGCACGCACCGTGCGCGAGAGTCGAGAAAACTCGAGTGGCACTAAGCCACTGGACTCTAGGCAGTCCTCTAGACGCACTACACCCAACGGTCCTTGAGTCACAAGACTCGGGGTCAAGACCGTTGCACGCAACAGCACAAGGCCGTCGATCTAGCCCAATCTCTAGGTCTAAAACCACGGTAGCACAAGTACCGAGACAACACACAAGTCGCCAAGACCACTCCCTCGGGAAGGGAACGCAAGAGACTAAGGCCACTCACAAGGGCCACACGGAAAAACACAGAAGCACGATTCCCAAGGCAGCACACAAGCCGCCACGATGACTTCCCATCTTGAAGCAAGCGGGAAACCTCCAGCCCCAGGCCGGACAACTGGACTCGCAGTCCAAGGCCAAACACATGGCCCACACGAGAATCGCCTTCCAAAGGAACCCACGATATGCGGGGGAGACCCCACCGCACACACACCGACACACGGTGACTCGATCAAGCGTAACACAAGAGCCTGGAACACGTGGGGTCACCCGGACCCACCACACCTATGGGCACGCTAATCGAGGAAACACGGTCCCTCCCGACACCCCAGAAACGCGGACACAGAACCCACGGGGTGTCCAGGATACTCACAAGGCCGGAGGTCAACCACTGGGTCCCAACCGGGTCGACCGGAGACCAACACAATGCGAACGGACGCTAAAAGGTCACCCGGACCCTTAAGCGCATGGGCACGCAAAACGAGGTAAACGGAACCTCCAGACACCCCAAAACACGGTCACGGAACTCCACTGGGTGTCCAAGGCACACACGGCCTAAGGGGAGAACGATCAGCCGCAGACCGCCCGCCCCGGGCAGCCCGGCTGGTCACCTCCAAGAACGCGCTACATGTGCATAGCGCGTTCAGCCAGAACGCGCTATACGCGCCTAGCGCGTTCAACACGAACGCGCTACATGACCATAGCGCGACCAGGCCAGGTCGCGCTATGATCCTATAGCGCGACAACCAGAACGCGCTGGGGCCGTAAGGCGCGACCCAAACCGCCTTACTGTTCATCTTCTCCGATGAACGCGCTCGGTCGGGGCAGCGCGACCTTCAGGAACGCGCTACTGGAGTATAGCGCGTTCTCAGTCCGTGCCCGGAAACGGTAGAAACCGCGGGAAAAGCCATGCCACGCCCCGTTCACCCCCAGGTGAAGGGGAAACAAAAGGGGAAACCTCCCCCAAGCTCCTAGGCATGCATCTAAACCCCTGGATCGCCCAAAAACACCATAAAACGGGAGATCCGGCTCACACCCCGAAAACACACATTTTGCCCAAAACGCCCCGTTTAGCCCGCTCGGCTCACCACGGCCTACGAAACTCGCGGGAAAGGAAGTACACGGGCTGAGGGTCCATCACCCTACCTCCACCGAAGATTACGCGCACCGTGGACGCCGATCCACGAAGAAAACGCCGTTGAAGCCTCGCCGTTCCACGAACTCACGGCCGAGCTTCTACGCGCCTCCACCGCCTCGATCCTCATCCATCCTCGCCCGCGCCTCGCCCGCGCCGTCCCCGCCTCGCCCATGCTCCGCCCCGTCGGCCGCCGGAGAGAGAGGGAGAGAGGAGAGAGCGTGAGAAGAGAGAGGGAGAGAAATGAGAAATGAGAGGGGGAGAGAGAGAAAAAGCTATTTATAGGAAAATCCGGAAAATCGGAAAAATCCAGAAAAATAGAAAATCACACCCTCGCGATCCTCGGAGCGCACCGATCGCAACGGTACCACTCGCGCCCTGGTGAACGGCCCAGTTCACCCGCAACGAGGTTCCGAAGGGAAAGCCGAAACCCACGCCGGGAATCGAAAAACACACGCGGAAAAAGCCGCGGAACACCTCCGGGCCTCCGAAACGACTCCGGATCGCGCCGATCCGAACACGAAAGACGTCCGAAACGAAATTTCGGACACAACGGAGCTGGACACTCCGAGAAACCAGATCCGGGACCCACGAAGAAGGATCCGAAAAACCCGGGGTATTACAGGTACACCCGCCAGCGTTCAGCCCGGCACGCTCTCCCCGCCTTCGCCGGCACACTAGCCCCAGCTCGCCCGGTACGCCCCTTTCAGCCCTCCAACGGCCCACTCCTCCATATAGAAAATGTGTAAACGAAGAGGGGGGAAGTGCAATGACAATAATGATCAAAATAGAAGAAATAAAAAAATGTGTAATGATAATGATAATAATAATAATAAAAATTACAATAAACAAATAAATCCGAATACATGACAAATAGACTCGAAAAGGATGGAAAACGTGTGCAGTAGATAGAAAGAAAGTAATAAATCCACCCAAAAAAATACATAAAAGGGAAATAAACAGCAAAAAAATAATGAAAATCTAGATAATAAAAATAGTCAAATCCACGGCAGCCTCCTCTCTCCCCGTGACCCGGTGCTAAAGGAACAATAATGCTGCCCTCGCAGGCCGGGCCTGAGTCTTGGGAATTATCCCAACATGGCCATGACCCGACCTCGCCTTGGACAGACATTCCGATCAAACCAGACCCGTTTTCCGGCCCAAATCCTTTCCGAGCCATTATCGAAATCGCCGTGAATTTGGCGGACATTTGAACGGGTTCACCTCGGTTTCCTTCGCGTTTCTATTACGGACCTTCGTTCGAACACGAAAAGGTCCGTGAGCGACCGACATGGACGATAGCTCGTATCCCAATGCGGGTCCTTAGTGTGATTTATTCCCCCCTATCATTGTGCAGTTAGTATTAATTCTTCTAGGCCGCAGGGCCCCTAGTTTCGGCAAATAATCAAGGGTCTTCTCTCGTATGGGGGATGTAAATGACGTCGTGGCCTATATGGCACAGCAGGATTTGGTCCCGACATGAATCACACAATCATCTGACAGAGTCAGATCGAGCGCACCCGTGGCTCTTCGGAGCCTAAATAAATTATCACTTTGTGACTGGCACGCCCACGCACTTAATAAACCAAACGAACCCAATAAACGAATGACCAACTAATCGATAAAATAAGTGCGTCCACACCCCCGCAAAGTCGGCGTCGATCCATGCTAAAACGCCAAAGTTCTTCACGAGTTCACATGCGGTTCGTCTCGCCGCCACCTCATGTTCGTCGCCTCTGTGCACGCCACACGTCGCCCCACGTCACTCATCGTCTCCTCCTCGACGTCCTCTGGCGGTCATCCGAAGAATGGGGAGGAACGAGAGAGAAAGGGGGAGACACGGGAGAGGGGGATGAGTGAAACAGGAGAGAGGGAGAGGTGAGAACGAGAGAGTGAGAAAAGAGAGGAGGTGGGGGTTTTAAATAAAAGAAATTTCATTATTATTCTTTTCTCTTCTTCTTCTTCTATTCGCTGAAAATCCAAACGAAGTGAGAAAATTTTCAAATCTTGACTCGACGATCCTCGAAAAACACACAACTCGTCGATCACATGCGAAATCCAGAAATATTTTATTTTCTCTTATTTGAGGGACCCGAAGATCCAATATTCTCGAGATTCATTTTTAATTATAAAACACATTCTAAGACATGAGGAAACACTCTGGAACCCGCAAATGCAAGATCCAAAAATTAGGGTATGACATCTCATCTCGAGAAATATTGAAGATAAAGAATATGCACCTCTATGACATTCCTACTTTCCTTCTCTGTTTATCCGTCAGTTAATTTAGTTTTATTTACACGTTTTTTTTATCCAATGTGAAACTTTTTTTTAATGGATGAGACCAGATGTAACTATTGGGGGAATGTACAATTTGTGCAAATTCCATCAAGAGAACCCGGCCCTAGCTTTATTGATATAGAAGAAAGTATGTACAGATTAACCGCGGGGCATACCCCTGGAAGTGTGACAATTGTCAAAGCAAAAATCTGAAGAAACAAAAATTCTTAATTCCTCTAACTAGGAAGGCCAGCCGCATCAACAGAAGCACAACCGCAGGCTTTCCTTGGCAATTCATTCCAACTCTTAAAGTACTTATTTGTCTGAGTTAAGCAGGCTAAGGATGCAAGAGCATCGGCAACTGTGTTCCCTTCCCTGTAGGTATGCTGCAGATTCCATTTATTTCTTTGAATTATTTCTATGATTTCATCCCACCACTTGCAAATCCTTCAAGGAGGAAGGTTATTAGAATGAATCAATGTGATGAGAGCTTTAGAGCCTGAGTAAATAGCATCCATATACAGGAAGGCCGCTCCTTTCCAATATTCTCAAACCATCAAGGAGTGCTCTAACCTCTGCCACCATATTACTTCCCACTCCATAGTAGTAGGAAAAGCCATGAATGACTTCCCCCCTGCTACCCTTGATACACGCACCACCCCCTGCATGTCCAGGGTTACCCTTCGCAGCCCCATCCACATTAAGGACATAGCCTGAGCTTGGGCAGGGCCATTTAATAAGCTTAGGAGCATTCTTCTTGCAACTGTAAGAAAGTCTAATTAAACTGTTCCAACACTTTCCTTTTGCTCTCAGTAGGGTCTCTTCCGAAGGAGGCCTTCTTTAAAGAAAACTCAACATGCCTCCAAATTTGTTGCTGTAACACTCTGCTTGAGGGCCCCTTCTCTTCAAACTTGAGCTTGCACCGAGTCTTCCATACCTCCCATAATGTGCTCAGCATGGTGATAATGGCTGCAAAGCCATAGGGAGACTTGGTATCAGCAGTGCAGATTACATCCCAGCAGAAGCTTGTGATTTCCACCATTTGCTCATCAAGGAGCACAACTGTGGAATCTTAAATCTATCTAAACTAACAGTGTATAGAGCATTAATTACTTTGGGATAACTAACACTGGGTGTGCTAGGTTAGTCTACTGATACCATGAAAATCACCTGAGTGAGTAACTCCTGGAAAGCTAGCAAATGCAAAATCGTCGGAAAAACTAATTAAGTCATTAGGGTGATTGTTGGTTCGTTGTGACTGTAAGAACGGTTGGGGTTGATAGTCCTGGAAACTAGTTGTAAGGTTCACTGAGACCTGATAAGATCAGCTGGAGAGCTAGACCCTAGAAAACTAGCAGGAGTAATTAACTTTGGCTGATAAGGTTACTGAAAGCCTTTACAGGTTGCAAAGAGATTGGAAGTTGGTGTATCAAGGAGGACATACCGAACCAGTATAAAAATAGGTGTGTTGTTGTAGTTGCTTGTGTTTCTTTGTTCTTTTTTCTGCTGCATTCAAATGATTCAACCATTTAAATTTTTTATTCGCTATAATTTTTATTTGGCACACATATTCACCCTCCTCTAGGATGTGTCCGACTACTAACACAACGCATGTAAATAAAATAAGTTAGACTATGTGGATAGTAGACGATGTAATGAGGGTAGGGAAGACCGTCTAGGATGAAAAGTAGACGATGCCGTGAGAACTTAGAGAGATCGCCTGTGTCAGAAAATTAGATGATACAAGTGTAGATGAAGCATTTAGATCATAGTATAAAGTAGATGATATTTTTAAATAGTATATATTAAGAGATTTAGAAGATGTGGAGTAGTCAATACAAGTTCCCATACGGGACCTAAGTGACATTTGGCAGATGGTTATTATGAAAAATAGATAAATAAATATAAATTTGACTAACAGGGCAGGGTCAGGAAGATGTGTAGAATTATGAAATTACTCTTAAAGGAATTATTATACACAAGGATATTAATTATTATTTTTCTTTAATAGGTGGCGACTAAGGAGAGAGTAATATATAATGTGTCAATTACGAGGGAGATAATATACAGTCTTGTCGTTCCTATAGCAATTTCTATCAGTAATGTTACACATGTCTATAGTAGTTCAGGCCAGGGTTATATAAGTTAGCCTATACTTCATTTTAAGGTGTCCGAGGAATAAAGATTCGTGTAGGAAAGAGAAGAAGAAGAGAGGAGAAGGAAGGAGACATGGACGTTATAATCAGAGATTATCACATAATGTCTAAAGAATTAGAAGATTGTTGCTCAAGAAAAAGGGTATTCATTTGTATGTTGGATATGGGAGGATAATTCTATTGCTTGAGATACATCTGTAGGTGACCATGGGATCAGTTAAAGGTAGGCATGCAAATGATAAACTTGTGACATGTTATATGATGTTTATATGGTTTTGAATCTATTTTGATATTTGGAAATTAAACTTTATGCATGTATGGTTAGAACCCAAGTTTTGTATTATTATCTGTATTATCTAATTATGTTTCCAATTGGTCATCAACCATAGTTGATGCAACATAAATCCATTTAGACATTATAGTTGTGTAAAGAAGAATTTATAGAAAGATTATTTTACATTAATCACATGGACATTAACATCGTAAAGAGACATGAGGGTGCCCTGTAGTGACCATCCATTTGAGAGAGATCCAATTATGGTCCGAGGACAAACGTACTTGTGTTCTTTTAAAATCCTGAGCCAAATCTAAAAAATGATCGGGTGGATGGTATAGTAAAAAAACTCCGGGTCACTGTAGGGACTAACACTGACTAGACTATTTATCTATATGTCGACATATAGACACCTTGGTACGTGTTTGTGACTCCTTACAAGTGATAATTTGGATGCATCTCTGGTATGTGTGAAAAATAAAAGATTGCATACCATATGAGTTGAAAAAAATGTTGTTAAATGCATGAGACTCCTACATTTGACATATCAACATATGATATGTTTCGAAACGTTCGCTCAAATGATTCAATCCGATAAGATCGATATGAATATGCTCTGAATATATTCTGATATACTATGCAAGCCGTCATTAAGTCTGAATTATCTGACATAAAAATCTGAACATTTAAGAATTATGTACTTATATTCGATATCTGTTATGTTCCTTAAAACTACATTATATGATTAGAACTTTATGAAATCATGTCCAATATGAAATTATTATTTGATTTGTAAAGTTATTATTACAAATTATAATCATGTTATTGATTTGATGCCTACTGGATTTTAGGACTCCCATGTGTTGTTCAGTTATTTTAAAAAAGTTAAAGTGAACAAGTTTGGCTCTGACAGAGGTTCAGTCAGAGGGTGATCTCGATAGCTCGTAGAAACCGTTGCGGTTGGAAATCGGGTAGGAAGTAATCTTTTGTACGAGGAACGTATATTTTGCATTGGTGTTGAAGGCAGAAACAATGTTGCATGTAATGTGTACAATGTAAATACTCTCTTTGCGTCTTAAATGGAAATGATATGGTTATTTCTGTTTTGAAATATAGATGGTTCGGCCTTACGTGTTTTGTAGTAATTCCCATCTCATAATATGTGTGCGTGTGATGTGATACCTCGGACTCGGACTGAATACAGAATACCGGAGAAGGGGAGTGTCACAGAATAAGTCTAGGTAGGATGAGTTATTTGGGTCTTTTTCACCTATTCGACTTTAGACACTTGAATAAGTTATTTGAGGTCAAACAAGGTTAAGGTCTGTTAAAGGTCGAATAGTTCATTCGGTCTGTTTGGTTGAATTAATTATCTTGGGTCAAAAATGTTAAGGCCCGAAGTTTTTATCAAACTACAAAAGCAAAATCTAAGAAAATCTTACCTGACCTTATTCTAACTGACGTTGGGTTATTCTAACCAGTTATTAAAGCCGTCCTCATAGAATCCACACACACCAAGGTAGATTATCACCCTAATAAGATGTTCTAAGACACGCACACACACTAGGGTAGATGATCAGCCGAGTAAGATGTTTTAAGCATCGTCATCATAAACATCATCAACAACAACACACACACACACACAAAAGAACGAACTCTTCCCAATACAAGATATCCAAAGAAATCACAAAACTAAAAAAGGGGAAGAAAGATTGGCGAAGTTGATCTTTGAAGAGGCTCCAACTTGATGAATGACGATCTGCAACACTCGAAGAACCCTCCTCCTTTCTACTCTCACCATCTCCTAACTTTCTTCCTTCGATACATCACCCTTGGAGATTTGGAGAGCAAAAACATAGGATGAACTTGCGAGAACACTCTAGATCAATCAAACTTTATATTCTCCCATCAGGATTAAGTGTGAGAAAACTCATCCTTGGGGTCTTCAAGCTAGACATGCACATTTGGATGTGGTTGACTCGAGTCGGAAACGATCAATTGTCGTGTCAGAGCGGTTGACTGGTCCGTTTCTTGGTTCCAGGTGCAGCTCTCGACAGATATAGTTTCACCCCCATCAAATAGCTTGAGATTCCCAAAATATCATAAATTGAAGGAGCTAATCCCTAGCTTCGACAAATTATAAGAGAAGATAAATTATAGTAGATGAAAATTTTTATTTCAAATGCTTTAAATATCCTTGTAAAATGTAAATTGATTATTAACTTAGATTCTCTTAACTCTCCTTACTCTGCTACTATGATTTGTGGCTGTAACGGACAAATCGAATCTTTTATCCTGTTAAGATAAATCAATAGAAAAACTTGTGGTGACTATTACAAATTAATCCACTTGCACTCTTTAATAAAGAAGCTTTAATGAATGAAACCCTCCCCCGTATCAGGACAAAGGGCCTGACCAATTGTTTAGCAACTCGCTGGTTAACGGCTCCCCCAAGTGATATCAACGATTCCAGAAGCCGAACGCCCGGTTTGCTTGGGTTGCAAGCTAATCTTGATCGGACTTAATTTCTCTGTTGACCAACGGTGTCTGGTTCACGGCGGCATGTCCGTTGGTCAAATACCGGTTGCTTGTCCGAGAGTGGACTGTACATTGGACTCTTTCTAACCAACGATCATTCCCCTGATGGACATTTAAACTAAATTAAAATCGATAATAAGATTTCTATATGTATAATTGAGCCCAAGGCGTACCGCGGTGGTCTCACCACCTTTCCCATTTTCGAGAGTTCTCCAGTTAGATCCCGAATTCCTCCTCTTCATGTTAATATATATATATATATATATATATATATATATATATATATATATATATATATATGTTGGATAAATAAAGTGAGAAGACGTTATGCCTCGTGATGCAATGCGCCCGGCCAAAGAATGGTTATATATATATATATATATATATATATATATATATATATATATATATATATATGTTGGATAAATAAAGTGAGAAGACGTTATGCCTCGTGATGCAATGCGCCCGGCCAAAGAATGGTTGTCTTTTTTTCTATAATCATTCAAATCTATTTTTTCCCAAAATAATAGATATTTCTACACCTCTCTCTCTCTCTCTCTCTCTCTCGGTTCAAAATCCTTATCTTAAGAAGAAATATTATCTTTACGTGGAGTCTCGCTCCAAGTCATCTTAAGAAGATATATTCTCTTGTAAATTAATGTAGTGGAATTTGAACCCCAATACAAGAATTTGAACCCAAGACTTGCCCGTGAGAAGGGAGGTGTGAGTACTTAATACTTATCATGATTTGCCATCTCAAAGCTTCTCTCCCCTGTTGATCAAGTCTTATGAAGCGAGTGATCCATGTTCTGAGCAGAAGTGGAGGGATGTGCGAAAATGTACATCTTCACACACTCACATCCTCTCTTACAGTTTTCTCCCCTTCAATAGATTCATATGTCACGAGGAATATATAAATATGACTCTTTTTCTAATGGGAAAAAAGTTACACACATATCCACATTGGAAACTTAGTCCCTATCCTACTGGAGTCTGTGAGAAGAATCTCAGAAGAGTCCTCATTGCTCTTACTCTCTCTCCTTAAAGAGTAGCAACAACCTTATCTTCCCGCTCCGTGCACGAGGACGACCTCGACGTGGTGTACTCTTCATCAGACTTTTGACATCCCAAGATATTACTCCGTAAGATCTCTTGTCGTTTTGATCTCTTTTACTGTGGGATGCTATCATGCTCCGCTGATGATCCGTTCAATTTCTAGCATCCCCGACTTGGAAAAGTTATATCATATGTGGGCGAAGATCTGCATAGGGGTCGATTGTAAGAACCACTATAAATCATTTAAATAATACTATATTATTTAAAAGTTAATTTATTTTTTAAAAAAAATAAAATTTTATAGTAATCATGTAATGAGATTATAGCAGTCATATGTCTTGCTCCTCATGGATGAAGTGCATTAAATTCTAGTGTAAATATTATTGATTAATTGATTATCTAATAATAATAATAATATAATATAAAATTTTAAAAAAATAAATCAAGTAACTTGTACATATTTTAGATGTGTGAAATAATAATTATACGATTGAACAAATAAGGTGAATAATTCAAATATTATAAGATATTTTAATTTTATAAAAAAATAAACAAAAGATCTCAAATATACGTCTCAATTGACTCGATTCAAATCGGGTCCGAGACGAGTCGACTCGTATAAGATCGTCGGATCAGATCCAAGAGTCGATACATATCAATAGGTCTGACCAATCCAAATACTTGCACAGTTTTTGACACCGAACCATAGAACTGAAGGGTTGAGACCATTTTTAACATTGTCACACACACGTTGGAGTCGTAGTACCCTCGTGTGCCCTGTAGTCCAACTTCGCCGGCATCTCGGAGGGCCTCCCCCAAGTCCCTTCTGTACTCCACATATCGCCTCCTTGCACGTCCACACAGAAGGTACCCACCCATCATCAAACAAAAGGCAACCTTTCCCAATACTCTTCAGGACCCGCAACTCTCCGATCACTCGATTCCCACCCCCACTCTCCCTTCCCCCTGAAGGGTTGTGTTAAATAAATCACTATTTAAATTAAAATTATAAAAGTATAATTTTTAAAAAATATTAACATATATTATTATTTTTGATAAAATATTACAAAAATATCGTCACTGTAAATGTCATTACTTGACATGAATTTCACTTTAGTTAATTTTAACTAAACATATAATATGATAATATTTTTATAATTAAAATAATAGAATCTATCTCCCTCCCAACTTCATCTCCCTTTCACCCTTAACTCTGATTCTCATAATAAAACATAGTCAACTAAGGGAATGTGATTGGGAGAAGGAGAAGATAGTAGGAAGACCGTCGGGGTGGGATTTGCCTAGAGGGGGTTCGCGGGGAAAAGAAGAGAAGGGAGGCTACTGGGAGGGGCAAATACTAGAGGGGCCTCCGTCGTCACCCCTCTCATCTCTCTCTCTCTCTCCACTATCAACCGTTCTCTCTCTTTCTTTATCTTCTTTCCTCACGTCTCTCTCTCTGATTTATCTATTGTAAAGGTAGAGAATTTAGAGATGTGAGAGAGATATTTTAGTCGTTTAATGACAATATAAGGGGAGTATTCGAATATTTCTAAAATATTAGTCTCTCCATTAATAAAAATTAATTATGATGATATTTTTATAATATTTTATTAAAAATAATAATATGAGTGATAATAAGTTTTCAAGAATAATATTGTTCCTATTTTAATTTTAATAATAATCTATTTGTAAAAAATTCCTTTTCAAAAAAGTTCATGACCACCCGTAGGGCCCACGGTGGCAATCTGAGTTCGGCCCAGCCACGGCCCGGTTTCCGATCCCTTTCGGACCGAAACCATGTGCGTAAAGCGACGGTTCCTGTTCGTCAGCCGTGACTACTCTCTCTTATCGCCAGCTTCCCGCGGGTGCGCACCCAACCGCGTGTTCGTTGGTGACGAACCCCCACGCGTCACCATGACCAACTTCTCATCTCACCTTCCTCGTCCTCCGCCTCCTCTCTCTCTCTCTCTCTCTCTCTCTCTCTCGTCGCCACCAGGGCACCCTATATAGACCCCATTTCGCGCCCCGCTATCGCCATCTTCCCTTCTGTTCTCTCTCTCTCTCTTATGGTTCATGGGCTCCTGCTTCTCCACAGGCACCATCACCACCGACGCCGTCAACGCGCCGCCGACGGCCAAGGTCATCACCGTCGCCGGTGACCTCAGGGAGTATTCCACCCCCGCCGCCACCTCCGACGTCCTCGGCACCGACAGCCCTGCCTGCTGCCTCTGCAGCTCCGACCGCCTCTTCTGCAACGAGTACATCCCGGCGCTGGACCCCGAGGAGCTCCTCCAGCCCGGGCAGATCTACTTCGTCCTCCCCGCCGCCAAGCTCCGGTACCCACTCTCCGGGGAGGACATGGCGGCGCTGGCGGTGAAGGCGAGCTCGGCGCTGGGGCTGTCGTCGGAGCGAGGGTGCCGGAAGAAGAACAAGATCAGGATCACGCCGGCGCCGGACATGGAAGGCGACTCGGATGGCAGAGGCAGCGTGAGTGGCGAGGTGAAGAGCTTGTTCGAAGACAAGGTCCGGCGGGAGGTGCCGCCAAAGCCGGTGGTGAAGATGAAGAGGATTGGGTCCATACGGGCGAGAGTTGCTAACCGCTATTACAAGTATTCGAGAACGAGGTTGAGCTCCATACCGGAGCTCGTAGAGTAGCTGGCTACCTCATCAGCAAGGAAGGAAACGATTGATGTTAATGTATACGGCATTAATTTTGTCCTGTAAATTTTGCATTCTTCTCTGCGATTCTTGTAAAGATAACACAAGATGGGTTGCAGTTTTCTTGCATTGATTTTAATGGATCCGACGTGGGTATCCGTTTCAGTCTCTTAGTTATCATATGAATGCCCATGATCATCTTCGTAATTTCATCATCCTATCCTATCTACGTACGTGGATGAGGAGAGGAAGAAGGATGTGGAGATTAAAGCACTTGGATAGTTTTCTACGCACGTCGTCTAGAATTGTTATGTTGAGGACGGCAACAAATTAATGATGAGGACTGAGGAAGGTCCAAGAAGGAGAAGATGTATGTATCTGGACAGTATTAATTTCATGCGCACGACGTCGCAATACGTGACAAAGACGTAGCGGGAGGTGCAAGAAAGCTATTGAACAGAGAGGGTTGGGTCAACAAAACCCGGAAGCCGACTGCGCCTTTCGCTTTCGCATTCCAGGTCTTGTGATATAGAAGTATTGCCAAGGAGGACTATCTATGTTCCTTTTCTCCCAAATTAACAACCGTAGCATGCGCAGGAAAGGAAAAGGACTATTAATTTATACAATAGTGAAGGGGAAACAATTAATAATTTTGCTAGAACAAAACAGTCTACTGCATGATGCAGGTCAGAAAAATACAACAATTAGTCTACTAGATACATCTTTAGTTACAAAGTGAATCTAGCTAGCTTCACTTGCCAGTCTTATTATTTTGATTTAGAGCTCAGCTGGTATTTTATGTGAATTATGAATCCTCTCTCGCTCCTTAGGGAATTAAGATACATGCTCAAAAGCCCTTAGCAACTATGAGAGTTCATGGGTTAGGAGAATCATTAGGATTGGAAGACCTCTTTTAGCTAAATACGTTGCCCAACTTAAGTTCGAAAATTCATAATTTATATATAAAAAAAACTTTGACTATTCAAGTGGATTAATCTTCCCCCCTAACATTAATAACTGGATAACTTGGCAAAGAAGAAGGGGGAAAAGGATCAAATGCTCCTCGTAGTCGTTTTCATGCGCGCTTAGCTAGCATCTTAATTACTCGGGCGGTTGCGCTCCGTGGCAGGAATAACTATTTGTTGGAGATGAGCTGTGGACGGAGGAGGGTAGACAGATAATGAGATATGTGAAAACCGGATAAGCGTTCGTGGTTGTCTCCAAGGAAGCATTTTTTTTTTTAAAAAAAAAGAGGAGGCTTCCGGGTGTTTGACTTGACTTACGGACCAACCCCCAGGAAATCTAGAAGCCCAAGCCAAATCCCGAGGCTGCGCGCCCACCGTTATGCTCGATAGAAGCAACCCAACGACCAAACAACCTGCAGACAGTACATCCATCGTTGTTGACGATGTCTTTTATCCGTTTTGCCTCGTTCGGAGCTACATCAATGGCGGACAAAATTGGTCGGATTTTGGTAAGGTTGGAGTTGGACGGTGAAAACCTACTTAATTACTTAGGAAGGGAAACAATATCATGATGCAGAATAAGACTTTCTTCTTTCTATTCTATTGCAATATATATATGATAGCATTAATTCTGATATAATTAATAGGCCATGTTTAATTATGTTCTATCAATCTTGATATTTATATGTTTAAAATTTGTCGCATTAAAAAGCTTGATATGAATCTAAATTTGTATTTAAAATGTTATAAATTAATATCCGACGTTCTCAATTAGATGAGTTCTTCTCTCTCTTTCGATACCTACGTACTCCTTACAGTCTTTTTCTCCCTGGACTCTTTTTTATGTCAATTTACAATTTTGAAATATTATTATATCAAAATTAATGCTCCATGAAATCGATATTCTAAAAAATGGCGGATTATATAACACAAGTCCCTTCGTAGCATGGCAAACTGTGACCACCTTGGCTTGCTTCACCTCAACCAGCTAGCAGTGGCATATTAATTATACATATGATGCAACAAATATGATTATCTGTGTACCCTACTTATATTCAAAACTGCACATATTTACCATTTAAGCTAGTGCAATTGCTCTCTCTCCAAAGGCTCACGCTGTGAATATCCGCATCTAACTACCAAGGGCGACATAGATTAATTTATATGTGACGGACTTTTCCTTACAGGAGTCTGGAATGATAAGATTGGCGCTTATGTGAAAGACCACCCATGCATGCTGATTAGGTACGTATTAGGTCTTAAATTACGTCTGTTGATCAAGTCTTAACTTGGGTGCCGCATGCAGGCTTACTAATTTCTCATCTTCCAAATATATATATATAGAGAGAGTAACATAGAGTCTGAAACAAAGGGGAAAAGGTCGCACATGGAGGCTGCTGCAGATGTCAAGCATGCATGGCAGGCTTATGAAACAACCCCTTACTCACGGAGACAATTGATTAAGCTACAGGTAAAGTCATCCGCCTGATCGATCCGGCAGCTCCTCGTGGAGGACCCCCTCATCAACCACTTCACGGTGGAGGAGACGCGCAAGTACCGGACGGGCGAGGAGAACTGCCCTGGCCAGCTCAGCATCGACGGTGCCAACCGCACCTACAGCACCATCGGCATGGAGCTAGGTCGACAACAACGTGAGGAAGGAAAAGGAGAGTGAGGGAGACGAACGGCCGGCGCCTACCTCCTTCAGCCCCCGTGGCCAGCTCCGCAGCCGCCCCTTCCGCCTCCAGCTACCACCCCCGCCCCCCCCCCCCCCCCCACACACACACACACAGAGAGAGAGAGATTAATTTAGGAAAGAAAAAATTAATGGGAGTGGAGGGTGAATTAGATACTTTGAACAGTGAATAGATTTTTTACTAGATTTGAGTGGCTTAAGAATAAATAGGTGGATATTAAGAAGACTTACTCTCAATATTGAAGCTTTTTAGGGCCCAAAAACTAAGAAACTTTTAAAAAGAATGAGTCTTAATGCTTTAAGATTTTAAGTTTGCTGACTCAATAACTTTGATAGACTATTGAAGTGCATGGTCACATTTTTGTTTTGACACTACCCATATTTGTCATTATACACACGATAAAGCCTAAGTTGATTTGCACATAAAAGAATGGATTACAATAGTCCACGTTGGTTAAGGGACAAAGTAAAATATATATATTTTCTAAAAAATATGCTATCTCAATTCAATATCTCAAAGTTTTTATTAATTCACATAAGGAATAATTAGATAAATATTAGATATCACCAACAATGTGAACACAGCTATATATCAGCAATCCCACCCGTAGAAGTTGCATGTCGTCTATTATGCTTGTGTCACTATGATTAGTGAGATATAGACATAAGTGAGAAGTGTAAACACGAACATGTATTAGATATGGTAAAACTTTAAAAATAGGATATGGATATATGTAAAATATATAAACATATATTTGTATTTATATATACACATAACAAGGTTTGATTGTTGAATTTTTCAAAGCATAACAAATATAATCAACATAAATTAGATTATTGGAGTATGTTAATATTTAAGTAAGAATTTTACAGAAATACTTAAGTATTCATTTTATAATTTTAAGTAAAATACAAGATGAAAATATTTTATTGTTATGTCATGTCCGAGTGTCCAATGTGTACCTCTCTAATAGTAGTCACTAAGTCATAATTGTGTCGTCACTCGTATAAGTCTCTGTTAACATGCAAATCATTCATCAATAATGCCGGCATATATGCCCGCCAATGAGCAGTCATCTGCTAGGAGGTCGTCCAGAGCCCATACAGATCGAGTCCAAGTTAATTATATTGTGAGAGTAGATGGTGAATTAATTATGTGTATAGACTCGTAGGAAGGATTGACACAGTCATGACTCGAGCAAGAGTGTCTCACACGAATAGTATGGATCAGCGGAGTACACAGTATGTTCATGGTGGAGTGTGGAGGAAGTGGATCACTTTTGTTTTAGATGTCGATAGTGGTCATGGTCTCTCATGCATGTTGATTAAAAGAGATGGGGCCATATTGAGATGTGCAGCAGAGCTAAGTTGTATGAGACACCTAGTTGGCTAGGGTATGTACGGGCATCTAAGCACGTATAGGATGTTGGGGTTGACGGACATGTTACGGATATGATAATTGGTTGATCTTCAAGTGATTTGCAGATTCAAACCAAAGTAGAGATCGGTTAAGGTGTCTTCATATGCAAGTAAGTAGAGTCGGAGTTTGACTCTATGTTAGTCTGTGCGAGACTTTAGGTAGGATATGATTAAGAGATAGTCTTAATGAATTTAGAAGATTATTTTAAGTCTTCTATAAATGCGACTATAATATTCTTAAGGACAACATGAAGATCGGAAGGCATCGGGTGTTCGGGAGCCACCAGTGTGAAGGTGTATTTTTTTTACATAATAGAAAAAGGGTGATTCTACTAAATTTCTTCTTGTTATTTCGCGTGGCGTGTATTTGTTTGTTTGATTGTCATCTCACCGGCATCCCAATCCTAACCGCAGTCTTATGTACCAGTTGCAGATAGCTTTTATAAATGAACACAAGATGGGTGACAGCTTTGTTGCAATTTCAAATATGGGCATCTGATAAGCACATCCATTTGACTTTTGTAGCATCACAATCCATTCTCGCCCTTGTCATCGCCAACGTCATCGTTAAGGTCTGTTTCCTCTGTGCTGTGCATCAGCAATATATTCCCCGTCTAAATGGAGGAGATGAGGAAGATGACGAGAAACATCTGCTGGCCTTTAGTTGTTTGTGCACGTCGCCTTGAACTATTATGTTCGAGGACGGTCGGCAATACTTGATAAAGACAAAGAGGAAGGTGCAAGGAGAAGTATTTGGTTCCCTGTGCACGTCGTCTAGAGGTATTACGTTGAAGACGGCACTATATCAATCAAAGCTAATAAGACGGACGGATATATATATATATATAGAGGAAAGTACGGGAAAGCTGCTACAGAGGTGTGTCAAAACCCGGAAAATAACCGGCGACGGGTTTCGCTTTCACACAACCCTTGGGACAACAGAGCAGGAAGGTTCCATGTTTCTACAGGGATTTGGCAAGGTAGAGTATCTTATGGGCTGGAGCATCTTTTCTCGGTCGGCTGTTGCTCGGTGTTAAGAGCAGAATGTCAAGGTTTATATTTTTTATTAGATCTAAACACGAAAATCAAAGATAATTAAATGATCAAGAAGAGAGTAAACTTGGATCGAAGTAGGTAGTCGTTTTCTTTAGAGTCGTTCTGCCCCTACTCCGGTACAGATAGATTTCGCGACGGAACTTCTCTCAAGATACAACGATCAAAATCGATGGCGACGCGAAGGTTCACTCCAACTCGCGTTGTCGGGGGCGAACAACACTGTGACAGAAGACTTTTGTAAGAAGAAGAAGACGATGGGAGAGAGGAGTTCGAGAGAGATAGCCATCGGGTGAGAGAGAACCCTAAGCCGTACATCTCACAGGAAAACGACCCTCTTCAAATACCCTCCTGGGAAGTGACTCTTGACCGAGTCACACCCATCCGCTCAAAGAGGGGAATCCGAAAAAACACTCGATCAAATAATCAAAAATAAAAGAAAAATAAAATAATTTTTTAGAACCACACGTATGGCAAGGCAAGATAATTCGAAGGTGTACGAGAAAGTGGATACATGCTAAAGAGTCCACTAGTCTAAATAGGTCAACCTCTATAATCTCCTCAAAAGAATACACAGCAAAAATACGAGTTTCAACTATAAATAAATAAAAATATTTTTTATTTTTTAACGTGAGACCAATCAACACAAAGAGAAATCTAAATCTTTTAAAATTTGAAACATAGACTCCAACCGAAGGTGATCGACAGTTTACACGCAATGGGGCTGTGCAAATGTAAAAATCAGTACTCATATTGCCTGAGAAGGTACGTAATGGGGCTGCCGATTGGTTAGCTGCTGAGGTACGTAATTAAAATGGCCATCTGTCTCAATCACCTGGCAATCAGGTTCTCTGTTAGTTCTTTTGTCTGTTTCGGTTGTATTTTCTGCGATTGGGTGGGTGCAGTACGTGTTTTCCTTTAGGGTTCTTTAATTTTCTGTTTTGTCACCAAAACGAAAAAGGTTCCATGTTTGCACAAATGGGTCGTAATATTATAATAGCGAAGACACTCTTAAGAGCATATGATTTTGCTATGATAAAACGCCTCACCAAGGGGGAGGCGGGGTGGATGACAGCAAACGGGTGAACATTTTGATCACAAACAAATCTTGTTTCATCGTTTTTATCACGAACAGATGTTTCTTTTCATGTGCCAAGTTTACGAGCGATTGCGTAGTTCCCCCACAGAATGAGTTTAATAATTATTGGACGCACCTGATGGGTTTGTGGCTTTCATGCTCGGCTTCCTACTTAAATTGGTAGGATCTTAATTTCCGTCTGCATGCTCCGCAATGGGAACAACAACTTGTTGGAGATGAGATGCGGAGGGAGGCAGAGATGGATGCGTGAGACCCGGAGAAGCGTTCTTGGTTTTTTTTTTTTTTTGTTTGTTTGTTTTTTTGGGGTGTATGGAGGCAAAATCTAGGAGGCTGCTTCTAGAGGGTTTGACTTGACGTGTATGAAAAGTCAAAGAGAATCTATGAAGCCAAGACAATCCCTGGGCTGCCCGCCGTCGTGCTCGAACGGAGGCCGCCGCAACCCAGCAGCCGGTTCACTGCATTGTGCTCGAACGACTACGTACATTGTTTTCCTTGCTGAGGGAAGGACGAGTATAGGCTTCCGAAGGTTGAAACAGATAGATTTTAAAGATGCTTGTGAAGCCCTAATTAACTAGGAATCCCTGACACGCAACAACAGTAAGGACATGCAAGACCTCCTTCAAGATCATGCAAACTAAACTTAACCACAATCCTGGCGAGATAATATTAAGAAAATAGTTTGCAAACACATGTTTGGCACTTTTATAAAACATTCTGAAATTGTCAAAAACAACCTGTCGTAGCTATCTAGTCAGCCGTCAGGTATCTAAACATTAAATGATGAAATTTTGTTCATCTTTATATATGTCAAGAGTAAGGTGCATGTATTATTTTTTAGTAGCACAGAACATGAACCTCAATACATGTTTGTTGCAACACATTGCGAAGTGAACTTTTTTTATATTTTAAAAAATATATCAACTTTCAAACTCATCTGACGTACACATCCATAAGTGCACGTTACAATCGGACGGCTTAAAAAATTAACAAAAAGTTTGGACATCCTTAATAGGCTGAAAATCGTCAATGGTATTACATTCAAAAAAAAATGAACCAACTGATCGCACTGTGCTCTGTGTAGATATGTTGGTCAAGTCAACCCCGGCCCACATCTTATATATATTCAGATGTTTGCAACCCAGTTGAGTGTCTCACACAGCTCAACACAGTTGCACGTAATGGCACCACCTCTCTCAACTGACATAAGAGATCACGACAATCATCGATATTCGAAACAAAAATGGCCCACTTCCTCTGCACTCCACCATCAATAGACCGAGCCCTCCGTTGATCTATACTATTTGCCTGGGACACATTTGCTCGAGTCACGTCTGTGTCGACTCTTCTAGTGAGATCAAATTCAAGACATCTAGTGAAATCAAAATCTTCTTCAGATTTGACACATGTCATATCTCTGTTAATATATGCACTACTACATCAAACATGTAAACTTGCACTGATCTCACTCCGATAATTGTACACGCCATCTTGTTTGTCAACTAGATCGAGGCATCATTATATGCCCGATATGTGTTAAACTAGTCCTTACCTAAACACACAAGAAACTATCAATCAGAATCTAATGTTCAACTTAATCTCTCTCACCGTGTGCGACAGCGGGTTCCCAGCAGCTCCCTTGCGCCGCATAGCGAGTTAGGTCAGCACAATCCCGTTGTCGAAGTAACCCCTTGGCAATGGCGGCTCGAATCGCTCCCGCCCGTCCACGGCGAATAGTGGCTTCGTCCGCTGGTGCGGCTGCATGCGCAGCGCCTCCGTGTGCGCCCGCCACATGAACCCCGAGAGAGCCTCGAAGGTGGTGCACCCACAGAGGATGCTGTTCTCCATGCCGGCCTTCCTCTCTTGGCGCTGCAGCTTCTCCCGGTCAAAGCAAAAGGACCGGTGGAGGATCTCCTTCTGGTAGAGAGCAGCCGTGTCCGACAGGTCCTCTATCTCTGCGAATTCGTGGTGGGGGTTCTCGATCAAAAGATGGCCGTCGAGGACGGGGGCGGGGGGGCAACAGAGAGGTGTAGCCCCCTCACCCGCATCGCCCCACGAGTTCACAAACTCCATGGCTCCGATGCCGTCGAACATGCAGTGGTTCATGGCCAGCCCGAGGGTCAAACCCCCACACTTGATATTGGTCCCGTCCCTTTGAAGACCAGCCCACGGAAAACAGAGAGCTCATCTCTATGCTCATCCTTGTGGACTCGCATCTTGCTTTCTGAAGTCAGAAAACAGAACCAGACTTAAATGACGCTCTTTGAAAAAATACGTTATGGGTCCCGGCAAAGAGATTGGTCCAGTCCCTTTGAAGGCCAGCCCACAGGCATTTATTGGGCCAAGCCCATAAGTGATTTCCGTGGAGGTTACGGATATCCAGCTTTCAAGAGGATCCATCCGCAAAATCCATTTGAATTTATCCTTTCCTTCCAAAAATATTTCGTATTCATCCAAATGCTGTGGAGATGTATAAATTCAACGGAGGCTGAGTTTGAAGACTTGTATTTAAAAAGATGACTTAAAATAGCTTTTAAAAATATCTTCAGAGATTAAAATTTTGAACATAGTCGGGTTCAAGAAATCTCTTCATTTCCTTTGGCTCAAAGAATATGAAGCTGGTAATATATGGCGAAGAAGAAGAAGAACGAGAGCATGAAACATCAATTCAATTGCATATATGCATAATTAGCATATATTAGCTGACAGAAGATACATTTAAGATAAATGAGCTTAAAATTTAATTATGATAACTTAACTTACAGTTTTCATAAGTTGCGTTGAAAGAGTCCCTAAAAGCTCACTATCGTGTCACTCCTGAAAAGAAGAATGTGATGGATCCATAGTCTATCTCCCTACTATTTCAAAAAAGTAGACACCTCAAATTTTAAGGTGCATAATGACATTTGAAAAAATTCTTTAAATTAATAGTCAATCTATATTAAAAAAATTACAAGTGACGCCTTAATTAACCTAAGTGCAGTAGGGTTAAGGATTATGTTAGAGAATAGTCCTATATTGAAAACGGGATCAAAATATAATGTAATTATAATTGTGGTGACATCTTCACTCAACATCTTAAGGTTTTAAAGTAGATGGCCCAATCTAATAAAATCTAATGAGGTATCAAAGTCCATAGTTATAATCTGGGTCACGCATCCCGTGTTTGTCATAGTCCACGTGACAGAGCCTAAAATCGGCCCCCACATGAGGGGGCATATTAACGAACAGTCCCCTATTCAAAATTGGCTAAAAACATAATGTGATTATAATTGTGGTGCCCTCTCCACTCAACACTTCAAGATTTTGAGTTGGATGGCCCAATCTAATAAACTTCGATAGAGTACACTTGAAATTAGGAATTGATTTATTAACCGTTCCATGTCAAAACATTTTTTTAAAATGAAAGGAGGGGACTGTAGCATATTTCCACTAGTTTGTCAGATTTCAGGAAACAATATGTCAATGGATGGTATAGGTCTTGACCTTGTAACACCGATCAAGTGGCCCAACCATGCTTGATCGATCCGGTTTTTTGAGATTGCTATTGTTATGAGAAATTCCATGCAGCGTCCCAGTTGTATGTGATGAGTTTTCAGTGTGGCTAACATTCTGAACTTGATGGTTAAGGAGAATCGGAGTGTTTAATGCACCATGCATATGGGGAAACTATGTGCTCGAAGATGATGAATTTCATGTAACCATGGACACCAATCACCTTTCAAATAAGCCCCCCCCTGCAGAAATAATAAAGGCTGGTGATTTGTTTATTTGATGTATGAGCAGGAAGAACATATATAGGCTGCAGAGACTTGTACAGACACGATAGTAAATGGTCTTAAGGATGGTATGTGCACAGAGAAGTCTCTGATCTCCAAGATCGACGTCTCTTCATCTCGTCTCTCTTCCGGGTAACAGTGTCCATAATTATAAACTAATGGATAAGAAGCATTCAGATTTCCGTGGAGCATTACTGTTCTTGAATTGTGCCTTACATAATTATACAACTATAGACAAATTCGCCAATAAAGGTCCAACGAAAGAGAGATGCATAAGAGACAAAGTGAAAGGAAAAATGCAAAGGCACGGCTACGTCCGTATCGGACTGAACAGGCAAAACAATGCCTAAAATTCCATCATGAAATGACAACGTCACACAACTAATTAGAAAGATGGATTCCCACATAAATAAATGAGCAAATAAAGTGTACCCTCTCTATTTCTCTACCTTTTTTCAGAGAATGTTATGTTTGTTTGCAGAATAGAATCCAATTAATCCGGATATTTCACATTTATCTATCGTAATTAGTTTGATTACGCGGATCTCATATTTTCACCGGTATTTGAGTTAAGAATTGATATTTAGATTAAAGACTGATTAAATTGTTCGAGAGAAAGGACGAAATAAAATAACTTCGGTGATGATATCACTCGATCAAAATAAAATTAATTATTCTTTGAAATAATCTAACCCCAGTTATATATAGTACGTAGCCCCTTAACCTATTATGTAAACAAACAGTAATCTATTTTATAAACAAACAGTGCTGCATGGTACATGCAGCTCTAGAGTCCAGACCATATTCCAAAGATTATCTAAATCAGAGATTGCCCCATGAGAAATCTAACAAGACTATAGAAAACTTCTTACCCATGAGTTCCTTCCTCACACACTTTGAGCGAAACAGAAGCAAAACAGAAGCATACTATTTAGGATAAGGGAGGCCAGAAAAATAGAAATATCTCCAAGGATAAAGGGGGAGAGCTGAGAGCACATATGAAGATTAACGAAGAGGAGAGGCAAGGGAGTTACCTGACAAGATGATCCTCCAACGGGGAATTGCACCACCGTGGTAGAGACAGCGAGGAGACTCATCATGGAAACGGTGGACCAATTAAAAGAAAATAGAGACAGGGAGAGAGGTCAGTTAGAACTGGAGCATGGAGAGGAAGTTAGGAGTGGCTGGGGTGTGTTTTTCGAAACTCTTAATTTTCTTAGCACTAAAAATATAAGTTTAAGAGTGACGGTGACTTTGAGTGATTACAAAATTTAGATCTTTTGTAACAATTTATGATGCTACAATTTAGAAGTTTCGTGAATCATGATAGAAATTAATAGTCTCAAAATTATTTAAATGATTTTCAGGACCGACCATGCAGCCTCTAGTCCAAAATAATCTGAGTCAAAATTTGTAAAATCCCAAAAAATGCTTCCAATTAGAATCTGCACCTGCCACAGTCATTGGAGTCTTCAACGTGAAATTTTACTGGGTTGGTAGCATATGTAAACCACTACCACTCGAGATATATAGGTTCACACATTTTGTAACTGAAATATCAAGTAAACATCGTAATTAAACAGGTTAGATGAAAAGAAGATGCGATCAAACGGCCCAGATTTTTACTGTACAAACAAGATATGCTCCATAATTTATTATGTCACTGATCCGGATGAGCTATGTTAGTGAAAAGCGGGTCGGAGAGATGTGATGAACCGCATTGGATAGTCGAGTGATTCAACATCTCATGGGATATCATTAGGTCTCATATTCGATATTTGTCTCTCCTATTATTAAGAGGAGTATAAGATCTTGAATTTTCCAGACTCTCAATAAGATGGCCGAGTTGATGATAGCTCTGCTCCACCGCACATTTAAGAAGGGTGCGTGTGTGAGCGTCTCTCCAGAGAAGTTCAGGAAAGTGTTGGGGACTTGTTTTGCGAAGTATCATTTATGTTATCATCTCCCCATGATCTCATTCTTAGTATCTTATTGACAAATATATATACATACACATATATACAATAGATGTGATGGAATAATGGTGCATTATTGAGAACCACACCCACGTCACCCGACAGTCTGCATCAAACTTGGCCTGGGGCTTTGTTTTCTGATCACTCGTGTCCATGTAAAGATTTGGGAGAATATTGGAAGGTGGTGAGTCAATTCCTTTTAGACCGACGGCCCCCGCTAGCTGGAGCAGCCGGAATTAAAGAAATCTGTGTCCATTCCTCTCCGCGGGAGAAGAAGCCATTGTTCATGGTGTTTTGGGTCATCAAGCATTTTAATTGCCGAAAGGAAGGGGGGGGGCGAGGTGGAAGCCGTCAACTTCTATATTGGTGGTGTTCTTGACATGACGGGCCAGGGTATATGCTGCGGGCAATGGGTATGTTAGAAGAAGATGACAAGGATAGTTGTTGAGGTGGGTAATGAGTAAAATTCTGAAAGACCAACAGTGTTTCCATTAAGTTACCTCATGAACGAACATTTTGTCTAACATTTCAATGAAGATAATTTTTTTAAAAAAATACAAAACATAGTTCCCAAGGCACTCCATTAAAGGTCTGTTATTATTTTGAATCGAGGTGAAAACTGAAATCATCAAAGTTTAAAATCATTGCTCTTAAAACCAGTGGAAAAGAGTTCTCTAATTTTGATTTATGACCGCTTTAATTTGATTTTTAAAAAGGGAAAAAAGTTAGTGACTCCCTTGAAAATAGTTAATCCATATTTAAATTTTTAATATTTTTATGTCAGTTCAAACAAAAAAAATTTAGGGTTTTAAATATTTTGCATAAATATAGATAAAAATAAATCTAAAATTGTCAAAGGAATTTGATATTGTGTGCCAATACAAGGAGATCGTGGTCATTCAAATGTCCAACAAAGAGTTGTTTCAAGAGCAAACTAATTGATGTTGCTAAAAGTAAGCAAGCACACTAGTGGCTGCAGGGTCTTAACACAGATTCCCTCAAAACAAAACTTTGCTTCCACATTTCAGAAAGGGATTGGAATTTGCTAGTAGGCTTGTATGAAGTGATTATGATTGATAGCATCAATAAAGTGGTTTGTGTGATCAAATCATATTTTCAGTTGAAAAGGCATTCCATATACTTTTGTTCACAAAATGGACTACATATATGGACAATGAAATTTGCAAAACTTTCACATGGATAATCACATGGCTATATATTAAAACCAAACGAGGGAGGCAACAAGAATTAAGAGCATGCATGTTTGGCAGAATCTTAATTTGAAATCATAATTTTTGACTTCCATATTCAGCATAAAAAATTGTTCATGAGAGTGCATATTGGACAATATATCATAGGTCAAACCCTCCTCAAGAAACTCATTCTTCTCCAACAAATGAAGACTTGCATTGGGGACTTTTAATTGGAAGCCAAAAAAGGCTATGCAAATGGCTTCCAGAATCTCATGTCCTTCCGTATAAAATCAACTTGGTCAAGAACTACAAACCATTAAAAATTTCACAAGGTACTGCTTTCAATTGAAAACTATCTTTAACACACACACACACCAAGTCACCAACCATGGTGAGATATGTCTGATTGGGCCTACAGTGGGTTGGGCCACATGGTCTCTTATGCACGAGAGCGAACATATTGGACGACTATGGGTAAAACCTTCCTAAATAAAGTCATTTTTATCCAACAAAAATGGAATCAAATTGGAGACTTTTAATTAGAAGCCGAAAGACTGTACGAATGGCTTCCAAAATCCAATGTCCTTCAGTGCAAATTAACTCAGTCAAGAACAAACCATACAAATTCAAAAAGGTACTTTCAATTAAAAAATTATCATAAACCCACGCACCAACCACGGTGAGATATGCCGAATTGGGCCAGCACTTGGTTGGGGCCCATAGTCTCAAAACCATGCCACCGACAGGGGCCAGGCCCACAAGCCATGCCCATGTTAAATTATTGAAACTGCCGTCCATGAAACATCACCATCGAGGGGAGGACACGCGGCCTCATTCGGAGCTGACTTTTAATTCGAATTTATTGGTTAAAAGTGACTGCACTGGTACGGGCGAGGCCACACGTTTGGCCCGCAATAAATAATCTTGGGGCCCCGCCATTTGAGATTTCTGAGGGAGCAGAAAAATATGCACGGAGTACGAAAGAGCACCACGGAGAAATCTAGTTGCATCTTTTTTTTGTCCCCCACTTGGAGGAGTTTTGTGAAGTTCAGTCAAATTAAACACTAGGCAGAGCCCTGATAACAGGTTAGCATGTCGATGGGTTAGTTAACCCAGCAGGACGAATTGACGGAGTTAACCCACCGGCTTTCGTATCGTAAACTCACCTATGAACCCCACTTTAGGAGGGAGTTATCAAATGAGTATTGAGTTAACTCATTTTTAATTTGACAGTAGGATAATTAATTCGAAAGTAAAGAGGCAGACTAACTTATTTTTATTCTAATGTGATTTGATGGGGAGTGAATTATCCCGTTAATAATGACAATCAAATTATCATATTTAACACTTTTTTTATTTTTTTTGATATCTCACATTCTCTCTCTCTCTCTTCTCTCCCCTCTCTCTCACGTCACTCTCTCTCTCTCTCTCTCACACATTAATTACGAGTTTAAGTTATTATTTATCTTTAAATTTTTTATTTTAATTTAGTTTTATATTATTTTTAATATATACTATAAATTAAATATATCATAAAATAAATATATTTTTGATAAATAACATAATTAACCTTACTAATTAAAATTTAAACACATAGAAACATCATTAATTATGAGTTTTGATTACTGTTTATCTTAAAAAAATATTTTGTTTTAATTTTAATACTTTTAATATATTTTATAAATTAAATATATTATGAAAATAATTTTTAAAAATAATATCAATAATTTCACTATTTAAACTTTAAAAGTCAAAACAATATTAATTACGGGGTTTAAGTTACTGTTCATCTTCAAAATTATATTGTATTTTAATTTTAAAATATTTTTATTATATTTTAAAAATTAAATATATCATAAAAATAATTTTTTGATAAATAAGATCATTTATCTCATGAATTAAATTTAAAAAGTCAAAAGTAGCATTAATTACGAGTTTATATTACTATTCATCTTTAAGAAATTATTTTACTTTAATTTCAAAATATTTTGATATATTCTATAAATTAAATATACCATGAAAATAATTTTATTTGATAAATAACATCGATAATCTCACTAATTAAAAATTGAAAATCAAAAATGACATTAAATATGAGTTTAGGGACTATTCATCTTTTAAAGATTTTATTTTAATTTAATTTTTAAATATTTTTAATGTATTGTATAAATTAAATATACCATAAAAATAAGTTTTTGATAAATAACATCATTAATCTCACTAATTAAATTTTAAAAGTAAAAGTCATTAATTATGGGTTAGATTACTGTTCGCTTTTAAAAAACAATTTAAGTTTTTTAAATATATTCCATAAATTAAATATATCATAAAAATAATTTTATAAATAACATCATAATCTCACTAATTAAAATTTAAAAATCACAAATATTTTTAAAAGTTACTATTTATCTTAATATCTTTATTTTTAACTTTTATAAATATTTTAAATAAATTTTACATGATAATTATATTATTATTATAATGAGACTTTTGATAAAAACTATCATTAATATTATTAACTAAAAATTTAGAGATGATAAAAGTTATAATAATTTACTATTAAATCGTAAACAAATATGAGAAAAATAGTGAGAGAGAGAGAGAGAAGCTAAATGTAACATTAAATGCATTAAACGAGAGTGTGGCAGGGTTGGGTAAAGTTAACGGAGGTGGGAAGGTGGATTTCATAATTTAAGGTTAGCCTTGGATTACCCCTTTCTGACCTAATTACTTTAAATCATATATCAAAGCACATTGAGAGTTAGCTCTGGGTTAATTTCGGATTAACCCAGAGGTAACTCTCAACCAAAGTGAGGTTAGAGAGAGAGGTGAAATAGCTAATCCAGAGACAACCCTAGATTAACCCATAATATAACTAGGTTAGGTGTTCTGGCTCCTCAAGCCCCACTTTGTTTGAGACTTATCACAGGATCAACTCAATTTTAATCAAAACTTAACACATTCTACTTTGGCATGCAGAATTAAGTAAATTGACTTAAAATCAAATCAAATTAAGGTTAACTCAAGTTAACCTATCCCACCTCCAGAGGTGAGATAGGTTAATCCTCCCCCTTTTGCCTCGTACGCCCCACCTCTCCTCTCGAAGACAAACACCCCACTCCCCCTCACCCTTGCTCCCGATCTCCCCATTCCCCCTCTGTCGCCGCCCCCTAGCCTTCCCCTCTCTCCTGATCTCCCCCTCTATCGCCAACTCCCCCTCCATTGCCACCCCCTCCCTCTCCATCCTCCTAACCCCTTCCCCCCATCGAACACACCCGTCTCTTCCCCCCCCCCCCCCATTTGTGTAGCCCCATCTCCCCACTTCCTGTTGCACTCCCCTAGCCCTCCCTACACCAGTCGCAGACCGTCATTCACTCACACACACACACATCCGCCCTCCCTTTCTCGACCCCCTATCTCCCTCACCCTTCTTTCGCTTCTTCATCACAACAAGAGCTACGGATCGTCGACTGATTCTCATCCCCGCCTTGCATCAGCGCCGACGTCGTCACTCCTGCACACCACCCCGTCGGCCCCACACCTCGCCGAAGAGCCCCTTCATCTTCATCGCAGGCCCCCATCCGCCCTCGCCGCGAGTGGCGTCTCAGCCACCCTATGTGTGGGTGGCATCCCAGTCACTCTGTGCGCCCTCTCCACCACATTCGCTCGCTACCGCTAGCAGCAGGTCCACCACCCTCCATCGCCTGGCGTCCCTACCTCTCAACCCCAATGGCTGCCCCGCCACCCTCCGTCGCCTACAACAACCACAACCTCTCTCTATCTCTCTCTAAATCTCGGTGACTTCGTGGTTATTTTTGTAATTTATAAAAAGTCACCGAGTTAACTCATTTTTTTATCAAATCACACATTTATCTATCGGATCGAGCCACTGACCTAACCCAACTATTTTCAAATTAAAAATGGGTTATAAGTCTGGAACAAGTAATCCAGTTTGAGTTACTATGGAGTTAGCTAATCCCCTGCCAAAAAAATACCAAAAGTATTATCAGGGTTAGAACAGGGTTAACTCCTGAGTAACTCCGGGCTAACATGTTATTGAAGTCGTGATAGAGGTATGCCAGAGTAAACCTGGCTACCCACTTTTCTTTTCACTTGGAGGGTCAGATTGGGCGACAGAAATAGATCATCATTCTAATAACCCATTATTAAAAAGAAAACCTTTCAATTAAACTATCTTTATTAATTACTAAAATTATTAAGTTATAGGAGTTACATTTAAAGCTATTGATTTTTCTCTCGACAAAAGAAACAATCTACACGTACACTTCACTTACAAATTTAAACACGAGATTGGTATGCAATAATTTGAAACTCTAGTAATTAATGTGCATTGTTCTCCTACGTGATTTTCTTCCTTACATGCAAACGCCCTGTAAATTTCGAGAGATATACATAGAAGAATGTTTCTCTCCTCGTACCTAACCTACATATTAATATTAAATATGAATTAAAAGAAAATGATAGCACCTTTCTTCCCCTACCTATAAAATCAAAATTGAACTCTCTTTTCACCGCGAAGAGTTAGAGAGAGAGAGACTCTTATTCGTGGTTAAGAAAATAGAAAGAGATTAGAAAAAGAAAATATTTGTACGTGATCTCAAAAGTCTTGTACTACACGAGAATTGATTAACTCTTCCACTTTGCACGGGAGACGTCGTAGGTTCAAATCTTACCGGCGTTTGTGAGAGTCACAAATTTTTCCACCCTTACTCTTAACTTACCTATCAAAATATATATATACCTATTCAGTGATAAGATAAATCTTTTTAATATATATATGCTTACAATATTAATTATATTGTCCTCGAAAATTAATGCATTTTAATTATTCCATAAATTTTCCTTGCTAAATAAACTATAACGATTATGTTTACAATCTTATTGGATATTATTTACGAGTTTAATCATTGTCATAATTATTATAATGGCGACCTTGATTAATATTGATCTCAATATACTATTGATAAGAGAAATATATATATAATAGTAGAACAATAATAAGGTGAAATGAGAATTACTGACAAGTTTATGATTGGCATTTAATTTCTAGTATGGTTTACATAATATTGGATCAATTTTAATTAATAAAACTAAATATATAAAATTTATTGAGGTTGAAAAATAAAACTACATCATAAATAATCCTTGTATCTATTACCTTGTTGTCATTCATTGAGAACAAAATCAACAATATTGATGGTAATCCACTGAAATTGTGAATTCTTCTTTTGAACATATTAATTTAATTCGAACTTGTTATTAGTCTAGCAACATAATTGTTTAAGACTTTTAGGGCACCTTTGACATCCGGGTAAGGGGGGCGGCTAACCGACCCCGAAGGGTCGATTGAGATAATCGACCCTCGGTTAGCCGATTGTGTGAGGGGGAGGGCGAGCGGAGGTGGGGCCCCTCGGTTAGCCGGTGTCGGCTAACCGAGGGACCAAGCCGTTGTCAAAGACGGTCTTAAAGTTTACGACTTTTCAATACCAGTGTCATGGGACTCGATCTAGCCCCGTGAAGAGGAGCAGCCCAAAAATTACGTGTACATGCATGAGTTTAATGATCACTTTTGACAAAACGTCTCAATTGAGCTTTTCCCCTTGAGTTTCTTGATCGCGGGGTGTCGCAAGAGATTATTTCTCTAAGAGTTCTTAATCAAGGGGTTGTATGAGAGATAGTTTTGAATGGTGTAGACATTACACCACCTTTCAAGATTTGATGTGCTAGACATTCTTGATTATTGCTTGTCATTCTTATTGGGCAGATTTGTTTCGGGGTTAGGATAGTGTAACCGATGTGAGAGAGCGGTGTGAGCCCCACTGCTCTCTCGCACACAAGAGCGCTAAGCGAGGTCGGTTGAGTGCGCTAACCCCACCCGGTTAACAAATAGGGACACAATGAATGGTTATTACTGTCTTGTCCTCTTTTAGATCAGATCGTATTAATTTCATAATGTTTGATAACCTTTTCATTAGCATCCTTGTTGACTTAGCTTTGTTATTAGTTTTTAATTTATTTGAAATTCTATTATTGCTATAAGAATTTATCAAGTATTATATGAATTAGATTAATCACGTAAACAGGAAAACCTTTGGATCTTACTGGCTTGTTAAACTCATCAATGTTGTTGCAAAAAATTTCAGGTGTAAAAGTAGAGATGAGTGTGATGCGGGATGAGATATAAAAGGATGGACATTTTAGAGATATTTACGTTATTCAAGAGTTACTTTGCTAGCCAACGAATAGAGCATTTAATTTAGATATTGATGTCAACTATTGTTGTATTATGTTTGACACTAATATATTTGACAATAAATATTTATTAAATAAGTTTTGTTATTATTGTGAATGGTTGGATTAGCAATATCATGTCCATCAAAATTTGGGACATGACAGTCATTGTGAACATTGAGGTGTTTTATTGATTACAATCATTGAACTAGATATCTTAACTGATGTTGCCGTATCAAATCAGCATGGATCCTACTAAATCAAAGCGAGTAAGACATCTTAATGACTAAGATGTTGTTCTATCTCAACCATCTAATCCAAATCAAATGATTAGAGTTAACTCTCAAGGCTGACCCTCCTGTAAGAGTTAACCAACTTAGAGAAATTAAATTGATTTCAAAATGAGTCTCTTAAATTTTTACTTTATGAAAGGCTTCTTTGAAGTTAGTCTTTTTTCAGTATAGTTTTTTAGGTAAACTAGACTATGTCCATTGCAAATTGTATTTAATTAACATATTGGTAAATAGGGATGTGCTAATTGTCAACGAGAGTTATTCATAATTCATAATCCTAATTGTGACTGTGATTATGAAAAGCCCATCATAGCATCAACCAATTGTTAGTAGCACATTCTTTGTTGCTACTGTGGGGTCCTAAATCACAAGGAGATTTTACTCTTTGATGTCAATTGGGTGGTATGTGAACCTTTGTTGCTCTTCACGGGGTCTTTTAATAAATTTTATGTTTCATGAATTTGAACTTGCTACGATCTTACAATGCAATCACTTTGTTAGTAGATGAGGCACATGTTAAAGGGGGTGAATAGGTGTGCCCATTAAAAATTTTAAGAATTGAAAAGAAATTTGCAATATTCACAGTGGAATGAAAATAAAATGCAAGTAATCACATAGGGACCATGTGGACGCACTAAAATTCATGTATTATGTCGTTCGTTTATTTAGGTGAGTGGACGTGTCAGTCATAATGTGACGATTTATTAAGGCTTAAAGGAAGTCCTTGGTGCGCTCGATCTGACTCGATCAGATGATTGTGTGGTTCGGGTCGGGACCAAGACCCGACGTGCCATAAAGGTCACTGCGTCATTTACATCCCCTCGAAGAGGGGAACACCCTTGATTAATCGCCGGGTATCAGGGCCTCATGGTCAGGAAATTATATCGAGAGAAACAAGACGATAGCGATCTCGAATCAGTCGGAAAGTCCTATGTCTAGAGAAGCAAGCGTTCGAAACATGTCGGTCACTCAGGGGACCATTTGATATTCGAACGAGTGTCCGGCTTAAGAATATCGTGATCGTCACGGGAAAACTGGAGCGTACGTATGCCGGGGTACGGCAAATTTATTGTTCAGAGGAACGGGAAACATTCGGTTGAATCCTGATTAGAGTGGTAGGAAATCAGTGAGTTTATTGGCTCGGTGCAAGACCAAGCCAAGACCATTCTGGGGAAACTTCCCGCGGTCGAAGCGAGGCTTGCCTGGGCATCATCAATATTTTTGATGTCAAAGGGCAGCGGGAAAATGTCTCGGGATTAGATCCCAAAACAAAGACGTATTCGAAGATAGCATGTTATAAGCCTAGGATATGGGTTAGACAATGACCATGATTGGGACAAACCCGAGATAAAAGCGTGACCCATGGAGGCCTTATCAATATTCCCATGCAAAGGATCCGGGGGTGGTAAGGGCCGTATCATTTTGTTCATTGTTATTATTATTATTTATTGTTATTATTATTTATCTATTTATTTATTTTCTATGTTGCTAATTGATTCTTCTTTTATTACTTGTGCCTTACATCCTTTTCTTTTATTTATTTTATTTATTATCATTCTTTTATTTTTATTTTTATTATTATTATTATGCTATTTTTTATTATACTATTACATTTCAGGTGTATCAGATGAAGGCTGGAGAGTGTGCCGCTGGAAGCGAAGCCAAAGCGTGCCGGGCTGGAGGGGCTAGGAGTGCACCGGGTGAGGGCTGGAGAATGGAGGGGTGTATCGCTGGAGGAGTGTACCGGGTAAGGAGGCTGAAGTGTACTACTGGGGGAGGGTAGGAGTGCACCGGGCGAAGGCTGGAGAGTGTACCGAGTGGAGGTGTAAACGGGAGTGTGTGCCGCTGAAGGAGGGTACGAGTGTACCGGGCATAGGGGCTGAAGTGTGCCGGGCTAAGACGTTGACAGGTGCACCGGGTGAAGGTCTATGCTAGTTGGGGTGAGGTCGATGCAGCTCTGAACTGGAAAGGGGTAGAGTCGGTGCAGCCTTAGGATGAGGTCGGTGTGGCTACACTGAGGTCGATGCATACTGGGGTTGGCAGTCGATGCAGCTACAGCCGAGGTCGGTGCAGCTGGGCAAGGTCGGTGCAGCCTTGGGATGAGGTCGGTGCAGCTGAGGTTCATGCGTGAAGGAAGGTCGGTGCAGCTGCAGGCCATGCACGGAGGTAGGTCGACGCAGCTGAAGGCCAGGCTCGAGGGCAGGTCGGTGCAAATTTACCCCAAGGTCGATGCAGGTTTGGCCAGACTAAGGGAAGGTCTGTGCAAGTTTGCCCTATGGTCGGTGCACATGGGCCAGAGGCTGAAGGAAGGTCTGTGCACATGCTGGAAGGTCGGTGCACATCTGCGTGCAAGGTCTGAGCACCTCTAAGGCTGGGCTTTATGCATGTGGAGTGAGGTCTGTGCACATTGGGGGTTGAGGTCTATATATGCATGCTGGGCAAAGGCTAAGCATGTTTGGGACTGTGGTCTATGCACATGAACAAGTAAGGCTCAGCAAGGTCTAGGCACATGAAGGCCAAGGTCAGAGCATATGCAGGCCAAGTTAGAATGCAAGTCAATGCAGCTGAAGTGTGCCAGTGGGAGGCCTGATTCGGGGTGTACCGGGCAGGCAAGGGTTTGAAGTGTGCCGGGCAAGGCACAGGCGGGGTGTGCCGGGTAAGGCACAGGCAGGGTGTGCCGACAGGGCAGGCCAAGAGTGTGCCGGGCTAGGGCTGAGCTGGAGGTGTGCCGGTCAGGACAAGCCAAGAGTGTGCCGGTCAAGGCAAGGGTGGGTTGAAGAGTCAATGCAGCTGGGGCAAAGTCCATGTAGGTGGAGTAAGGCCAAGGGGGGAGATCCCCTTTATTCATGAGGCTCATGTGAGAGTTTTTTTTTATTCATGAGATGCATGAGAGGTTAATTTGGTTTTCTTTTATTCATGGAATGCATGCGATTAACTTTCTTTTATTCATTGACTGCATATGAGGAATTTCTTTTATTCATGGAATGCATGCGTGAGTTTTGATTTGGTTTTCTTTTATTCATGTAGACCATGTTTATGGTTATGTTCGGTAGTCTGTCATAAAGATGCAATTGTTCAATTATTCAGGGATCTCTGTGGTTCGTTGTTATTTCGGCGAAGCCGTTTCATTGGTGTTTTATTCTGTTTATTTGTTGTTTCCTTTTGTATTATTACTTTTCTTTTATTGTTGTTGTTATTAGGTTAATTCTGACGAAAATTCGACAGCATCTCTCTTTGACCCAGATGGTAAGGGGATGTAAGGGGATCACGTCCACAAGGAGTGGCGTGACCCAACAACTCGAGGTACGTGCCAAGGCAGCAGCACCTTTAAGAAAGCTTCGAAAAACCCGGGGAAAATAACGAATGGGAGACACTGGGCTAGAACAGGCTAAGTGTGCCGGTAGGAACGAGCCAAGGGCGTACCGGGTAAGGAAGGTTGGCAGATGTGCCAGTCAGAAGGGCTAACGGGTGTACCGGGCTGGGTACAAGCAGGTGCGCCGGGTAAAGGCCAAGCTGAGGGTGTGCTGGGCATGCAGGCTGAGGGAGTGTGCCGGGCCAGGCCCGTTTGGAGTGTACCGGGTGGAGCATCCTGAGGATGTGCTGGTCAAAGGCTGGGCTAGGGTGTGCCTGTAGAGGCACTGACAAGTGTGCCGGATGAAGGGGATGGCGAGCGTGCCGGGGAAGGAATAAACGGTAGGTATGCTGGTTGAAAGGTTGGATGGAGTGTACTGGCGGAGGTAACAAGGGTGCACCGGGCGGAGGGTAAGTGTGTGCGCTGTTGGCTTTGGAGGGCAAGCTGGGGAACACCTTGGCCAGGTTATCTGAGGGTGTTGAATGGAAAACATGGGCTCAAATTGCTCAAGAGAGGAGGCAAACGGTACCCAGAAGAGGAATCTCCTCTGTTAAACCAGGACGTCGTTAGAAGGAAGCCAACTTGATGCCACTGCGCCAAGACACTATCCATTAAATTGGGTAGACCGACGTTTTGGAGGGCAGGTAACACAAAGCACCAGAAAACTGGAGGGAAGGATATGATGAACCATGAGGAGATGTAAGACAATGAGAAATGCAAACGTAGCAGAAGTGTCTATGGAAAGACTGTGAAAATATTTGCAAGTCTTCAACCTTTATTCTCACAAGAGGGATGCCCCAGGGGAGCTAATACATTGCAACAAAAAGGGAACGGGGGGAAAAGAAAGAAGCAAAGAAAATACAGTGGGGAGGGGGGCGGAGCATGGGCTCCTCTCCTCCTGGACCTCACTCTCTCTCTTCACCCACTCTTCTTCTTTTCTTCTCTTCACACAGACGGTGGTGGACGAGATAGCAGCAAGGGGGGCATGAGCCTCTTCTCCCTTCTTCTCTTCTTCTCTTTTTCTTCTTCTCTTTTCTACGCAGGAGCTTCTCTCCTTCCAGTTCAACCTCTGTGGAGATTCTCCCTCTATCTCCTCCTTTTTTCTTCGTCGTGAGAGGGTATATGTATATCCGGTGGCGTTGACATCCGTTGATGATGGTGGGAGTCAATGGGATTGACCCCCTGTCTTGTCTCCAAGCAAGGAAAGCCTACGTGCCTCGGCCGGCCGTCGACACCTGGGCAGCTAGGAGCTGGCTTCGACGTGACTTCGCTGCCCACCAAGGATCACACGCAGTGACCGCCATGTTTGCCGCCGTTGGCACCGGTCCAACGGCTACAACACGTCACCAGGTGAGGAAGAAGAGTGATGCACCGGGTAGAGATATGGCGAGAGTGCACCGGGTGTAGTGGGAACCGAGTGCACCGGCTGGAGGCGCTTGGGACCGCACCGGGTGGAATCACGGTAGAGGGTCCACCGTGGGGAGCTGGCGAGGCTGCACCGGGCGAGGCCCATTCGAGTGTGCCGTGTAGAGGCCACTTGAGTGTGCCACTGGAGGAGGGTGGCTAGGTGTGCCGTTGAAGCTAGCGTTTGGCAGCTGTGCCGTTGGAAGGCTTGAGAAGTGTGCCGTTGAAAGGCACAAGTGTGTGTGACATTGGAGGGCATGAGGGAGTGTGCCGTTGGAAGGCACTAGTGAGTGTGTCGTTGGAGGGCACGAGAGAGTGTGCCGTTGGAAGGTACTAGTGAGTGTGCCGTTGGAGGCACAGGAGGGTGCCGCTGGGGGCAACTGGGAGTGTGCCGCTGGGGGCCTTGAGGGTGTGCCGTTGGAGGTGACTAGTAGTGTGCCGCTGGGGGTTTTAGGAGATGTGCCGTTGGAGGCACTTCAAGGAGCGTGCCGCTGGAGGCATCAAAGTAGTGTGCCGCTAGAAGGGCAGTTCAGGAGTGTGCCGCTAGGGCACCAAAGGGTGTTTCTTTTTCTTCTTTTCTTCCTCTCATCTTCTCTTCTCTTTTCTCCTCCTTTTTATTTCCCTGCACGTGAACATGGGATGAGAATTTTTTTAGTGTCCACATACCATAAATATTTATCCTAATTTAATACACCCCTTGGTAGATTTACGTCCAATCCCCTTGCCAACTAACAAGAGATTTCCATTATCTGGTCTGATTACACATGATGTTTCCAGAGTCTAACTCCCCAAGATTTTGTTCAAGTTCAGCAACCAACACTATCACTTTTAGAGGCTAGTACTCCAACATATTTTAATCGAATCTCATCAAACCAACACTCAACATATGGCTTAGTTTTTGCCCAGATGATTTCGCACCAACCCACTAGCACTTCCAAATGTTAGTATTTTAACTAATTTTGATCAAATCTCATCGAATCAACATAGCACACCCAATGTTGTTCTTTAGAGCAATGAGTGCTCTATCGACTTGTCAACTAAACAAACACAATAGTTCCACATGAAGCTCCTTACCGAGCAAGTGTGGACTTTACAACGCAATGAATGAAACTACAAACTGACACGAAGAGAAGGACAATAAGAATGTTGCTAAAGCTTTGATTTTCTCCTCTTGAATGCTTCTTGAGTGGGAGGCTCCAATGATCAGCTTGGACTCGGTGAGGCCTCTTTCTTCTTGAATGCACGGGAAGCCTCGAATGCTCATGGAGAGTGTTCGTTGTATGCAAGACACCCACGAGTTCGTATATGTTTATAATCTTAGGTCATTCATGGTGTATGTTACACTCATTGGAGTCTTCAACGGACCAATTTCTCCCTTTAGATAATATGCAGTGGTTTTGATTTCATCTGGAAGTCCATCTTCATATATAGTGAATCATGAATCAGGCTCTGTTGCATGAAGATATGTCTGTCTACATATCTTTTCCTTTTGTACGATAGATGTTCCTATCATGGTAGTCTATATACTCTGAAAATATACCTAAACCAATTCTTTTATACAGACATGTTAATGTGACGTGAGATAAAGTATAAATATTTGAATTATGTGCCACGAGCATTAAATGCACGAGTATAAAAAACTTACACATGAAAAATACATCTCACTTTCTGTAGGGAACAAATTATACTAAGCGCGAAACATATTTTGTAAGTGTTTCTGATCATAAAGAAGTGTAACATACTTGTACATTTAATGCAGACCATTTTTGATGGTCAAACAGTTAATGCTTGGAATTTGTATGGACGTTGTATCGTCCAAGTTTAACATTAGTAAATTCTTATGTTATGGACGAAGGATTCCGTCCATATTTTGCATGATATTGTTCGCCGTCAAACTTCTTTTATGTTAGAGTGCTCGATCTAGGGGTGTCAACGGATCCGAGAGATCCGAAAACCCGATTCGAATCCGAATATTTTTTTCGGATTCGGATCGGGCTGTTGATCCGAAATTTTGAACTTCTATAATTTTGAAGTGAGCTTTCTCTGATCCGAACTCAATGACTTCGGATCAGATTTCGGGGCGCCATAAAACACCCCCATTTCGGGGCGACCACTGCCCCGATCGATCCTTTGGCTTTCTGCCCTTCCTTGTGTCGAAGACTCGAAACCCTTCCTCTAGGTTTTCTCCAGCGGCGGCGATCTTGCGACGGTGATGCCATCTCCTAAGTCAGCCGTGACCACGACGGCGATGGCGACCTTCTCTCCGATCGGCGATCGTGATCAACCTACCCTTCTCATATCTCGGCTCTCATCTTGGGTTGCAGGGAGGACGTCGTGATCAAGGAACAAGATAGAGGAAAAGCCTTTGGACCTCCCACGACGCTACATATTCCTCGTTGTCCGTCGGCTAAGGTTTTTCTGGAGCGGCGGTGCATCTGACGACGATTTGCTTCCTCTCGCCCGATGAAAATGCTGAAGCAGATACACGAGATTAAGGACTTCCTTCTCACTGCAAGAAGGAAGGATGCGCGGTCGGTGAAGATCAAGAGGAGCAGGGATGTGGTCAAGTTCAAGGTTCGGTGCTCCAAATACTTGTGACTCCGAGAAGGTTGATAAGATGAAGCCTTCATCTTAGGCGCTGGTTTTGTCGTTTAGTGAAGGCAGATGAGCACATCTTGAAAAAAAGTCTAACGTCAAAGTTTGAACATTAACCGTTGCATCGTTCAATTTTTCACTTGGGTTAAGACGTCATTCTCCTAATATAGGCTTAGGCGATATTTTGTCTAACATTGATTTTTGGACGATATATCGTACATCTTCAGATTTGAACGAAAGAGTTAAACCGAATCTTATGATTTAAAAATTGACGATGTATCGTCTAACTTATGTTCGTGAGTGAAAGACTGTGTTTTCCTTCTAACTACCCACAATAGACATTGGTTCGTCTAATATCTATTTTTAGACGGTATAAAATTTTGGGTGTTATTTATTCTAAGTTAAAATGCATCTATGATCCATCGTCAACTTATCTTTTTAGATGAAGTATACTTAGATGAGTTACTTCATTTATATTTAATTTTTAGGTCCTACTTAATCTAACTTATTTTTTTTATGACAGTGAAATTTAGGTGAAATACTTCATCTATCTGAAATTCGATCTTCCTTCATCTAATTTCATTTTCTGTATGACGTAAGATTAGATGAAATATCATCTAATTTATCAAGTTATGTGTTGCTTCATATGAGAGTTGGACTTGTACATTGTAATGTCTAAGTTCATTCTAGGTGATGTTACGTCCAGTTGTGAACTATCCTAATTTTAGCTAAATACTAGCAAGTCCTAAGTTGACTTTAAACATGTATTTAACTTAACCATTGACTAAGATATTAAAATATTTATTTTATCATAAATCTAAAAGAATTAATTTATGAGAAAAGTATATTTTCCTAACACCAATAAACTGGTTTGAGGAACTTTTGCCTACTTAATTATCATAACCATGCATTTAAATTAATCAAAGTTTTGTTTTTTAACCAATTAAATTATTGTCAAAATTGAGGCTATTATAATTATGAATGCATTTACAAGACTACCCCTGTAGCATCCAACACGAACTTGGTGCTGTTGCGCTAGTAGCAAATATTTAATTATGTTGGATTAATTTTTGTATTCATATATTAATCAATATATTATCACTATAAACTTAGTACATGTTTAAACATGCACAAGAAATGTTAGATTCAATTTTAAAATTCCCTCCTTTCTCCCTTCCGGTCCTCATTCTCTCCTCCTTTTTAGATCACAGCTATATATCTTCTCCATTCTTCTAATATCAATTTTATTATAAGCATTATAACTTTCAAAATATGAAAATTATAACTAATACCATATTTAGTCTAATATTCTAACCACATAGGGCATGAAGTAAGAGGTCAAGATACTTAACATGATGAGATATTTTGGTCTTGACTTGTAGATTTAGAAATGCTCTCTCTCTCTCTCTCTCTCTCTCTCTCTCTCTCTCACTATATACCTTTTTTTGTAGGGATTGTGCCTAATTTAAAATTTGAAATAGGGAAAATAAAGCCATTTTGACTCTCAGTAAGAGGTCTTCCCTTTGAATCGACATGCCTATTGGGATGAAAATCTAAAGAAATAAGATTCCAAGTTTTATTATATCAAAATATGATGGAGTTGAACCAAAATATTATGGGAGAGGAAACTGTATATGATATCTGTGTGATGTTTATTATATATACAACAAATGTGCCCATCCCCTTCCCCCCCTAATTGTGACTCTCAACTTCACCTATATATGACCACTTTGCCAGCCGAAGTAAAACACCTCTGAAATTGGAAGCACACCGTCCAGCACATAATAAAAGTTGTCATCTAATAAATCTGATCAGATTGTAGGGCTCATATAAACAAAGTCAGGATTCTGCGGAATCACTAGTACTATGATTGGGTCACCACAAGAAAAGGACAGTTTTTTTAACTGTACTATATTTTAGATCATCACACACACACACACACACACACACACACACACACATATATATATATGAAGTAAGTCATGCTTTAACAATTTTATCCACAGTAACAGAAGTCAGACTTGTCCTCGCGGCCTAATTTATGGACACACACACACACATATATATATATGAAGTAAGTCATGCTTTAACAATTTTATCCACAGTAACAGAAGTCAGACTTGTCCTCGCGGCCTAATTTATGGGCATAACAAGATGAAAAAAGTGGGACAAGCCCCTTATTGCATGTCAAATCAATGATAATAATGTAATATTGTTAATCTGACATCTTATAATTGACTAATAAGGAAACAGCCAGTGTGCAGAAGATCTCTATTGCAAACTTGTTTGTTAATCAGGCCGACACCGACACACATTGTGGGGGCATCCCAAGACATTAAACAGTTCATTCGTGAGTTTCTCCTATGTATATATGGTGTCTATATATTCACCTGAGTCTCCATAAAGATCTCGCAGATGGCCTCTCTAAACTAACCATGTTCCAATCTCTTGTCTACTGCCTTTTGCCTCCCGTAATCCTCTATTGTCATCAACCACTAGAAGTATAAGCACAATATCTACCTCCTAACTCACTTCTAACTCCTCTACACCTTATTCTATAAGGTCCGCTTTGACAATCGAATTGTCGGGCCTTGGTCAGGGCATGCGCTAACCGAAGTGAGAGAAGGGCCCACCTTCCTCTCACACAACTGTCTTTACCCGAGGTCGACTACCGTGTTTGACCCCAAAGGGTCGAACACGGTAACCGTGTTCGAACATCAAAGAGGACTTAAGGATCGCTCTTTGATAACTGCATAAGGGTCGGGTACGGTAACTTATTCGTCTTATTCCACTTTAATCGACTTTGGCACGTAGCACCGCTCAACAAGTGAGTTATTTGGGTCAGATGAGTAAGTGAGGCCGGTTAAGGGTGGGTATCAACTAACTAGGGTCGGGTAAAGTAAATTTAAAAGTGGGTTTCTTGTTTATTCTATTTTTAAATTATTTTATATTTCTTATTATTCTATGTAAAATAATAACTAGGTATCAAATTAAGTTAGACTTGACCCTAGAATAACTAGCAAGAGTTCACTTTAACCGGGCTTACCTTAACAGATTATAAAGTGGCCCTAAAAGAACGTTATCTCAGGGATTATTTAACCGGTTGTCAAAGAGGCCTTAAAAGAAAGTCATCTTAATTAGGTATTATTTCGCGGATGTTGATGAGGGTAGACTCTAATAATGATTAGGCTCCCAAATACCCCACCAATGTTTTTGCTGTTGATAGTGAGGAGGAGGATGTCGAGGGAAAAGATCATTTTAAACACCCTTCGTCCACCTTTTCATTAGGTTTTCTATAAGATGCTCAAAACTAAAGCTTACAATCGTTAAAAAAATAAAAATTTCCAAAATAACTTTGGAGGAGACAGTTTTTGTACTATATATATATATATATATATATATATATATATATATATATATATATATATATATATATATATATATATATATCAAGCATGTCAATCAACGTCAGCAAATCTGTTTCCAAACCCTTTGCACATGACGCCTATATTATTATTATAATATAGATTAGATTGGATTAGATTCGATTAGAACTTGAATAGGCGATGAATAGACTTTGGCCCAACTCTAGTTGGACATCTCTCTTTCAATAGGGAATCGTAAAAGCAGAAAATATTTGTGCATAAAAGCAAGGTTTCCCATGTAGATGATCTGTATGGGATTGGGTTTTCTTAATCCGATACAATATACCTAAGTCACAATCAACTAAGCTCGACTCAACCCTCACTTTCGAGATCAAACCCAATGATGTTGTTAATACTATTGTTGCCGCTACTGTGAATGTTGTTGCAACCTCAGCTGTCGTCAAACAGGAGGAGGCGCCCAACAAGCCACCTCTATTGGCGGCATCAAGTGGTTCTCATTCCAACAGAAATCATCATGTGTCCAACCAGTCATCCTCTTCGCATTTGGCTAAGGGGGAAGACTAGAAGAGAACGATCGGGAGTGGCTCAGTCTGGTGCTACAAGCCTCCAAGTCGAGAGAGGACTCCGTCGATGGCTGGCGGCGACAGGCAAAAGCCCCTATTAACACCGATAGCGACTGTAGCTGAACCAAGGAGGACGACGGCCACTAAACATTGTTGGGACACAATTGTCTTTGACTCAGACGATCCAGAGCTGATCACGTATCAGATTTTCTCAGATATAATATGATACACCCAAGTCTGGACAAGCTGCATCGAGTAAGTGAATCATGCATATAAGTGACTCTTTCCATGAAATTTGTATCATATAAAATCACTTTCTTGACAAGGATCCCAAACATAAGACTCACATGTAAACATAAGAAGAAGAATTGTATCTCATGTGCACAGAAAATTTCTCATTAGTAGAAAATTATTGAGAAAACCCGTACAAGAACCCTAGTCATTGAGAAGAACATAAGCATAGCCATTGCCCTATTGAAACCCCCACCAGAGACAAGATCCCCGTTGTGGCATCCTCTCTGCAGACACTTCCTCCACGCCATTTTGAGGAAGAGTGATGTTAGATACCCCATCTCCGAGCAAGAGGCGGGTGCAATGCACTCATCCCATGTGAGTCAATCTCGTTCAAGGTGATTACCGTCCATTCTCTAGGAGGAATTGAGGGTCACATCTCCAGTGACCGGGCCCAATACGACACGGCCCACAACACCACCTTTACAAAACTAGAAGCTGTCCCCTCCACAGACGGTAATGATGGATGCACACACCTTGTAACAGTAAATCTGGACCGTCCCCGCCACGTGCCCGCCCATCGCATCTGCCGCTCCTTTTTTGTTTCTTTCCGAGGACGAGCGCACGAATCCCACGGTCGATCCCCGTCTTTGGGGACTGAAACCTTCCCTTGTCGCCACCCTCCACCGCTGCTGCCCCCGCCACGCCGCTGCCACTCTCCATTGCCGCCGACACCTCCTATTCCGCCACGCCCCTCCCGCCGAAAAGGCCGACTCTTGACGAGTCCCAACTCGGAGGGGCCGCTGGGATCGGCCGCTCCGGTGGAGCACCCGCCCACGTGTCTGCCTTTATTGCCGCTACTGCAGCTGCTGCTGCCGCCACCCCCCAGCGAGGGGGGTAAACTCTGGAGGAGATCAATGGCGGCATCGGGCCCCAACATTTGTATATTCTATTTCCTTCTCTTACCCCGTAGTACCGAGAAGGACTGATTAATTATCGGCGGGAGCATGGACGACTGCAGTGGCGTTGGGAATTGGGTTCGATCCAACGAAGGGGCAGGTGCTGAAAAAATAAAAACTTCTCATTTAATCGCTACCCAGTACACTCTCCCTCATGTCTTTGTTCATCCGTCACTATCCAAATCCCGCACCATTAAAAAGGGAGAGATATTGCGGGAGTACCCCCCCCCCCTCCATGGCGCCAAATATTCCGGTGGAGTAGGAGGGGGTGACAAGTCCTTCCGGCCCTGTGATTGGGATTGCATCAGCTCCACACCCACGTAGGCTTCTGTTGCTCGGGATTTTCTGTTGTCGATAGTTCTTTTTAACTCTGCCATGATGGATTGGAACCGGAAGATGACCTGTTCCTTTTAATAATAAGTGTTAGGCAGAACCGAAGCACCTACTCTTTTTGATGCTTGCGCGTGCCATTATCGCTAACCATCGGCTACCCTTCACCTAATGTTGGGATTTCGGATGTGGATGCCTTCTGTTCTTGCAGTAGAAGACTGCTGCGGTAAGAAGAGTTAATGCTCCGTCCCATTTCCCATGGTGGGTCATCCCTTTCTTTCATAAATTTCCTTGTAGATGGCGCCTATATAAGCTTCCATTCTGTGCTAGTGATGTTAGTATCTCCCGCAAGTTACCCCATTCTTGTCCGCAGTGCCTCCGTCCAACCCTGTCCTTATTGATCCCTTCTCCTTCCCCAGGAAGGGAAGTGGCCTTCTCTGTGAAGGTTTCAGGAAGTGAAGGGGACGTCTGTGAAGGATTCACACTGAAGTGTTCGTGATGCCTGCCATTTGGATTCAGTAGGGTGACGACTTCTTCTCCTTAGCTTATACTTCTACCTGGGTTGTGTACTTGTTATGGCGGTTTCTCTCGTGCTTTTCGGTTTTGTTGTGGCCGACGCCACTTGAATGCTGTTATGCTTGCCTGAAGGGACTCCTTCCCCTTATATTATACTTCTACCTGGGTTGTGTGGGTTTTCTTGTTATGGCGGTTTCTCTCGTGCTCTTGGGTTTTGTTGTGGCCGGCGCCACTTGTATGCTGTTATGCTTGCCTGAAGGATTTGCCCTCATCAGCTGCCTTTCAGTTACTTGTTTTCTTTTAGTTTGGGTTATGGTTAAAGTACTGGTCATGTGTTCTCAGATTTCTCGAAGGTTAGCTGTGCCGATAAAGGAGCTGGGCAAGTCTGGCGAGAGTGGCAAGGATATGTCTGGAACCGGTTGCCGTTCCCACTTCTCCTCCATTCCTCTCCATAAAAGCTGCAGAAGGTAAATTGCTGAGAGCCATGTTGAAATGATTGGAACTAATTTATAATTTTCGTTCTGGCTTTCTCGTTTTGCATATGAGCTCAGCAGTCAGCAGTAATGTTCACGATGCGTTAGTAGGGTGTGAAGCAGCAAATACTCCATCTTGAACTAGAATAACTATCCTGTCATATCAATGGCAAGCATTTATAGAGTTCATCAAGCCTTATTCCATCAATCTGGGTTCCTAAAAGTCAATGCTTACAAATTGACTAACTTCTCTAGATTATTCTCAGCCTGATGCCCACCCTCCTATTTTACACAACCACCATCCTGACTTAAAATAGGAAAAATAAAACATGAAACTTTTTAAGTTGACTGATTGAGGAATAATTTAAAAAAATAAACACTTGAGCTCAGATCTTTGAATTCCTCACATCCCTCCCCTCGTCAGATTCTTCAGATTCACTTTGGAAGCTTGAGGTTCCAACTTTGCTTGATATATGATTGCAATGTGATGTATGGATCTCACATTGTTGCCATTTTCATTACAGTGATTGTGGATCACTTGAAGAAAGTATAAATTTGTCACTGCGGTATTCCCGACTTTCTAACTATGTAAGTATTATAATCCATTATTGAAGAAAAAATAGTTCTTTATTTGATATATGCCTTACAAGCTCTCTCTCTCTCTCTCTGTTTGTGTTCATATCTTGCTATGTTTTAATAGGAATCCGATTTCTATCTGCATCATTTTTTTTGGATATGGAATCTATTCCCCACAGTTATAAGTTGAAATTATTAACCTAGGCTTCATCTGGAGCCATTTTTATCCTCCAAGAAAGCTAGTGAAATATTGTAAGCACTCCCAAATGAAATGTCATCCCATCATGTATCGTGTTAGCCTGATCCAAAAATGATGATGTTTTCAATGGAGAGAGACCTATTGCAGCCCTGATGGATGATTCGCCTGGTATCTGAAAAAATTAGGATCCTAGAGAAACTGGAGATGTTTTATCTGTACAGAGGCCAATGCATGCCCATGCATTCCGAATGCAGACTTGGTGTTACTTGTTTTGATTAATTTGACTTCACTGAAGAACCTTTCTCTTTTCATTAATTGTTTGTCAAGAATTTTCAGTTATTTTATATATGCTGACATGATTGAACTCAAGTCAACTCCATAATTCAAAACAATAAGATGCTGTCGATGGCTCAGCTTTTGGAACTTAAAAAATAACACGGATTTCTTTGAATTCTTCTAGGATGGCCTATCTCTATCTATACTATGTTCAATATAGTATGGTAATTAATCAATGATATGAGGAACATACATTGCCCAGTTGATATTCATTAGAAAGCAATTATTGCATGTGACTAGAAAAGTGAAGATTGTCATATATTGTACTATGTGTCCTATAGTTTTTGTAGATAATTTGAATCATAAGGATGACTGCATATAAAAATATAATGACCAGTCATGAACAGACAATAATTTGATGTATGCATTATGTGACGCTGGGGTCCTTTCTTCTTTTGCAGTTGACCATGTTCCCTTTTTTTTTTGTCAATTCAGAGTGAATTCCTGGAGAGAACTTCATGCGGCCACTGCTCATTGATGAATATGGAGAACCCATGGAGGCATAGCTCCACCACCTACACTGCCTCACATGAAACTGTGATTCCAAGGGTCTTCTTTTTTCCATTCATTTCTTATATTTGAATGGCTGAAATTGTGATGTTTATAAACTAATCTTTTGGGGGTGGCAAACCACACTCTGCCCCTGCCATCTGTTCTTTAGATTGGATATGAGGAGTTCACCTTTCTCTGACCTCCAAAAGGTCCATTTAACCTCAGCCATCCAATCTAAGGATTAAAATATCTATGTAGAACTCCTTGGACTTATCTGTTTAATTCATGATTAAATATATCGATAGGCATGTTCCAGAGTGTGTTCATGATATTTTTCATTTAGAATGCATGTCTTTCCTTCTGCTTTCTTAGAACTATTTTCAAAGGCACTTTCTGTGCCCTTGAAATTTTGAAATATCACATGATGTTGTTTTTGCATTTTGCAGCCTGCAACAGAAATAGTGAAAGAAATTGCAGCCCTTGAGCTTGAAGTTTTACATTTGGAACGATACCTTCTTTCACTATATCGAGCAGCTTTTGATCGGTACCTCACCACCTCTGTGGTTAAAGACCAAGACGGTGAGGTCCCTTCAGTGTGTCAGACAGATTCCCCAGTTAAGATCTCCAGAAATCAAGGAAAGGTTAAATATAAACCAATGAGCTTCCATGAACCTTCTTCACCCATTAGCTCTTTCAATGACCGAACGAATAAGTCATGTAGCGTTGATGATATTGGGAAGATTCGAGCCTTCTGCAACACTTCAAGACATGATTTGGTTGATTCAGAGGATAGAAGTGTTCCTTCAACAGTATGTACATTCATCCTGAGCTTATGTTTCTTGTATTAATAACCATCATTATCATCTTGGTCATCTAGTTTTTAAGTTCATGGAAACGATGATCTAATTTCCCAGCCGTAAAATAGCCAACAATGTATATTCAAATTGGTTTTCTATGCAGAATTTGTTCCATTCATATGACAAAAATGATCTTTTTTTTTCTTTTTTGGGTCAACGGGCTTGCAAAAGTCTCTCTCTAAATGTCTAGTTTCATTGTATTTGGCTACTAACAAGAAGCAGATGGCCATTATAAAATTTTGCTATGGATTCATTGCTTTTCTTCCCCGCATTTTGTTTTCATTTTTTATTTGCTTTTCATGAGGAAGAGGGGCTGGCATCATGAGAAATTCTAGAATATATGCTCTAGTGCTTGCATACTTCACCAAATTGTCACTTATCTCATTCTGAAAGGTTTCTGCATCAAAGTAGAAGCTTACAAGGTCGATGAGGCAGGGGTAACAACAATGATGATGATGAGAGGATACTGGACCGAGATTATTGCACAAGTTGCTTCAAGTTTGAATTCTATTATTCCACAATAAATCCTCAAAGTGGTGTGGTTTAGTTGGTTTAGGTAATCAAACTTATCGGAGACTTTGTAGAAGTATATCAATGGTGACATTGTGAATTCACATTTTGGATGAAGGCAGAAGGATAGATGAATAATGGATATTACATTCAACTGTTAATGGGTGGATGATCAGTGTGATTCAGAGGATTGGGAAGTTTGTTTCACAACTTTCTGCATCCTCTTTTGCATGTTGGGGTTCTTCTAAGTGCATATCTTTGGACAAATTCCAAGACCTGTGATTTTAGGTCAATACAACGGCTGCCATTTTCATTCCAGGTTTCTCAAATTGGAAAATGTGATCTTATCATGATTAATATGGATTACCAAAAGTTCTTAGTTCAGTCAATAACATGGCTAATTTCCTTCAAGATCATACTTCAGTGTGCTGTACAAACAATCATTCATGCAGGTGGATCCATAATGGCAAATGCCACTTCAGGTCAAATGAGGTTTTTTTTCTTTTAGTGTATTTTAGGTTTCATCTTATACTTTGAGAATGTAACAGAAACAACACCATGAAGAAGGTACTTGTACCGATGAATGGAACATTCAATAGCTCAAAGAAGTGATGTGAGGCAGATAACATGCACATCTGAAGCGGTAACTGCACTAGCAGCAATTAGTTCATTACTGCTGAGGGCTTTACTAAAAGTTATCCAAATTGCATAGCAAGAATCCTCGGGTGCACATGTTTGTCAGGAATTCAGCTCCACTCATATCCACTATGGCAATTGTGCACACATTAATCAGATCTTGTACATTCAGATAGGCATTAAAATATCAGCATCACTAAACTATTCACTTTAGTGTCCACGGAAGGTCTCTATTTACTAATGTGAATGCTTGTTTTGAGATTTGCAGGATTCTCCAAGACCAGCTTCACATCATCGCAGCCTTGCAGATCATCTTGGTTCTTCAATCATTGATTGCATTCCTGAAACCCCTTGTAAACTCTCTGAAGAGATAGTCAGATGCATATCTTCTATCTACAACAAACTTGCTGATCCACCAATGCCTCAAACAGACTTTTTAGCCTCACCTACATCATCTTTATCATCCTCAAGCACATTTTCTCCCAGGGATACTTATGATGCTTGGAGCCCAAAGTATACTAATGAAGCAGCAAGCAGTCCTTATCCTTCAGATGTGCTGAAGGACAAACAGGGTCCATATAGGGGAATGCTAGAAGTTCTCAAGATTTGCGTAGATGGTGATAAATTTAACTATGCAGCAACAACACTGCAAAATTTCAAGTAAACAACCACTCCAGGCTGGAATATTCAGTTCTTAATTTATGAATATCTATGTGTGCTTCTTTTCTGCTTTCCCCTAGTATGTTATTCTTTGCACCATTATATTTTCAAGGTCTTTGAGCAAACCGTGCTTTACCAATTATAAAATTATTTGAAATGGTGAAGATAAAAATAAATAATGTATTTGTCGTTTATGAACAAAGTTGACTTTTGGCATTGAGATTTTAGTGCCATCTTTTCATTTGGAGAACTCATTCAGAAATGATGATGCACATTTTGCTTGTCACTTTGGTGAACCCACTCAAATTTGATTGTAGACTGATTTTGGAAGCTGCATTTTGTCATATAAACAATGTATGATGTTTTCAAGTTCATTGGTACACATTGGCTTACCTTCTCATTGTTTACCAGATGTTTGATGTGTGATGATCCTAGTGCTTCATATGTTTCTTTCTACTTGCTTCATTTGTATCCACTAATTATTATTCTTAGAAATTTCTCATGGCTTCTTAAAAAACAAAGTGCAAGAAAGTATAACCTAAATCTCCTGAAATTTGGTAAAGACAAGCTTGGGTTATATATTGCCACTTCCAACTTATTATATGAAAATGGAGCTTCTCTGAAATGTATGATTCTTTTGCAGGGACCTAATTCGTCGTCTAGAGACAATTGATCCAAGAAAGATGGAGCATGAAGAGAAACTTGCATTTTGGATCAACATTCACAATGCCTTGGTGATGCATGTATGTTTGTGCTTTTGCTTCAGGGGAACAAATTACTTCCAGTTTTGTCCTTGTTCGATGCACCTTCTTAAGCTGACATGATATTCTCTGCATTCTGTCTATCCAATTTTTCAGGCATTTTTAGCTTATGGACTTCACCAAAATTACATGAAAAGTACATCCTCAATCATGAAGGTAATGATATATGCAATTTCTTCCATATGGTGTGAGTAGTGAGACTCTTTGGAGTTAAACCAGTGTACTCACAATTCCCGTGAACCTTCTCTTATTCAGGCAGCATACAATGTGGGTGGTCTTTCTATAAATGCTTATGAAATACAAAGATCTATTTTTGAATGTCATCCCCATCGCCCTGAGCTGGTATGATTTTATCATCTTTTCCTGTACACATTCAAGCATAAGATATATGGACAGCAGTACACATATTTTTGCACGCAGATATGAGGTCAATGCATTTTGAATGCGAAACTTTTCTACATTAAGATCATCGCCCCACCATTAATTGAAGTTTCGTAAGAACTCCAAATATCATCTTTGTAGTGTGCCGTTATATTCCTTTTGTTTGTTTGTTTGTTTGCATAGCAACAAAGCTTATAACGAACTTCATTGGGCAGCTAAATAAATTTAATTTTCTCATTTCCTAAAATCTTATTTCTCTGGTTGCTAATTATCAAGGAGGGAAGAAAATTAGAGCTTAAATCTAGATTTTTCTCTTTTAGTTTAGCTTGTTGTAATCAGATCTGAGCTAGTCTCGTGTTCATAATCAGGCCCGAAAAAGATTTTGTGGCTCACACACTGTTATTGTTTGCATCTTGTACTCGGGCAGAGCGAATCGTATATGGTTTCATTGCTTTCACATATTGAAAATAGCTTATTCCATCACATATGCAGAGGCTACGCACACTGTTCTCACAGTCGCAGAAGTTCATGAAGGGCAATGTGAAACACGCATATGCCCTTGACAAACAAGAGCCACTTGTTCATTTCGCACTGTGTATGGGAGCTTATTCTGACCCTGCTGTATGAATTCCAAGCCTTTACTTGCCATTATTACAAAAACCCCGAAATAAATTCTATTGGTTAACTCCTGTTTTACTTGGTTCTTCACAGGTCCGGCTCTACACCTCCAAGAATGTACTTAAAGAGCTTGAAATCGCAAAAGATGAGTTTATTCAAGCTAATATTTCAATTCACAAAGAGGGCAAGATAAGTCTGCCTAAGATCCTACAATACTATGCTAAAGATGGCGCTATGGATTTGTCTACCATTCTGGACATGGTTCATAGCTGCATGCCAGAGATCCCACAGGAGACCATCCAAGGATTCATACAGGGAAGGCCACAGAAATATGTTGAGTGGTTGCCATACAAATCAAATTTCAGATACACCATGCATAGAGATTTAGCCAAGGATTAAGGATTTCATCGCTTTTCTTGAGTTAGAGACGGCTGCGTTGATCTGTTGTTTCCAAATTCCCCGGGACAATAAAATGCAATACGTGTGCCATATAGAAGTCAGCCATAAGTCCTTTCATTGGGCATGTGTTGATTGTGTTATTCAGCATTTGGGCTGCTTGTGTGATGTATATGAAGAGTGGAGATTCAGGCCAACCCAGCTCAAAGACCTGTAGGTCTTACTTGGCGAAACTTTTAGTTAGAAGTCATTTTTGACTGTTATTGTCAACTTCAAAGACATGGAATGGGAGTGACTATTGTAGGTTTTGAGTCACTGCACGAATCGTTTCTTTATTATTTTTATCCCAAGTTAGGAACTTCTAATTTGAAGCTTTTGATGGAAAGTCTTTCTTCCGTGCAAACTCTTAATCGAAAGTCAAAAACTAATTAAAAAAAATGTTCAAATAATCTTTAAAGCCGAGGGCCCTCCTCTCATAATGACAGGACTGAAGGCTATGGAAGCTAAATGCTCCCGATCAGAAGGTGCTCAAACACGGTCTAAATGTTACGACCCCTGGAAGGCCTGGGCCGTAGTTGCAGAAGCCTACGTTGGGCCGACAAGCCCACTTTAGTATTTTAATTCCAATGTGTTCTGTATGAGTAGTTTTACCCGGCAGTCTAGCAGATCCTGCACCGCTTTGACGGTGCAAGTGCTTTTTTTGGCTTTTCAGAAAAAAAAAATTTGTCACGTCGAGGTTTCATTCAAGTTATATGCCCTAACAGTCTAATCGATGATAAAGAACTTGTGTATACTATGGCATACGATCTTCTTTTTATTTCTTTAACCTTCACCGATCATCGATCGAACCGTGTGAACATTGTAAGTCGGATGGGATCCAATATGACAAATTTTAAAATAAAAAAAAATACTTGCACAGCCAGATAGTTAGCAAGCTACCAGGCAATACACTTGGAGGGGCCCCCCCCCCTTCCTTATGGGCCTAGACTGGCAAATGGACCGCCGTTTTAACCCTTGCCATCGCGCTCACGACCCATTTAGAACTTGTCAAATGGACTGAGCTTGGGCCAGGAGCAAATTACAGGCCCACTATAAGGTGTCATTAGACTGTGGAAGTCCATCATCCTGGGCACATTGACACCCTGGGTGTTCAGTGATTTTCTTTTAAAAACACATGCACACACACCCCAGTGGAGCACATCTAAACTACATGTCCATATCATGCAAATCATGATGGTACAGTTCAAAAGGTTTAAAAAATATCTAAGATAAAGAACTACAAACTTTAATAGGTCGAACGTGGTAGACTCATTACTGTTATTTTTTTTAATTTTTTGGGTCATCCTTAATGGTTTGCACTATGTAGATGTTTATCTCAGGTGAATCCCATGGTTGATTCTTTTTTTTTTTTGGACAAAAAATAATAATGAACACCCTAAGCGTGGAATAAGTTTGGGTGTGCACTAAATAGTACTCTTTTCTCCATGCCGAGACCGGTCTAAGCCCAATCGGATCCGAGTAAGAGAAATGCTTGCTACAATTCTAAAATGACAGTTGCATGATGTCATCTTGGAACCCATATATCCCATTCTTCTATATTCACATAATAAGATGGGTTGACCCATGTGACAAGTAACTGGATGGACCCACATCTGCTTGACAGGAAGAAAAGACCTATGATCCAGTGTGTGATAATGGAATATATTGCTTAAGAATAAATTAAGATTTTTTACATATAAATCATTTTCATCGATAAATTTAGAGATATATCACTCTTAAAAATATATTATCGTACACATGTCTAATATCATGAAACTTTCAAATATAACTTCCATCGACGGAGTCACGAATATTCGTAAGAGATGTCAATATTCCTATTAAGTGGCGATCAAAATACTCCTCTCACAATCAAATGACCAAGATATCCCGAGAGAGAGAGAGAGAGAGAGAGAGAGAGAGAGAGAGAGAGAGAGAGAGAGAGAGAGAGAGAGAGAGAGAGAGAGAGAGAGAGAGAGAGAGAGAGAGAGAGAGAGAGATGGGGGGATGTCCATAGGGGTTGGGATGTCGGAGTAGTAGGGGGAGAGAGTCAAAGGTGGGAGTTGGGGTCGCCGGAGGTGGTGGGGGGTTGGGAGCACGGAGTAGTAGGGGGGAATTGGAGGTGGGAGGCAGGGTGGGGGAGGAAGGGAGGTTGGGGAGAGGGAGATGGAACCGAAGGTGGGAGGCGGGGGTCACCGAAGGTGGTTGGGGGTTGGGAGGAGGGGCGGCGGCAATGGAGGAGAGCATAGCTCTCAGAGGTGGCAGTGACGAGGGTGAGGATGACTGGGTTGGGGGGGCAGTGGCGATGGGTGGCACGAGGTAGGGGGGAGTAGCCTGGGGCTGACCGACATGCAGTGGTAGGGGAGCGACGGGGGGGGGGGGGGGGACGGTGGCTAACCTAGTGGCCTCTCTCTCCTCTTGTCGTCGACGGAGCGATCAAGATGATGGTGGCGACGTTGTCCCTAGTGAGGTTGAAGGACGCCTAGAGCTCATTGGCGGCAGTGACGGCGACGGATCTCTAGGTGTTTCAAGTCCACCCACCTAGATCTCTGCTTCCGCATCTGCAAACGGTGCACCCACTCCCAACGTTCGCAGCGTCACTGCCTCCTCTTCAACCTCCCCTTCGGCTTCTTCTGTTGGCCCTGCTTTGACCATGGCGTAGCTGCCCCAAGAAGCAACGCCAACGACAAAGGAAAAGGAATGAGGAGGGGGTAGGCATGCCGATGGCAGGGGGACTGAGGAGGGGCGGCAGGTCACAGCCATAGGGTTCAGGAGATGGGAAGAATAAGATATAGTTCTTTGTATTTTCACCTTAAATTTTTGTTATTTATTTATTTATCTTTATTTGATGTGTTATTTTTATTTAAGATTTTATTTAGAGTTTTTTTGTAAATAAATCAAATTCTAATATAGATGACCGTGGCCATTTTTATCTTCTTCCACGTCTAGTTAACTCTAAATATGGTCAGTTGGACGAGTGGTAATAGTGGGTGACGGCAAAGACATATCTGAAAGTTTTTCAAAATAGTGGTGAGAGGAATGCTAATGCACTTTTAGGAATGATATATATGTAAATTGTATGTAACAATGGTTTATATGAAAAAAAAATCAATAAATTACACTAAGCAATTTCATACGCAAATTGTATTTTTTATTAATACACAGTAAAATTCATTCTCACGTTGCTTTCCATTTCTACACTATATATCTTATTCTTGTGCAATGTACTTCCTTCCTTCCTACAAAAGTGTGTCATACCATGTCTTCCTTCTATCGCACACTGACACACATCAGATCGGTCAAAAATAAAGATGTCCAGCCATCTTCTTGCTCGAACATAGGCCAATGGGAAGATGATAGAACACATTTAAAATCTCTAGATTACAACAAATATTTCTCATGGGAGACATGTTTAATCCTTTCATCTGATTTTTTTTTTTTTGACATAGCAAATGGCATCCACGTAGTTTACTCTTGGGACCGGTACATGTGGTACGCGGCCCCTTTTCCTTTTTCTTTAAGTTGAATCGAAAGAGAAATGTGGATGTTCATAGGAAGCACTTCTGCCAAACCCCACGACCACAAGTTCAAACATATCAAGTATCAAAAGGGAAACCCATGGCATAGAAGTGACAAGAGGCATATGGCCGAGGAACCATACTGTTTGTGAGAGGAATTAAGATGTCTATGTAGAGTTGTGGCGGAAGGAAGGCCGCTGCTGGTGTTTCTCTAGCTATTAGCCCGGAGCATTCCTCTCACTTGCCGAGGTTAAGCTGGCCCAACAAAGCCCGAGATCGGCCTGCTATTTGGCAGACAGAGTTGGGGCCGGTACTAACATGTCATAGCGGGCTTCTCGCTAGCGTCTCAGGCCCTGTAGTGTGCAGACTGGGCCTAACGGCAGGATAGCCTAGCCCACTGACAAACCCCAGTTCAAGGCTACTGGAACTGTAACTTCAGCCGGAATACTTGCACATTATAAATATTTTTTTTATGCGCCATAGATTAAATTTGAATTATTTGCTTCACTTTGTAATCTTACCGTCGACTGAGGGAAAAACTAAGCAACTCATAGATTTTTTTACATGGTTTAAGTCACTATGTGTGACTGCACCCATAGCTTTGCCTTCTATCATGTTCTCCTACGTCCTCCGTAGAACGATATGAGTAACCAAAAATTAGCTCCTAGACCTCTGTGGTTAGGCTGATAGGTTGACTCAAATGAACAAACAACATTATTTGAAATTTTGAACACTCGACTGCGCCCCAATGTTCTCAACAAGTGTCAGTGCACTTCAAGGGAGGATGCAAGACAACCAGCTCAGCCCGTGGTGGATAAGTATCTTACTCATCCTTTGGTAGGGAATAGAGAATCCTGACACCCGGTCTGCATGCAAATAGATGAGACATTTAAGGGAGAATTCAGAAAAACATAGCAATATGATGTGATAGAGACCAAACATTTTTGATGTTCAGGAGAAATAAATCAATCAGGAGCAAATAACCTAAATGGAACCAATATAATGGGTAAAAAGTACATGAAAATTTTACTCGAGCTTTTTAACTGCTTTCAACAGAAGAAACACCCACTGAGCCTCCCCAAGCCATAATCCTCTCCTTTGCTAATGCTGCCTGCAACATCAGGATGAACTGTCTCATTAACCAAGCGACCATGTGAGATTACATCAAATGGGTAAAAACAAGATAGGAAAATGGTCACACCTCTTTATCCCAGTCAGTCCGCCAGGTGATGACCATTAGGATGACAGTTTGGAAAAGAACCCCAAGAAGCACACCACCCCAAATACCCTATTCAAAAAGACAGTTTAATGAGAGGAATAAATAAGCAAAACATTGTTCTCATATACAAAACAGCGAATTACAAGTGATAACTAAGCCATGACAGTTTGCAAAAGAACCCCAAGAAGCCCAGCAACCCAAATACCCTATTCCAAAAAGAGAGTTTAATGAGAGGAATAAATAAGCAAAACATTGTTCTCCTATACAAAACAGCGAATTACCAGTGATAACTAAGCCATGCCAAAGGCACAAAATTGAAATTTTCAATCAGAAGGTCTCTGGCTATTAACATTTTGAGTGATAGCAAGATGCTTCTTGGACTTCAGCTAACATTGCACCATCTGAGAGAGAAGACAGAAAGGGAACATTTTCTTCACTCACCTCTAAATCCAATCCGAATTTGAAACCTAAAAGGGCACCAGGTACTAGCCCCAAAAGATAATAACAAGCAAGGTTTATATAGGCAACAGTTGCTTGCCAGCCAGCACCGACGGCTACCCCTGAAAATTAGGTGCCAACATTATGAGTTCAAACAAAGTTCAGAGCAAGTTATACTTTCTTAGGTTTTATTGGTAAGTTGAACAAAGCCATGTGAAAGCATTTCACAAAATTCTGTTTGATATTAAACATTTGAATGCAATTCATGTTGTGGGATCACTATTGATGCTACATTCTACATGATGCAATCAATATTCTCCCCAGTAAAGACTGATCAAACCTTCCTTGCTTGAATTCAACAAACTCACCTGAAAGCACTGGCTGTACACTGCAGAGGAGAATGCCGGAACAGAGAAAAGGCACCAGCTTTGTCACTTTCTCCATTACCAGCTTATTCTCTGTAAAGACAGCAGGGAAGTCCTTCCTTGTCAGAAAAATTATAAGAGCAAAAGTAGTCTGTATAACCACAGACATCATCACTACAACCAGTATTGAGAACTTTGCAGCTTTGGGACGGCCAGCTCCCAGCTCATTTGAAACCCTCACACTAGTAAATCACAAGCAGAAGTTAGGAAAAGAGAAATCAAAAAAGGTATGCAAAACAGTCATTGATTTTGTAAAATTTTCAACAAATTTGTGCAAATATAATCATCAGTAAAACCAGCAAAAATAAAGAAACAATTTATCAATAAATATCTAGGAAATTGTTCTCTGTTCCTCTTTCCACCATATAGACATTGCTACCAAAACATTGTCACAAATTTCAATTGCCATATAAGTAAAAATAAAGGAGTTTACTGATTAAAATAATTGAAACAGTTTTCTTCCTCAAGAGATTCAAATCATACCTTATTGCTGCAAGAAACCCAAGGGGAACCATGAAAGTCCAGCCTTCCACATTCATGCTATAAATCACAGAAAGAAAAAAAAATGCCTGAGAGTTGAAGTAAGATGATTTTCTTCCTGAACATTGTAAGCAATATGCAGAGTCACAAGGGACTAGCAAAAAATTGCATGCTGCCAACATCCATAAAACTACACCCAAAGTGTTGTCAAAGCCAGTAGAAAAAAAAGGTGCAAAACCCTCTTTCATTATTTGCATGATTATATGATACAGGCATCTTCTTTTCATATTCATCTTAGATGGACATGGTACAATAGATCGGAAAATGTTGGCATTAAAGTTACAATGCTTTTTAAGCATTCCCACTTCAATGTTGACTACCATAGAACATGGTTTGCATTCTCCGTTCGACTTGGGCTGACTCGGGTAACTCATACTGTATCTGGGCCAGAACGAGACAGCTGAAATCAGCCCAAGTCAGACCAACTTGTACCAGATCAGAACAGACCCAAGTCAATCCAGATCACTGATCCAGTAAACCTTGCCATAGAATAACCATCCAAACAACAGGATGAATACAAGAATGGTGAGGGGGAAGACTGGACCAAGAAATAAGTGGAAGCGGGGTTTCAGAGATGACAATGTTAGCTTCAACAATGGGTAAATCACATAGAACATAGCACAACCAAGATAGTACCCCAAGTTTGGATGAAAATGCTAGCTGCCAGTTCTAGGATTTAACAAGAAACTAAATTAGAGAAGATACTGCAGAACAAAAACAAAAAAATAATGATGCCCCATCCGGTGCTTCATTCTCACTGTCAGGAGCTTCTAAGATGGGGGAACTGCACCAGCCTCAGAAGTTTATGCCTCCAAACAATAATAAATACTAAAGAGCATCTTCCCCTGGAATCGTACTATTTTATGACCATCGTGCATGTAAGTCATCTTTTATCAAATTTAAATGAGTTTAAGTATGACTTTCTGATTGTATCCCAGCTACCAAGTTCTAAAATAAGTTGAGAAGTCCTAGGAGTAGTAGAATCTAATCTCTCCTTCTCCCATGCAGAAGGACAACCATCTGGGAACTAGAAAACAAAAAGACAGAAACTCTCTGGTCAGGAATTCTATCAGGAGTTGACTGTGATGTGGATATTTTTGCATGACTGACAAAATAAATGCATAATGTCTCTTTTAGAACCTTACCAAATAGAAGCAGTATCCACTGCTATTTCTGGATTTCTTAAAAGTCCGGCTAAGACAATAATAACCATGGAAATCCAATATTCCAAACTGCAACAAGATAGTAAATATCAGGAACATTGTTACATATAAATGCAAGCAAATACAGGGCAAATCATAAAGACATAGGACCCTCCTGTATTCATGACAATACATGTAAATGCATGCCCTCTTTCATAAACATGCAAATTGATAAGGCAAATAGTTTAACAAAAAAGGACCTCCGCTTCTCTAACATTATTGTGCATCAATCCCCCCCCCCCTCTTTGTAGCTCAGAATGATGACATGAGACCATTTCAATAACTTTTCCCTCATTCTCAACAGATAAAAGGCAGAATCTAGGCAATGTTCTGGATACTTTTACATTAAATATGTAAACTTTAGCATAACCTAGTTTTCAGTACTTTGTTTGGTGATTTTTCAGATTCTTTCACAATGGACTACATGGTCCTGTATCCTGTCACCAAAAAGTGAGTTAATTCCGTCAACTTGACAATGCTTAGATGAAAGAAGGTAAAAAAATCAATGGACTTTGAATATGTGATGATGCTGTAGGTGACATGAGAATCCCCCACCCCCCCCCCAACCACAAAAAAAGTAGATTTATAAAAATGAGCCACAAAAATAAATTACTTCACCATCATGATAACCCACAAATCTTAGAGACAAATTAAGAAGGTGGTGTTATCAAACTAGATTTTCTCCCCCCGCCTCAATGGTGACCAGACATTAGAAATGTAATGCCTTTTATTTATTTAACTGATGGATTCAGAAGAAGCTATTTAATCATAATTAAACCATCCTCTAGACACGCCTCAAAAGATTTAGAATGAAGCACAGTACGGCCAATCAAAGGCAGCACAAAGCCAATTAAACAAAAACAACAAAAATATGGCCCAGCCAGAGAGCAAACCATAGCATAACAGCTGAAGCCAAAGAAAGTCCCAAGAAGCTGGTCAAGTCGGTGAAAGCTAGCCACGAGAAACCCGTCCAAGAATCCTTGCACCATCCTGAAACAACATACACCAGCTGCCCGGCCACCAAAGCCCACCATGTAAAATTCAAGGTAACAGCAGCTCCGACTAATCCCATACCCAGCTTTATGATGCAGAGCCAGCTCAGAAACAAGTGCATAACCAGAGCAGCCGCAGAAATCCATGCCATGGCCATCACCTTACTCTGAGCTTGAAGGAACTTCTGAATGGGGAAATTCACTGCGAAGGCAAACAATTCCGGGATCATCCATATGGAGAACTTCCCTGCCAAGTCCGCTATCTCTTCGCTCTGCCCCAAGAGCTTCAGGATGGGTGCAGCAAACACATAAGGAACGGATACGACTACAGCTGTGAATAGAAGAATAATCCAGGACCTCTGCAAATAGATTCCCAGCATCTTTAGCTCCCCAGCACCAAAGGCCTGTCCGCATAATGTCTCCAGTGCGCTCCCCATGCCCAGCTGCGCAGGCAAAAATGAAGCATCAACCTTACCGACACGTTGTCGAGGAAATGATGCATGTATGTGAGATCAGCTAAGAAGGAATACGAAATTGGGTGTGGTATATGGCCCGGGTAAATTCTAGAGGAGCATGAGAAGTGAGTAAACGGAAGTTAGATTAAAAATAAAACAGATCAACGGGTGTGGTATATGGCCTGTCTGAATATTATAGATAAAAAACTGGAAGCTCACATTTAGTAGGAAAAGCCGCCGGCTTTGATAACATTGTGCCATGAGCGATTTGATTCGGGTGCAAAGCAAAACAAAACAACACGGCAAAGGAGGGGGGAACCTCTAGAGTCACAGGAAAAGAAGCTTCTTGGTACACACGTTGGGATGAATGAGAAACAGAGAAAGGTGAGAACTATAAAGTTAAAAGCTTTTTCTGATGAAGAAAAAAAGGGGCGTATTTAATTCTGAACCACGAACAAGAAGAAAGGGAAGTAAAAAGAAACGGAGTACGGGGATCATTCAGATCAAATGGTTGCTCGCAGGTTCGCACACGGGTACATATTCACATGATGTGGAACGGATGGGAGCTTTTCCACTACCATGACCCCGAACCCGATCCCCGAGACGACGAGGCTCTGGGTGCCGACGGCGGCAAGCTCCAGGGTGCCAATATGGCCGACCAGGGTCTGCGTCACCGAGAACGTGGAGTACTGGAGCAGCGACGTCAGGATGGCCGGCCCGGCGATGTACCACAGCAGTCCCAACTCCTTCCACGCGGCCTCCCAGAACGAGCACGCCGCCCCCTCCTCCTCCCACTCCTTACATCTCCCCTCGCCTCCCGGCACAACCCTCTCCTCCTCGGGCAGCAGGGGAGCCGCGGCAGAGTCAGAGGCAGCCATGGCCTCCGGAGCGTCACCCTCGGGTTGCTGGGCCGTAGAAGATCTCCAGAAGTCGCGCCACCATCATCGTTCTCTCTACAGCCCCGCATATATGGGGGATCGCATTTACTATTAGAGAAGGGGCAAACTTTTGACTCGTCGGATGCCTTTATTAATGGATCGCCGGTGGCGGAAGGGGACCAGTCCGCGTTGCGGCCATGGTTAGGGGTTACGGCCGCGGTCGGCACCGAACAGAGGCCGCTTCTGGGGGACCGGGTCGTCGCCCGACGTGGGGGAAAGGTCGGCGTGGTGTTGGCGGCGAACAAACTGAGAAGGGTGCAAGTGGAAATGTGTGGAAATCTCAAACTGTATGTGCCCATGCAACTGCGTCTGGAAGCTAAGGTGATTTGCAAGGCAACTCAATCTACCTTTGTTATTAAAACAAAAGTTCTATCTTCAATTACACAAATCTTTCATTAAAAGACAAGGAAAATTAATGATACTCCCATGTTAGAACCTCCCCCCTCCCAATCTTTTATTTTCGGCCCCATATGAAACTTTCACTGACCAGTGGCCACTTGCTTTATTAGCGAATTTATTCTCTGCCTCCTCTCCATAATTGTCATAACTATTAATGTAAAAATTATATTAATTTTGTTAGCATATTAACATATTAAAGCATTAACATATCAATGTATTAATGTATTAGTATGCTAAAGGATTAATTAATGAAGTAGGGGGTTCAATTTTAATATATCAACAAAAAAATATAGTAGGATGTTAATACATTAACATATTAATGTAGTAACAGAGTAAAATTTTAGGTATCAACATGTTGAAGTATTAATATCTTAACATATTAATATATTACTAAAGTAAAATATTAATACTTTATTAATGGTAATGCATCAATATCTTACTGTATTAGTACTACAATCATAGTTTGATACCTTACCACATTGGTACGTACTACGTTGATATGTTCATCTTAGTATGTATTTTCTTATACATAAAACACGTTAACATCTAATACTTTACTATGCTGCTTGGTTCACGTGTCAATATTTTAGTATCTTGCCATGTTGATACATTAATAAATTGTTTTAATATGTTATTATGTTAATGCCTCTTTAAGACTTTTTTAGGTCAAGGTATGAACACATTTGCTATCATAATTTCTAAAAAATGTTCTCAACACGATATATTATATCGTACCATATTCATATAAGATCGTGCCACCATAAAATTAACAAACTTTGATAACAATCTGTCTAGACCACGTGGTCTCGAGGGGGTCTTTGTGATTTTGTACATGTAGAGGGTAGAATCTGATTCTTACGTCTCGTATCACACTTCTCTATTTATTTATTGTGGAAGATCGTATGACACCCGTGGAAGCTTGCAAACACCAGAAGAAATGGCGTCAGAAAAAGTCCCGGACGCTATCCCAGATAATAATCCTCTTATACTTAAGTCGGCAACGGTTCAAGTGGAGAACAGAGAAGAGTAGGAGAGAGAGAGAGGAGAGTGGAGGTCGCTGTAGGAGATCTGAGAGAAGTGTAGGTCTTTCGGACGAGTGCTCGCCGACCTCAGTGATCATCCGGAGAGTGTTCGCTGGGCGGTAAGGTCGTACGGGAGGGATTCTTTCTCAAGAAATGAACAGTCGTGACCTCTCTAATAGTAGGGCGATTAGCTCTCTGGCATATTTCTCTGTAGGCGTTTCTCGGTGAGATTCATTATATGTTCTCCCCTGGTCCTCTGTCGAGGTCTCATTTATATAGGGAGTTATCTTGGTGTCGAAGGCCTATCTCTTAGCAGGGTCAGACGTAAGTCGTGAAGTAACGTTTTCCGCGATCATGGCGGGAGTTTCCCGTTGAGGGGCGGTTACTCCGGAGTTAGCCGATCCCCAGACGAGTCTTACGGCGCCCGTGGAGCGTGCTCGCCCTTCGTGGAGTCGAAGCCAGCATCGTGAGATGTAACGGTCGGTCGTCGGAGAGTCATCCGGCGGTCATTGCGCCTGGGTTAGGGCCCTTCACGCTGTCGAATCCAAGGACCGGTCATCTTGGGCCGTTCGTAGCGGGCCGTGACTATAGTGGTATGTTAGGCGCGTCGTGGACCGTCGGTCGAATTAGATTTGATGTAGATGTGCCTGGTATAGGTCGAGCCGGATTTACTCTCCTCAATATCTATCGACATTTTCTATAACATCAATTAAGAATTTTTTATTACAACGAAAGGATTGAAAATATATAAATATCACTATTTAGATATATATTCAGAGACATTTTTGACAATTCATATATGTTAGCAGTGAATATACAAAATTAAACGATTATAGATCTACCGTACGGATCCCTAAATTGTCTACCAAGTGAAAGAACAAAACACACTCTTGTTCACTGGTTGTCACTTGTAAGAGAGAGCCGCATGTGATTGTGAGTGGCGAGAAAAAGACGGGCGCAGAGCAGAGGTTCCGTATCGGAGAGCCACTGGATTGCCCAAGACCGCCCGCATGCTTGGGGGGCAAAGCGACCGCCAACAGTCCACGTTGGCTGGCGATCCATGCGCTTTAACGTCATTGGGCCCCCCCCCCCTTTTGAACCAACTCTCTGCGCCCGGTCCGATTAGTAATCAATGCCACCGAAGAAAAAGTCACCTCCATGGTAAAAGACAAACTGTGGAGTACAAAATTACAGATGGGCCATCGAGAACGGTACTGTATGCGTCCTCCGAATAATAATAATAAAAAAAGTTGCGGAGGTCAGGTGAGTCGTGCTTGTTTTTGTTTATCGTTGGATGACTACGGGGGAGAGGAGGTTGTGGACCAGTTTCACATGGATGCCATTTTTTTTAGTTAAACACTCTAACACAACTCGTCGGCGTGGCAGGTGATGGCCAGGGACGAGAAGATGCCACCACTCGTTAAACAAATCTCCCGGCCCTTCGCATTAGTCAGTGTCAAATTTGACGTGAGAAAAGCCATGCTGATCGAGAGCAGTTGTTATTTAAAGAAATTATGTAAAGAAGGTTAGTAAACGGTGGAAAGTTGTAAAATTAAATTTAATTATAAATATTTATGTAATTAAAAAAATATTACGAAAACTAATTTATCTACATAATTTTGACATCTATGCACAATCACAATATTTACCTATAATATCGACACGTTAGTATTCGAGTCGAATAAAATCATTAAATTATATAATACTACAGTCACACGTGATGCACTGAATTTTTAACGTGAAAAAATTCTTTATAATATAGAGGGAGAGAATCACGAGATAAATCAACGGCAATCCGCTATTTGAACATAATAACATAGATTTTATCATTCAAGATTGGTCTATATGTTGAAAAATATAAGTTAAAAAATACCAGATTATCTCGTACAAGATAAATTCTCAAATCAAAAATTTTAGTAAAATAAAAGGTACCAAAAATCAGAGTTACACGATCGAGGCCCTTTTATTCTTCACATTTCTCATTTTGTTTTCTTTCCTTCTCTCACTTTCTCTTTCTCTCTCTCTCGTTGTAAGACGCCGTCGCATGAATACTGCTGCTACTGCTGTCGCTTCTACTCTAATATTTCTCCAATTCATAAAAAAACCACCCATCGTCGCGTTCTCGATGGTGATGGGATATTAGATTTGAGTTGGGGGGGGGGGGGGGGGAGAGATTAACGATGGACCATCAGCCATGTCGTCCTCGTCCTGCTTCAAAAATTATAAATAAAGATCCACATGTGTTGGACACATCAACCTAACACTAAAGACTATGGATGTTTTGCTGATTTGACGTATAGTTTGAATGTTAGGAAATGCACCCCAAACATTTCACGACAACAATATCATACATTCATATTATTTCTCGCCAAGAGAAATTTCAAAGTTTCCAACAATGTGACTGCTTTCAAAAGTCGACTAGCCTAGGTCTTATACAGAGGATGAGCTTGCATGGATAGATATGCCATCTTATCTACTCGTCAAAGTAACGCGTTTTGCATTTGAATTTATTTTGATATTTTTTAAAATTAAATAATAAAATTTTAGACATTTAAACGTGATTCGTCGTTACTTAAGAAGTAACTCCGTAATTTTAAGAATAATCAAAGATTTTGAATTTATTGGAATAGTAATAATCGATGACAAAATGTTTAAAAAAATAACCATGCAAAACTAAAATGTGGCTATTTGGAACGAGGGCAAATGTTAAAAAAAAATATTTTACTTAATTTTGCAATGAATAAAGAAAAGTAGGGGAACTATGATGTTTTAACTTCTCTACGTCTTAAATACATTTGTTCCATAAAATTAGATAAGGTGCTTAGATGTTATGTCTGTGTGAAGTGACATATGTCCATTGACAATTGATCTATCTTCAAATAATATTGAACTTATTATAGAAACAACGATTGATGACAAAATACTAAAAAAAAACTAACCATACAATACTAAAGCATGGCTCCTTAATAATGTTAATTGTTAAATATAACTTTTTTTAGTAGGCATTTTTTTAAATGAGGAGGAAATCTTATTTCGACTATCTAATCTCAAAATACATGCATACGATTATCAGGTGGATTTGAGCACATTATTTTTTAAAGATAATTAAAGGTTGTGGATTACAAGATTAACAATTACTTTATATATATAATATTCTGTAAGCAAACTCCCACTAAATCCTTACAAAATTAAAAGATTTTGTGTCAAAAAATCATCGAAGCAAGTTAAAATCTAGAAGTAAACTACTTAAACTGAAAAATCACCAAGTAAATATAATGCCTAGCTTATAAAATTTTAAACAATATAAAATTGCAAATTATAAAAACCACGTAAATACAAGAAAGAAACCCTACATGTTATTTGATCTAAATAGATAATATAATATAATAAAATTTATGTAATTATTTAAATATTTAGACGTATTAATTTTTTTTGTTACATGTGACATGAAATTACATACAATATTTAAATGTATTAATAGTTTTTTACATTCCACACATCATTACGTAAACATTTAGATGCATTGCTTTTTTTACAATTCAATTGTAAATAAGTGAATAAGTAAACCTTCAGCCGTGATAATATTTTTTTTGTTTCACATAAAATATATAAATGATTAGATAAAATATTCTCTTTTTTTCATTTGACATATATTTACGTAAATAATTTAATTAATTACTTGATGTAAACGCATAATGTAGATAATGTAATGATCTATGTATCACATCCTACAGCAGAACAGCCGGGTCACCGCCGCCTGCCAGATTAACCTGCTCGGCATGGCGATCAATAACGACCTCACCCACCCGGTCGCCCAGTTGGCCACCCACGCGTCGACAGTGCCCGGGCTGATCAACGCACGGCAGAAGCCTAGCGTTACGGGCTCGTCCCCGAAGCGCGAGAGGTCGAACATCCTCGGCAAGCCCTTCCCCTTGATCAACACGTTCATGACGGGGAACAACGGGTACTTTTGGGGATTCCAGGGGCAGTAGTTGTGGCCAATGTGGGTCTCGTTGATTGGCAGGATGTAGTAGCAACAGGCCGGGAAAAAAGATGACGTGGTTTTGAAAGAGAGGTGACAATCAAAGCGTGCTCGCCGACATGGGTCGGGAGAAACAAACCGGAAGACTTAAAGCTTAACATCACAATTGAACCGGCGGAAAAAAATCATCCTTTTCTCTTATAATGTATAGTATAGATTATTACCCGGGGTTAAACGTTTGGAGAGAGCCCAACAGTCACCTAATTAGAAAAGTTTGGATTAGGTGATCGGTATGGTGACGATAGTCAAACACCAAGAGGTCTCTCTCTCTCTCTCTCTCTCTCTCTCACTCTCTCTCTCTCTCTCTCCCCGTATGTGTGTGTATATATATATATAGCACAATCATGTAGTTAGAGGAGTCAGATTAGATGGTCGATATAAATCATTACTTTCATCGTCAAAATTTTCGAATGGAGTGCAAGATAAAATAATATTTATTAATATATAAACTTGGCTAAATATTATCAAATTTTAACCAATAAAAACTCAATTTAAGACGGAGATATAGTAATCTATGGGAATCATTGAAATTGAACTACCATAAATCATAAAAAGCCAATTTAAAAAATTTTCTATCTACTTCACATTGGCCCATGCATGGCGACGTAATACGTAACTCCGCGGCTATTTGCCACAGTCTATACTACCACCATAGATACTTCTAATACTTATAAATGTTTATTTATTACTTATGTTATATTTTTAAGAAAGACAGCTTAGCAGGAAATCAGAACCGTCCGATCAGATGACCTGGTCGGAGATCTCGAGATGGCGGAGGCTGTCGCCATCTCCCGCCGACCACGCCGACGCTTCCTCGTGCGACAGCCCTAGGAACCAGTCCAGGCTCGAGATTTGCTTCTTCAGCTCCGCGTCCGACGAGTGGTGGCCGTCGTCGCAGGGCCAGAACTGCAGGAACACTGGCGGGGCAGCCCCTGGGAGCTGCTTCTTCTTCGGCGACGGACGGTGTCGGCCGGGAAGTTGAGCTTTATGACGACCCAAGATCCGGATACCGGGAGGAGCCCGATACCATTCGAATCATGGCCCGCCGCCCACGAGCCGGAGGGCTCGGAAGGGCTAAAAGGAGTGTGGAGGTACAAAGAAAGAGGAAATAAAGTAGGACAATTCAACAATTAACAGAAATAAATAAATAACTATAACAGAGCAGTAATGTCCCGGATTTTTCGGATCATTCTTCTCGGGTCCCGGATCTGCGTTTCCGGTGTATCTGGCTCCGTTGTGTCCGAAATGATGTTTCGGACATCTTTCGTGTTTGGATCGGCGCGATCCGGAGCTGTTTCAGAGGCCGGAGTGGGTTCCGCGCTTTTCCGCATGTGTTTTCTGATTCCCGATGTGTGTTTCGGTAATTCCTTCGGAACCTCGTTGCGGGTGAACCGGGTCGTTCACCTAGGTGAGAGTGGTAACGTCGCGATCGGTGTGTTTCGGGGATCACGAGGGTGTGATTTTTTATTTTTTGGTATTTTCTAGAAATTCTGGATTTTCCCTATATAAACCCTTTCTCTCTCTCCCCTCTCATTTCTCACCCTCTCTCCCTCTCTCTTCTCTCACGCTCTCTTTCTCCCCTCTCTTCTCCGACGGTCGACGGAGCGAGGCGGGGGCCAGGTGGAGGCGGCGCGGGTGAGGATCGAGGCGGTTGCGGGCGAGATCCCTCGGTGGATTCCGAGATGGCGTCGTTCATGTTCCGGGCGATTTTCGGCGTGGATTAGTCGCTTCGGCGTGCGGTTTCTTCGGTGGAGGTAGGGTGACGGAAAACTGCTGCGTCCTGCCCGTTTTCCCTACCATTGCACGTCGTTCGGCACAGAAACGGCTGAGTTTGGGTCCGTTCTAGCGAAATCATGATTTTATAGGTTTCATAGGGTCGGTCGGGAAACAGTAACGATTTTGACGCGGCGGCGACGTGGAAATAGATCGACGGCACTCCGAGACGCGACAGGACGGGAATGGATAACTGCTATCTCACACAGCTCGGCCTCACGCCGGACGGTCTCACACCGGGCGACACTCAAATCTCACAAGGAGAAAGAGGGAAGGAAATGAAAGAGGGGAAACTCTCATGCACAAACCAAAGCCTTCATTCTATTCATCATATCATCTCGTAACACACCTTAGCCTCCTTATATAGGAAAGAAAGCTATAACAACAAGACCCTCAATCTTTCCCAATTGTGTTTATACCCTGGCCTAACAAGACAAAGCCCACCAACCAATATTTGACTTGGACCCTAATAAAATACAATTCTTTGACTTAGGTAAAATTAAAATAAGATAGGGTGGTTTAATAATACAAATACCACCGTACACACAGATACACAAATACGTATAAATACGTATTCAGGATGTCGGGTCTTCAATCGAGTCTCCGAGCCATAAGCTCGGTGCAGTGGCGGTGCGGCGTCGGCTCCGAGTAGTGGGCCCGGTAGTGGACCCGGTGTCCCCACCAACCCTCCCGGGGCGGCTGGAACTCGACTCCGTCGAGTAAGGGGGGACACGGCTGTGGTAGTGCTCCAGCAGATCTGGATCGAGGCGCTGGAGATCTTCCCGGCTGATCCAGGAATCATCTGATGGTGGACGGTCGCGCCAGCGGACAAGGTAGCGCTGGTACACCCTGCTCCGTGTAGTGGTCACCTGCTCATCCAGTATCCTCTCAATATGCTCGCGCGGTACTCTCGAGGCTGTGGGACGCACAGGGGTGGGCTCACTCTCAATGGGGGGAGAAGGCTCGAAAGGGTCACTAGGAATCGCTGTGGGTTCCTTGTAGGCCACTAGGTCTGCCACATTAAAAGTTGAGCTAATCCCATATTCGGGAGGTAAGTCCACAACATACGCATTGGAGCCAATCTTCCGCAGAACTGGGAAGGGTCCATCACTACGGGCTTGCAACTTCTTAAAGGCTCCCGAAGGGAGTCGTTCGGGTCGAACCCGTACCATAACCATGTCACCTTCTTGGAATTCATGGTGACGCCTATGCGAATCAGCCAATTTTTTATAAGTCTCATTACTGAGGTTGATTTGCTTGCTAATTGACTCATGCAGACCTTTGACATGCTGTGCAAACTCCTCAGCTGACTTAGATATCCTAGACTCGAGGGGAAGGGAAATGAGATCCACAGGTTTCCTAGGTTTGTATCCATGCACGACCTCAAATGGACTCATACCTATGGACCGATTGACCGAACTGTTGTATGCAAATTCGGCTCTGGGCAAAAGAAGATCCCAAGTGCCAGAATGTTCCCCTACAAGACACCTCAACAGATTCCCTAAACTCCTATTGACGACCTAGTCTGCCCATCAGTTTGTGGGTGATAGGCAGTGGAAAACTTCAGTTTGGTGCCAACTAGGTGCCAAAGTGTCTTCCAAAAATAGCTAGTGAACCGGACATCTCGGTCAGACACGATGGTTTGGGGGAGACCATGCAAACGCACAACTTCATCAAAGAATAAATGGGCTACTCTAGATGCATCAGATGTTTTGGAACATGCAATGAAGTGGGCCATCTTAGAGAACCTATCAACGATAACAAAGATGGAATCATGCTTATGAGCAGTGCGAGGTAAGCCAAGAATAAAATCCCTGCTCACATCAACCCATGGTCGATCAGGAACGGGGAGAGGAGTGTAGAGACCAGTGTTCTGTTTGACCTGTTTGGCCATCGTGCATGTCCTACACTGGGCTACAATCTTGGCCACATCTCTTTTCAGGCCAGGCCAATAGAAGTGCTCCTCCACAGAATGGATGGTCTTGTTGCGGCCAAAGTGACCAGCAAGACCTCCAGCATGCATTTCCCAAATCAGGAAGTCCCGAACAGAAGTCCTCGGGACACAGAGTTGCTGCCCTCGAAATAAAAAACCATCCTGGAGTAGATAGTCAGAAAAGGCTATCGAGGGTCCAGCAGACAGAGCAGAGTAGGCAGGGCCAAAATCAGGACACTCTCCATAGAGTTCCTTCATGCGGTCAAATCCCGTGACCTCTACCCGAACAGTGGAAAGAAGGGAGACCCTTCGACTCAAGGCGTCGGCCACCTTATTGTCCTTTCCAGCCTTATGCCTTAGGACAAATGTGAAAGACTGGAGGAATTCTACCCACCGACCATGCCTAGGGTTTAAACCCTTCTGAGAGCTAAGGAATTTCAAAGCCTCGTGGTCCGAGTATAAGACAAACTCTTGTGGTAAGAGATAGTGTCTCCAGTGTTTGAGGGCTTGGACCACGGCATAAAACTCCTTATCATATGTGGAGTATCGAAGCTTTGCATCAGAAAGCTTCTCACTGAAATAAGCCACAGGGTGGCTCTCCTGGCTAAGCACTCCACCTATTCCTACGCCAGATGCATCACATGAAACCTCAAAGACTTTGGAAAAGTCTGGTAGGCGGAGGACAGGGGCTTTGGTCATAAGCTCTTTATGGCAAGAAAAGCCTGGGAGGCGGCTTTGGTCCACTCAAAATTCCCCTTACAGATGCAATCCGTAATGGGTGCCATAATAGTGCTAAATCCCTGGATGAAGCGTCTGTAGAAGGTGGCTAGCCCGTGGAAACTACGAACGTCATGGACATTCTGGGGCTCCGGCCAGTCTACTATAGCTCGGACCTTTGATGGGTCCACAGACACTCCTTGACTAGAAACCACAAATCCAAGGAAAGTGACCCGGTCTGTCATGAATTCACATTTCTTGAGATTGGTAAACAGGGTTTCTCTCTCAAAGTCTCGCAGACTTCCCTCAAATGATGGATGTGGTCCTGAGGGTTGTGGCTATAGATGAGAATGTCGTCAAAGTAGACGACAACAAAGCGACCAATGAGAGGTCGAAGGATTTCCGTCATAAGCCGCATGAATGTGCTGGGGGCATTGGATAGCCCAAACGGCATGACGAGCCACTCATACAGACCTTCTTTAGTTTTGAAGGCTGTCTTCCACTCGTCCCCTGGTCGAATCCGGACCTGGTGGTAGCCACTTTTCAAGTCAATCTTGGAAAAGATAGTGGCTCCACTCATCATGTTAAGCATGTCATCAAGACGGGGAATGGGAAACCTATACTTGACAGTGATCTTATTGATGGCGCGGCTGTCAACACACATCCGCCAGGTGCCACCCTTCTTGGGTGTGAGTAAGGCAGGGACCGCACATGGGCTCTTGCTCACCCTGAGGAAACATTTGTGGATAAGGTCCTCGACAATCCTTTGGAGCTCAGCATGCTCCTTGGGGTTCAACCTGTAGTGGGGAAGGTTGGGTAGGGTGGATCCAGGGACAAGATCAATGGCGTGTTGAACATCACGCATGGGAGGGAGTGTTGAAGGCAAGTCTTCCGGGAAGATATCTTGGAAGTCCTGCAGGGTTGTCTGGACTTCAGGTGGGATGGAGACTTGGGACTCCTCAGGGGTAATGGTGACGACAACAGCCCAAACAGGGGCACCCTCGGCAACCTCTCTATTCATCTCACGAACACCTATGAAGTTAAGGCGCCTAATCGGGTCATGGTCAACCTTAGGGGCCTTAGGGATGGATATGACAGGTGTAGGAGAGGAGGGAATGGGAAGCTTCCCTTTGGTGGGGGTTGGGGCATTCTCCTGAATTTTGGGGGATGCAGCGGGTGTGGAGGTAGGACTCTTTCCCGTGGCCACCTTTGGGGGTGTTGGGAGCAACTGAATCCTCTTCCCATTGTGGGAGAAGGAACACTCATTGGACCGACCGAATGTAGTAAGGTCTACATCGTAGATCCATGGCCGTCCTAGGATGATGCTCCCGACCTTCATAGGCACTACATCGCATAGGATTTGTCCTTGGTAGGACTGGAACTGGATGGGAATGACACATGTAGTGGTGACTGGGATAGACGTGTCGTCAACCCAAGCCACGTTGTATGGCCTTGGATGAGGATGGGTAGGTAGACCTAGACGGGATACAAAGTCTGAAGAGACTGCATTGATACAGCTCCCGTTGTCAAAGATCACCTTGCAGGGTTGAGTTTTGACCATGATGTAGGTTTGGAAGATGGAGGTTCGACGCCAGTCGTCCTCCTGTGGGTGTGCGAGGATGCAGCGAACTACACCTAGTCTTCCCTGGTTTGAACTTTCGGCAATTTCTCCCACTTGCATGTACTCGACATGCGTTCCATCATACCCTGCATCTAATTCCTCAAACTGGACAACGAGATCAGGGTCAGGCTCATATCTCTCAAGGGTTTCTCCTTCCTGAGGTGGAAGCTCCATGGACTGGGGGTCGGTGATGACCAAGGCTCGGGTGGGGCAATTGGTGGCAATATGCCCTAGGTTGTGACACCTGAAGCAGCGGACTCCCGAGACAGGGGTTGGTTGGGAGGTGCTAGGGACGACTCCCTTTCCCTTGTCATCTCTCCTCTCAACAGGTGGAGTATACTCCAGCCTAGGCATAGCTGCGGGTGCAGGTAAGGGGTTCCGTGGGAAATGAGCCGTAGGGGCAACGGCCCTAAGTGGGGTAGCAGTAGGGACGTAGGAGGTGGAGGGGCCAGCTCTCTCAGTATAGCGGACTATGGGATTTCGGGGTTCAGGTTGGCGGTAGATGGGAACCCGAGGTGGGACCACCCTTTGAAACCGCTCAACATCTCGTGCAACCTGGTAGGCGTGCTCGAGGGTGTTAACCTCCCGCAAGAATAATTCCCGCTGAATACTCTCGTGTAGGCCAGCCCTAAACCGTGAGAGGGTGACGGAGGCATCCTCCATGACTCGGCTCCGAAGGAAGAAGTCATCAAATTTGGTGATGTACTCGTCCACAGACTTTCCATCTTGGGTGAGTTTCTGCCATTGGTCTAAAAGACGCTGATGGTAGGAAGGTGGCAGATACTTCTCCCTCAATTTCTCCTTCATTTCTTCCCACGTGTTAATAGGCTCCTCTCGTCTTCTTGCTAGGAGATTCTCAACATTACACCAGTAGGTTTTGGCTTGACCTAGGAGTTTCATTTTGGCAAACCTCACCCTTGTAGCAGGAGTCATGCGGCGATGCCAATCAAAATATTGGTCCATCCCGGTCTCCCAATCAAGATATGTAGCAGGGTTGAGGGACCCATCAAAACTCGGAGCGTCAATCTTGACGTTCCGTAGGACAATATCCTCATCATCGTGGTCTCTCTCTCGAGACGTACGGGCCTCTTGCTCTCTACCTTGGGGAGCCTGATTCGGGCGGGCTTGCTCTCTCTCCTCCCTAGGATTGGCTACGGGATCGCCATGGCCATTTACTCGTCCTTCGTCTCCCTTCAGTCGATCCTCTAAGGCTCGGATCCTTTCATCTAGCTCGGCTCGAAGTTGGCCTATGGATTCTTCAAAATGTGTTAGAAGATTATGCTCGAGCTGAGCCAATATAGCACTCACGCTCTTCTGATCCATGTGGGATTGTAGAGTTGAAGGGCGCTCTAGACGGCCGGATGAATTCATAGACCAACGTGGCATGCACGACCTCGGACCTAAATGATGCAGTCCTATGACTTATAATTAGCAAGCTATAGACCCGAATTTGTTGGCTAAATAGGTAAAGGGTCAAGTTTGAAGGGACCGGTCAGGGAGAGTTGCTCGCCCGTAGGCGAAGTAGTTGTGGAACTACCTCCTGACAATTAGGGTGCCCTAATGTGACAGCCTAGGGCCTTAAAGGATAGGTGCATACAAGCTCTCGCTCTCCGTCCACAGCGATGCACTCGGGAGACTGGCTGCATGGATCGGGCACTCTCTCACTTCGTCGCGCGGAAAATGATAAGGATACTAAATAAGCAAGTGATTTGGAGCGCGTACATAGCTGACTGAGAAGTCAAGCTCCGACCGGAAACGAAGGCGAGCGGGGACGTGCGTGTTCGCACGGCGTCGAAGAAGCTTCACCGGTTACAAAGAATTCTCTCCTCGCAGGGAGGTCACAATTATTACAAAACCACGTGACTTAAAATTTTCCCACGCAGGGGAACAAATCACTCCATACTTTCTCTGCGCAGGGACACTTAGGGGCACTCACACTCCGTGAATTACGGATTATGTGTCAGCGATCGGATGACTCAACCGTTGATCGAGCCGTAATTGTGGACTTCGAGTGACACCTCAATAAGTTAAAAGATATATATAAATATATATATGTATAGATATGTATAAGATTATATATATCTCATATATATATTATATATATTCAACTCTCTTTTTTAATCAAATAATATATATAGATATATATATAGATATATATAACAATATATATATTCCATATATATATTATATATATTTAACATTTTTTTCAACCTTCACCTATCTTTTTTTTTGACTTTTCACACTCTTTTTTTCCACACGTTTTTTTTTTCAACACTTCAACCTCCTTTTTTTGACTTTTTTTTTCAAACTTTCTCCGCTGCCTGCGTGAATCACGCGGGTAGGTGGTCAATGCGGGGCTGCCGCTGCCGTCGGGCGCGACCCCGGGTGCAGCCGGACGTGGGCCCGGGTGCGGGGGTCGGCAGGTGCGGGCTTGGACGCGCAGGGGCGCTGGGCACACAGGCGTCGCTGGGCGGGCGGCTGGCCAGGCGGGCGCGGGCCGGGTGGGTGCGGGGCGCGAGCTGGGCGGGCGCGGTGCGGATGCCTGGGTGGGCGCCTGGCCCGGCGAGCGCGGGGCGCTCGCTGGGCGGGTGCGAGGTGGGCGGGGTTGGGCGCCAGGCGCGGCGGGGCGCTGCCGGCGGAGGCGATGGGGGTGGGCCGCGAGCGACTGCGGCCGGGTGCTGGGGCGTGGCCGCGAGAGCCGTTGCGGCTGCTGTCGCTTTTGAAGGCGGGCACGTGCGACGATGCCCGTGCCGCGAAGCGCTTTTTCTTTTTTTTTTTCTGAGAACACACACACACACACACACACACACACACACACACACACACACACACACACACACACACACACACACACACACACACACACACACACACACACACACACACACACACACACACACACACAGAGAGAGAAGAGAGAGAGAGAGAGAGAGAGAGAGAGAGAATAGAGAGGGAGAGAGAACAATAGGGAGAAAGAGAGGGAGATTAACGCAGAGGCTTTTCTTTTCTTTTCTTTTTTCAAAAAAATTTTTTTTTTCACTATTTTTTTTTTGTTCACCAAAACTCCTCTCAATCGAGATCTCTCTCTTTTTTTTTCTATTATTTCTCTTTTTTTTCACTTCTAACAACCGAGAGATAGAAGAGGAGACGACGTCGGAGACGTCGGGGTCGTCGGAGACGCCGTTGTTGGGCTCTGATACCAAATATGACGCGGCGGCGACGTGGAAATAGATCGACGGCACTCCGGGACGCGAACAGGACGGGAACGGATAATTGCTATCTCATACAGCTCGGCCTCACGTCGAACGGTCTCACACCGGGCGACACTCAAACTCACAAGGAGAAAGAGGGAAGGAAATGAAAGAGGGGAAACTCTCTCATGCACAAACCAAAGCTTCATTCTATTCATCATATCATCTCGTAACACACCTTAGCCTCCTTATATAGGAAAGAAAGCTATAACAACAAGACCTCAATCTTTCCCAATTATGTTTATACCCTGGCCTAACAAGACAAAGCCCACCAACCAATATTTGACTTGGACCCTAATAAAATACAATTCTTTGACTTAGGTAAAAATAAAATAAGATAGGGTGGTTTAATAATACAAATAACACCGTACACACAGACACACAAATACGTATAAATACGTATTCAGGATGCCGGGTCTTCAATCGAGTCTCCGAGCCATAAGCTCGGTGCAGTGGCGGTGCGGCGTCGGCTCCGAGTAGTGGGCCCGGTAGTGGACCCGGTATCCCCACCAGATTTCCAGATCGATTACTGTCAACGGATTTTTTTGGGGCGAGAGCGTTCTTTTCCCCCTGATTTTGTCTCGATTGGTGGTCCCGTTGGACCGGTAGGGCTCCGGGAAGCCCGGAAACCCTTTTTGAGCAACTTCGGTCGAATCGCACGTTTCTCGCGATTCGTGTGTCATTTTGACTCCGGTCGGAGTCCATGTGATTACCAGGGTGGTTGTGGCTGTATCCCCTTCGTTTCGGCACGAACGGGGCGTGGAAAGGCTGCGATTGAGCGACCACCTGGGTGTGCCCGCCGTGACGATTGGGCGGTCGAACCAGGGCCCGCCCATCGTATGGGCGGCTGGTCCTGACCGCATGTCCCGTCTGGTATTGGGGGTTGTGCGGTCTGACGATAGACCACACATGTGATGTTCGGCCAGGTGAGGTCTGCATGTCCCCCCATGGGCGGCTGGTCCCCAGCCCAACTGTCTTTCCGTGGGCTTGTGCGGCCAGGTGCTGACCGCATGTCCCTGTTGACCTTTGGTCAACAGTTGGGTGTCGGTCGGGTTGTGCGGTTTGGTCAAAACCGTTTTGACCGACACTGAAGTAGGTCGGTTTGGTTGTGCGGGCGACCCTTAGCCGCACATCCCTTTGGGCGGCTCCGCCCTAACCGCCTATCCCCTTCTTGGGTTAGTCCGATTAGTGCACTATGCGGCTCCTTCCAAGCTGTATGTCTCTTGAGCGGCTCTTCCCCAGCCGCACTTCCCTTGAGCGGCCCAAGGTGAACCGCCCATGTGCCAGTCTAACCCAGTGTTTCCGTTTTGACCTATTCGAGTCCCGGGTGTGTGGTTCTCGATCCACGTGCAGACCCGTGGCCTGACGGATGCTGTGCACTTCGTCGGGGCCAGGTGTCATGGTACGGTGTGGTCCCGGGGTGTAGCGTTCTCGACTCGTGTCACCGTGTGTTGGCGTGCGTGCGGTGAGAGTCCCCGTGCGTCGTCGGTTTCTCCGAAAAGTGATTCCCGAGTGGGTCCTGTGTGAGGCCTTGGGCTGCGAGCCCAGTTGTCCAGTCTGGGGCTGGAGGCTTCCCGCTTCTCCCTGTGTTGGGATGCAGCTTGGCGGTGTGCGAGCTGCTTTGAGAATCGTGCTTCTATACTTTCCGTGTGGGCCATGTGTGTAGCCTTAGTCCCTTGAGTTCCCTTCCCGAGGGAATGGTCTCGGCGGCTCGTAAGCTGCCTCGGTACTCGTGCTACCATGGTTTTAGACCTAGAGATTGAACTAGATTGACTGCCTTGTGCTGTTGCGTTCGACGGTCTTGACCCCGAGTCTTGTGACTCAAGGACCGTTGGGTGTAGTGCGTCTAGAGTACTGTCCAGAGTCCAGTGGCCTAGCGTCACTTGGGTTTTCTCGACTCTCGCGCAGGGTGTGTGCGTGGCCGTGGACTGTGAGTCCCGTTTCTTCTCCGACTGTGGTCATCGTGCGACGGTGCCGGTACGTGGGATGGTCCCCGTACGTCGTCGGATTCGGACGTTATTTTCCGTTGACTTGAGAGTCTACTCCTTCAGTGACCCTCCACTAGTCGTAGCCCACCAGTACGCGTGTGCTGGTCTCACCTGGGGAGTAGGGGGCACACCCTTAGAGGATGGTTTTTAGACTTGTTACCGTCGGGCCCCGCGTCTAGCAGCCAGAGTCCGGCTGAGGGGAAAACCAGTTAGAGGCCAGGCCAGGGGCGGACGGCCTGTGTGAGCACACGTGGTTGGGGGCGGTTGGACCCATGTCGACGGGCGTGACCCCAGCTAGTCACTTGCTTGTGGTTACTTGTACGGTGTCTCGGTTCCCGCTGGGCCGGAGGGAGACACCTGAGGCGCGGACTAAGACGTCAATGGACGCATTCGGCCTTGCTTCTAGTGGGAGGTACTCCTGTCGAGTCGGGAGTGACAGACTGTAAGTCTTTGTGACTTTGACCTTCGGGTTTTGGTCGTGTTGACCGTTGAGTTCCGGTTGTCTCGCCGTGGCGCGTGTGTCGGTTCTCATGCCATGAGACTGGTACTAGTAGCTTTACCGAGGTTGTGTCTTGTCGGTGCGGTGTTCGCGACCGGGTGGTCGGGGTTGCACCTTGGACAACGTGTCCAGGTTGGCCGTGTCCTGGAAGACAGGCCGCTACGGCGCGGTTGCCGTGGGTTTTCACTTCGGTAGGTGGTATTAGTGTGGTTCGGTAGCCTCGACCGTGAGATCGGAGTGTATTTTCTGGTACAGTAGGAGTAGTTGTAGTGCCGAGTTTCGACCGGTCACATGGTTTATTGTTCCTGATGTTACTGTTGCTCTCGTAGTTACAGCTTACTGTGCCGCCGTTGTTTCCGGGTGGAGTTCCGCGGGATCCCTGCTGAGTCTCTATTTTGGAGACTCATTCCCTGCTTTTCAGGTGTAGCGATTCTTTCTCGAGGTTCGAGGGTGCTGTTCAGAGGTTCTCGGTTGCCAGCTCGCCGGGCCGAGTGTTCACTTGGCATGTGGTACATTTTACTTCTTTAGATTGTACTTTCTGTTGGACTGGACTCTGTTTTTGCTGTAGTTGTTTATTTATTTCTGTTATTTGTTAAGTTGTCATGCTTTATTTCCTATTTCTTTGTGCCTCCACACTCCTTTTAGCCCTTCCGAGCCCTCCCGGCTCATGGGCGGCGGTTCGAGTCTCGGGTTATCGGGCCTTCCCGGTAATCGGATTCTCGGGTTGTTACAGCTGGTATCAGAGTGGTGGTTGTGGACGTACATAGGAATTCGATATATTGCAGTGATCAGAGTCCATAAGGTCCAGTACAGTCGACAGCTGGCATGGGGTTTTGTGCTTATTTTTCTGCTTTGTTTCTCACTTGAGAGCTTGAGTGCACTGTGCGGCGCTGTGAAGGTGGTTGCTGTCCGCGACTTTCGTGCCAGTATGGGGCCTAAGGATCGAGGTCAAGAGCCTTCTCCCTCATCGGTGATGGCCCTGGTTGTGCTGCATTGGGCAGAGGTTGCTGGCAGGCGTGAACTCGCGGTGTTGCGTTAAGCTGAATCTGCAGCGTGGTCAGGTGGCTGGAGAGGATTGTTCGTGGTTAAGTGGCCGTGAGTGTGCTTCGAGGGAGCTGCTGTCGGTTTTTGGCCACTCCAGCTTGAGATTTGTCCAGCTCCTGAGGTGTTCTGATTGAGAAGTGTGCTCGGGTGAGCGGGGGATCTTCTCGGTGAGTTGTTGTTTCGTCGAGCCTGGTGTTCTTGTTGTGCTCTGTTGCGTCAGAAATGACGTGTCGGTCCCGATTATTTTGTGAATTTTGAGACAGGATTTGGCAGAGATGCCCCGGTAAGTCTTTGCTCATGCGCTTCTGTTAGTGGATGGGTTGTGTTCGCCCTGGAGTTGGCTTGAGATGTGAAGGCTCCACGGCGAGTTCGGGACTCGAGGATGAGCGTCGGTGGTTATCGTTATGGCTCGTGTTACAGTTCGAGGAATTGCAGTGGTGGTGCACCGAGAGATGTTGTGATTGTGGTCCGACCTGACACTCGCCGAGTGTGTCAGAGGCGCTGACCTGATGGAAGCGATGGTTTTCCTTGGTGCTGGATGGTGCTATTTCCAGCGTGCGCGAGGTTCGAGGTCAGGTCGAGCGTGGAGTTCTTCCGTTGGTCGGAAGTGCATTTGGTTTCTCCTTTGGTTGGAGAGATTGTTTTTGGCTAAGGTTCGTCGTCTTGCATTGTGTGTTCGGATTGGTTGGCCTTGTGTGCCATGAAGTCCGCGCGAGACGTGCTCCTTGTCTTGGCAAGGAGGTTGCATGTGAGAAGTTGTGCCCATTCCATTGTGGTGTGAGGCGTGTTTCTGCCGTGCCGATGCTTGTGGCATTTGTGGTTTATGGCACTGGTAGTTGGTGTCCCCGGGGGAAATATGTTGGCTCGTGTGCAGCATGATTACCCTGTTTCTGTGTTAGAGATCGCGTTCTTGGGTGAGACCGCGCTGGGAGAAGTGATCTCTGACAGATTATGGGACCGGTTGGTTGCCGAGAGTGGCTTGCGGGTTGGCCGAGTGACCGACCGTGGTAAGTTGTGCTTTCCTTGGGAACCCGTGTCCGCTGGTCATGTCATTGTCGACCAGGTTGCTGCGGTTTCGGTGGTGCTCAGTGGCTCTGTGGTAAGAGTGGGAACTGAGTTCGCAGGCATCCTTCGAGGTTGTTTTGAGATGAGTTCGGTTCGAAGGGCGGTGCGTGTGTACGAGGGTCTCCGTTGAGATGTTGTCGCTGGTGTGGTGGTCCTTGGTCTGTGACCAGCAAGGGAGGATTCCCGATAAGTCTGCGTCGAGTGCCGTGGGGACCGTGGGGAGATCCTTATCTCGTGGTTCTACCGTGCTCCCCTGAGTGGGAAGTGTTGGCAGGAGGTTTGAGATTTATTGCCATGGTTGAGCGAGATCTGGCTTGAGCCGCAATGTCAGTCTGTGCAGTGTCAGCGGATGGCCTGTCGCGATTGGATCGTGCCTGCTGTGCCGGTGGAGGTTTCCCGTTGACGAGTGTATGGCGGTCCGTGCGTGGTCTTCCACAGTCATGCGTTGCTGTTGGCAGTTGTGGCTCCTGTTCGGCACTGAGCCGTTGTGGTGGTTGCGGTCTGCTGAGGTAACTGCGTCTGCTGGTGGGAGCTCGGTTTTGGTTGTTCCTTTGTGTCGGGCGTGAGACCAGTCGGCTGGTTTGCAAAACTGGCGTCTGGGTCGTCTGCCGACCATGGGTTGCATTGGAAGCTGTTCCTCGTGTCGGGCACTATGTCTCCTCGATGGGCGTGCTGATGGCTGCGGTGCCGTGTTTCATGGTGCTGCGACTGAGGTGACGTTGGACTGTGCCCTTTCTGAGTGCCTGCTCTGATGGCCGGTGTGCTCGGCATGCAGAGCGAGATGTTGTTCGTGTTTATAGTCTGGCTGTGTCCCTCAGGTCTGGAGCTTTTGTGTGAACTGTGGTTTTCTGTGCTGGGGTTCTGACGGCATTCTCAGTGGGTTACGTCGTTCTTCCCATGTTCCCGTGCTCGTCCTGAATTTCGAGGATGAAATTTCTTTAAGGGGGAGGGTTGCAATGCCCCGAATTTTTCGGATCCTTCTTCTAGGGTCCCTGATCTGCGTTTCCAGTGTATCTGGCTCTGTTGTGTCCGAAATGATGTTTCGGACATCTTTCGTGTTCGGATCGGTGCGATCCGGAGCTGTTTCGGAGGCCGGAGTGCGTTCCGTGACTTTTCCGCGTGTGTTTTCCGATTCTCGGTGTGTGTTTCGGTAATTCCTTCGGAACCTCGTTGCGGGTGAACCGGGTCGTTCACCTAGGCGAGAGTGGTACCATCACGATCGGTGCATTCCGAGGATCGCGAGGGTGTGATTTTCTATTTTTTGACATTTTCCAGAATTTCCAGATTTTCCCTATATAAACCCTTTCTCTCTCTCCCCTCTCATTTCTCACCCTCTCTCCCTCTCTCTTCTCTCACGCTCTCTTTCTCCTCTCTCTTCTCCGGCGGCCGACGGAGCGAGGCGGGGGCCAGGTGGAGTCGGCGCGGGCGAGGACGCGGGCGAGGATGGGCGAGGATCGAGGCGATTGCGGACGCGATCCCATGGTGGATTCTGAGATGGCGTTGTTCGTGTTCCGGGCAATTTTCGACGTGGATTAGTCGCTTCGGCGTGCAATTTCTTCGGTGGAGGTAGGGTGACGGAACACTGCTGCGTCCTGCCCATTTTCCCTGCAGTTACACGTCGTTCGGCGTGGAAACGGCTGAGTTTGGGTCCGTTCTAGCGAAACCATGGTTTTGTAGGTTTCGTAGGGTCGATCGGAAAAATGCGACGGTTTCCAGATCGATTACTGTCAACGGATTCCTTGGAGCGAGAGCGTTCTTTTCTCCCTGATTTCATCTCGATTGGCGGTCCTGTTGGACCGATATGGCTCCGAGAAGCCCGAAAACCCTTTTTGAGCAACTTCGGTAGAATCGCCCGTTTCTCGCGATTCGTCCGTCGTTTTGACTCCAGTCGGAGTCCATGTGATTGCCAGGGTGGTTGTGGCTGTATCCCCTTCGTTTCGGCACGAACGGGGCGTGGAAAGGCTGCGATCGAGCGACCCCCTGGGTGTGCCCGCCGTGACGGTTGGGCGATCGAACCAGGGCCCACCCATCGTATAGGTGGCTGGTCCTGAACCGCATGTCCCGTCTGGTATTGGGGGTTGTGCGGTCGAACGATAGACCGCACATGTGATGTGCGGCCAGGTGAGGTCCGCATGTCCCCCCATGGGCGGCTGGTCCCTAGCCGTCTGTCTTTCCGTGGGCTTGTGCGGCCAGGTGCTGACCGCATGTCCCCGTTGACCTTTGGTCAACAGTTGGGTGTCGGTCGGGTTGTGCGGTTTGGTCAAAACCGTTTTGACCGACACTAGAGTAGGTCGGTTGGGTTGTGCGGGCGACCCTTAGCCGCACATCCCTTTGGGCGGCTCCGCCCTAACCGCCTATCCCCTTCTTGGGTTAGTCCGATTATTGCACTGTGCAGCTCCTTCCTGGCCGCATGTCTCTTGAGTGACTCTTCCCCAGCCGCACTTCCCTTGAGCGGCCCAGGGTGAACCGCCCATGTGCCAGTCTAACCCAGTGTTTCCGTTTTGACCGATTCGAGTCCCGGGTGTGTGGTTCTCGATCCACATGCCGACCCGTGGCCTGACGGATGCTGTGCACTTCGTCGGGGCCAGGTGTCGTGGTACGGTGTGGTCCCGGGGTGTAGCGTTCTCGACTCGTGTCACCGTGTGTTGGCGTGCGTGCGGTGAGAGTCCCCGTGCGTCGTCGGTTTCTCCGGAAAGTGATTCCTGAGTGGGTCCTGTGTGAGGCCTTGGGCTGCGAGCCCAGTTGTCCAGTCTGGGGCTGGAGGCTTCCCGCTTCTCCCTGAGTTGGGATGCAGCTTGGGGGTGTGTGAGTTGCTTTGGGAATCGTGCTTCTATGCTTTCCGTGTGGGCCGTGTGTTTGGCTTTAGTCCCTTGAGTTCCCTTCCCGAGGGAATGGACTCGGCGGCTCGTAAGCTACCTCGGTACTCGTGCTACCGTGGTTTTAGACCTAGAGATTGGACTAGATTGATGGCCTTGTGCTGTTGCGTACGGTGGTCTTGACCCCGAGTCTTGTGACTCAAGGACCGTTGGGTGTAGTGCGTCTAGAGTACTGTCCAGAGTCCAGTGGCCTAGCGTCACTTGGGTTTTCTCGACTCTCGCGCAGGGTGTGTGCGTGGCCGTGGACTGTGAGTCCCGTTTCTTCTCCGACTGTGGTCATCGTGCGACGGTGCCGGTACGTGGGATGATCCCCGTACGTCGTTGGATTCGGACGTTATTTTTCGTTGACTTGAGAGTCTACTCCTTCAGTGACCCTCCACTAGTCGTAGCCCACCAGTACGCGTGTGCTGGTCTCACCTGGGGAGTAGGTGTACGGGCACACCCTTAGAGGATGGTTTTTAGACTGGTTACCGTCGGGCCCTGCGTCTAGCAGCCAGAGTCCGGTTGAGGGGAAAACCAGTTAGAGGCCAGGCCAGGGGCGGACGGCCTGTGTGTGCACACGTGGTTGGGCGCGGTTGGACCCACGTCGACGGGCGTGACCCCAGCTAGTCACTTGTTTGTGGTTACTTGTACAGTGTAAGGCCCGTGTCTTAACGGATCTTTGATGGTTCGGATTTAGGATTTATTCCGTGAACTTCGGCTATTTTTTCTAGATTTTTAGGCCATTTACTGGTATTTATTCGGATTAAGTTATAATGTTTATGGATTTTATTGGGCATTTTCCTAATATTGGAGGTTTGGGGGTCTTTTTACAAAAGGTGGTCTTTTTTCAAAAAACATATATCTCAACCCTTTTTCTTCCTCCCCACGTTCACCACCTCACCTCCCCCTCTCCACCCCTCACGATCTCTCTCTCCCCATTTCCTCTCCCCCACTCCCTCACGATCTCTCTCTCTCTCTCTCCTTGGGCAAACGGGCGAGACGGCGACGGATCGCGACGTGGAGGGCGCCGTTGGACTCATGGAAACGAGTGGAGCACGTTGACGCCCACCTCGGCACAGATCGTGGCCCGAGGAGAAGGGACGGGGCGAGGAGGAGCGTGGAGGTTTCGCCCTTGCATGCGGCCGGTCGTCCACTTTCGGCTTGAATGAGGTAGGGGATGGAACCCATACCTGGCTAAGATCATTAGGACACCACTTGCACCGCCATACACAGCCGTTTTCTCCATTTTCGGTGAAATCCCCATGTTAGTGTGATTTAGCTCAATTTTATGAAAAATCACTCCTTGGGCTTTGTTTTTATGTTTCCTAGTGTTTAATTGATGTTTTGGATATATGCATGAACATGGGACAGGTTTTTAGCGCGAGCCCCGTCGATTACGGTCGATCGGGGGATGTTCCGGTTTCAAACCGGACATACCCGTAACAGAGCTCGTGTGACGGTCATCCCAGCGACCGTCACACGCGTAACGCACCCTACCCGGTGCATTACGTGAGTGTGACGGCCCCATCCGGGTGCATCACAGCTTCTGGGCAGCTGGGCGGAGGATCCACCTAACAGACCTAGATAGGGCCGTTAGGGTGTTGTAACGCGCCAGCCTAGGTGCGTTACATTCCCCTGATACCTGCGTGTAGTTTATCCCTCGGGTGGGTGTAACGGCCTCGGATGGTACGTTACATCAGTGTAACACCTCTACCTTGGCCCGTCACACCCTGTGTTTCTGTGTTTCAGTGAAATAGCCCTCGGGTGCCTCTAACGGACCTAAGGGGGTGCGTTACAGTCATGTAACACACTGCCCCTGGTGCGTTACGCACTGTTGTTCCCTGCGTGTGGGGAAGTTGCTTCGGGTGAGCCTGACGGCCCCCAGTAGGCGCGTTACAGTGACGTAACGCACCTACCCTAGACCGTCACACTCTGTAACGGTCTAGGCTAGACCGTCACCCCCTCTGGCATTCAAAAAGATGGTCGGTTCATCTTCTAATGCATTTCATGTTGCATGACCGCTATGTTTAAATTATTTTATAAACAATGGCTCACTTTTAGATCCCGGTAGAGTACTTCCTCTTTCCTTGTGATGGAACCACTAGACTTAGCCCTGAGACTTTCAGTGTCGCTCCGCCTGGCAAAGGTGGAAGGGCGTACCCGTTGAGCGGTTTGTAAGCTAGTCACCGTGGGCCCCCGGCTCTTTACCGTAGGGGGGGGACTAGCTAGAGGCCTGGCTCTAGGCAGGAGTCAGTGTGTGCACACGTGGTCAGAGGCCTGGACTGACACTGACGAGTGTTACTCTGACTAGTTCTTGGTTCGGTACTGTTACGCCTCTCGCTTGTTGTCAGCCTGACTTGCGAGTTCCTTGAGACGCAGTGTAAGTCGTTAGTGGACGCTTCTGGTCTCTGTTTTCTAGTGGGTACCTTCTGCGGTCTCTTGTCACCTGGAGTAGTTGGGATTCTTTCTACTGGTAGATTTAGCTTCAGACGCTAATGTATACATTTGTATTGGCATATAGTTAGCTATTTAGACTGTTTAGTTAGGCCTTACAGCTTTGCTATACCTTGAGTTTTTATGTCAATACATGTTTGCTGCATTAAATGCATGCTCTAATTGCTTTATATTTGCATGCCTGCTTGTTAGTGTGAGGTAGGGATCCACGTGACCCCTACTGAGTCTGGCTGTGACTCACTCCTTCTCCTTTCAGGTGAGCAGCAGCAGCCTCCCGTCGGCGGTTCCCGCGTCTTTGGGGATCGTGTATAGAGTGCCAGCGATAGTTCGACGGTCCTTTTTGGGTACTTTTGACCAGGGTATGCCCCGTGTAGTTGTACTTTCGACTTCCTTTATGTAGTGGACTTGTACTTTTGTGACTCTGGACTAGTGTACAGTTTGGCTATCACTCTGTCATTGTGAATTGCTTCCGCTTAAATCTTCAAGTTATAATCTATTTATGTGCTCGTGAATCCAACTCATTGTGCACCTCCTCAGCGAACGTACTAACCCTTCAGGGGCCTCATCAGCCTCTTGGGTGGCTTCCCCAGTTCTTGGTATCGGTATATCGGTATCCGGATCTCCGGGCCGTCACAGTTGGTATCAGAGCCGTTTTGAGGACTCGTACAAGGAATTGAAATCCGTGCTGGTCCAGAGCAAGTCCATTGTGTCGTCTATTGCTGGCTTAGGTTGTTTCTCGCGATTATTGATGGATTTCCTATTATTCTGTGTTTTCTCAGATTCAAGATGTTGCCTCGTGGTTGGCGGAGAGCTCGGGCACCTCGGGAGGAGAGTGGCACCTCTTCTACCCCAGCTGCGCCGGCTCCTGTAAGTCCTGCCCCACGTGATGATTTGCCTGGTGGTCGTGGCAGAGCGTTGAAGGAATTCTTGCTTTTCCACCCACCTATTTTTGAGGGTCAATCAGACCCGGAGGCAGCGAGAGCGTGGCTTGATGCCACTGTGAGCGCGTTCCAGTCGATGGAGTGCGCGGAGGATGAAAGGGTCATGCTGGCGACCTATCAGCTGCAAGGTACCGCGCGCACCTGGTGGACTACGGAGTGGGAGATTGCTTTCCATTCCCGTCCGCTCCGGCAAATCACCTGGGCGGAGTTTGTTGCTGCTTTTGAGCGTGCCTATACTCCGGCCTGTCTTAAGCTTGCTAAGATGTATCAATTTCTGGAGCTGACGCAAGGTGACCTGACCGTGCTGCAGTACTGAGAGAAGTTCTTTGAATTGGGCCGGTATGCACCCCACATCTTTGCTGATGAAGCGATGAAGACTCAGCAATTTCTGCGAGGGCTGAAAGTGGAGTTGAGCCTGCCGTTGTTTGCAACTCGGGTAACCGACTTGGATGCGGCATACCAGGCAGCTGTCGCTCTAGAATTGGAATTGGCAAGGACTCGGGGGCTTCTCAGACTGGGATAGTTCAACAGGCGGTGCAGTTTCAGCCGACGTACCAGCCGACTGTTCCAGGAGCTTCCCCTGTGTTTCCTACTGCTGGTGGTGCTTCTTTTTCTAAATCCAAGGGCAAGAAGTTCAAATTCAAGAAGTCCAAGAAGAAATTCGATCAGCAAGCGTCTCTGGTGTTGTTCAACCTTCTGCTCCTTCTTTTCCTCAGCGCCAGGGTTCCTCGCCCAGTCAGCCTAAGCGGTGCTGGAGGTGTGGCGGTAACCACCCGGGCAAGCCGTGCTCGTTGCCGGTGGTTTGTTTTCGTTGTGACCAGCCGGGTCACATTGTTCGAGACTGCCCAATGAAGTCGATGCCAGTGCAATTCTCTCAATCTGTTCAGCCTCAGCAGTCTCAATTCAGACTCCCTCCGCCACCTCTACCTCAGCAGTTCTATCCTCAAGCCTCGGCGTCTTCCCAACAATCTTCTACAGTAGGCAGGAAGCAAAAAGGGAAGGTTTCTCACATTACTCGCGCGGAGGCTGTTGCATCTCACCTGGTGGAAGGTACGATCATGCTTTATGGTCATGCAGCTCGCGTATTATTTGATTCGGGTGCTTCTCACTCCTTTATTTCTGAGGATTTTCTTGCATGTATTGAGGAGCCCACCACTGAGGTCACTTGTGATTTGTTGGTTGAGTTGCCATCTGGAGATTTTATGTTCACCCCGTTGTGTCTCGAGGAGTCTCCTGTTGTGGTCAGTGACCGTCGGTTGCCAGCGAGACTGTATGCTTTGCAGTTGTCAGAGTATGATGTTATTCTGGGCATGGATTGGTTGGAACAATATGGAGCCGTGGTTGACTGCAGATCCAAGAAAGTCTACTTTCAGCCACCTCGGAAACCAGCATTCTATTTTCAAGGTATTCGGTCCCGTTCCTCTCGCTTGATTATTTCTGCTATTCTAGCCCGTAGATTGCTTGATGCAGGTTGTCAGGGGTTCTTAGCTTCAGTGGTTGCTGTTGAGACACCTCAGCAGATGTTAGTAGTATTCCTGTAGTGTGCGAGTTCCCCGATGTGTTCCCTGACGAGTTGCCGGGCTTACCTCCACAGCGAGAGATTGAGATGTTAATCGATTTGATTCTGGGTACGGCACCCTTGGCCAAGGCACCGTATCGGATGGCTCCAGCTGAATTGAAAGAACTGCGGGCGCAGTTGCTTGAGTTGCTAGATAAGGGTTATATCCGACCCAGTTTTTCTCCTTGGGGTGCTCCTGTTCTATTTGTGAAGAAGAAGGATGGGAGCCTGAGGTTGTGTATTGACTACAGGCAGTTGAATCAGGTGACTATCAAAAACAAGTATCCTTTGCCCAGGATCGATGATTTGTTTGATCAGTTACAGTCTGCCTCTGTCTTTTCTCGGATTGACCTCCGCTCTGGTTATTACCAATTAAAAATCCGGGAATCGGATGTCGAAAAGACTGCTTTCAGCACGCGGTATGGTCATTTCGAGTTTTTGGTTATGCCTTTTGGGTTGACCAATGCTCCTGCAGCTTTTATGGACTTAATGCAGCGTGTGTTTCGGCCATATTTGGACCAATTTGTTGTAATATTTGTCGATGATATTCTTGTCTATTCGGCTTCTGAGGAAGAACATACACAGCATTTGAGGATCGTGTTGCAGACTCTACGAGACCATGAGCTCTTTGCTAAATTCAGTAAGTGTGAGTTCTGGCATCGGGAAATTCATTTTCTAGGCCACGTGATTTCTGGTGATGGAGTCGCAGTGGATCCAGCTAAGATTGAGGCTGTTCTTCAATGGCAGAGACCGAGGACAGTGACAGAGATCAGAAGTTTTCTGGGTCTTGCAGGTTATTACCGCAGGTTCATCAAGACTTTGCGAAGATTGCAGCACCAATGACTAGACCGACTCGTAAAGATGTTTCTTTTGTCTTGTCAGATCAATGTGAGCAGAGCTTTAATGAATTGAAAAGACTACTCACTTCTTCTCCAGTGCTGGTGTTACCTTCTGGCTCAGGCGGATTTGTGGTCTGCACAGATGCTTCTCGGGTTGGCCTTGGGGCAGTGTTGATGCAACATGGTAAAGTTATTCCTTATGCATCCTGGCAGTTGAAACAGCATGAGGAGAACTATCCGACTCATGATTTAGAACTTGTTGCAGTGATCTTTGCTTTGAAAATCTGGAGGCACTATCTGTATGGTGAAAAGTTTGAGATCTTTACAGATCACCAGAGTTTGCAGTATGTGTTCTCTCAAAAGGACCTCAATCTCAGATAGCGTCGATGGATGGAATATATGAAGGACTATGACTTTACACTCTCCTATCAGCCAGGTAAAATGAATGTTGTGGCTGATGCTCTGAGCAGGAAAGTGCAAGTCTGTCAGCTATTGCTTCAGGAATGGAAATTGTGGGAACAACTTCCTAGTGAGGCGGTTAGCGTGGACATTCCAACTGATCCAGTGGCAGCTGTGTGTGCTAGTTTGGCCATGTCTTCAACTCTATATCTGCAGATTAGAGAGGCCCAACAGGCTGACTCTGATTTGACCCGCGTCATATCGATGCATGACATTGAATTTGATGATGAGCTGGTTGTCAGTTTTCGTGGCCGGTTATATGTTCCAGCTGTTGAAGAGTTGAGAGATGCAATTCTTAGCGAAGCTCACGGATCCCGTTTTGCTATTCACCCCGGCACTACCAAGATGTATCAGAATCTAAAAAGGCAGTTCTGGTGGCCAGGCATGAAGCGAGATGTGGCTGTGTTTGTTTCCAAGTGCTTAACTTGTCAGCAGGTGAAAGCCGAACACCAAAAGCCAGGTGGATTGCTTCAGCCGTTGGAAGTTCCGCAATGGAAGTGGGATCATGTCACAACCGATTTTGTGGTGGGTTTGCCTCGGACTTCACAGGGCTTTGATGGAATCTGGCTGTTAGTTGATAGATTGACTAAGACAGCTAGACTTTTGCCGATTAAAGTTACTTGGAGTGTGCAGAGATTGGCCGACCTGTACATTGAGAAGATCGTGCCACTGCATGGTGTTCCAGTCTCACTTGTGTCAGATCGTGACCCACGTTTTACCTCCGGCTTCTGGCGCAGTTTCCAGAAGGCCTTGGGCACTGGGTTGGCTTTTTCTTCAGCTTATCATCCGCAGTCTGATGGTCAATCTGAAAGGACGATTCAGACTCTTGAAGATATGCTGAGATCGTGTTGTCTTGAGTGGCAGGGTTCGTGGGGTCAGCATTTGCCACTTGTGGAGTTTGCTTATAATAATAGTTTTCACTCCAGCATCGGCATGGCACCTTATGAAGCACTATACGGCCATCCTTGTCATACCCCTTTGAGCTAGTTTGATGCCGGTGACCAGCTTTTGACAGGACCTGACATGGTGCAACAGTGTGCTGATGTGGTCCGTCTGATCAGGCAGAAAATGTTGACAGCTCAGAGTCGACAGAAGAGTTACGCGGATCAGCGTAGACGACCACTGCAGTTTGAGCCTGGAGATAAAGTGTTTGTGAAAATATCTCCGATGAAAGGAGTTTCTAGATTTGGGAAGCGTGGGAAGCTCAGTCCGCGGTACATTGGTCCGTTTCCTATTGTGGAGTGTGTGGGCCAGGTGGCTTATCGGCTTCAGCTACCAGCGGCAATGCAGGCTATTCATGATGTATTCCACGTCTCCCAGTTGAGGAAATATGTCTCTGATCCATCTCATGTCCTCGATGATGCTGTTTGGCCAGAAGTGATTGCCGATCTATCTACACCATAGTATCCCATCAGAATTGAAGACCGTCGTGAACAACGGTTGAGAAATAAAGTGATTCCGATGGTTAAGGTCGTCTGGCAACGTCACTCGGGCAACGAAGCTACTTGGGAACGTGAAGATGAGATGAGACCGCTTTTTCCTTTCTTGTTCGTTGGAGGTATGATTCCCTTGCAGTTTCCTCTTTGTTCTCCTTCTTAAATTTCGGGGTCAAAATTTTTATTAGGAGGGAGGGACTGTAAGGCCCGTGCCTTAACGGATCTTTGATGGTTCGGGTTTAGGATTTATTCCGTGAACTTCGGCTATTTTTTCCAGATTTTTAGGCTATTTACTGGTATTTATTCGGATTAAGTTATAATGTTTATGGATTTTATTGGGCATTTTCCTGATATTGGAGGTTTAGGGGTCTTTTTGCAAAAGGTGGTTTTTTTCAAAAAAATATATATCTCAACCCTTTTTCTTCCTCCCCACGTTCACCACCTCACCTCCCCCTCTCCACCCCTCACGATCTCTCTCTCCCCATTTCCTCTCCCCCTCTCCCTCACGATCTCTCTCTCTCTCTCCATGGGCAAGCGGGCGAGACGGCGACGGATCGCGACGTGGAGGGCGCCGTTGGACTCATGGAAACGAGTGGAGCGCGTTGACGCCCACCTCGGCACAGATCGTGGCCCGAGGAGACGGGACGGGGCGAGGAGGAGCGTGGAGGTTTCGCCCTTGCATGCGGCCGGTCGTCCACTTTCGGCTTGAATGAGGTAGGGGGATGGAACCCTTACATGATTAGGATCGTCTGGACACCACTTGCACCGCCATGCACGGCCGTTTTCTCCATTTTCGGTGAAATCCCCATGTTAGTGTGATTTAGCTCAATTTCATGAAAAATCACTCCTTGGGCTTTGTTTTTATGTTTCCTAGTGTTTAATTGATGTTATGGATGTATGCATGAGCAGGGAACATGTTTTTAGCGCGAGCCCCGTCGATTACGGTCGATCGGGGGATGTTCCGTTTCAAACCGGACATACTCGCAACCCAGCTCGTGTGACGGTCATCCCAGCAACCGTCACACGCGTAACGCACCTTACCCGGTGCGTTACGTGAGTGTGACGGCCCCATCCAGGTGCGTCACAGCTTCTGGGCAGTCGGGCGGAGGATCCACCAACGGACCTAGATAGGGCCGTTAGGGTGTTGTAACGCGCCAGCCTAGGTGCGTTACATTCCCCTGATACCTGTGTGTAGTTTATCCCTCGGGTGGGTGTAACGGCCTCGGATGGTGCGTTACATCAGTGTAACGCCCCTACCTTGGATCGTCACACCCTGTGTTTCTATGTTTCAGTGAAATAGTCCTCGGGTGCCTCTAACAGGCCTAAGGGGGTGCGTTACTGTCATGTAACGCACTGCCCCTGGTGCGTTACGCACTGTTGTTCCCTACGTGTGGGGAAGTTGCTTCGGGTGAGCCTGACGGCCCTCGGTAGGCGCGTTACAGTGATGTAACGCACCTACCCTAGACCGTCACACTCTGTAACGGTCTAGGCTAGACCGTCACACCCTCTGGCATTCAAAAAGATGGTCGGTTCATCTTCTAATGCATTTCATGTTGCATAACCGCTATGTTTAAATTATTTTATAAACAATGGCTCACTTTTAGATCCCGGTAGAGTACTTCCTCTTTCCTTGTGATGGAACCACTAGACTTAGCCCTGAGACTTTCAGTGTCGCTCCGCCTGGCAAAGGTGGAAGGGCGTACCCGTTGAGCGGTTTGTAAGCTAGTCACCGTGGGCCCCCGGCTCTTTACCGTAGCGTCCTAGGGGGGGGAAACTAGCTAGAGGCCTGGCTCTAGGCAGGAGTCAGTGTGTGCACACGTGGTCAGAGGCCTGGACTGACACTGACGAGTGTTACTCTGACTAGTTCTTGGTTCGGTACTGTTACGCCTCTCGCTTGTTGTCAGCCTGACTTGCGAGTTCCTTGAGACGCAGTGTAAGTCGTTAGTGGACGCTTCTGGTCTCTGTTTTCTAGTGGGTACCTTCTGCGGTCTCTTGTCACCTGGAGTAGTTGGGATTCTTTCTACTGGTAGATTTAGCTTCAGTCGCTAATGTATACATTTGTATTGGCATATAGTTGCTGTTTTGACTGTTAGTTAGGCTTTACAGCTTTGCTACCCTTGAGTTATTTATGCCAATACATGTTTGTTGCATTAAATGCATGCTCTAATTGCTTTATATTTGCAAGCCCGCTTGTTAGTGTGAGGTAGGGATCCACGTGACCCCTACTGAGTCTGGCTGTGACTCACTCCTTCTCCTTTCAGGTGAGCAGCAGCAGCCTCCCGTCGGCGGTTCCCGCGTCTTTGGGGATCGTGTATAGAGTGCCAGCGATAGTTCGACGGTCCTTTTTGGGTACTTTTGACCGGGGTATGCCCCGTGTAGTTGTACTTTCGACTTCCTTTATGTAGTGGACTTGTACTTTTGTGACTCTGGACTAGTGTGCAGTTTGGCTATCACTCTGTCATTGTGAATTGCTTCCGCTTAAATCTTCAAGTTATAATCTATTTCATCGCGTGTGCTCGTGTTTCAAACTCATTGTGCGCCTCCTCAGCGAACGTACTAACCCTTCAGGGGCCTCATTAGCCTCTCGGGTGGCTTCCCCAGTTCTTGGTATCGGTATATCGGTATCCGGATCTCCGGGTCATCACATACGGTGTCTCAGTTCCCGCTGGGCCGGAGGGAGACACCTGAGGCGCGGACTAAGACGTCAGTGGACGCATTCGGCCTTGCTTCTAGTGGGAGGTACTCCTGTCGAGTCTGGAGTGACAGACTATCAGTCTCTGTGACTTTGACCTTCGGGTTTTGGTCGTGTTGACCGTTGAGTTCCGGTTGTCTCGCCGTGGCGTATGTGTCGGTTCTCGTGCCATGAGACTGGTACTAGTAGCTTTACCGAGGTTGCGTCTTATCGGTGCGGTGTCCGCGACCGGGTGGTCGGGGTTGCACCTTGGACAGCGTGTCCAGGTTGGCCGTGTCTTGGGTGACAGGCCGCTACGGCGCGGTTACCGTGGGTTTTGACTTCGGTAGGTGGTACTAGTGTGTTTCGGTAGCCTCGACCGTGAGATCGGGGTGTGTTTTCTGGTACAGTAGGAGTAGTTATAGTGCTGAGTTTCGACCGGCCACCGGGTTTACTGTTCCTGCTGTTACTGTTGCTCTTGTAGTTACAACTTTCTGTGCCGCCGTTGTTTCCGGGTGGGGTTCCTCAGGATCCCTGCTGAGTCTCTGTTTTGGAGACTCATTCCCTGCTTTTCAGGTGTAGCGGTTCTTACTCGAGGTTCGAGGGTGCTGTTCAGAGGTTCTCGGTTGTCAGCTCGTCGGGCCGAGTGTTCACTTGGCATGTGGTACGTTTTACTACTTTAGACTGTAGTTTCTGTTAGACTGGACTCTGTTGTAGCTGTAGTTGTTTATTTATTTCTGTTATTTGTTGAGTTGTCCTGCTTTATTTCCTATTTCTTTGTACCTCCACACTCCTTTTAGCCCTTCCGAGCCCTCCCGACTCGTTGGCGGCGGTTCGAGTCTCGAGTTATCTGGCCTTCCCGGTAATCGGATTCTCGGGTCGTTACAAGAGTCCAGTCCAATAGAAAGTACAGTCTAAGGCAAAAGAACGTACCCAACGCCAAGTGAACACTCAGCCCGGCAAGCTGGCAACTAAGAACCTCAGCACAGCACCCTCAAACCTCGAGGAAGAACCGCCGCACCTAAAAAGCAGGGGTGAGCCTCCTGTTACTGGTTCAGTAAGGATCCCGCGGAACCCCAACTGAAAATAACGGCGGTAATGGAAAGTAGTAACCATAAGAACAACAGTAACATCAGGAACAGTAAACACGGTGGCTGATATAACATCGGCTCTACAGCTACTCATACTGTACACGAAATCACGCCCCGATCTCGAGTTAGGGAAAACACCGGTCTAACGGAAAGACCTCTGGCTACGCTGCCAGAAGACACACCCCGACAACCCTGTTACGGAGGCCCGTCCCGCAGACCAAGGCCCAACCCAAGACCACTCGGTCTTGGAACACGGTCACGACCTCGCCGTCGTGAAACCAACACCGTCTAGGGAAAACCCTTGGTGACGCTCACCGGAAACCCTAGACCTCAACCTCGGGAACACACCCGGAAACTACACGTAAAATCACGTCTCGCAGACGGGAAATGAAAACTCGAGTCACGTGAAACTCACGTCAAGTGACAGAAGCACTGCCCACCAGAAGTAAAGCCGGATGCGTCCACTGACGACTTAGTCTGCGCCTCAAGTGTCTCACCGCGACGCCCCAGGTGGAGACAGAGACACACAGTAACCAGTACCACGAACAAGGACTAGCTGGGGTCGCGCTCATCAGCATGAGTCTGACAGCCCCCAACTAAGTGTGCACACACAAACCATGCGCCCTAAGTCAACCCCCGAAGCTCGGACTCAGGCTACACGTCGGGGCCCCACGGTAACCAACCTAAAAATCGTCTCTCTCGGGTAAACCGCTCCACCACTCCCGGGTGGGTCAGCATACGCGTGTTGTAAGAAGGCGACGACTAGTGGGAGGTCGCTAAACGTGAACACAGAAAGCCAGACAAGCACCCATCGCGAGTAACGTGGAGTAACAGGTGGCACGACGCCACCAGACTCTAGACAGACCACTAGACCTACTAAATCCAACGGTCCTTGAGTCACACGACTCTGGTCAAGACCGTCGTACACAGCGGCACAGCGCCGTTAATCTAGCCTAATCCCTAGGTCTGAAACCATGGTAATATACTGCTCAAGGTGGCTTGTGACCGCTGAGCTCAATCCCTTCCAAAGGGAACAAAGAAAACCCTCCAGTCCCGGGCTGGGCAATTGGACTCGCAGTCCTTAGGCCATACACCCGGCCCACACGGAAACCACGTTCCAAAGATGTTAACGATGTACGGGAATAACCCACCGCACACATGCCGATACACTGCGACTTAATCTAACGGATGCACAGAAGCCCGAGAACACGCGAGGAAAACACCCTCTATGGACAGAAATTCTCACGAGAATAGCCCATGACGACCCACACAGGAAGCCCGGATCATGAAGCGTCACGCGGGCACCTCTCCCGCGAAATCGTACCGCATACGGACACCTTGGGGCAAGGGAACACAAAACACGGCACCCCGGAGGCTACAAGGGCTGGGCGGTCAAATCCTTGGCCGCCCAGAGGCCTGGGCCACCACACCTGTGGCCACCCAACACCTGGGCTCCCAATGGCCTGGGCGGCCATCGGGTTGGCCGCCCAGACCAGGGCAGATGAAGAGGGCGGCCAGGGTCTTGGCCGCCCAGCACAGTGGGTGGTCAGGGTCTTGGCCGCCCAGACCAGGGCACAGATGGCCACAGACGTAGCCGCCTCATGCAGTTCCCATGGATGAACCGAACTCCACCGTGAGCTCGGTTCCACGACCCATTTGATTCCAATCGAAGGGAAAAACATAGGGGATCATTCCCCTGACCCCAAAACCCAAAAATGGATGGAGAAAAGCGGAGAAACCTCGCTCGATCGGGCAAAACCGTCCCACGCCCTAAAACATGATTTTCCCCCAAACGAGCAATACACCCCGCTCGACTCACCACAACCTACCAAACTCGCGGAAATGGAAGTACACGAGCTGGGGTCCATCTCCCTATCTCCACCGAAGATTTGACGCGCCGTGGACGTCGTTCCATCGCGAAATGCCCACGATACCCCGCCGGTGCCCCACGCTCACGAACTGGCTTCACCACGTCACCACGCCTCGATCCTCGACCCGTCCTCGCTCCACGCCCCCGCAGCATCTCCACCTCACCCGCCATCGCCTCCGTCGACTGCCCGGAGGAGAGGGGAAGAGAAAGAGACGAGAGAGAGTGAGAAAGAGAGAATGGGGAGGGAGAGGGGGTTAGGGTGATTTAAATAGAAAATGAATTTGGGATTTTTAAAATCTAAAAAATACAAAAATAGGGAAAAATACTCTCCACAATCTTCGGGGAACGCACAACGCAGTGGTAACGTCTCGGAGTCGGAGAACGCAACGGTTCACCTACACGGGGTTCCGAAGGTCCGACAGACAAAAAGACGCGTAAAACCTAAAACGCGACTCGGGACCCACAAAGGCGCTCTAAAATTTTCAAAAAATTTCCGGCGTGCTCCTCACAACGCCACAGACCCAAGGAAATTCACGGGCACACCACCAATGGGTCCGACAATCCGGTATAAAAAGTCCGAAGCTTACTCGGACACGATCCGCAACCCACGAAAAGATGATCCGAAGCCCACGAATCCTGATCCGATAAATATCCGAAAAATCTGGGGCGTTACAAGCTTGGCCTTTCTGCCGCGGATGTCGCAGGCGGCGGCGGCGTAGGCGCGGGCGGCATCCTCTAGACTGTTGTATGTGCCCAGCCACACGTGCACGCCCTTCCGTAGGTCGCCGATCTCCGCCGCCCACTTCCCCCACGACCGCCGCCGGATGCCCCTGTACACGGTCTTCCGGGGCCTCCCTGCGCCCTCCGTCTTCGCCTTCTGACCTGCGGAGTGTTGAGTGTCGTCTCCCGGGACCCCGACGTTGGGAGGTCGTCTTCCTCCTGAGGACCCTTCCCTGCCGGACGAGAAGAACACGTTCTGGGGGGAAAGCGCAGAAGTGGGTAGTGGACGGAGAAAGCTTACCTGGTAGATGACCTCCGGAGTTGAGGCCGTCGGGGCTCCTGCAGTCCTTGGGCGAGGAGGCACAGCTGGTACTTTTGGGGATTCCAGGGGCGATAGCTGTGGCCGCCGTGGGTCTCGTTGATGTAGTAGCAGCAGGCCGGGGAAAAAGATGACAAGGTTTTGAAAGGGAGGTGACAATCAAAGCGTGTTCACTGGCCAGGATGATCGAGCCGACACGGGTCAAGAGAAACAAACCGGAAGATTTAATGCCGCCTAACATCACAATTGAACTGGTGGAAAAAAATCACCCTTTTCTCTTATAGTGTATAGTATAGATAGATCATTATGTCTATAGTTAGGTGGCTACGTTTGGAATAGACAATGAGTGTGGAGATTTTTCAAAATTATTAAAGATAGAGGAAGTTGACTTAAGTAGTTTTTAGATATTTTGAGTTTTTTTATTATTTTTTCTTAAATCTTGAAATCTGCATAAAGTAAAAATTATTGAAACATTGAGACATTTAAAAATATTTTTAAGAAAGTAAATATTTTAATGATTGAAATCTCTAAAAACTCTCCTCAACGTGCGTTCCAAATGCTACCCAATGAAAAGGTAAAAAGAGCATTTCCATAGAAGATGATGCGGGACGCGACGTTCCTTCGGTAATGTGAAATTATGAAATAAGATTGCAACTCGTCCTACAAATATTGTTTGAATATATTACATATTCTACTCTGTACTTTTATATTATCATATAGACCTTCATAATAAATCATATTTTATCGTATATACTCTCATCATGATCTATCATTTATTTAACTCAATTTAGATAAATTAAAATAAAAAATAATTTAATCTTATTTAACCTTCTCACATAATTAATATAATGACATACATATCGTTATAACCTTTCATATTTTCTTATATCTCTCTAAAATCCTATATTTTAGGTGTTCAACAAACTATTCTACCAAATGTTGTTTGATCCTAAAGAACATAATTGGAATAATATTATTTAATAGAATTCTATATATGATAATATTAAGAATATGGATATTAGAGTATAATACATAATGTTTTAAGATATATATGTAATTATTTCTATTTTTTATTACAAAAGAGGTCTTAAAATTAGCGAGGTTTGCTGGATGGGACCGTGCTAGCATGTAATGGCCGTGTAGGATCCGCATCAGCACGGAATTGACACACCAACACATCGACATGGGCACGATCCATTATTAGGTAGTCGATGGCGGTGGCGACGGCAACAACATCGACTGAGGGGGAGGCTGGTCTAAGAGAGAGAGACGTGGGAGCGGCGAGGCAAAAGGTACTCCTACAAGGTCTGACGGTGCGGTGAGATGGAAAGCAATGTCTGGTGGGATGGTCAGTGTTGTGCGATGGTGGGATGGGTGGCGGAAGGGGCTGAAGAGAAGAAGAAATGAGGAGGGCGACAGAGGTTGCGGAGTAGAAGGGTGGGTTTTGGGGGAGGGCGATGGAGGTCGCAAATTAGTGGGGGTCCGGGGGAGGGCGGCGGAGGTCATAGAGCAGAAGGGGGGTTTGAGAGAGCCGCGCCATCTCAAATCAAGTTAGAGAAGATGAATAGTTTTAATATAATCTCTATAAAAATCAATTCTTTGTCATTTATAGTTTAAATTATTTTTATTAAAAAATTATTCTTTTATAAAATTTTTTTCGATAGGATAGCATACCACATCATACAAGATCTTACCACCATACCATATCATATCAGGAATAGTTCAATCCAACGATCCTACAAACCTTGAAAATTAGGGGTGATACTACTCATGCTCCCTTTACACCTCCCATCAAGTAATTGATTACAGAAATAAATTCCTTGCAATAAATACGGGTGGGTGATAGAGTCACAAGGAGTACAAGCATTATTTTTTCTAAAATTAAATTTTGGTCTTTATAATATGAGATAAGGTAACTTATTCTACCAGTTCATAAATGCCTATACTTGAGCTTCATCAAAGGTGACATAACCCTTTTTGGGTTGTTAAAAATATCCGCAAACTCGATTACCTACATCACCCGACTCGTGATAGGTCGTGTAATACCTGAATAAACTGATATGGATTTGGATTCCAATATGTTGAAAATACCCATTTCATATTCGGATAGGATATTGATTTAGTACACCCGAACTCATATCCGATCTGAACCCATTTTTAATAACTCATTGTGTATATTAGGACTATAATTTTGACATGAACTCAACCCGTTGCTCTCCTTGTTGGGTTTATGAGTTTGACCTTCTTGCAAAAATTGTAAGGACATTTTTATAGTGGACTTTTCTTTTTCCACTTCTCATAAATCTCGTGTTCCCTTAGATGTGGATGTGGACTCATATTTTAATAACGGATACGAATATCTACACGTATATCCATACTCGTTACGGATATATATGTAGACACGCTATTTTTGACACCATATTGAGTAACTCTTGTATCACAGTACAATGCCCCAATGTGACTCTCATTATTGAATTATTTGAGTGATTTTCCCTATTGTTAAGATTTTTCCTTATTTTCTTAATTTTTTTGGAGATTTATTCAAATGCATCTTGAACCTGTCAGAACGCAGTCAACAAAGGGACTACGACCAGGAACGAGGCCCCCAAGAGGACCGCGATCATGACAGGGTTTTAAATTTTACAAAATAACGCCTCCACGTTTGATGCATCTTGTACCCAAGACGCCTCTTTTAAAGATGTCCCCACAGGAAGACACATTCTTCAGTCAAATGTTTGTCACTAAATCCCCCATTTCAAAGTGTACGGCACCGTAATTGGTGGTGATAGGAAAGAGAGGCATCCGATTCAGAAGATGCTATTCATTTTGTCAAAGTTAGGCGACATGGGTGCGTCCCTTTTGGGGGACACCTTTAAATAAGGCGTCCTGCTAAAGGGACACGCTCATATTAAAACGTCTCATTTACTGACGCATCGGTGTTTGAGAAGCGGCTGGTCAGCTAGATGCGTGCATAAAGAGGTGTCCCTCCAAAGGGACGTGTTTTTGACCCGACTGCCTATAAATAGGGCACCCCCTCCCATAAACAAAGGGTTTCAAAATTCTTTCAAGAGGAGGTAGAAACTTTGGTGAAATCACTTCCGAACTCGTGAGATTTCCTTCAGATCAAGGGGAGGTTCTGCCAGATTTTTGAGTACCCAATCATGTGAGGGAAAAGCTGTAATGTCCCGGATTTTTCGGATCCTTCTTCTCGAGTCCCGGATCTGCGTTTCCGGTGTATCTGGCTCCATTGTGTCCGAAATGATGTTTCGAACATCTTCCGTGTTCGGATCGGCGCGATCCGGAGTTGTTTCGGAGGGCGCAGTTCGTTCCGCGACTTTTCCGCGTGTGTTTTCCGATTCCCGATGTGTGTTTCGATAATTCCTTCGGAACCTCGTTGTGGGTGAACCTGGTCGTTCACCTAGCCGAGAGTGGTACCGTTGCGATCGGTGCATTCCGAGGATCGCGGAAACGTGATTTTCTATTTTTTGATATTTTCTGGAATTTCTGGATTTTCCCTATATAAACCCTTTCATTTCTCACCCTCTCTCCCTCTCTCTTCTCTCATGCTCTCTTTCTCCCCTCTCTTCTCCGACGGCCGACGGAGCGAGGCGGGGGCGAGGTGGAGGCGGCGCGGGAGAGGACGCGGGCGACGATGGGCGAGGATGGACGAGGATCGAGGCGGTTGCGGGCGCGATCCCTTGGTGGATTCCGAGATGGCGTCATTCGTGTTCCGGGCGGTTTTCGGCGTGGATTAGTCGCTTCGACGTGCGATTTCTTCGGTGGAGGTAGGGTGATGGAACACTACTGCGTCATACCCGTTTTCCATGCCATTGCACGTCGTTCGGCGTAGAAATAGTTGAGTTTGGGTCCGTTCTAGCGAAACTGTGGTTTTGTAGGTTTCGTAGGGTCGGTCGGGAAACGGCGATCGGTTACTGTCAACGGATTCCTTGGGAGGAGAGCGTTCTTTTCCCCCTGATTTCATCTCGATTGGTGGTCCCGTTGGACCGGTAGGGCTCCGGGAAGCTCGGAAACCCTTTTTGGGTAACTTCAGTAGAATCGCCTGTTTCTCGCGATTCGTGCGTCGTTTTGACTCCGGTCAGAGTCCATGTGATTGCCAGGGTGGTTGTGGCTGTATCCCCTTCGTCTCGGCACGAATGGGGCGTGGAAAGGCCGCGATCGGGTGACCCCCTGGGTTTGCTCGTCGTGACGGTTGGGCAGTCAAACCAGGGCCCATCCATGGTATGGGCGGTTGGCTTTGGTCCGTTTTTCTTGTTCTGGTTTTGGGGTTGTGCGGTCGGACGATAGACCACACATGTGATGTACGGCCAGGTGAGGTCCGCATGTCTCCCCATGGGCGGCTGGTCCCTAGCCGTCTGTCTCTCCGTTGGGCTTGTGCGGTCAGGCGCTGGCCGCATGTCCCAGTTGACCCTTGGTCAACGATTTCGTGTCGGTCGAGTTGTGCGGTTTGGTCAAAACCGTTTTGATCGACACTGGAGTAGGTCGGTTCGGTTATGCGGGCGACCCTTAGCTGCACATCCCCTTGGGCCGTTCGGCCCTAACCGCCTATCCTCCATTTGGGGTTAGTTCGATTAGTGCATTGTGCGGTTTCTTCCTGGCCGCATGTCTCTTGAGCGGCTCTTGTGACGACCCAGAGTTCGGGATACCGATATACCGATAACATCGATATACCGATACCAAGAACTGGAGAAGCCACCCAGGAGGCTGATGAGACCCCTGAAGGGTTAGTTAAGATTGTCGAGGGGATGCATAACGAACTGCAATTACACGCGCTCAAATTAGAATTAGATAATCAAGTTAACAAAAGTGCGGAAGTAATTCAAACTAACCAGAGTGATATATATATATACTAGTCCAGAAGCACAAAAGCACTAGTCCAAAAAGGTACAACTACACGGGGCATACCCCGATAAAAGTACAACAAAGCCCAAAAAGGTGATCCATCTACTGCGGGCGGCTAGGCACAGTCTCCAAAACAGCTCACGAAACACCGGGAGAAGGCGAGCGCGGCTCACCTGAAAGGAGAAGGGTGAGTCACAGCCAGACTCAGTAGGGGTCATGCGGATCCCTACCTCGCACTAAACAAGCATACATGCGAAGATAAAGGCAATTAGAGCATGCATTTAAATAAAATAACAAGCATTGGCATGAATAAACTACTCAAGTAAAGCTGTAAACTCTAACTAAGCAGGTATAACAGCTAACACATGCCAATAATAAACAAATGCAAGCGACTGAAACTAAATCTACCAGTAGAATATGCCTCAACTAATCCGAGCAACAAGGAGTAGGACAACCATTGGAATAGAAACCAGATGCGTCCACTGACGACTTACACTGCGTCTCAAGCACTCGCAGTCGACTACACGACTAGCTAAGCGCGTAAACAGTACCAAACCAAGTGACCAGTCAGAGTGACACCCGTCAGTGTTAGTCCACAGCCTCTGACCACGTGTGCACACACTGACTCTCGCCTGAGCCAGGCCCTCTAGCTAGTTTTCTCCCTCGGTAGGACGCTACCGTTGGCGGGGAGCCCACGGCACTAGCTTAAAAACCGTGTACGGGAACAAAATCCCCTCCGCCATCCTTAAGCGGGTCGGCACTAAACATACCTTAGGGCAACAATAGTGGTTCCATTGCAAGGAAAGTAAAGCTTACTCTATTGGGATCTAAAAATATGTCATTAGTTCATAAACTAATTCATACCTGGCGTGTAATCACTATCGAATGCATAAGGAATGGGCTGGAAGTTTTTTGAAACCAACAGGCAAGTGGCGGTCTGCAGCCACCGCGCTACAGGCATGTAACGGCCTGGGGAAGGCGCGTTACATTGAAAGTGACGCGTCCACCCCTGGGCGTTACATACCCCGAACCCCAGCTCAAACGCAAACGAAAATAGAGTGTAACGCGCTTGCCCAGGCGCGTTACACCGCTCTAACGGCAGGCCGACTGGCCGTTACATCCACCCGAGAGCAAAACCAACACACAGTGTATCAGATCCGGTTGCAGGCGAAGTGACACGCTCGCCCAGGAGCGTCGGGTCACCCTGACGGTCGGCCGACTGGCCGTCAGGTCAACCTGCCTGACTCGGTCAACGCAAAACAACTAACATGTAACGGAGGGGAGCCCCACCGTTACTCTCGAAGTGACGCCCCATCAACGGGCCGTTACTTTCAAGTAACATGTCTCCAAGGACCGTTAGGCGTGTGACAGTTCCTGGAAGGACCGTCACACCACCTGGGCACGGACGAGTTAGGTTTGAAAACCGGTTCCCTCCCGGACGATAGAAATCGTCAGGTAACGACGTAAAAACCTGTTTCCTGTCAAACCATACATCCCAAACAACAACATAACAACTAAAAATAGCACATGCAAAGCCCACAACGCATTAAATTCAAGAACAAGGCTAAAACCCCAAAAATAGAAAATTAAACATTATGCATGCTACGGGGTTCTAATCAAACGAACTAGCTACAGGAAATGATCCTAGCAAGTTCAGGAGTCCATCCCCCTACCTCTGGCAAGTCGAAACGGCCGGAAACGCCGCATGCAAGGAGGAGGGTCCACGGGGCCTTCAAGCTCCACCTCGCTCCCACGATCACCAAACCACGCCGAAATGGGTACCCTCGTGTTCCTCTCGACACAAGGAATCCAATGGCGCCAACCACGCCGAAATGGGTACCCTCGTGTTCCTCTCGACGCAAGGAATCCAACGGTGCCAACCACGCTTCAATCCGACGTCGTCTCGCCTGCGTTCCCTAGGAGAGGGGAGAGGGCGATCGAACGAAGAGAGAGAGAGCGTGAGGGAAAAGAGATCGACGAGGGGAGAGAGGGGGTGAGGGTGAGGGATTAAAATAAAATAAAATAAAATTAAAAAATATATAATATAATCATTATATATATATATATTAAAATCTTATTAATTTCTAATAACCCTCAATTAACTCCAAATAAACCCAAAAAAATCCAGAAAAATTCCTAAAAATCCAGAAAAATAGTAAGAAATTCCAGAACAAATATTAGATCCAAACCACTAAGGATCCACTGAGGCACGGGCCTTACAGTCCCTCCCTCCTAATAGAAATTTCACCCTCGAAATTTACAACAACGAATAAGGAGGAAACTGAGAAAGGAATTATACCTCACTTGAATAAGAAAGGAAAAAGCTGACGCATCTCATCTTCACGTTCCCAAGTGGACTCATTACCAGAGTGACGCTGCCAAGCAATTCTTACCAGAGGGATAACCTTATTTCTCAACCGCTGCTCACGACGGTCTTCAATTCTGATAGGAAACTCTGGCGTAGACAAATCAGCAGTCATCTCGGACCAAACTGAATCGTCGAGAACATGAGAAGCATCTGGCACATATTTCCTCAACTGAGAGACGTGGAACACATCATGAATAGCTTGCATAGCCACTGGTAGTTGCAATCGATAAGCTACCTGACCCACTACTTCAACAATAGGAAACCGGCCAACATACCGCGGACTGAGCTTTCCACGCTTCCCAAATCTGGAAACACCTTTCATCGGAGATACCTTAACAAACACCATATCTCCTGGCTCAAACTGTAGTGGGCGTCTGCGCTGGTCTGCATAACTTTTCTGTCGACTCTGAGCCGTCAACAATCTCTGTCTAATCAGACGAACCACATCAGAACACTGCTGTACCATGTCAGGTCCTGTCAACAATCGGTCCCCAACATCAAACCAGTTCAGAGGAGTACGACAAGGACGACCATACAGCGCTTCATAAGGAGCCATACCAATACTGGAGTGAAAACTGTTATTATAAACAAATTCAACAAGTGGCAAATGTTGACTCCACGAACCCTGCCAGTCAAGGCAACACGATCTCAGCATGTCTTCCAGAGTCTGAATAGTCCTCTCTAACTGTCCATCTGACTGTGGGTGATACGCTGAACTAAAAGCTAACTCAGTGCCCAAAGCTTTCTGGAAACTACGCCAGAAGCCGGAGGTAAAACGTGGATCACGATCTGACACAAGTGAAACAGGAATTCAATGCAGTGGCACGATCTTCTGCACATAAAGCTCGGCAAATCTCTGCACACTCCAAGTAAATTTAATTGGCAACAATCTGGTAGTCTTGGTTAATCTGTCAACAAGCAACCAGATACCATCAAAACCTTGAGAAGTCCGAGACAAACCCACCATAAAATCTGTAGTAACATGGTCCCATTTCCACATTGGAATCTCTAATGGCTGAAGCAATCCACCTGGCTTTTGATGTTCGGCTTTAACCTGCTGACAAGTCAAGCACTTAGAAACAAACACAGCCACATCTTTCTTCATACCTGGCCACCAGAACTACTTTTTCAAATTCTGATACATTTTGGTGACACCTGGGTGAATAGCAAAACGGGAGCCATGGACTTCACTCAGAATCTCTTGCCTCAATGCATCAACAGCGGGAACATATAATCTGCCATGGAAACTGACGACCAGCTCATCATCAAATTCCACACCATATCTTGATACAACACGGGCCAATTCAGAATCAGCTTGCTGGGCTTCTTGAATCTGCTGATACAAAGCTGACCCTAAAACCAAGCTAGCACAAATTGCTGTCCTCGGATCGGTAGGAAACTCCACACTGAATGCCTCGCACGGAAGATGTTCCCATAATTTCCATTCATGCATCAATAGATGACTGACCTGCACTTTCCTGCTCAGAGCATCAACCACAACATTCATTTTACCCGGATGATAGGAGAGTGTAAAGTCATAATCTTTCATATATTCCATCCATCGCCTCTGCCTGAGATTTAGATCTTTCTGGGAGAAAATATACTGTAAACTCTGATGATCAGTAAAAATCTGAAACTTTTCACCATAGAGATAAAGTCTCCAGATCTTTAAGGCAAAAACAACTGCAGCTAGCTCCAGATCATGCGTGGGATAATTTTCTGATAAGTACAATATGAAGTGATCTAGAAGAGGAGGGGATGAATAGATCACTGTTTTTCGTAGAATTAAAAAATATTGTAGAGTATATTGCTAAACGCAAATAACATCGAGCTCTGACTATCGAAAATGATGCAGTGCAGTTAACAGCTCAAGCAAATAGAAAGCATACCACAATCGATCACACAAGGACTCAGAGGATTTTAAGGTGGTTCGGTCCTTCAGACCTACATCCACCCCACACTCAAACCGAGTGTGGCTTCACTAAAGGCTGGGCAACACAGCTTGCCAGACAACTACTGATACACAGCTTCCCAGGAGAACAACCTCTCCTCTTCCTCCTACCCGGAGGGAACCTCTAGCGACCAGCAGTCACTAGAACCCAGAGACTTACGTCTCTCTTCCTCTTTACCAAGAGGGAACCCCACTAGTAGCAGCCCTGCTACTAGTGAACCAGAGGTCGAAAACCCCTCTTCCTCCCAACCCGGAGGGAACCTACAAGCAGCTCACCTGCTGCTTGCAAACCGGAGAATGAATCTCCCTTCTCCTGATCTCACAGGAGGACCCCGACCTCAATCCAGAGGATCGGAAACACAAACAAGGACAGTAGAAGAAAGATAAGAACAATAAACGAAAAATACGAACGAAGGAAATCAAATGCCAGAAAATGGAAACAATGTAGCTCAACACAGAGCAATAGACTTCGGATTTGATCCGCAAGTCAGAACAACTCTTCTGATCACTCTTCTGCTCTCTCTCTTTTTCCCTCTGCTATTCTTTCTTCTTTCTTTTCTTTTCCTGGATCGAAGGGCTCTCAATTTTCCTGTTTTTTTCTTCTATGCCTCTCTTCTTCGATCACCTTCATCTGAGGACGAAGGATTCTATTTATAGCCGAACAGCAGGTGGATAGGGCACAAAACGCGTGTGCCTCCCACGCTCGATCCAGAATCTTCCTGCCACGTGCCTTTATCAGATTGGTTCCTCTTGTCTCGGATCACGTGCAGCCCTGGAGTGTGGAATGTTCTTCCTCGGACCTGTAATGAGATTAAGTCCATTGATACGCTGCATGGCCATTAAAACCAAAACTGCATGAGGTATAGTAACAACACGACGTGCCTATTACTCGAGATGACACAAGAACGACACGAGATACTCTGTAACAGGTCAGATACACAGAAGAAAATGACACGAGGTGAGGTTATAAGCAAAGGAGACACGAGGTCACGAATGCAAAAACAACACGAGGACAACACGGGCTAACGACAGAAACCGACATGAAGACTAAAGCGAGAAACCAACACGAGGACAGAATATAACGAAACGACTCGAGGTGAAAACAACACGAAGTGAAGTTTGACACGAAGTAAAAAGCAACGACACGAAGTATAGTGGTGACAAACACACACTATATAGAAAACGACACGAAGCCAGTAAGAACAGCACGAGATGAAAACAGCACGGGCTGATAACGACACGAAGTCGAAACAGTAAATAACACGGGATCACATTGCACGAGGTAAAACTACACGAAGACTTAATAAGAAAGACGACACGAGGTGGCAATAAGGAGAACGACATGAAAACAACATGGACTAGCAACCGAAACTGACACGAAGTCAAACAGTACAACACGAGGTGTTGTAACCAAGGAGAAGTGCCAATCAACACGAAGACAGTATGCAAAGAAACGACTCGAAGTGAGATGAGAACAGAAAGAAACAAAGAAGACGACACGGAGTGCATAAAACCAACACGAAGACGTGGACTATAGTAACCGTCACGAAGTGTGGTTACTAAGTAGGAACGACACGAGGTCTACAGGAAAACTACTCGAAGTTCATCAGAACTTTTAGAGCAGCTTCAGGAATACGACACGAAGTCATGAGAAGAGAAAACAATCACAAAGTGAAACAAACACTTGAACTTAGACTGACTTAGAGACTCAGCGAAAGGACTTGAAGACAGGAATACAAAGGATGACATGGAAACAACACAGTAAACAAATACTGCACGAGGTGAAAGACAACACTCAATCAGACGACAACATGGCTAGCTCGACACGAGGTGAAAACGCGAAGCAAGAACTACATGAGGTTTGAGGAAAACAGCACGAAGACAGAACATGAACGAACACACGAAGTGTTACCTCTTAGCAGCTATTTCATATAAGACCATGGATAACTCAAGTGCAAGATATCTGATTAAAAATAACAAGAACAATTAACATAGTGTTGCTCATCATCAAAACACTTAGGGAAGACACACAAACCAACAATCTCTCCCTTTTTGATGATGGCAACACTATATTAAGTATGAGAGATCAGTTCAAAAGAGATCAATTCAGGATATTTGATGCAGACAACTTAAAGCATACTTGCTTCCTTACTACCCTTGATAAACCTGAACACTCCCCCTGAACACAGCAACAGTTTACCTCAAACTTGATAACTAACTCCCCCTCACCAAACTAACTCCCCCTCAACACTACTCTGAACCACCCACACAATTCTCTCTCCCCCTTTGACATCATCAAAACTAGGGGCAAATCTGAAGATACAGAGAAAGGAAAATTGCTGACTATAGAGAGAAAACAGGACAGAGTAAGGCAGATAAATGGAGGTTATTGAGATGTTTAGTCAATTAAGAAAGCCATTAATTTTATGTGAGGATTTTTGAGATCAGTTAGTCAGACTGTGCAAAAACTGTGAATAAGGATTCGCTCCATACACAGAACCAGATTCTAAGCAAGTGAGGTACAAGATACCAGTTTGATCAAAATAAGTCTTTACTGAGAGAGTATTATGTAAGACAGTCAGAAGACAAAGACCTGTGGTATTGAGAACAAACAAATCAAAAGCTATACTTCAAGTGAGCAGGATCTTTAAAGATGGTCAAGATCAAAGGTAAGTCTGTCAAGTACACCTTTGACATTAGGGAGACACCTTGTTTAGAGGCAAGAATCCCCAGTTACTCGGTGGCAGGACCACATTACCCCTTCTGATAAGAGGACAGAGATAGTATTCTAGCTGGTGTTGACATTAAGGTGACACCTTTATCTGAGGCCAGACACCCAAGTTACTAACCAGATATGTACCATAGCTCTGTATGATCAAGACAACTACTAAGACCAGATAATTACTGCCATCTCATGACATGGGAAACTTTCACTTCATTGATGAAAATCCCAGTTTCTCAATGAGCAGTTAACAAAGTTGATAACAATTTTATGAAATTTGTTTTTATTAACCAGCTCTTAAAACCTTGTTAATGAAGCTTGAGTCCGTTTGAGAACAATACACCAGATCCAAGGTGATACAGACTAAAGCACAAAATACCTCATTTCGGACTCAACATTGACTAAGTAGGTATGCAGTACTGGCTAGATCAGAAGACAGTTACCGTGTAGGAAGATAATCTTTGAATTCAGATTTTGATCTCAGTGGGACTAACAGCTGAAATTCCAACAAGAAATTAGATGAACAGTCTTAAAGGATAAAGCATCCAACTCTTTCTTTTATACACCTCATCAACCTGATTCTCTTTTGATGTCAGCAAAATGTCGTTCGGAGTATGTTCAAATTAGGTCAAAGATCAAAACACCTATTATAAATCAGCTCCCCCTGAGACCTTGACCCCAACACAAACTTAACCAAGACAACCCTCAAAACACTTCAAAGAGAACACCATGAAGTTTGGACAGACTATTCAATCAAAACGGAGTGAGTCACCAAACACTCATAATGAAGTTATTTCTTCAGCAACAGATGATGAATATGATAAGCATAATAACACATGACATGGTATTCAGAAATCAATTTTCAATCATGAAATTCTGTAAATACCTAGTTCTCTGCGCAAAGTGCTAAATTTTTCAGTATCCAGTGGCTTAGTTAAGATATCTGCAATTTGTGAGTTAGTGCCAACATGGATCAACTCAAAAGTCCTCCTAGCTACTTCATCTCGAATAAAATGATGCCTGATTTCAATATGTTTGGTTCGGGAATGAAGTACAGGATTCTTTGCAATATTTATTGCACTAGTATTGTCACAAAAAATAGAAGTACAACCTAGCTCAACCGAGTAGTCCAGAAGCTGGTGTTTTATCCATATAACCTGTGTGCCACAGCTCCCTGCTGCCACATACTCAGCTTCAGCAGTAGAGAGAGCCACAGAGTGTTGCTTCTTGGATCCCCAAGAGACTAAGCACCCTCCTAGAAATTCGCAGTGACCACTAGTGCTCTTCCTGTCCAATTTACATCCTGCATAATCTGCATCAGTGTATGCAATGAGATCTAACTACATGATGCAGGATACCAGAGACCTAGATCATGGGTGGCAGATAAGTATCTAAAAATTCTCTTTACAGCTGCCAGATGCAATTCAGTAGGCCTAGCCTGGTATCTGGCACACATCCCTACACTAAATTGAATGTCGGGCCTGGATGCAGTTAAGTAGAGGAGTGAACCGATCATACCTCTATATAGTTTAGCATCCACCTCTTTACCTTTTTCGTCTGAATCCAGTGAGGAGCTGGTACCCATGGGTGTTGAGATTGTCTTGAGGTTGGTCATTCCAAACCTTTTCAGCATCTCCAGAGTATACTTGGTTTGATTTATGAAACAACCATCCTCCATTTGTTTGACCTGCAGCCAAGAAAATATTTTAGTTCGCCAACTAGACTCATTTCAAATTCTTGGGACATAGACTCAGAAAAATCTTTACATAATTTTGAATTGTTAGATCCGAAAATGATATCATCAACATATACCTGGACCACAATTAACTCCTTTCGAGACTTTTGGTGAAGAGGGTTTGGTCAACCTTACCTCGAATGTAGCCCTTGCTCACAAGGAACTCAGAAAGTCTCTCATACCAGGCTCGGGAGCCTGCTTCAATCCATAGAGGGCTTTATTCAACCTAAAAACCATGTTAGGCTGAACAGAGAAATTAAACCCAGGAGGTTGTTCAACATATACCTCTTCCTTCAATAACCCATTTAAGAATGCGCTTTTGACATCCATTTGCTGTAGCCGAATGTTTCTAGAGCATGCAAATGCAAACAGAATTCTTATAGCTTCCATCCTAGCTACTGGTGCATAGGATTCATCAAAATCCACACCAAATTCCTGACTGTAGCCTTGAGCTACAAGTCTTGCTTTGTTTCTAGAGATAGCTCCATTTTCATCAATCTTATTTTTGAAAACCCATTTAGTGCCAATGACATGAGTGTTTTCAGGTCTAGGAACTAGTTTCCATACATTATTTTTCTCAAATTGATTTAATTCCTCACCCATGGAGGATACCCAAGAATCATGCTTTAAAGCCTCTTCCACAGTCTTGGTTCTACCTGAGATGTCAAAGCAGCTAAGTCCTGTTCTTGGACAGTTCTAAAGTGAGACCTTGTCCTAGTGGGATCATGCAAATTACCTATGACATTTTCACTAGGATGATCTTTGTGAAATACTACCTCACCTGAGGGTTCACCTACCTCAGTTGCTCCTTCTTGTTGTAAGTTTTCTGGTTGAGCAGTTTGCTGCATCTCTTCTTCTTCAATTTTCTCCAAGAAATCTCCCTCATCAGGTGACTCCCTGTCATCATTTATCTTTTGTCAGATAGAACATTCTCATCAAACACCACATGAGGTGTTTCTTCAACAGTTTGCTCATCTTTATTGAAGACTCTGTAAGCCCTAGAGGTTTCTGAATATCCGAGAAAAATTCCAGGAGAGCTTCTTGCTTCAAACTTATCCAAACCATTCTTACCATTATTGTGGATGAAACATTTGGAACCAAAGATTTTAAAGTAAGAAATGTTTGGCAGCTTACCCTTGAGGAGTTCATAAGGAGTTTTCTTATGAGTAGGTCTTACCAAGGCTCGATTTAAAATGTAGCATGCTGTATTTGCAGCTTCTGCCCAAAATCTCCTTGGAAGTCCACTCTCAATCAGCATAGTCCTGGCCATTTCAATTATTGACCTGTTTCTTCTCTCAACAATTCCATTCTGCTCCGGTGTCCTGGGAGAAGAAAATCTGTGAGTCACTCCCTCTCTTGAGCAAAATTCAGAGAATGAAGAGTTTTCAAACTCTCCTCCATGGTCAGACTGAATTGTAATGATATTATGTTCACCTTGCAGTTTGATTTTATTAAAAAGTTCTTCAAAGTGAACAAAAGCATCATTTTTATTTGCTAAACAGAACAACCAAGAAAATCTAGTGAAGTCATCAACTATGACTAGACCATATCTCTTACCTGACAGGCTTTGTATTCGAGTAGGACCAAAGAGATCCATGTGCAAGTGCTGTAGTGGTTTAGATGAGAGACCCTCAGTTCTCAACTTAAAAACTGCACGAGTCTGTTTACCTTGAGCACAAGCATCACAGAGCTTGGACCCTAACTGGAATTTTATTTTGGGCAAACCTCTGACTAGGTTATAATTAGACAGTTTATTCAAAGTAGACACACTAGCGTGGCCTAGACGCCTATGCCAGTCAAAAGCAACCTGTTCAGAATTAGCAGACAGACACAAGTTTGTTTCAGAATTATCATCTAGATCAACGATGTACACATTATTTACTCTATGACCTTTGAACATGATGTTATCAGAATTCAGCTCAAAAACAGTGCACGAGTTGTGGTCAAAGAGTACCTTGTGTCCTTTGTCACAAAGTTGACTTATACTTACCAGGTTGTGCTGAAGTCCTTCTACAAGATACACATCTTCAATGGAGTTAGTGGAGGACTTACCAACCGTACCAATTCCAATTATTCTTCCTCTGTTATTTCCTCCGAATTTGACCAAGCCCCCAGACTTCATTTTTAGTTTGCTGAATTTGGACCGGTCTCCTGTCATGTGCCTGCTACAGCCGCTGTCAAGATACCACTTGTTATGCTCAGCTGCCAAGCTGACCTGCAAAAATTCAGACAGAGTAATGTGGGACCCAATTCAAATTGGGTCCAGAACCAGTTTTCAGATTATGCAAAAAGCACTTGGGAACCCACATTTGTTTTATAGTTCTCTTCAGTGGTTTTATGTGGGTTGATTCTTCCCTTTTGTCATTTCTTGGTGGGTGTTGAATAAGCTTATTCCTATTTGAACTATGCTGTTTCTGAACAAAGACATTGTTGGTTGGCCTCTTAGAGGATACGCGTGTGTGTTGAGCATAATTCATGTAAGCATTTTTACTCCAATAAAATTTGTGCTGAAACTGGTGAACATTGCCATGCTCTACTTGATAATTAGCATGATGAGCTTTCTTAACAAAACTTTTCACTCTTTTTGTGACATCAATAGGACTGGTTCTGTGAGAACCTTTGTTCCCCACCTGTTGCACATGAGCAGTTCTTGTTTCAGGATTTCCCGACTTAGGTTGCTGACCAATGGATTGAATGAATTTGCCGGTCGAAAACTTCATTGTAGAGACAGATTTGGAACTGGATGGTGTTTCCAGTTTCTCTTTGCCTTTGGCGGGGCAGAACGTGGTAGTCTTAAATTCAAAGGGTTTTTTACTAGTAGGATTGTATCCTAATCCCTCCCTATTGAAGTTTACCCTCGACCCCAGAAGGACATTCAGGTTGTTTCTCCCCTCTGTAAACTTCTCAAGCACTTTTTCTTTGTCCTCAATCTCCTTCTGAAATTCATTGCATTGGTCCTGGAGTTCCTGATTAACTTTTCTAACTGCCTCATATTTTTCAGCCATCAGTCTAATCTCTCCTTTACACTCTTCAGCTTTACACTTCAGCTCATCCATTCTAGCTAGACTCTCCTCTCTTTCCATTCTCAACCTCTCAATCTCACCTTTAACCTGGTCTAGCTCAATGGCCATCTCCTTGGTTTTCATGCTATCAGTGACAATAGAAGAGTGTTCTTCAGACAGAGAATGAAACTTACGTCTAAGCATTCTGTGCTCCTTGTTTAAACAATTATATTTACTTAACAGGTCGCCATAGGCGTCCTCCCAATCATCCAAGGTAAAATTCTCAAATAAGTTTGTTACCTCTTTCTCATGGTCGGCCATGAGGCAGGTCTTTTCTTCATTTTCACTGGACGAAGTGGCTTCTGGGTCCTCCTCCTCATCGCTCCATGTGCACAGCATGGCCTTCTTCTTCTTGTGCACCATCTTCTTCTGGTGTCCTGGAGCCTTAGCTTGTAGCTCTGGACATTCACTTTTCATGTGACCGGGTTTCTGACAATGATAGCAAGTGATCTTCTTAGCAGACCGGTTCTTCTCAAATCCTCGCTCAGGAGACTTCATTGCAGCATTAAATTTCTTCCTCCTGTAGAATTTTCCTTTAGTTCTCAGGAACTTTCTGAATTGCCTGGTGAGCATAGCTCGCTCGTCCTTGTCCAGGTCTGAGAATCCATCAGAGCCTTCGCTGCTATCATCACTGCTGCTGCTGCTGCTGTTGTTCTTCTTAGCATGTCGTGAGACCTTCAGAGCAACATTCTTTCCCTTTCTGTCATGCCCATCGTTTCCATGTTTGAAATTCATTTCATGGGTCATGAGGGATCCAATCAGCTGGGTCACTGTCATGATGGATAAATTTCTTGATTCCTCTATTACAGTCACCTTGGTTTCCCAGACGGGAGTTAGAGACCTAAGGATCTTCCTGACTATGTCTTCTTGTTGAATATCCTTTCCAAGGCCCTTCAGACTGTTGATGATCACAGATAATCTGGCATACATTTCTGTGATCGGCTCCTCTGGCTTCATCTTAAATAACTCATATTGAGTTGTAAGTATGTTGATCTTGGTAGCCTTCACCTGAGATGTCCCTCATGAATTAACTGCAAATCATCCCACATGTTCTTTGCAGTCTTGCACGCTGAGATCCTCGAATACTCTTCCGGGTGGACGGCGCACTGTATGATGTTAAGAGCTGTCCAATTCAGTGCGGAGAGTTTGACCTGATCTTCTGTCCACATATCTTCATTCGGTGGAAGGGTGTATGGACCATCTGTAATCACTTTCCATAGCTTGTGGCTTTGGGCCCTGATAAAGACTTCCATCATGTTCTTCCAGAAGAAGTAATTATTACAATCAAAGAAGGGGGGACGGGTGATAGACTGCCCATCAGCTATGAAACTGCGAGGACCAGTGGATCCGTTTCCCTGGCCGTTGGACCACATTCTGGGAAAAACCTGCTCTGATACCAACTGATAAGTACAATATGAAGTGATCTAGAAGGGGAGGGGATGAATAGATCACTGTTTTTCGTAGAATTAAAAAATACTGCAGAGTATATTGCTAAACGCAAATAACCTCAAGCTCTGACTATCGAAAATGATGCAGTGCAGTTAATAGCTCAAGCAAATAGAAGGCATACCACAATCGATCACACAAGGACTCAGAGGATTTTAAGGTGGTTCGGTCCTTCAGACCTACATCCACCCCACACTCAAACCGAGTGTGGCTTCACTAAAGGCTGGGCAACACAGCTTGCCAGACAACTGCTGATACACAGCTTCCCAGGAGAACAACCTCTCCTCTTCCTCCTACCCGGAGGGAACCTCTAGCGACCAGCAGTCACTAGAACCCAGAGACTTACGTCTCTCTTCCTCTTTACCAAGAGGGAACCCCACTAGTAGCAGCCCTGCTACTAGTGAACCAGAGGTCGAAGACCCCTCTTCCTCCCAACCCGGAGGGAACCTACAAGCAGCTCACCTGCTGCTTGCAAACCGGAGAATGAATCTCCCTTCTCCTGATCTCACAGGAGGACCCCGACCTCAATCCAGAGGATCGGAAACACAAACAAGGACAGTAGAAGAAAGATAAGAACAATAAACGAAAAATACGAACGAAGGAAATCAAATGCCAGAAAATGGAAACAATGTAGCTCAACACAGAGCAATAGACTTCGGATTTGATCCGCAAGTCAGAACAACTCTTCTGATCACTCTTCTGCTCTCTCTCTCTTTTTCCCTCTGCTATTCTTTCTTCTTTCTTTTCTTTTCCTGGATCGAAGGGCTCTCAATTTTCCTGTTTTTTTCTTCTATGCCTCTCTTCTTCGATCACCTTCATCTGAGGACGAAGGATTCTATTTATAGCCGAACAGCAGGTGGATAGGGCACAAAACGCGTGTGCCTCCCACGCTCGATCCAGAATCTTCCTGCCACGTGCCTTTATCAGATTGGTTCCTCTTGTCTCGGATCACGTGCAGCCCTGGAGTGTGGAATGTTCTTCCTCGGACCTGTAATGAGATTAAGTCCATTAATACGCTGCATGGCCATTAAAACCAAAACTGCATGAGGTATAGTAACAACACGACGTGACTATTACTCGAGATGACACAAGAACGACACGAGATACTCTGTAACAGGTCAGATACACAGAAGAAAATGACACGAGGTGAGGTTATAAGCAAAAGAGACACGAGGTCACGAATGCAAAAACAACACGAGGACAACACGGGCTAACGACAGAAACCGACATGAAGACTAAAGCGAGAAACCAACACGAGGACAGAATATAACGAAACGACTCGAGGTGAAAACAACACGAAGTGAAGTTTGACACGAAGTAAAAAGCAACGACACGAAGTATAGTGGTGACAAACACACACTATATAGAAAACGACACGAAGCCAGTAAGAACAGCACGAGATGAAAACAGCACGGGCTGATAACGACACGAAGTCGAAACAGTAAATAACACGGGATCACACTGCACGAGGTAAAACTACACGAAGACTTAATAAGAAAGATGACACGAGGTGGCAATAAGGAGAACGACATGAAAATAACATGGACTAGCAACCGAAACCGACACGAAGTCAAACAGTACAACACGAGGTGTTGTAACCAAGAGAAGTGCCAATCAACACGAAGACAGTATGCAAAGAAACGACTCGAAGTGAGATGAGAACAGAAAGAAACAAAGAAGACGACACGGAGTGCATAAAACCAACACGAAGACGTGGACTATAGTAACCGTCATGAAGTGTGGTTACTAAGTAGGAACGACACGAGGTCTACAGGAAAACTACTCGAAGTTCATCAGAACTTTTAGAGCAGCTTCAGGAACACGACACAAAGTCATGAGAAGAGAAAACAATCACAAAGTGAAACGAACACTTGAACTTAGACTGACTTAGAGACTCAGCGAAAGGACTCGAAGACAGGAATACAAAGGATGACATGGAAACAACACAGTAAACAAATACTGCACGAGGTGAAAGACAACACTCAATCAGACGACAACATGGCTAGCTCGACACGAGGTGAAAACGCGAAGCAAGAACTACATGAGGTTTGAGGAAAACAGCACGAAGATAGAACATGGACGAACACACGAAGTGTTACCTCTTAGCAGCTATTTCATATAAGACCATGGATAACTCAAGTGCAAGATATCTGATTAAAAATAACAAGAACAATTAACATAGTGTTGCTCATCATCAAAACACTTAGGGAAGACACACAAACCAACATTTTCCTCATGCTGTTTCAGTTGCCGAGATGCATATGCAATAACCTGACCATGTTGCATCAGCACTGCATCCAAACCCACTCGAGAAGCATCTGTACAAACAAGAAATCCACCTGAGCCGGATGGCAAAATCAACACTGAAGAAGAAGTCAAGAGCCTTTTTAATTCAACAAAGCTCTCCTCACACTGATCTGACCAGACAAAAGGCACATCTTTACGAGTCAGTCTAGTCATTGGTGCTGCAATCTTTGCAAAATCCTAGATGAATATGCGATAATACCCAGCCAAACCTAAGAAGCTTCTAATCTCTGTCATAGTTCTCGGTCTCTGCCAACTCAAAATAGCTTCAATCTTAGCAGGGTCCACTGCTACTCCATCACCAGAAATCACGTGACCAAGAAAATAAATTTCCCGAAGCCAGAATTCACATTTACTGAACTTCGCATAGAGCTCGTGATCTCTCAGAGTCTGCAGAACGATCCTCAAATGCTGCTCATGATCTTTATCAGAAGCAGAGTAGATCAGAATATCATCAACAAAGATCACCACGAACTGATCGAGAAATGGACGAAAGATATGCTGCATTAGGTCCATGAAAGCTGCTGGGGCATTCGTCAATCCAAACGGCATAACCAGAAATTCAAAATGACCATATCGAGTGCTGAAAGTTGTCTTCTCTACATTAGATTCCCGGATCCTCAATTGAAAGTAGCCTGACCGGAGGTCAATCCGTGAAAAGACAGTAGCAGACTGTAACTGGTCAAACAAATCATCAATCCTGGGAAGCGGATATTTATTCTTGATAGTCACCTGATTCAACTGTCTGTAATCAATACAAAGCCTCAGGCTTCCATCTTTCTTTTTCACAAACAGCACTGGAGCACTCCACGGGGAAAAACTGGGGCGAATATAGCCTTTCTCCAGTAATTCAAGTAACTGTGCTCGCAGTACTTTAAGTTCAGCTGGAGCCATTCGGTACGGTGCCTTTGCTAACGGGCCAGTACCTGGAATCAGTTCAATCACCATTTCTATCTCTCGCTCTGGCGGCAAGCCTGGCAACTCGTCAGGAAACACATCAGGGAACTCACAAACAACAGGAATATCACCGACATCCTGTCGTGGTTTTTCAACAGCAACCACAGAAGCTAAGAATCCCTGGCAACCTGCACTAAGCAACCTATAGGCTCGAATAGCAGAAATAATTATGCGAGAAGAGCGGGATCGAATACCTTGGAAATAAAAAGCTGATTTTCCCTGTGGCTGAAAATAGACTTTCTTCGATCTGCAGTCAACCACAGCTCCATACTGTTCCAACTAATCCATACCCAGAATAATGTCATAGTCTGCCAGCTGCAACGCATACAATCTCGCCGGCAACTGATGAAAATCAATCATCACAGGATACTCTTCCAAACATAAAGGTGTGATCATGAAATCTCTCGAAGGCAATTCAATAAACATCTCACAAGATATCTCAGACGTCGGTTCCTCAATACATGCCACGAACGCCTCAGAAATAAAAGAGTGAGAAGCACCAGAATCAAATAAGACACGAGCTGAATGACCATAAAGCATAATCGTACCTTCCACTAGATGGGACGCAACAGCTTCAGCTCTAGTCATATGAGAAACCTTGCCTTTCTGCTTCTTTGAACCAGCTAAGGATTGTTGAGAAGACGCCGACGCTTGAGAATAAAACTGTTGAGCTTGAGGTACAGGAGGAGGTCTGAATTGCAGCTGCTGAGGTTGAGAGAACTGAGGAGCTTGCAACTGCTTTGGCCTCAGCGGGCAATCTCGAACCACGTGACCAGGCTGGTCACAATGAAAACAGACCACTGGAAGAGAACACGGCTGACCCTTATGGTGACCACCGCATCTCCGACAAGTCCACGGCTGACTGACAGCTGAACTCTGACGAGTCTGAGAAGAAGGCGCTGTCGTCTGCTGAACAGAATCTGTACCGGACGATTGCTGGAAAAACCTCTTTTTCTTCTTGAACCTCTTAAACTTGGTCTTGGAAGGAGAAGAAGCACTGCTAACCTCTGGCGCAACAGAGGGAACTCCTAACACGGGCGGTCGGTAAGCCTGCTGAGACTACAACGCCGGCTGAACTGACCCCGCATGAGGATACCCACCTGGTCTCGCCATCTCCAGCTCTAGTGCCACAGCTGCCGGGCACGCACCATCAAGATCTGCAACACGACTTGCAATCAACAGCAACTTCAACTCAGGTCTCAACCCTCGCAAGAATTGTTGAGTCTTCAACGCTTCATTTGCCAGCACATGGAGCGCATATTGACCCAATTCCATGAACTTATTCTGATATTGAAGCACAGTCATACTGCCTTGAGTCAGCTCCATGAATTGATACATCTTAGCCATCTGCAAGCAGGCAGGAGTGTAGGCACGCTCAAAAGCATCAACAAACTCTGCCCAAGTGATCTGCCGAAGAGGTCTAGAGTGAAACGCAATCTGCCACTCGGCTTTCCACCACGTAATGGCTGTACCTTGGAGTTGAAACACAGCGAGCATAACTTTCTCATCTTCAGCACATTCCATGGACAGGAACACATGATCAATTGCATCCAACCATTGCCTCGCAACCTCTGGATCAGCTTGACCATCGAAAGCAGGCGGATTGAACATAAGAAATTCTTTCAAAGCCTTGCCTCGACTACCAGGCACTTCAACCTGAGGAGCAATGACTGGCGCTGGAGGAGGAACAACTGGAACAGCAGGAACAGCGGGAACTACAGGAGAAGGTGCAGAACCACTCTCTTCCCTAGGAGCATCCCTAGGAGCTCGAGGAATTCGAGGAGGTCTTCCTCGACGAGGCGGCATGATTACACTGCCAAAACACATAAAACAATAGCAAATACATCAATCACACGGAAAACATCCTATGCCAGCAACAGATAACAGGAAAGGAGTAGCTCTGGACAAACATGAATTCCAATTCCTTATACAAATCCTCAACTCCGCTCTGATACCAGCTGTGACGACCCAGAGTTCGGGATACCGATATACCGATACCAAGAACTGGGGAAGCCACCCAGGAGGCTGATGAGGCCCCTGAAGGGTTAGTGAAGATTGTCGAGGGGATGCATAAAGAACTGCAATTACACGCGCGCAAATTAGAATTAGATAATAAAGTTAACAAATGTGCGGAAGCAATTCAAAATAACCAGAGTGATATATATATATACTAGTCCAGAAGCACAAAAGCACTAGTCCAAAAAGGTACAACTACACGGGGCATACCCCAGCAAAAGTACAACAAAGCCCAAAAAGGCGATCCGTCTACTGCTGGCGGCTAGGCACGGTCTCCAAAATAGCTCACGAAACACCGAGAGACAGCGGGCGCGGCTCACCTGAAAGGAGAAGGGTGAGTCACAGCCAGACTCAGTAGGGGTCACGCGGATCCCTACCTCGCACTAAACAAGCATACATGCGAAGATAAAGGTAATTAGAGCATGCATTTAAATAAAATAACAAGCATTGGCATGAATAAACTACTCAAGTAAAGCTGTAAACTCTAACTAAGCAGGTATAACAGCTAACACATGCCAATAATAAATAAATGCAAGCGACTGAAACTAAATCTACCAGTAGAATATGCCTCAACTAATCCGAGCAACAAGGAGTAGGACAACCATTGGAACAGAAACCAGATGCGTCCACTGACGACTTACACTGCGTCTCAAGCACTCGCAGTCAACTTTACGACTAGCTAAGCGCGTAAACAGTACCAAACCAAGTGACCAGTCAGAGTGACACCCGTCAGTGTCAGTCCACAGCCTCTGACCACGTGTGCACACACTGACTCTCACCTGAGCCAGGCCCTCTAGCTAGTTTTCTCCCTCGGTAGGACGCTACCGTTGGCGGGGAGCCCACGGCACTAGCTTAAAAACCGTGTACGGGAACAATCCCCTCCGCCATCCTTAAGCGGGTCGACACTCAACAGACCTTAGGGCAACAACAGTGGTTCCATTGCAAGGAAAGTAAAACTTACTCTATTGGGATCTAAAAACATGCCATTAGTTCATAAACTAATTCATACCTGGCGTGTAATCACTATCGAATGCATAAGGAATGGGCTGGAAGCTTTTTGAAACCAACAGGCAAGTGGCGGTCTGCAGCCACCGCGCTACAGGCATGTAACGGCCTGGGGAAGGCGCGTTACATTGAAAGTGACGCGTCCACCCCTGGGCGTTACATCCCCCGAACCCCAGCTCAAACGCAAACGAAAACAGAGTGTAACGCGCTTGCCCAGGCGCGTTACACCGCTCTAACGGCAGGCCGACTGGCCGTTACATCCACCCGAGAGCAAAACCAACACACAGTGTATCAGATCCGGTTGCAGGCGAAGTGACGCGCTCGCCCAGGCGCGTCGGGTCACCCTGACGGCCGGCCGACTGGCCGTCAGGTCAACCGCCTGACTCGGTCAACGCAAAACAACGAACATGTAACGGAGGGGAGCCCCACCGTTACTCTCGAAGTGACGCCCCATCAACGGGCCGTTACTTTCAAGTAACGCGTCCTCCAAGGACCGTTAGGCGTGTGACGGTTCCTGGAAGGACCGTCACACCACCTGGGTCACGGACGGGTTAGGTTTGAAAACTGGTTCCCTCCCGGACGATAGAAATCGTCGGGTAACGATGTAAAAACATGTTTCTTGTCAAACCATACATCCCAAACAACAACATAACAACTAAAAATAGCACATGCAAAGCCCACAACGCATTAAATTCAAGAACAAGGCTAAAACCCCAAAAATAGAAAAATGAACATTATGCAAGCTACGGGGTTCTAATCAAACGAACTAGCTACAGGAAATGATCCTAGCAAGTTCAGGAGTCCATCCCCTTACCTCTGGCAAGTCGAAACGGCCGGAAACGCCGCATGCAAGGAGGAGGGTCCACAGGGCCTTCAAGCTCCACCTCGCTCCCACGATCACCAAACAATGCCAAAATGGGTACCCTCGCGTTCCGCTCGATGCAAGGAATCCAACGGCGCCAACCACACTTCAATCCGACGTCGTCTCGCCTGCGTTCCCTAGGAGAGGGGAGAGGGCGATTGAACGAAGAGAGAGAGAACGTGAGGGAAAAGAGATCAACGAGGGGAGAGAGGGGGTGGGGGTGAGGGATTAAAAGAAAATAAAATAAAATTAAAAAATATATAATATAATCATTATATATATTAAAATCTTATTAATTTCTAATAACCCTCAATTAACTCCAAATAAACTCGAAAAAATACCTGAAAAATTCCTAAAAAACCAGAAAAATAGCCGGAAATTCCAGAACAAATATTAGATCCAAACCACTAAGGATCCACTGAGGCACGGGCCTTACAGCTCTTCCCTAGCCGCACGTCCCTTGAGCGGCCCAGGATGAACCGCCTATCTGCCAGTCTAACCCGGTGTTTCCGTTTTGACCGATTCGAGTCCCGGGGGTGTGGTTCTCGATCCACGTGTCGACCCGTGGCCTGACGAATGTTGTGCACTTCATCGGGGCTAGGTGTCGTGGTATGGTGTGGTCCCAGGGTGCAGTGTTCTCGACTCGTGTCATCGTGTGTTGGCATGCGTGCGGTGAGAGTCCCCGTGCGTCGTCGGTTTCTCCGGAAAGTGATTCCCGAGTTGGTCCTGTGTGAGACCTTGGGATGCGAGCCCAGTTATCCAGTCTAGGGCTGGAGGCTTCCCGCTTCTCCCTGAGTTGGGATGCAGCTTGGCGGTGTGCGAGCTGCTTTGGGAATCGTGCTTCTATGCTTTCCGTGTGGGCCGTGTGTGTGGCCTTAGTCCCTTGAGTTCCCTTCCCGAGGGAATGGTCTCGGCGGCTCGTGAGCTACCTCGGTACTCGTGCTACCGTGGTTTTAGACCTAGAGATTGGACTAGATTGACGGCCTTGTGCTGTTGCGTACGACGGTCTTGACCCCGAGTCTTGTGACTCAGGGACCGTTGGGTGTAGTGCGTCTAGAAGAGAGTCCAGTGGCCTAGCGTCACTTGGGTTTTCTCGACTCTCGCGCAGGGTGTATGCGAGGCCGTGGATTGTGAGTCCCGTTTCTTCTCCGACTGTGGTCATCGTGCGACGGTGCCGGTACGTGGAATGGTCCCCGTACGTCGTCGGATTCGGACGTTGTTTTCCGTTGGCTTGAGAGTCTACTCCTTCAATGACCCTCCACTAGTCGTAGCCCACCAGTACGCGGGTGCTGGTCTCACCTGGGGAGTAGGTGTACGGGCACACCCTTAGAGGATGGTTTTTAGACTGGTTACCGTCGGGCCCCGCGTCTAGCAGCCAGAGTCCGGCTGAGGGGAAAACCAGTTAGAGGCCAGGCCAGGGGCGGACGGCATGTGTGTGCACACATGGTTGGGGGCGGTTGGACCCACGTCGACGGGCGTGACCCTAGCTTGTCACTTGCTTTGTGGTTACTTGTACGGTGTCTCAGTTCCTGCTGGGCCGGAGGGAGACACCTGAGGCACGGACTAAGTCGTCAGTGGACGCATCCGGTCTTGCTTCTAGTGGGAGGTACTCCTATCTGTAGACACGTCATTTTAACATTATGCTGAGCAGATCCCGTATTACACTAAGACGCCCCAAAGTAGCTCGCACGGTTAAGTCAGTTGAGTGGCCTCCAATTTTTATCTGGTAAACCTCAATTGTAGTTTCTTAATAAAACTCCTGTTAATGGGCTTGTGGCCATCCTATTTTCTACATAAAAAATAATAATAATATGTGTGTCAATGGGCTTGGCCCATTCTTATTCTAAGAATAATTGGATAAGGGGAAGCTCATCAAGTGTTAATGGGCTCATGTGATAATGGGCTTGGCCTCTTCTTATTATAAGAATAAATAAATAAATTTTAATAAACTTGACCCCATCCTTTATTACCATTTTTTACTCTCTTCCCACCTTATCCGGATCTTGCCCCCTCTCTTTAATATTCTCTCTCTCTCCCATTTCTTCCCTTCTGAGGCATCTCCCCACCCTCTCACGTAAGAACCCATAGCCACCTCCACCTCCCGGCTTCCACTCCTGGCATCCTACACACCAAGCCATCTCCCACGTGGAACCACTCCCGGATTCTCTCGAACTCACTCTCATCTCCAAGCCACCCACGTCGCCCACCTCTCCTTCTCCCTTTCCTCCCATCCCAAGCCACCTCCACCCCCCGCCATGCTAACCCCCTGCACCAACCCCACTGGCGGTGATCATCTCTCCTCCTCCCCTATAACTCTTCTCCAGCCACGTCCGCCACCGGCCGGTGACCTCACAGCCACCACCACCACCACGTCACTGCACCGTCGAGCTCCCCACACCGTCATCGCCGTCGTCAGCCTCCTCGCCAGGGAGCCCTCCACCGAGCAGCCCACCTCATTGCACCTCCGCGATCCCCGGCCATCCACGCCTCCGAGTACCCCACTCCCGCTGCCGTCGACTCCGCCGTTACCACCGTCGCCCTCGCCGTGAAGCCGCACGCCCGCCAACATCATCTCCGCGTGGATGCACCACCACCGGTCGCCTCCACCGTGCCCAACGTCCTTGCCGCGGACGCCGCCGTCGACCACGCCACTCCACGTTCTCGCCGCTGTCATCGTCAACTTCCAGTCGCTGTTGCCACTGTAGCTGTCCACTTCCGACCACCGTTCGCCAGTGCACTCACCGCCGTCCACCCCGTGGCCGCTGCACCTCCACCCTGCACCGTCGCACCGGCCACCGCCTTCGCCGTGCCCGTCGCCGCCGAGCCTCCTCTTCCTCCGCGTCCCTCTCTTCCTCTCACTCTTCCCTCGTCTTCTCTCCCCCTCCGTCTCGCTTCCTCCCCCCGCTGCGGGTCTCTCTTCTCCTCTCCGTCTCATCTCTCCCTCTCGTTCTCTCTCTCTCCCCCCGCGTCTCTTTCTCCCCCCCCCGTCTCCGTCTCTCTCCGTCTCTCCCTATTCTCTCTCTCGCGTCCCCCCCCTCTCCTTCCCGTTCATTCTCTCGCCGCACCGGCTCTCTCTCTCTCTCCCACTCTTTCTTTTTTTTTTATCCCCTCTCCCCACCGTCTCTCTCTCCCTCTCGACCTCTCTCTCCATCTCACTTCTTTTTTTTACTTTTTTTAATCCCTCTCTCTCTCCCCATCCGATCTCTCTCTCTCTTCTTTACACATTTCTTTATCTTTTTTTTAACTTCTCTCTTCTACCCGATCTCTCTCTTTTTTTACTATTATTTTTGCTCCCTCTCTCTTCTTTCCCCCCCTTGCGATCCCTCTCTCTTTTTTTCCTCCCTCTCTCTCCCTCTCTCACGTGTCTCTCTCTCACTCCCTCTTTCCCTCTCTTTTCTTCCCCACTCCCTTCCTCTCTCTCGATCTCTCATCTCTTTTCTTTTATTTTTATCTCTTCTTTCCCTCTCTGATATTCTCTCCCTCTCTCTCTTTTATTCTTTCTCTTCTTCCCTTCCTCTCTTAGATATAACACATATATATAAGCATACTATATATATATATATCTTATATGGTTAATATATATATATCCTCTACATATATACATGCTATATAATAAAACTAAAGTATAAAAATCTCAAAAAAGGTTTTTCTCTTCTCTCTCCCTCTTCCTTTCTCCCTCTCTTTTCGACCTCCCCTTTATAAATCTATTTCCATATATGTATATAGATGTGTTCGTGTGAGTGTCTTTGCAGGTGTCTGTAAATGTTTGCGTGCGTATGTGCGAAGGGAAGGAGAAGTTAATGCCGAGCTCGTATGTGCGAAGGGAAGGAGAAGTTAATGACGAGCTCATCATCGACGCCCACCAATAAGCATTTCTCCCCTTTTGCATTATGTTCAGTCTGTTGTTTCCTTTGCATACATCACTCGTTATCATGTTTATAATACAATCCCTGCATTGAGAATATTTCGGTACGCATTTCATCATACCATTTTCCCACCTTTAATTCCCAAGGGGTTTCAAATAACATTAAACAGGTGTGTGTTTGAATATGCTCGTGCCATTGTAATTTCAAGGGATCGGTACTACATTACTTTCCTTTTAATCCACCACCATATGTTTTTTTGTCTGCTGTGTTTTGCAAGGGTCAACCAGTCAAGAAGCCCGCTTCCTCAGTCGGTCGAAAAGGGAGGAGGAGCAACTCACGTGCCCCCAGTTCGGGGATAAACTGTGACTATCCCCCCTATTTTGAGGTACCCGGCTATCATCTCCATCGTCCTATTCTAATTCTTTCTCTTATCATTGTTATTTGTTGATAAGTTTCCACATTGATTCTTCTCTATTTTGTTTAAAAATAAGTCTATCTTCTTTCCCTTGTTATTATCATATATCGTCAAATTTCCATCTCCGTTCTTCTCTGTGTTGTCTAGAATAAATTTTTCACTCTGTCTATAGTTTCTTAATAGTTTATCTCTATATCATACTACCTTACTCTACCACCTACCCCTCGATTTCTCTCTTTTCTTTCTCATCTTTCTTTAAAAAAGGCATAAAAGCATAAAAAATAATAAAAGCAACAAAACCCCAAAAATATAATAACAAAAGGATAAAACATAAAAAAAAGAATAGTAAAATCAGGGTAACCAAAGCAAGGCCCTCTTCGTCGGCCGGCCGATCGAAGAGGAAGAGAGGACCCGCACTGCTCCCGCTCCGGCGGCAAACGCGATCAGAACACTTCCTGTGGGGTTCTCAGCCCCTGGCGATCACATCCCCTTCCCCCTTTCTTTCCTGTCAATTTTCCCTTTTGTTTAAACCCCGTGGACGGAAGTAATTCCTCGCGGAGGTCCCTGCGACGGAAGTAATTCCTCGCGAAGATGTACGTGACGGAAGTCATTCCTCGCGAAGCCTTTTTTTTTATTTTATTATTCTGTCATTTTATTCCTTTAATTTCTGTCTAAACCCTGCGACGGAAGTAATTCCTCGCGAAGGTGTACGTGACGGAAGTCATTCCTCGCGAAGCCTTTTTATTCTGTCATTTTATTCCTTTAATTTCTGTCTAAACCCTGCGACGGAAGTCATTCCTCGCGAAGGTGTACGTGACGGAAGTAATTCCTCGCGAACCTTTTTTTATTCTATCATTTTATTCCTTTGATTTCTGTCCAAACCCTGCGACGGAAGTAATTCCTCGCGAAGGTGTACGTGACGGAAGTCATTCCTCGCGAAGCCTTTTTCATTCTGTCATTTTATTTCTTTAATTTCTGTCTAAACCCTACGACGGAAGTAATTCCTCGTGAAGGTGTACGTGACGGAAGTCATTCCTCGCGAAGTCTTTTTCATTCTGTCATTTTATTTCTTTAATTTCTGTCTAAACCCTGCGACGGAAGTAATTCCTCGTGAAGGTGCACGTGACGGAAGTAATTCCTCGCGAAGCCTTTTATTACTTATATTACAATAAAAACCCCGCGGAGAGTAATCTCTCGCGGTGGTCTTATGTATATATACTCATGTTTATTATCTATATTGCAATAAAAACCCCGTAAGGCCAATGTCTCGCGATGATTTCTACATACATGTTCATCGCTGCTGATATTGCTATATTGCTACTAAAACCCCGCAAAGACCAATGTCCTGCGGTGGTATGCTTTTGCTCATATTATTCTTATAATTGTCTGAGCAGTGACACATTGTTACAAATTCAGTCTACGTGTCTCTCAAATCCTATTACGTATATTCTCAGATTCCTCGGTATATAAAAAGCTGCTCGCGGAACGGTAAGTCACGTTTACCGGGAAGGGGTCAGTTTGCGCGAGAGGGTCTTCGGACCCCTATCTCCGCCGTGTACCGGAGTCTGATAAGTCTACCTTCCTTGTGATCCACCATAATGTTTCTTGCAAGTCACACTTCCCATTACTTCTCTCATATTACCCAGTAATCCATTCATCATTCCTCTTTTCCTTCCCTCTCTGTTGCTACGGTCACGTCCACCACATTACATCTCTTGGATCTCGAACGTCGGTGTGATCCCAGCCGTCTACACCTTTTTGGCGATCACGGTGGGACACCCTTTTGTTTCCTCTGGTTACCCAAATATTTTTGGCACCCACGTGTGCCCCTTCATTCGGCACCCACGTGTGCCCCTCCACTCGGCACCCACGTGTGCCCCTCCACATTACGCCCGTGTGCGCTACATTTGTGCTCTCAGTAGCACCCCCTCCACTTGGCACCCACGTGTGCCCCTCCTGATTGCGTCCGCGTGCGCTATATTTGTGTTCCCGCTATCACTCTTGGCATTCCAATTTCACCCCTCGTGCACTACGTGCATTACTCCAGAGTCCCCTTGAAGTCTGAAGAGATTCGTATCATTGCAGAAAAGGAGTGTTGTGATGTTTGTTTAATTTCTTTTATTGCATATATTTATTGTCTGTTTATATATCTCCTGTTAAATTCAGCACTGCATTGCATATCATCTCCCTTTTATTTTTATTTCTTTTGTTCCATTTTTTAGGATCACCTTTTCCTGGTGAAGGAAGGACTCTCCGTCGGAAATTCCTCTCGACGGACTAGGATCACCTCCACTGGGACCTCTGTAAGTGCCCGACATCGAAGGATTCCCTCTTCGTTCACTGGGCTGGTTGTACCACTGAAGTTCCCTGGAGATAGTTAACCCATTCGTGGTGAGTCGAGTGTCCTTAGATCACACGGTGAAAATCAATATTGCAACTAAGGTCCCTCCTGTGGTGTGAACATTAGATTAGGAAAAAAAAGAAAAAAAGGGGAAAACCAAAAGAAAACAAAAAGGCGTTAAACATCAACTTGTTTGTTAATCTTTGCTAATGGTTTGAATGTGTATGTTATTACATTTTAATTAGAAAAAAAAAGAAAAAAAAGGGAAAACAAAAAGAAAACACAAAAAGGCGTTAAACATTAACTTGTTTGTTAATCTTTGTTCTAGGTTTGAGTGTGTATGATATTGCGTTCCGGTAAAATCTCACGTTCCGAAAAAGATCAAGAAATGTCCGGGAACGGCCAGAATCCGACCCCGAGTCACCAGGGGACACATGTCCCTGCTGAGGACGTAGGTTCCTCCCGTGAGCCCTCATATGAGGTGCGAGCCGCCGTCGGGGAAGCATCCCCGCCACAAGATATTTCCTCCTTGCTAGGTGTTCTCGCGAACACACAGCTCAATTCCGATCAGATCCGAGCCTTTCAGGCCGTATTAAAAGGGAAATCTGTTGATCCTACTCCTCAAAATCCAACACCCGTTGCTCTCTCTATTCAAGAGCCCGCACAGGCAATCCCTCCCTCATTCCCTCTTGTGCAGACAAGTTTGCAACCTCCCTCTTTCCAATTACCTCCCCAGTCTCAAGTTCCACCAATTCTTCATCCAACATTTCAGTCAGTTCCATTTACTGATATGCCACATCTGCAACCTCCCCCTTTCCAATTACCTCCCCAATCTCAAGTTCCACCAATTCCTCATACGACATTTCAGTCAGTTCCATTTGCTGATATGTCACAACGTCTCTCTCATCCGGAATTCCCTTCTCAGGCTTCTGCGAGGCCTCAGTGGCCACCACAACCTGCTCCTTACAATGAGGTCACTCATTCTCTCCTTCATAGGATGAACAAGATGGATGAACAATTCCGAGATTTCAAAAAGATCGTGGATGTCAAATCCACTCATGAGATCTCTTTACCAATCCTTCCAGTATTCCATCTCCCTCCTTCTGAAATGCCAACGTATCGACGGTACACCGGCACAGGCAACCCCTTCATTCATCTGAAGGACTTTATGTATGAGTCCTCGTTTTGGCAGAACGATCAAAGATCCTTGGCATACCTCTTCAGGAGATCATTGGATGGTCCCGCCTTAGAATGGTTCTATTCCCTAGAACCGAGTGAGGCTGAGAACTTCGACATAGTGCAACGAAAATTCACACAGAAATATCGGGATAGGATCGGTCCCTCCTTCTCTATTACCGACCTAGTGGCTGAAAAAATGAAGCCGGACGAAGATTTCACCCAATTTGCCGATCGATGGAGATCCTTGGCAGAGAAAGTGAGAGACCCAATTTCAGAATCGGAGCAAGTAAAGATGGTCGTGTCTAATGCCACTCCACAATTTAGACACGTTCTGGCAATGAACAAGCTCACTGCTATGGAGGAACTGTATGAGAGAGCTCGATATATACAAACACAGCTGAAAGATTCTCCCCTCATGCATATGTTCGAGCCACCAAAGCCAAAGGTGTTTAGGAAGCCGGGCACGGGTGCCCAAGGTGGGGTAACAGAAGGGGTTGTAACAAATGAACAAGTGGGCGCGGTTGGCTATCCCAACCAGCAAGCCAATCCTAGGCCTCCACAACCCCCACAATTCCCCTTTCATCAGGAGCAACAAGGTCAGCAACCCTATCGTCCTCCCCCACAAAACAATCTCTTACAAAACAATATGCCTCAATCCCTCCATCTTCAGCAACAACAACAGCGACCTCCTCAATATAATCAGGTTCCACCACCCGAGGATTATGGCCTCCAACAATAGAGAAGGCCGATCGGCCCTAGGAGAGCTCATTACCCACCTTTGCCGGAGTCATTGCCGGACATCTTTAATGCTCTCATGGCTGCTAATTTCCTCACCTTGCCTAAGGAAAAAGCCATATGGCCCACGAACGTCGACACTTCCAGATATTGTGTCTTCCATAGACAGCCGGGTCATACAGTGGAAAACTGTTTTCATTTCAGAGATTATATCTATGATATGAACGATGAACATCAAATAGATTGGGATGAAATGAGGCGATGCATCACCATGATGAAGGCCAGGAGACCTCCTCTTAGACAACAACAACAACAACAACAGCAGCAACAACAGCCTCAGCAGGCACCACAACAACAACCAAATATGGGCATCCTCCAGAATCCGTTACCGGCGCACCAACAACCTAACCACCAAGTCAACCCCATCTCTTCCTTCCTAGAGGTTGGAAGAGGGCAGGATTGGCATACGGAAAGCGGCTCTGTCCTTGTCACCAATCACGTTCCTATCTAATCCCCACGCCTTATTCGTCCCGCACCTGTTTATCCTCCACCCGGAGCACAACCCGCAGTGATACCTCACTCATTTCCACTGCTATCGCGTCCCCTCATCCGCGTCGCTACTGATGACCTCCCTTCGAGTCTCCAGCAAACACCCTCCACTTCCACCATAACACCGTTACCCTCAAAGCCTCTCATCATTTCTCACACCTCCACTTCATCATCCACCTTCATTCCGCCTCCACTAAATAAACCCCTCATTGCCCAACACCCTTCCGAGGTGCCCTCCACCTCCACCATAACACCGTTACCCCCAAAACCTCTCATTATCTCTCACGCCTCCACTTCATCATCCGCCTTCATTCCGCCTCCACTAAACAAACCCATTATTCTCCAACACCCTTCCGAGGCACCATCTACCTCCACCGCAACCCCTTTACCCTCGAAACCCCTCATTATTCATCACCCATCCGGGACACCATCAACCTCTACTATGCCTCCACCTTTTAAACTCCTTATCATTCACCGTCCATCTGAGGCTTCATCCACTCCCACCATGCCTCCACCTAACAAACCACTCATCAGAGCCCCTACACCTATTATTTCCCCTGCTTCATCAATTGTTCCTCCACCACTACCCCTCGAACCCTTGCTAAACCCCACTTCTAACTCTATAAAGGTGCCGCCAAAACCACAAGCCATGGTGCTCCGTAGTGGAAGGATGTTCCATCGGATTTTTCCCCAAAACAGTCAGGTCCCCGAGCAATCTCAGCCGGAGAAAGACACCGAAGAACAGCCAGAGGAGTCTATCCCCGGGACACAATATGACCTGTTGAAACACTTGGATAAAACACCAGCTCGGATCTCCATTCTCGAGCTAATCAAGAGGTCGAAAACCCATCAAGACGCCTTGATGGAGTATCTTCAAAGGGTTATGGTAAATGAGGATCTCCCAGTGGAGAAAATCTCGTCAGTATTGACGCCAACTGATACACAACCGGCTATTATATTTCACCACCATGAGCTTGCCCCCAAGGAGGCTCGAAAATATGCTTTGTGTATTGCAGCCAAGATCAATGGGGTGCCTGTAGACCCATGTTTGGTGGACACTGGTGCGTCTATAAATGTGATCTCTATGATCACCCTCCAATCATGTGGGGTTGACACGGAACAGATAAGGCCTTCATCAATCACGGTTACGGCCTATGATAATAGCAAAAAGCCGCCAATGGGGATGGTCATCTTGAATGTAGAATTGGGCCCTGCATCAGTCTTCACGGAATTCCATATCCTTGACATGGATCCCACATTCAAGGCCATACTGGGCCGCCCTTACAGTGAGGTTATGAATGCGGTGCCTTCCACCAATCATCAGTGCTTGAAGTTTCCGTACAAGGCTTGGATTATCAAGGTAAATAGCATGCCCATCTTTTCTACAGTAGACGCTATTAATACCTCATTGCCTTCTGTTTGGCCAACTCACCGGCCAATTCTTTCACTGCTAGATGTGTGTGACCCTCGTCACACCCATTTTACACAAAAGCCACTTCCAACACCAAAGTCATGTCACCCTTCCCATGCTAAGGGATGGGAGATCATGAGAAACATTGGCTACCAACAGGGCAAAGGTTTGGGGGCACAATTACAAGGGAGACTGAAGTTGCCAAAGAAGATAAAGTTAACCCTTAGAGCCGGCCTAGGCTTTGAAGGGCCACTTGAAGCATATGAGGGACCTCTTACATGGACCTTGTACTCTCATTTCAGAAAGGGTCCGGTTATACAGTTGGGGGATTACCCGCGACAATCACATGGGAAATTGCATATTGCCTACTTGGCTGAAGGTTGCTTGAGAGCTGCAAAGAAGGGGAAACACGATGACCCGGATTGTGAGTGGAACAAGTGGATTGATATACAGGATATTTCCATGGCACTACAACAGATGTTCTTGTCTCCAGACTTAGAGGGGCCACTTTTGATCTCTGAGGTACCAAAAGATGTCGTTGACATTGTCGAAATTCTAAGTTTTCCTCGTCGAGAGGAGGTTGCCACTGACGGATCGCTTTCCGTCATTCTATCTGATCATTCTCCTCAGCCATTGCTGCTGACTCTTTCCTGGACCCGACATTTATCTGATGATATTCCCAGGTCCCCTTCTATGCTCACATTCTTGCGCGGGTTTTTTAGCCCCTGCCAAATTTTCAACCATGATCTGCTCAATGAGCCATGCAACCCCCTAGCTATAGTTCCCTCCTCCCATTCTCTAATTTCTTTCAATTGTTTTGTAATTGAAAATGAAAATAAAAAAAAAACGTCGATTTTCAATCTCCTCAACAGTGCATCTCCTTTGAGGAGACCTCCTACATCCTTCACGGGTGTGCCCCGACTTACGGGCCACTCATTCAAGGTCCCTTGAGCGGCCTTCTTTACCCCTCTATCGAGGGGTCTCTTCCTGTACATTCTTCAACTTCTTCTTCGTCTGTAGAACAAGTCAGTCAGGTTAGGAATAGCGAGTCAAGGGTAGTACCTAGAAGAAAATTCAAGGGCAGGGAAATTCCTCGTCGATTCCTTCTAGATCTAGCCAATAGGTGTCAAGCCTTTCTAGCCATTCCTCAATTGCTAGAAAATCCCATCCATCTGCCGGAGTTAGAATGTGAGGAGGATTGCACAATTGATGAGGGATACAGAGTTTATGAGCTCACAGATGAAGAGTACCCTATTGAAGAAGGGGACGAAGAATATGAGGACGCGACTGACGCATATGCTAGCGGAATGAGGAGGTTTGACGAACCATCAGCCGCTATAGAAGAACCCACCAAAGAGATCAATCTGGGGACCGAGGAAGACCCTAGGATCATCCTCATAAGCGATAATTTGCCGACATCTGAAGAGGAGGAATTGATCAAGGTTCTAAAGGAGTACAGGGACACGTTCGCATGGAGCTACGAGGATATGCCGGGATTGGATTCTACCCTGGTCGAACATCGCCTAACGTTAAAACCAGGGTCCGTCTCGATAAAGCAAAGGTTAAGACGTTTCCACCCCCAGATGGCTTTGAAGATGAAGGAGGAAGTCGATAAGCTCCACAGAGCCAGGTTTATTAGAGTCATCCTATATCCTCAATGGGTGGCAAACATTGTCCCGGTCATGAAAAAGGATGGAAAGGTGAGAATCTGTATCGATTTTCGGGACCTTAACCGCGCGTGTCCAAAAGATGACTTCCCCTTGCCTCACATTGACGTGTTGGTTGATAATACAGCAGGCTATGAAACTCTCTCGTTTATGGATGGATTTTCGGGGTATAATCAGATCCGTTTGGCGGAAGAAGATCAGGAGAAAATATCATTCACCACACCTTGGGGAACTTATTGCTATTTGGTCATGCCATTTGGTTTAAAGAATGCTGGAGCTACTTATCAAAGGGCTATGATGGAAATATTCCATGACATGATGCATGTGTATTTAGAGGTATATGTGGATGATTTGGTGGTGAAATCCAAGACTAGGGCAGAACACCCAAGAGTTCTGGCTAAGGTGCTGCAAAGATCAAGAGAGTTCAATTTGAAAATGAATCCAAAAAAATGCGTATTTGATGTTTCGTCAGGCAAATTGCTTGGTTTCATTGTGTGTAAGAGGGGCATTGAAATAGATCCCAACAAAGCTAAAGCAATCAGGGAGATGCCACCTCCGAAAAATCTGAGAGAAGTCCGAGGGTTAATCGGAAAGTTACAATTCATTCGTCGGTTTGTGTCCCAGCACTCGCAAAGGTGCAAACCTTTCTACGAGTTGACTAAGTCAGGAGTAGAATTCCTTTAGAATTCTAAGTGCCAAAAAGCTTTTGAAGGATTAAAAGAATATCTGGCCAATCCACCTGTTCTAATTCCACCTACGCCAGGTAAACACTTAATCCTTTACATCTCGGTCCTAGACGACTCCGTGGGAGCTGTCCTAGCACAAGCCGACGAAGCGGGCAAAGAAAGGGCAACCTATTATTTGTCCAAACTCCTCAACCCTTGTGAGCAGAAGTACACGGCTATGGAGAAAACTTGTGCCGCCCTTGTCTGGGTGGTGCAAAAGTTGAAACACTACTTTCTAGCTCATGAAGTCCATCTGATTGCCCGAATGAACCCTATCAAGTTCCTTCTGGAAAAATCTGTCATTACGGATAGATTAGCACGCTGGCAAAGCTTTCTTTCTCAGTTTGACATCACCTACATTTAGCAAAAGGCGATCAAGGGTTATGCCATAGCCGAGCATCTCGCTCACCATCCTCTTTCGAAATTCGACCCTATCTAATCGGAGTTTTCAGATGAGGAACTAATGTCCATCAACCAATCAGATGATTGCATGTGGACGTTATATTTTGATGGAGCTCTGAATTCTCAAGGGAAAAGAATCGGCATTGCCCTCCTATCGCCTAAAGGCCTTACATTCCCACTGGCATATCAGCTCAAATTCCCTGTTACCAACAATATAGCTGAATATGAAGCTCTTCTAGCTGGCCTAGAACTCGCTCATTCTTTTCGTATCACTGAATTGCGAGTCATAGGTGATAGTCAACTCATTCTTCGCCAGGTGCTCACCAAATATCGCACTCGCGATCCCAAGCTCAAGCCATACCAAGAACTCACTGCTGCCTTTGCCAAATTGTTCACCAAATTGATCTTTGTCCATGTCCCTCATCATCAAAATATTCTGGCCGATGCCCTCGCCTCATTGGCATCATCTCTAAGGTTCCCTCTAGGAAGATGGTTTGATACCATTCACGTCTACAAGCGTCACGCCCCTGCAATCGATGACGCTTCATACGTAAATATCAAGGACAGGATAGCAAGAAAGGCCCTACAGGAAGAAATCCTTGAGAAGAGGGAAATTATGTTGACAGAATTAGAGGAAGAATTGGCTGATGAGGAGAAGCCATGGTTTTACGAAATTGCCAAGTATTGTAAAGATCAATCCTACCCTGAAGAAGCCACATCGGAAGATAGAAAAGCCATAAGGAGGGTGGCACAAAGGTACGTGCTGGTCGGAGAAGTGCTATACAAGAGAAGTCTTACTGGTGTTCTTCTAAGATGTCTCGACGAAGAGGAAGTCTGGAAATGCGTCGAGGAAGCACACTCTGGTGTGTGCGGTGGCCATGTGAATAGCCAAATGCTTGCCAAGAAAATCCTTCGGCAAGGCTTTTACTGGCCCACCATGGAAGAAGATTGTGCCGTCTATGTCCGCAGGTGTGTCAAGTGTCAACTTCACGCCGATAAAATTCATTACCCATCTTCTTCACTTCATCCAGTATCCTCCCCATGGCCTTTCTCCATGTGGGCTTTCGATGTCATTGGTCCTCTCGGTAATCCTTACTCCCTCACTAAGCAAAAATCATTCATCCTTACCGCAACGGAGTACTTTACCAAATGGGCCGAAGCCGAAGCTTACGTGGAGGTTAAAGCATCAACAGTCTGCAAATTCATCATGAAGAACATCATCGCCAGGTTCGGCATTCCAAGCACGATCATCACCGACAATGGACTGTAATTCATTTCTCAGGACCTTCAGGACCTCTGCAAAAGGTATAAAATTACATTGCATCATTCATCACCTTATTATCCACAAGGTAATGGACAAGCAGAGGCCACTAACAAAACATTGATTAAAATCATAAAAAAGACATGTGAGTCTAACAAGTTCTCGGATTGGTCAGAAAAGCTGATTGAAGCTCTATGGGCCTATCGCACTTCAATCCGTACTCCCACTGGGCAAACCCCGTTCGCCCTCACTTATGGGATGGAGGCAGTAGTTCCGTATGAAATTCTGGTCCCCTCTTTGAGAGTACAATTGGATAAGGACCTCCCCCTCGACGAACGTCGTGATTCACTCCTTGCCCAATTGGAACTCTTAGATGAGAAACGGCTGGCCGCTGCCGAGCATGCACGGGTATATCAAAACAGACTCACACGTTTTTATCAAAAGAAGGTCATTGAAAGGAAATTTCAAGTCGGTGAAATGGTAGTGAAAAGAATGTTTGTAAAACCTGGTGGGCCGCGTTCTAAACTCCAACCCAATTGGGAAGGACCGTACGTGATTCAGGCTGTGCATCCTGGCAACGCCTATAGGCTAGTCAATGCTGAGGGGATCGAGTTATCCCACCCTTGGAATGGGCTTTATCTTAAGAAATACTACCCTTAGATAGGTGTACATAGTGTCAAAAAAATGATGAAATAACAAAAAAAAATAGAAAACAATGAAAATAACAAAAATATGTATATATACAACAACAAAAGACAAAAAAATAGAAGAAAATGGAAAGAAAAAAAATAGAAAATTCAAAATGCTAATGCCCGGAGATCACCATGTAGTTAAGTCATTGCATTCAACCTCCGTGTTGGGATAGGGCCTATTAAGACCTGGTAGGTTCCGGGTCTTGGTTTGCCAGAACCGTGGGGATCCCTGTCCGGCTAGTTCGGCTTATGCCCCCCTCAAAAGAAGGCAACATGCATGTGCACATGTGTTCTATAAAAGATCGGTAGCATCGCTCATGATGAGGCCTCACCTAGAAGGTCTCCAGAATGCTTAAATCTTCGTTCTCTCTCTCTTCGACCGAATGAGACAGCCGACGCCCTTAAAACGCTGAGCATGGAAAACACGAACACAACCCCTAGGGCAAGAGTAGGGCCCAATTCTTCGAGCATGGGTCAGAGCACGAGAAGAGGGCAGTGTCCCCGCAGGCATCCAAGAGGGATTTCATAATGTCACAATACTATGTCCCTCGTAAAGATCTGTCAAGAAAAATCAGAAAAGAAGAACAAAATCAAAGTCAAGTTAAAAGCCTGGTCGTAACCATGCCTGATCCCACAAATGAAACCCCTTTGACTGAAAATCAAATTCTATACAAAAGGGGTCATGAGATGTAAATGCTCGAGATTTGGTCTGAAGTTGCCCGAAAGGGGAAGTTAAGTGCGCCCCTACTGGCTCGCCGGGTTAACGGTTTTGCCGGTCCTCTCAGGAGGTTTGCCCCCTATACTCTTCCTTCTCCCTCTGAAGATGAAGGCTCAATGGAGTTCCTAAAGGGTGAAACTCACCAAAGTCTGCAACCACCTTTCGACACAAACGTATGGTTGTCCATCTTGGAAAGCAGAAGTCATTGTCAGAGTCTCCGTGTTTTGGTGAGGACACGCGCCGCATCACTCGACGGAGCACACGGAGCATGCCGGCATCCCTTTGGCTCGGCGACCACTTGGCAGACTAGTAGAGCTATCTTTAGTTATTTTATGCTTTAGGCCATGTTGGGCCTTGGATTAGTCCCTGCGTGGACACTTTTATTAGTTGTGTGGACCTTTGTAGGCCATTTGGAGCAAATTAGGCTTTAGTTGGACCATTTTATGCTTATTAGATAGGAGATAGGGCTATTGGGCCATTTTTTTTGGTTCAATCTCTGGCCCATATGGGCTGGCCACCCACTCCCTTGCTTAGCCCACCTAGGGTTAGGGTTTTGGGCGCCCAACTCTTTTCCCTCCTCTTGGAAGGTGGCAACCGCCCCTCTCCTAGATTATAGGAAGAGGGGTGCGGCCCTCCCCCCCCCCCTTGCCTTGTTGCGCCCCCCCTTTCCCCATGCCATGTGGCGCATCCCCCTCCCCTCCCTCTTGGCTAGGGTTTCAACCCTAGCACCTCCCCTCCCCATATATAAACCTTGTATTTTTTTCTTTGAAAAAATAATGAAGAATTAATTTGTGAGAAACCTTGTGCGCAGCCACCACCAAGGAGAGGGCGACCTTCTCCATCCTTCCCCAAGGGGTGCGACGCCCCTCTCTTCCCCTATCCCCCATCTTCTTCTTCCTCCATCTCCAACTCCTGGGTGCGACTCCCTTGAGAAGGAGGTCCTGGTGAGGTGAGGATCGTGCTGTGAAGCGAGTCTCTTCATCCCATGTCGGAGAGAGATCCAAGCGGCGAGACGACGTCAAGCTCGGTGGCGTTCAATCCAATCTCGGATGCACCTGCTCTGCCTGCAAGCTAGGGGTCCAAAGATCACGTCGGTACGAACCCTCTCTGTGGGTAAACCGTCTGGCTTTCTTCTAGACTTTTCTTCCCCTACAAGTCCCCCTTCCAACCCCACCGGCCTTGTCCCAAAACTCGAATCACAGAGGAAGTTGTCTTTGTAGACACTTTCGTCGCGCAGGCTGCTCCCGGGACAGACTCGCCTGTGATCAGAGTCGCCTTGGACACCCGTGTGCACCCCCGTTCCTTCTCCGATCGACCACAACCTCTTCACATAAGTTGTTCCCCTCCCTGTCCCCGAACCATTCGTGGTGGTTTCATCCCAAAACTCCATTGGGGCTGAAACTTCCCTTTGTGGCTACTTTCGGTCCTCCTCTGGGCGCTACAGTAACCCGGCGGGACAGATCCGCAGTACCCTCCAAAGGGACCACCACCTCCCCTTACTGGAATGGCCTGAAAATTGGAGGGCTATCTCCACACACACCACTCCATCTCCAGTGGCCGCCCCTGGTCAGAATTCCATCCGCACCCCTACGCCCTCATATCCCATCTCGGGTTCACAGACCTGACTGCCCTGAAGTGCAGGCTGCGACCCCCACTTTCCACCCCGCCCACGCCCAAATCCTCCAAGGCACCGCCCCCGCTACCTTGGTCATCTGTTAGCCCTACCTGTAAGCTACCCACCAGAGAAAACCCCATCCCTAAATCTGTCCGGAAGCCTACGTACCGACTGTTCTCCTGGTCTCTACCGGTGTGGGCAGACAGGCAGTCCGACTGCACGCCAGGTGTTTGACGAATTGCCACGGTCACCATCGGCCTCGACTGCAGTTCTCCTTCCACGGGCGCCTGTGGGACATCCCCACCAGCGCCCTCGCTGAATTTCGCAGGTCCAGGACGTGATTAAGGGCTTACCGGAGTCGCCCCCGGGCTGTTTGGCGGGCTTGTGCAGGTTGGCCAGCAACCTGTCCCCTCCTTCCGAACGCACTCCAGAGGCTTCCCCGAGGATCGGCGACATCCTTCTTCTTTCCGGAGGAGCGACCCCACGACAGCAAGGTACCGGGGACTCCTGCCACCTCAGCCCCTCCAGAGGTGGACGTTCTTTCAGCAGTTCGCAGAGCTACCCGGGACCTCCTCGCGGCCCACCCCTTCACCGAGTGCTGCCCGTCAGCCCGTGCATCGGCAGCCCCGACTCCTCTGTTTGTAGCCTGTTACCTCCCTGCGAGGAGTGGGCATTTTGGGTCAATTGTGTATTATTACTTCTACGTGTATCGGGGTTGTTGGTCTCGGCCGGGGTTCCTTCCCCACGCCTAGGCGTGGAGGTACGTGCGACGTTCCTTCCCTTGGCATTTGCTTTGCTAGTATGCTCTCGATTATGCAGCGTGCGAGTGTAGGATCCTAGCTACATATTCAATTCACCGTGGGTTTTGCGAGTTGAGAGCACCATTCCGTGGCCCTAGTCGAGCACCGAGCTCGGACTAGACTCCCATAGTTGCGCGTCGGCTCCCTTTGCCGCTTTGATCCACTCGTTTCCCTCATAGGGACGGCCGTGGACTTGGGTTTCTTGTTGAGAGACGCCTCTCTTCGGAGGAATAGTACGGAGGTCGATCTCTCGGCTTGCCTTGTCACGTGTGAGTGCTGGCCGCACTTGGTCTTCATAGTAGGTCCAGTCCTTTTTAGTCCCGTTCCGCATCAAATTTGGTATCAGAGCTTAGGGAACCAGTTTGTTCTAACAAATTGGGGTCTTAGGTCATTCGAGTCTTTAGGTTGTCTAGGGTGCAATTGAGGCCTTAGAGTTATCTAGGTTGCATTGAGTCTCTTAGTTCATCTAGGTAACCCACCATTGCATTGTAATGTTAGGTTTGTGTCTAGTTAGAGTTTTGTCCTTGTCTCGTTGAGTCTTGCATGTCCAGCTCCGCGCCAACCCCATGGTGGTTCCTCGAGACCACATGTCAGATTAGTCATCCCTATTGGCCCGATTCGATGCTCTTATGGTACGACCCCTAAGTGTCGCCCCTACCACTCAGTCGTCGGGAGACCCGATCCCTATACCGATGACCGAGTCATTCCAGCGCCCTGTCATGTCCACTGCCGTCCTACCTAATGGGATGCATACGGAGATCGACTTCATCAGTAGGGTGTCGTCTAACTGTGTCTCACAAGACATTATTGAGTCACTCTCTAAGACTGGGGAGATTGTTCTCCGTGATGGTTTAGCTTTTATCGAGTTTCAACGGTGGTTTGGCCCCGTTAAATATTTCGATGGCGCTTGGTGCAAGATCAGCACACTTGCTGGTCCATGCATCATTTTAGGGCGAACTTGGTTGGAGGAAAGAAGTGCGACCATCGACCTGGATAGGAGGACCTGCACCTTACACCCATCTCACCTTCCCGGTGAGTTTGTCTTCCATGACGGCGTTACGCTGACCACCTCCCTGTCATCACCTGGGTTTGTTCCAGTGAGTTACGAGGCTGAACAGGAGTTGATTGAGGAGTACCTAACTGAGGTTGAGGAGTTAGGGAGTGATCCCCTCCACATCATAGAGGACTCCGTTTCCCCTCCCGAGAGAGAGGCTTCACCCTTAGACCCTCATATAGAGACATTCTTACCTTCCGAGGGTGAACTGGTCATTGGAGAGTCTTTAGCTAGCTGGCTAAGGGAGGGTCCACTTCTAGATGTCTCCATTCCTTGCTATACACCCATGGGACCAGCCCTCCCAATAATACCCCTTAACTCCTTTCACACCACTTTTCGGTCCTTCTGCTTTCTTGAAAATGTGAAGGACTTCCTTAGGAGTTTAGATTATCAATGGGAGTTGACTTACATGTTGACCTTAGGGTCTGACCAACCCTATAGTCATAGCTTTACACTCCCTGCTTTGGGGTCTATTACCTCGGTCTACACCATAGGACATATCACATCCGAGGTCCTTTTATTATTTCCTATACCCGTGGAGGTTGATTTTGTCCCCGCTTATGGTTTCACGGTCCCGAGGGAGGAACCTTGCCTTCCTTGCCTTCCTCATGAGCCCCTTGCCCCATACATGAGAGTGCCTGAAGGTGATTATCTGCACCTGGGCGAATGTCGCACATGGGCAAGTATAGTGAAGGGACCTGTCGGGAGGGGTCATCATTTCTTTGACCCTTTCGATCCCCTCCCTAGTGAGCCTCTCGACCCATATTCTTTTCCCCACCTTGTCGAGGAGGTCCACTATCATACACCACCTAGGCCTTCTAGTCAACACCTCACCTTACCGGCATCCAGATGCCCGAGCTTAGGAGGCCAGGGACACATGTCTCTTCCCCATGTTTCTGCATGTCCACCATCATATAGGGGTTTGTCTCATGTAGGGAATGTCATGAGTGAGTTTGGGCAATTTAGTCCCCATGAGTCTACCACATTCCGTAGGACACCCATGCATGATAGATACAACTTTGGTTGTCCTGGTCCTCCCCGTGTTGTCCAATCATGTAGGAGTCATAGGCATGCTAGGTCTGTGTTTGGATGTCCAGGACCACCACTGCATTCACATAGGTATGAGTCAACACAGCTAGTTCGGAGTCTACATCATCATCACCCCCTCGAGGCCAGCAACGCACGTTATAAGGAATTCGCTGACGCGCATCGACGCACCCGTGAGTTCCAAGTGGGAGAGTACGTCATGATCAGGGTTAGACCTGAACGGTTTCCTTCGGGGGCCGTGAAGAAACTCCAGGACCGCGGTGCAGGACCCTTCCGAGTTCTGAAGCGAGTAGGGTCGAATGCGTATGAGATTGAGCTGCCAGACGACTATGGGATCAGCTCGACGTTCAATGTCTCAGATCTGGTGGCATATCAGGATCCCGCGGTGATTCCCAGCGAGCTTTTTGGGCCTACCCCTCCTGTTGAGAGTATTTCACCTTCTGAGCGCCCACCTCCTCCAGCCCCTTTACAGACACGCGAGCATATAGATTGCATACTGGATGAGCAGGTGACCACGACCAGGAGCGGAGCCTACCAGCGCTTTCTAGTGCGTTGGAGAGGGCGCCCTGCGACAGACGACACCTGGATCACACGTGGAGAGCTGGAGCGGATCGACCCGGACCTGCTGGAGCGTTACTTGAGCGACCGTGACCCTTACTCGACGGGGTCGAGTTCTTCCCACCCGGGGAGAATTGGTGAGGACACGCGCCGCATCACTCGACGGAGCACACGGAGCATGCCGGCATCCCTTTGGCTCGGCGACCACTTGGCAGACTAGTAGAGCTATCTTTAGTTATTTTATGCTTTAGGCCATGTTGGGCCTTGGATTAGTCCCTGCGTGGACACTTTTATTAGTTGTGTGGACCTTTGTAGGCCATTTGGAGCAAATTAGGCTTTAGTTGGACCATTTTATGCTTATTAGATAGGAGATAGGGCTATTGGGCCATTTTTTTTGGTTCAATCTCTGGCCCATATGGGCTGGCCACCCACTCCCTTGCTTAGCCCACCTAGGGTTAGGGTTTTGGGCGCCCAACTCTTTTCCCTCCTCTTGGAAGGTGGCAGCCGCCCCTCTCCTAGATTATAGGAAGAGGGGTGCGGCCCTCCCCCCCCCCTTGCCTTGTTGCGCCCCCCCTTTCCCCATGCCATGTGGCGCATCCCCCTCCCCTCCCTCTTGGCTAGGGTTTCAACCCTAGCACCTCCCCTCCCCATATATAAACCTTGTATTTTTTTCTTTGAAAAAATAATGAAGAATTAATTTGTGAGAAACCTTGTGCGCAGCCACCACCAAGGAGAGGGCGACCTTCTCCATCCTTCCCCAAGGGGTGCGACGCCCCTCTCTTCCCCTATCCCCCATCTTCTTCTTCCTCCATCTCCAACTCCTGGGTGCGACTCCCTTGAGAAGGAGGTCCTGGTGAGGTGAGGATCGTGCTGTGAAGCGAGTCTCTTCATCCCATGTCGGAGAGAGATCCAAGCGGCGAGACGACGTCAAGCTCGGTGGCGTTCAATCCAATCTCGGATGCACCTGCTCTGCCTGCAAGCTAGGGGTCCAAAGATCACGTCGGTACGAACCCTCTCTGTGGGCAAACCGTCTGGCTTTCTTCTAGACTTTTCTTCCCCTACAAGTCCCCCTTCCAACCCCACCGGCCTTGTCCCAAAACTCGAATCACAGAGGAAGTTGTCTTTGTAGACACTTTCGTCGCGCAGGCTGCTCCCGGGACAGACTCGCCTGTGATCAGAGTCGCCTTGGACACCCGTGTGCACCCCCGTTCCTTCTCCGATCGACCACAACCTCTTCACATAAGTTGTTCCCCTCCCTGTCCCCGAACCATTCGTGGTGGTTTCATCCCAAAACTCCATTGGGGCTGAAACTTCCCTTTGTGGCTACTTTCGGTCCTCCTCTGGGCGCTACAGTAACCCGGCGGGACAGATCCGCAGTACCCTCCAAAGGGACCACCACCTCCCCTTACTGGAATGGCCTGAAAATTGGAGGGCTATCTCCACACACACCACTCCATCTCCAGTGGCCGCCCCTGGTCAGAATTCCATCCGCACCCCTACGCCCTCATATCCCATCTCGGGTTCACAGACCTGACTGCCCTGAAGTGCAGGCTGCGACCCCCACTTTCCACCCCGCCCACGCCCAAATCCTCCAAGGCACCGCCCCCGCTACCTTGGTCATCTGTTAGCCCTACCTGTAAGCTACCCACCAGAGAAAACCCCATCCCTAAATCTGTCCGGAAGCCTGCGTACCGACTGTTCTCCTGGTCTCTACCGGTGTGGGCAGACAGGCAGTCCGACTGCACGCCAGGTGTTTGACGAATTGCCACGGTCACCATCGGCCTCGACTGCAGTTCTCCTTCCACGGGCGCCTGTGGGACATCCCCACCAGCGCCCTCGCTGAATTTCGCAGGTCCAGGACGTGATTAAGGGCGCTTACCGGAGTCGCCCCCGGGCTGTTTGGCGGGCTTGTGCAGGTTGGCCAGCAACCTGTCCCCTCCTTCCGAACGCACTCCAGAGGCTTCCCCGAGGATCGGCGACATCCTTCTTCTTTCCGGAGGAGCGACCCCACGACAGCAAGGTACCGGGGACTCCTGCCACCTCAGCCCCTCCAGAGGTGGACGTTCTTTCAGCAGTTCGCAGAGCTACCCGGGACCTCCTCGCGGCCCACCCCTTCACCGAGTGCTGCCCGTCAGCCCGTGCATCGGCAGCCCCGACTCCTCTGTTTGTAGCCTGTTACCTCCCTGCGAGGAGTGGGCATTTTGGGTCAATTGTGTATTATTACTTCTACGTGTATCGGGGTTGTTGGTCTCGGCCGGGGTTCCTTCCCCACGCCTAGGCGTGGAGGTACGTGCGACGTTCCTTCCCTTGGCATTTGCTTTGCTAGTATGCTCTCGATTATGCAGCGTGCGAGTGTAGGATCCTAGCTACATATTCAATTCACCGTGGGTTTTGCGAGTTGAGAGCACCATTCCGTGGCCCTAGTCGAGCACCGAGCTCGGACTAGACTCCCATAGTTGCGCGTCGGCTCCCTTTGCCGCTTTGATCCACTCGTTTCCCTCATAGGGACGGCCGTGGACTTGGGTTTCTTGTTGAGAGACGCCTCTCTTCGGAGGAATAGTACGGAGGTCGATCTCTCGGCTTGCCTTGTCACGTGTGAGTGCTGGCCGCACTTGGTCTTCATAGTAGGTCCAGTCCTTTTTAGTCCCGTTCCGCATCATGTTTCTGGCCGGTCAAGACCCTTATCTACCATCTTGATGTCTTCTAAGCCTAACCTCGGGCTTAGACCAATGCAAGCGCGTCACCTATGGGTGCGACGGCGTCTGATTCCGGGTCAGCGTCGCGCTGTTGGTCATTTGGGTTCCAGGGTGTTCCATTACATATCGTCTAGAGTTGTGAGGAAATAGACCCGGGTCGGGCAAATCATTTACCTTGAACACTTTTTGGGTGAATCCCTGTGGTCGGAAGCAACTGGGAGCCTAAGCATGTCATGACAGTATTGTCATCAGGGTAAGTCTTAGCCGGCGGGATTATCATTCGAGGAGTCTAGAGGCCCAAATCAACTTAGACGTGCACTTAGGATGCCTGGGAGGTTATCAAGAAACCATCGTTCTCATGCAGGTTAGATGTTATATCAAGTGGTCATCGTGCATTAGCAAAAATAAAAATAATAAACAAACCAAAAACAAACAAAAAAATAACGAATCCAAAAATCCAAAAAAGCTAAAAAAATGTACATGCACAAAAAAAAAATGGAAATATAAAAGACCAAAAAAATAATAAAACAAACAACAAAATACAAAAAAAATGAATACACCTACAAAAACAAAACAAAAATCACATCTTCGCATAATCGCATTTGTATGCACCATTCATTTTAAATTCTCATTTGCATCCGCGTGCTTGTCTGTCGCATTCATCATCCTTTTTTATCATTGCCTTTGTTAATAAAGGCTTGCCCCTCGACTTGTTATCAAGAATAACTCAAAATCACGTTTGTTTATTGAGCAAGGGGCAAGTCAGAGCAGAAATGCTAACTTGTTTGCTTAGATGTGTACAGCGATTCGGGAGATCAGAAAGAAGCAGAGAACCAAGCACAAAACATTTCATTCCACTCCCACTCAACAAAAACAAACAACAAGAGAGAGCCTACATTAGCTCCCACCCTCCTTCTCTACATTACTCGTCTCGCCGCTTTCTGGACGAGAAACTCTAGAAGGTGCTATCCAACCATGAAAAGCGGTACTTCTACCGCTTTGGGGTCCTCTTTCTATCTCCACTCCCCGACGTCGATCTGCGGGAGTAGCAAAGAAGCTACTAACACGAAAGCCACGCTCTCGTGCCCTTCGGTAGCGTTCCTCGCCATCCTTCAGCCACTGCTCAGCGAGACCGAGACTGGTCCTCAATTCGAATAGTTGGGCCTCCAGGGCCCTCCTCTCCTCTTTCTCGACTGATCTTTTGGCCTTCTCTCTTTCCCTGTCCTTTTCCCTCTCGGCACGTTCTCTCTCTCTGTCATCCCTTTCCAGCTGAAGGGTGATCCTCAGCTCCATGGCGTCCCGGGAAAAATTGTCATCTGAGCGACGCTGCAATTCCTCCTCCAGCTCCGCTATCCTGGCCTTCCCTTGTGATGCATGAGCAAACATCTCTTGCATCTCTTCGGCTTGCCATATCCGTCATTTCAGAAGTGTGATGAGACATAAACAGAGAAGCTCGGATAAGAGGTACCTTCACCTGCACAGAAAGCATTCCCTCTGCCTCCGCGGCGCGCTGTGTTACACGGGCAAGCTGCTCATGGAGCGAATCTAGTTCCGACGAAGAAATCCATAGACTAGAAGAAGCACCCTCTGCCCCTACTGCTGGTAGGGTTGCGTCGAGCCGAGCGCGCTATGATAGCAAGAAGTGACAGTGGGTGGCTAAACACCAAAACCTAGGGGTATAATTAGGAATATGCATTTGCATACATACTCACCGAGACATGTAAGGCCTCACGGATGTCACCCAACTCTCCCTCCGTGTCCGCCTATCGAGCCCGCAAGTTCGCTATCATGGTATCACGGGCATCCTAAACCCATGTCATAGAGTTAGCATTACATTTAGAAAAATGATAAAAAATTAATAAATAAAAAAATAAAAAAAAATGATCAAAAAGTGAGAAAGGAGATATACCACCACAAGTCCCTCAAGATGGAGTCGCTCTGCATACATCGCCCTATAGAGACGTAGATAATCTTCACTATCCCGGGCGTGCGACTCCACGAGCGTGCCACCCCGCTGCCAATCTTCATATTGTTCGGGGAAGCGCACCCGCCAGTCGACACAGGTTACCGGCCCACGTGTCTTCCTTCCGACGCGGGGTGGTGCGGTCATATCTACCCATTCCTGGGCAAGCCCTAGAGTCCTCATGACCAATCGTAGCCGGAGTGGCTCAATTTCATTCAGGCAGTGGACCCAAAGGTCCCGACCAAATCGAGGGCGACCTGCGATGACCCACGGTTGGTCGACATCGACCAAGCCCGAGTAAGGCCTCCAGATCACCTACGTTGGCATGCGTGTATCTCCTTAATCACTCAAAAGAACCAAAAAAAAAAGAGAGACAAAAGAAAAGACAAAAAAATGGAGCCCTACCATCTCTGCGGGGAACTCTTGCAGCTCACGCCTTAATACCATCAGCTGGTAAGATAGAGAGGCTGTGCTCATAATGGGTTGCCACCGCCGAGCTAGTGGTGCCACAGCCACACGCCGCTGTCAAGCTCGCCCCATTGGGATGTAGTAATAACTCCATACCTGTGTCGTCACATGTCATCAGCATTTCATGAAATAGATTAGTTGCATAAATAAGTAAACAAATAATTACCTGGAGAAATGGTATGAAGCCACTCACAGTCACCTCTCGATCTGTCCCTTGGGACAGACTTGCGAACAGATGCGCCAGCACGGCGGCTCCCCAGGCATATTGCCCTACCCTCTCTTGGTCCACCAAAAATTCTAGGAAACGACAATGGATGTCGTCTCCTTTGAAACCCAGCAGTAATTTTCCAGCAGGAAGAGGAGGAATATCCTCAAGTCCATGTTTGATCTCTCCCAGCTACTGGCATCCATGCAGTACACAGCGCGGGACCCTCTTTCTGCTCTCTCCATGAACTCCTCCAAGGACTCGTTATCACGATGACGAGTGTCAGTGAGCCCCAATGCCTCCATGATAGATGCCTTGGCTATTGACCTATTCTTTTGGTCCTTTAATTCCAGACCAAGAAGCTTCTGAGCCACTTCACGATAATCGGGGTAGGTGACCCCGGTCACTGCCTCACCATCCACTCTCAGGCCGGTGATTCGGGCCACATCTTCGAGACTGGGCACCATGTGCCCCCAGGGCATCAAGAAGGCACGACTCTCTGGGTCCCATCTCTCGCGCAGTGCTTGGATGAGGGCGAGGTCGAGCTTAATGGGTTCGATCCGGAGGAATGCACCAAACCCCATCGCATCTAGTCAAGCTTTCTGGAAGTCAGGCAAGCCTCGATAGGCGGCCACCACTAACTCCCATGAGATGTATGACCTCGTCATACTCTGTGGATTACACAGGAAGTGAGAAGCGGGTGCATCATTGAAATAAAAATAGAAAGAGAATGAGAAAGGAAGAAAGGGATCATGAAGAAATATGGGGAAGAACTGGCTCATTTACAAGCTCCGATTGGGTCCTCTCACTGAGTGGCCTTTCAACATCGGAGAGTCTCCTGGAACTACCACTGGATCTGCTCCTCTTCGAAGAGCGGGAAGACTCGCCCTTCACCCTGAAACTGGTCTCTCCCTCCATCTCAGAGAATGAGAAACTCTTACTCCCTCCTGTCGACTTTTCACTCTTCTAACCAGTCTCCACACCTCCGTGCTTTCAAGTGAAGCAGGCGGAGGGGAGTATTTATAGGATTGAAGGGATATGATCCAGATCTGTCTCAGTTCCTCTTGCAATGGGCCTTGTAACAAAGCACCCATCTTTCACTCGAAGTGAACGAGGTCAGGAGCGTAGCGGGGTTATTCACACCCTACACATCTAGGTTCCCTGTGTTCATCATGACTCAAATAAATCTGAGATGAGGTCATTCACATGGAGAAAGGATAATGCAGGTCGACCTCTTCGAATTTGGGAGTGGACTCATCCACAGGAGAAAGGACAATGGAAGTTGATATCTTTGAATCCGGGAGTGGACTCATCCACAGCAGAAAGGACAATGGAAGTCGATATCTTTGAATCCGGGAGTGGACTCATCCACAGTAGAAAGGACAATGGAAGTCGATATCTTTGAATCCGGGAGCGGACTCGCCTACATGGAAAGAGGACAGGAGGGCGGTTGGCATCTTTGAATTCGGTGGTACATCATTAAAATTTGTGATGGATTCTCCCGAAAGGAATGCCCAATGAGTCTGAGACATGATCCGTTATCTCAGGGGAGATCTGTTAAACACGTCACATGAGGACGACATGGAAAGAAGAGGCGTAGAAGAGAAGAAACGCATGGCGGGCAAACCCGTCGCATGAGAGCATGTCGTTCCATTCATACGTCTATATAAACTGTCGTGTTCACCGTGAGAAGAGGGCGGGTGTATGAGCAACTTGCCAAATCTCGCACTACCCCCTTGGTCGTCCCTCTCCTTTCCTAAGAGGGAGGTCCCTGGGAGGTCATCTAGAGCTCTGCGACGTTGCAATTGTCACATTGTATCGCGCATTCTCACCCTCTCTGGTGGCGCTCGTCGGCCTCCTCTGGCCTCTCTCGCGACCCCGACGGCCGCGAAGCTCTTGAACCCGAGGCTGTTTGCTGAGCCGCCCCCTACTCTGCAATGGAGACTACACCAACCCCAGGAGCTCCTCTACCGTGAGCTCCAACTCTCCTCCAAACGGCAGTGACTCTGAAGGAGTGACATGTCCGAGCGCTGTGTCTTCCGGAGCTTCATCACTTGGGCCTCACGTGCTCTCCTCTCGTCTCGATCCCGACGTCGCTTTATCCACTCCTCTTTCCATTCTCCCCCAGTTTACTTCCCTCCTCGCCACCTGAAGAGAAATCCTCAGCTCCATGACATCTCAGGGCATCTCCGCATACTGTAGTTGCCTCAGTCCCCCAGATCCTATTCGGTAACGGCCGACCATCACCCGACGTCCGCCATTCCAGTCACAAAGAAAAGGAGGGGAGAGACTGAAAGGGAGTGCAATGGCATTAAGGCTCTGCATTTATTTTAAGATAACATACATCAGGGTTTGGACACCTCGGGCCTCAGTTTCCCGAGTTCCATTACATAAGCCTCCCATAGCTCTCGATCCTCACTCATGGATACCGTCACCTTCCTCGGAATGATTGCCTTCCACGAAGCTTTGATCGCCTTCACATCCTTCGCATCATCCTCCGTGCCCAGCTTTCTCTCCTTAATCAGAGGAAGGTTGGATGGCATGGGAAGAGAGTGCCGAGGAAGGCCAATTTGCAGGCAGCACCGGTGCGAGCTGTAAAGAACAAATTTGGTTGCACCGATAAGATGGAGTTCCGCATCAGGAGAAGATCGCGTGAGAAGCCCATGTGAAAGTAAATATGCTGGCACACAAGTGAACATCTCTCGCGCCAAGGAGCCGAAGTGAGTACGCCAGTCGCCGCGTGTCTTCAGACAGGGCATGCGATTGGCCACCTTCCCACTAAAGCCCAACACATCGGCCATGTAATGGAGGGGGCTTTGTTCAAAAATCCTGGAGGCGGTCTGTACCCCTTCGTAGTGGTGAAATTTGAAGTGAAGATCAATCCAGCAGTTGAGGAGAAGCATGCACCCGTGGGGAGGCCTACCCATGCTGGAGGCCGTGAGACCACTGTAAAGATGTGCGAGGACAGCGGGCCCCACTCTCTTTCCCTCCCAAATTCCACAGATCGCTCCTAATTGGTCTTCCTCTACGATGTTGTCAGTACAAGGAAAGAGGAGAGCTCCGGCCAAACAAATTGTGAACCCTTTCATAAGCCCTTCTAAATGTTCATCATCTATCAACCCTTCTAAGGCAGTCACGGTCCAGTCTGCGAGCTTTTGCAAGTTGACTCCCCTCTGAGTCTGAACGCTCTTTATGGTTCCAGATGGCATAAAGCTCCCAAGAACATCCTCGGTAGATACCCTCTTCCGCATCCGCGAAACCTTTATCCTGTCATCCTTCATCGACCTTCTTAAGCCTAGCAGAAGTTCTGCCTCCTCGAGGAGGACCGTTGCCTCAAAAGTAGGGAAGATGAAAGTGTGGGTTTCCGGATGCCAAACCTCCGCCAATGCACCCAGGGCTGCCCAATCCATGGAGATCTTGTCATAATGCTTGGCATGGATCACCAACCCTTGGAGGTGCCATTTTGAAATAACGGCCCTCATACTGATAGTGATGTTGGACGTAAGCTTCGATAGCCAGGGCAGCTTTGAGAATTTTCTCGGGCCCGGGAAAAGAGGATACGGCTGAAAGGAGGGAAAAGAAAAGAATGAAAAAGCAAGGGAGAACTTATGAAGGAAACTAGGATGAAAAGCCAAATTACCGCTCGTGAGATCATCCTCTCGCTCAGATGGCCTTCAATGTCGGTCAGCCTCTTGAATTCGCGGCCGAACTTGCTCCTCTTGGCAGGGCGGGAAGGCCCACCTTCCATCTCAAAAGGGCATGATTTCTCTCCCATCTCAAAAAAGAGCTTGACTCCCCGAACCACCAATGGATGATCTTTTGCTAAGGATCAATGGGTTACTTATAGTGAAAAAGGGGGGAGGGTAAATGTAAAGCATTTATGACAAGTTACCGTGGTGAATTTTAACCGGATGAATCTTGTCTGATTTGTGTCGTGTTTTTCCCGGCTCCTGTATTAGTGTGCAGACGTCCTGTACAGTTAAATGTAATTTTACTTCTTATGAAATAACTCCTTCTTGATGTTCGGTGCAGGTTCCAAGAATAAAATGAAAATAAGAGAGCAAGAGGGTGCCATTACCCTACCCCACCATCAGTCACCTCGGTGACTGACCCCACTGTGTCATGCATCCTACTATATGATATTTACGCTACTAGAGCACGTCAAGGACCTTATGCCTTGGATGAATCTAGAGTTTGAGTTCCCCTCCAACAAAAACAGTGATAACTTTAGAGGAGATCACGACGTACGGATAGGCCGTTAGGTTGTGGTAGCTCGGGAACGATGGTTCCGTTCGGTGAGTCGATGCGTGGATAAACGGGCCCCGGCTCAGTATCGTCTCATCGAATCGGTATCCTGACCCGTCCTAAGCAACTTAACAATATTATCCTTGGCTATTTTCTACTTTTAGTTTGTTTTAATTTTTTCTTTAAACCCAGCATGCATTCATGTAGGACTTTGATATCACTGTGGAAGATCATTCATTTAACTCGATTGTGAGGGCCGCTGTGCTTAAATTCTTGACTAATACGGGATATTCCATTTTGAATCGAGTACTGAGTTTCTGTGAAACCATCCTGGGCTGGTTGGCCAAAACAGACCTTTGTTTGGATTTATCAGCTGCCCTTTTTTATTTACTCCATTGGACCCACCTTGGTCGCAGCACTTCCACATTGGCTGGTAACCGCTCCCCAAGGTGAAACCTGCAGGTCTACGACTCAGGTACTTCCGCGCCGAGAAGTTGGTCCCTCTTTCTGTTAGTCTTTTGTTATGTCCAGCCAAACAGTCGTTGATTTCGGAGGACCCTCTTCAAGGTTGTTTTGCTGAAACTCAGGAAAGATTCCAATCACATAGTGTTAAAAACGTGTCTCATCACGCCTTGGCATCCACTTTTCAGTCCATTCTCCACTCCACTTCATTACACTTCAATTTCAGTCCACTCCGTGCCATTCCCCTGCAAAGCAGACGCCAAGGCGGGGCAGCTGTAGACACGTCATTTTAACATTATGCTAAGCAGATCCCGTATTACACTAAGACACCCCAAAGCAGCTCGCACGGTTAAGTCAGTTGAGTGGCCTCCAATTTTTATCTGGATAAAACTCCTGTTAATGGGCTTGTGGCCATCCTATTTTCTACATAAAAAATAATAATAATATGTGTGTCAATGGGCTTGGCCCATTCTTATTCTAAGAATAATTGGATAAGGGGAAGCTCATCAAGTGCTAATGGGCTCATGTGATAATGGGCTTGGCCTCTTCTTATTATAAGAAAAAATAAAAAAATTTTAATAAACTTGACCCCATCCTTTATTACCATTTTTTACTCTCTTCCCACCTTATCCGGATCTTGCCCCCTCTCTTTAATATTCACTCTCTCTCCCATTTCTTCCCTTCTGAGGCATCTCCCCACCCTCTCACGTAAGAACCCAAAGCCACCTCCACCTCCCGGCTTCCACTCCTGGCATCCTACACACCAAGCCATCTCCCACGTGGAACCACTCCTGGATTCTCTCGAACTCACTCTCATCTCCAAGCCACCCACGTCGGCCACCTCTCCTTCTCCCTTTCCTCCCATCCCAAGCCACCTCCACTCCCCGCCGTGCTAACCCCCTGCACCAACCCCACTGGCGGTGATCATCTCTCCTCCTCCCCTATAACTCTTCTCCAGCCACGTCCGCCACCGGCCGGTGACCTCACAGCCACCACCACCACCACGTCGCTGCACCGTCGAGCTCCCCACACCGTCATCGCCGTCGTCAGCCTCCCCGCCAGGGAGCCCTCCACCGAGCAGCCCACCTCGCTGCACCTCCGCGATCCCCGGCCGTCCACGCCTCCGAGTACACCACTCCCGCTGCCGTCGACTCCGCCGTTACCACCGTCGCCCTCGCCGTGAAGCCGCACGCCCGCCAACATCATCTCCGTGTGGATGCACCACCACCGGTCGCCTCCACCGCGCCCTACGTCCTTGCCGCGGACGCCGCCGTCGACCACGCCACTCCACGTTCTCGCCGCTGTCATCGTCAACTTCCAGTCGCTGTTGCCGCTGTAGCTGTCCACTTCCGACCACCGTTCGCCAGTGCACTCACCGCCGTCCACCCCGTGGCCGCTGCACCTCCACCCTGCACCGTCGCACCGGCCACCGCCTTCGCCGTGCCCGTCGCCGCCGAGCCTCCTCTTCCTCCTCTCCCTCCGCGTCCCTCTCTTCCTCTCTCTCTTCCCTCCTCTTCTCTCCCCCTCCGTCTCGCTTCCTCCCCCCGCCGCGGGTCTCTCTTCTCCCCTCCATCTCATCTCTCCCTCTCGTTCTCTCTCTATCCCCCCGCGTCTCTTTCTCCCCCCCGTCTCCGTCTCTCTCCGTCTCTCCCTGTTCTCTCTCTCGCGTCCCCCCCCTCTCCTTCCCGTTCTTTCTCTCGCCGCACCGGCTCTCTCTCTCTCTCCCACTCTTTCTTTTTTTTTATCTCCTCTCCCCACCGTCTCTCTCTCCCTCTAGACCTCTCTCTCCATCTCACTTCTTTTTTTTACTTTTTTTAATCCCTCTCTCTCTCCCCATCCGATCTCTCTCTCTTCTTTACACATTTCTTTATCTTTTTTTAACTTCTCTCTTCTACCCGATCTCTCTCTTTTTTTACTATTTTTTTTGCTCCCTCTCTCTTCTTTCCCCCCCCCTTGCGATCCCTCTCTCTTTTTTTCCTCCCTCTCTCTCCCTCTCTCACGTGTCTCTCTCTCACTCCCTCTTTCCCTCTCTTTTCTTCCCCACTCCCTTCCTCTCTCTCGATCTCTCATCTCTTTTCTTTTATTTTTATCTCCTCTTTCCCTCTCTGATATTCTCTCCCTCTCTCTCTTTTATTCTTTCTCTTCTTCCCTTCCTCTCTTAGATATAACACACATATATATATAAGCATACTATATATATATATCTTATATGGTTAATATATATATATCCTCTACATATATACATGCTATATAATAAAACTAAAGTATAAAAATCTCAAAAAAAGGTTTTTCTCTTCTCTCTCCCTCTTCCTTTCTCCCTCTCTTTTCGACCTCCCCTTTATAAATCTATTTCCATATATGTATATAGATGTGTTCGTGTGAGTGTCTTTGCAGGTGTCTGTAAATGTTTACGTGCGTATGTGCGAAGGGAAGGAGAAGTTAATGCCAAGCTCGTATGTGCGAAGGGAAGGAGAAGTTAATGCCGAGCTCATCATCGATGCCCACCAATAAGCATTTATCCCCTTTTGCATTATGTTCAGTCTGTTGTTTCCTTTGCATACATCACTCGTTATCATGTTTATAATACAATCCCTGCATTGAGAATATTTCGGTACGCATTTCATCATACCATTTTCCCACCTTTAATTCCCAAGGGGTTTCAAATAACATTAAACATGTGTGTGTTTGAATATGCTCGTGCCATTGTAATTTCAAAGGATCGGTACTACATTACTTTCCTTTTAATCCACCATATGTTTTTTTTGTCTGCTGTGTTTTGCAAGGGTCAACCAGTCAAGAAGCCCGCTTCCTCAGTCGGTCGAAAAGAGAGGAGGAGCAACTCACGTTCCCCCAGTTCGGGGATAAACTGCGACCATCCCCCCTATTTTGAGGTACCCGGCTATCATCTCCATCGTCCTATTCTAATTCTTTCTCTTATCATTGTTATTTGTTGATAAGTTTCCACATTGATGCTTCTCTATTTTGTTTAAAAATAAGTCTATCTTCTTTCCCTTGTTATTATCATATATCGTCAAATTTCCATCTCCGTTCTTCTCTGTGTTGTCTAGAATAAATTTTTCACTCTGTCTATAGTTTCTTAATAGTTTATCTCTATATCATACTACCTTACTCTACCACCTACCCCTCGATTTCTCTCTTTTCTTTCTCATCTTTCTTTAAAAAAGGCATAAAAGCATAAAAAACAATAAAAGCAACAAAACCCCAAAAATATAATAACAAAAAGATAAAACACAAAAAAAGAATAGTAAAATTAGGGTAACCAAAGCAAGGCCCTCTTCGTCGGCCGGCCGATCGAAGAGGAAGAGAGGACCCGCACTGCTCCCGCTCCGGCGGCAAACGCGATCAGAACACTTCCTGTGGGGTTCTCAGCCCCTGGCGATCACATCCCCTTCCCCCTTTCTTTCCTGTCAATTTTCCCTTTTGTTTAAACCCCGTGGACGGAAGTAATTCCTCGCGGAGGTCCCTGCGACGGAAGTAATTCCTCGCGAAGATGTACGTGACGGAAGTCATTCCTCGCGAAGCCTTTTTTTTTATTTTATTATTCTGTCATTTTATTCCTTTAATTTCTGTCTAAACCCTGCGACGGAAGTAATTCCTCGCGAAGGTGTACGTGTCGGAAGTCATTCCTCGCGAAGCCTTTTTATTCTGTCATTTTATTCCTTTAATTTCTGTCTAAACCCTGTGACGGAAGTCATTCCTCGCGAAGGTGTACGTGACGGAAGTAATTCCTCGCGAACCTTTTTTATTCTGTCATTTTATTCCTTTGATTTCTGTCCAAACCCTGCGACAGAAGTAATTCCTCGCGAAGGTGTACGTGACGGAAGTCATTCCTCGCGAAGCCTTTTTCATTCTGTCATTTTATTTCTTTAATTTCTGTCTAAACCCTGCGACAGAAGTAATTCCTCGTGAAGGTGTACGTGACGGAAGTCATTCCTCGCGAAGCCTTTTTCATTCTGTCATTTTATTTCTTTAATTTCTATCTAAACCCTGCGACGGAAGTAATTCCTCGTGAAGGTGCACGTGACGGAAGTAATTCCTCGCGAAGCCTTTTATTACTTATATTACAATAAAAATCCCGCGGAGAGTAATCTCTCATGGTGGTCTTATGTATATATACTCATGTTTATTATCTATATTGCAATAAAAACCCCGTAAGGCCAATATCTCGCGGTGGTTTCTACATACATGTTCATCGCTGCTGATATTGCTATATTGCTGCTAAAACCCCGCAAAGACCAATGTCCTGCGGTGGTATGCTTTTGCTCATATTATTCTTATAATTATCTGAGCAGTGACACATTGTTACAAATTCAGTCTACGTGTCTCTCAAATCCCATTACGTATATTCTCAGATTCCTCGGTATATAAAAAGCTGCTCGCGGAACGGTAAGTCACGCTTACCGGGAAGGGGTCAGTTTGCGCGAGAGGGTCTTCGGACCCCTATCTCCGCCGTGTACCGGAGTCTGATAAGTCTACCTTCCTTGTGATCCACCATAATGTTTCTTGCAAGTCACACTTCCCATTACTTCTCTCATATTACCCAGTAATCCATTCATCATTCCTCTTTTCCTTCCCTCTCTGTTGCTACGGTCACGTCCACCACATTACATCTCTTGGATCTCGAACGTCGGTGTGATCCCAGCCGTCTACACTGTCGAGTTCGGAGTGACAGACTGTCAGTCTCTGTTACTTTGACCTTCGGGTTTTGGTCGTGTTGACCGTTGAGTTTCGATTGTCTCACCATGGCGCGTGTGTCGGTTCTCGTGCCACGAGACTAGTGCTAGTAGCTTTACCGAGGTTGCGCCTTGCTGTACGGTACCCGTGACCAGGTGGTCGGGGTTGCACCTTGGACAGCGTGTCCAGGTTGGCCGTGTCCTGGGAGACAGGCCTCTACGGCGCAGTTGCCGTGGGTTTTTACTTCGGTAGGTGGTACTAGTGTGGTTCGGTAGCCTCGACTGCGAGATCGGGGTGTGCTTTCTGATAAAGTAGGAGTAGTTGTAGTGCCGAGTTTCGACCGGCCACCGGGTTTACTATTCCTGCTGTTACTGTTGCTCTCGTAGTTACAGCTTTCTGTGCCGCCGTTGTTTCCGGGTGGGGATCCGCGAGATCCCTACTAAGTCTCTATTTTGGAGACTCATTCCCTGCTTTTCAGGTGTGGCCGTTCTTCCTCGAGGTTCAAGGGTACTGTTCAGAGGCTCTCGGTTGCCAGCTCACCGGGCCGAGTGTTCACTTGGCATGTTGTACATTTTACTACTTTAGACTGTACTTTCTGTTGGACTGGACTCTATTGTAGCTGTAGTTGTTTATTTATTTCTGTTATTTGTTGTATTGTCCTGCTTTATTTCCTATTTCTTTATGCCTCCACACTCCTTTTAGCCCTTCCGTGCCTTCCCGGCTCGTGGGCGTCGGTTCGAGTCTCAGATTATCGGGTCTTCCCGGTAATCGGATTCTCGGGGCGTTACAGCTGGTATCAGAGCAGTGGTTGTGGACGTACATAGGAATTCGATATATTATAGTGATCAGAGTCCATAAGATCCAGTACAATCGGCAGCTGGCATGGGGTTTTGTGCTTGTTTTTCCGCTTTGTTTCTCGCTTGAGAGCTTGAGTGTGCTGTGCGGCGCTATGAAGGTGGTTGCTGTCCGCGGCTTTCGTGCCAGCATGAGGCCTAAAGATCGAGGTCGAGTGCCTTCTCCCTCATCGGTGGTGGCCCTGGTTGTGCTACGTTGGGCAGAGGTTGCTGGCAGGCGTGAGCTCACGGTGCTGCATTCAAGGAATATGCAACTTGGTCAGGTGGCTGGAGAGGATTGTTCGTGGTTAAGTGGCCGTGAGCGTGCTTCGAGGGAGCGGCTGTCGATTTTTGGCCACTCCAGCTTGGGGTTTGTCCAGCTCCTGACGTGTTCTGATCGAGAAGTGTGCTCGGGTGAGCGGAATATCTTCTCGGTGAGCTACTGTTTCGTCGAGCCTGATGTTCTTGTCGTGCTCTATTGCGTCAGAAATGACGTGTCGGTCCTGATTGTTTTGTGGATTTCGAGGCAGGATTTGGCGGAGATGTCCCGATAAGTTTTTGCTCTGGTGCTACTGTCAGTGGATGGGTTGTGTTCGCCCTGGAGTTGGCTTAAGATGTGAAGGCTCCACGGCGAGTTCGGGACTCGAGGATGAGCGTCGGCGGTTATCGTTATGGCTTGTGTTGCTGCTCTTGGCGCGGTGCGCTGTAGTTCGAGGAATTGCAGTGGTGGTGCATCGAGAGATGCTGTGATTGTGGTCCGACGTGACACTCGCCGAGTGTGTCGGAGGTGCTGACCTGATGGAAGCGATGGTTTTCCTTGGTGCTGGATGGTGCTGTTTCCAACGTGCGTGAGATTCGAGGTCAGGTCGAGCATGTCGGAAGTACGTTTGGTTTCTCCTTTGGTTGGAGAATTGTGTTTGACTAAAATTCATCATCTTGCATTGTGTGTCTGGATTGGTTGGCCTTGTGTGCCATGAAGTCCGTGTGAGGCATGCTCCTTGTTTTGGCAAGGAGGTTACCTGTGAGAAGTTGTGCCCATTCCCTTGTGGTGTGAGGCATGTTGTTGCCGTGCCGGTGCTTGTGGCATTTGTGGTTTATGGCACTGGTAGTTGGTGTCCCCGGGGGAAATATGTTGGCTCGTGTGCAGCATGAGTACCCTATTTCTGTGTTAGAGATCGCGTTCTTGGGTGAGACCGCGCTGGGAGAAGTGATCTCTGACGGATTATGGGACCGGTTGGTTGCCGAGAGTGGCTTGCGGGTTGGCCGAGTGACCGACCGTGGTAAGTTGTGGTTTCCTTGGGAACCTGTATCTGCTGGTCGTGTTGTTGTCGACCAGGTTGCTGCGGTTTCGGTGGTGCTCAGTGGCTCTGTGGTAAGAGTGGGAACTGAGTTCGCAGGCATCCTTCGAGGTTGTTTTGAGATGAGTTCGGTTGGAAGGGCGGTGCCTATGCGCGAGGGTCTTCGTTGAGATGTTGTCGTTGGTGTGGTGGTCCTTGGTCTGTGACCAGCAAGGGAGGATTACCGGTAAGTCTGCGTCGAGTGCCGTGGGGACTGTGGGGAGATCCTTATCTCGTGGTTCTGACGTGCTCCCCTGAGTGGGAAGTGTTGGCAGGAGGTTCGAGATTGGTTGCCGTGTTCGAGCGAGATCTGGCTCGAGCCGCAATGTCAGTCTGTGGAGTGTCAGCGGATGGCCTGTCGCGATTAGATCGTGCCTGCTGTGCCGGTGGAGGTTTCCCGTTGGCGAGTGTATGGCGGCTCGTGCGTGGTCTTCCACGGTCAGGCGTTGCTGTTGGCGTTTGTGGCTCATGTTCGGCGCTGGGCCATTATGGTGGTTGCGGTCTGCTGAGGTAACCACGTTTGCTGGTGGGAGCTCGGTTTTGGTTGCTCCTTTGTGTCGGGGGTGAGACCAGTCGGCGGGTTGAAAAACAGGCGTCTGGGTCGTCTACCGACCATGGGTTGCATTGGCAGCTGTTCCTCGTGTCGGGGACTAGGTCTCCCCGATGGGCGTGCTGATGGCTGCGGTGCCATGTTTCATTGTGCTGCGACTGAGGTGACGCTGGACTGTGTCCTTTGTGAGTGCCTGCTCTGGTGGCCGGTGTGCTCGGCATGTGGAGCGAGGTGTTGTTCGTGTTTATAGTCTGGCTGTGTCCCTCAGGTCTGGAGCTTTCAAGTGAACCATGATTTTTTGCGATGGGGTTCTGACGGCGTTGTCAGTGGGTTACGGCGTTCTTCCCCTATTCCCGTGCTCGTCCTGAATTTCGAGGATGAAATTCCTTTAAGGGGGGAGAGCTGTAATGCCCCGGATTTTTTGGATCCTTCTTCTCGGGTCCCGGATCTACGTTTTCGGTGTATCTGGCTCCGTTGTGTCCGAAATGATGTTTCAGACATTTTTCGTGTTCGGATCGACGCGATCCGGAGCTGTTTCGGAGGCCGGAGTGGGTCCCGCGACTTTTCTGCGTGTGTTTTTCGATTCCCGGTGTGTGTTTTGCTAATTCCTTCAGAACCTCGTTGTGGGTGAACCGGGTCGTTCACTTAGGCGAGAGTGGTACCGTTGCGATCGGTGCGTTCCGAGGATCGCGGAAACGTGATTTTCTATTTTTTGGCATTTTCTGGAATTTCTAGATTTTCCCTATATAAACCCTTTCTCTCTCTCCCCTCTCATTTCTCACCCTCTCTCCCTCTCTCTTCTCTCACACTCTCTTTATCCCCTCTCTTCTCCGGCGGTCGACGGAGCGAGGCGGGGGCGAGGTGGAGGCGGCGCGGGCGAGGACACGGGTGAGGATGGGCGAGGATCGAGGCGGTTGCGGGCGCGATCCCTCGGTGGATTCTGAGATGGCATCGTTCATGTCCCGGGGGATTTTCGGTGTGGATTAGTCGCTTCGACACCCTGTTTCTTCGGTGGAGGTAGGGTGATAGAACACTACTGCGTCCTGTCCGTTTTCCCTGCCATTGTACGTCGTTCGGCATGGAAACGGCTGAGTTTGGGTCCGTTCTAGCGAAACCGTGGTTTTGTAGGTTTCGTAGGGTTGGTCGGGAAACGGCAACGATTTCCAGATCGGTTAGTGTCAACTGATTCCTTAGGGTCAGAGTGTTATTTTCCCCCTGATTTCAGCTCGATTGGTGGTCCCGTTGGACCAGTAGGGCTCCGGGAAGCTCGGAAACCCTTTTTGGGTAGCTTCGGTAGAATCGCCCGTTTCTCGCCATTCGTGCGTCATTTTGACTCCGGTCGGAGTCCATGTGATTGCCAGGGTGGTTGTGGCTGTATCCCCTTCGTCTCGGCACGAACGGGGTATGGAAAGGCCGCGATCGGGCGACCCCCTGGGTCTGCTCGCCGTGACGGTTGGGCAGTCGAACCAGGGCCCGTCCATGGTATGGGTGGTTGGCTTTGGTCCGTTTTTCTTATTCTGGTTTTAGGGTTGTGCGGTCGGACGATAGACCACACATGTGATGTGCGGCCAGGTGAGGTACACATGTCTCCCCATGGGCGGCTGGTCCCCAGCCGTCTGTCTCTCCGTTGGGCTTGTGCGGCCAGGCGCTGGCCGCATGTCCCAGTTGACCCTTTGTCAATGATTTTGTGTCTGTCGGGTTGTGCGGTTTGGTCAAAACCGTTTTGATCGACACTGGAGTAGGTCGGTTGGGTTGTGCGGGCGACCCTTAGCCGCACATCCCCTTGGGCGGTTCGGCCCTAACCGCCTTTCCTCTATTTGGGGTTAGTCCGATTAGTGCATTGTGCGGTTTCTTCCTGGCTGCATGTCTCTTGAGCGGCTCTTCCCCAGTCGCACGTCCCTTGAGCGGCCCAGGATGAACCGCCCATGTGCCAGTCTAACCCGCTGTTTCCGTTTTGACCGATTCGAGTCTCGGGGGTATGGTTCTCGATCCATGTGCCGACCCGTGACCTGACGGATGCTGTGCACTTCGTCGGGGCCAGGTGTCGTGGTAAGATATAGTCCCGGGGTGTAGCGTGCTCGACTCGTGTCATCGTGTGTTGGCGTGCGTGCGGTGAGAGTCCCCGTGCATCGTCGGTTTCTCCGGAAAGCAATTCCCGAGTGGGTCCTGTGTGAGGCCTTGGGCTACGAGCCCCGTTGTCCAGTCTGGGGCTGGAGGCTTCCCGCTTATCCTTGAGTTGGGATACAGCTTGGCGGTGTGCGAGTTGCTTTGGGAATCATGCTTCTATGCTTTCCGTGTGGGCCATGTGTGTGGCCTTAGTCCCTTGAGTTCCCTTCCCGAGGGAATAGTCTCGGCGGCTCGTGAGCTACCTCGGTACACGTGTTACCGTGATTTTAGACCTAAAGATTGGACTAGATTGACGGCATTATACTGTTGCGTACGACGGTCTTGACCCCGAGTCTTGTGACTCAAGGACCGTTGGGTGTAGTGCGTCTAGAGGGCTGTCTAGAGTCCAGTGGCTTAGCGTCACTTGGGTTTTCTCGACTCTCGCCCAGGGTGTGTGCGTGGCCGTGGACTGTGAGTCCCATTTCTTCTCCGACCGTGGTCACCGTGCGACGGTGCTGGAACGTAGGATGGTCCCCGTACTTCGTCGGGTTTGGACGTTGTTTTCCATTGACTTGAGAGTCTACTCCTTCAGTGACCCTCCACTAGTCGTAGCCCACCAGTACGCGTGTGATGGTCTCACCTGAGGAGTAGGTGTACGGGCACACCCTTAGAGGACGGTTTTTAGACTGGTTACCGTCGGGCCCCGCGTCTAGTAGCCAGAGTCCGGCTGAGGGGAAAACCAGTTAGAGGCTAGGCCAGGGGCAGATGGCCTGTATGTGCACATGTGGTTGGGGGCAGTTGGACCCACGTCGACGGGCATGACCCCAGCTAGTCACTTTCTTTGTGGTTACTTGTACGGTGTCTCAGTTCCCGCTGGGCCGGAGGGAGACACCTGAGGCGCGGACTAAGTCGTCAGTGGACGCATCCGGTCTTGCTTCTAGTGGGAGGTACTCCTGTCGAGTTCGGAGTGACAGACTGTCAGTCTCTGTGACTTTGACCATCGGGTTTTGATCGTGTTGACCGTTGAGTTTCGGTTGTCTCGCCGTGGCGCGTGTGTCGGTTCTCGTGCCACGAGACTAGTGCTAGTAGCTTTACCGAGGTTGCGTCTTGCTGTGCGGTACCCGTGACCAGGTGGTCGGGGTTGCACCTTGGATAGCGTGTCCAGGTTGGCCTTGTCCTGGGAGACAGGCCTCTACGGCGCGGTTGCCGTGGGTTTTTACTTTGGTAGGTGGTACTAGTGTGGTTCGGTAGCCTCGATTGCGAGATCGGGGTGTGCTTTCTGGTACAGTAGGAGTAGTTGTAGTGCCGAGTTTTGACCAGCCACCGGATTTACTGTTCCTGATGTTACTGTTGCTCTCGTAGTTATAGCTTTCTGTGCCGTCGTTATTTCCGGGTGGGGTTCCGCAGAATCCCTGCTGAGTCTCTATTTTGGAGACTCATTCCCTGCTTTTCAGGTGTGGCGATTCTTCCTCGAGATTCGTGTTGGGTCCCGCGAGGTGTAAACGGATCTAGAAGGGGGGGTTGAATAGATCCTATCAAAAGCTTTGGCCTATTTAAAACTCTTAGCTATCGGAAGCATGAATCACTCCTATAAAGTGAATGAATCACTTAGACACAATGCACAGCGGAATTAAGTAGAGTGGCACAGAACATGCAATAGCTTGCAACAACCGTACGTGTGTGTGTGCTATATTGATCACTCAAAGTTCATGTGTGTGTGAATGCAGTGGTGCTTAACCAAGATGCAATTATGAGAGCTTGAGTGTATAAAATAAGATAACCAAGTTTGAAAGCACACGAACCTGTGAATGGGGGTAGAAGAGATAGAGCAATCACACACGAAGAACAACCCACAACACAGGGATTTTTAAGGTGGTTCGGTTGCAACCCCGCAACCTACGTCCACCCCTCACCAAAACCCGGTGAGGCTTCCTTGCTGACTCACAGCTTGACCGGGGACACGCCCCAAACCACAGAACAGAGAAAATCCTCTTTCTGTCTTCCTACACACAAAGCCGGCAGGGACGGCTACACCGCAGATCGGAGAACTCCCGATTGCCTTCCTACTAACCACCGGTAGGGACGATCTTCAGTTTCAATAGATTGAATGAAATGAAGAAAGAAACAAGATGAAAATGCTCAAACAAGATATGAAGATATGCTAGAATGAATTAGATCTTGTCTGAGATTGTTGGATCTTGAATCTATTGAGGATTTGATCTTCCTTTGATCCTTTTGAGTTGATGGAGCAGATATAGGATGTAGCTTGATCTTTCCTTTGAATCTCCTTGAGTTGATGAAGAAGAATATTAGATGTAGCTTGATCTTTTATTGAATCTTCTTGAGTTGATGAACTGGTGTATGGATGTAGCTTTGATCACCTTTGAGAGCCTTGAATGCTTCTTGCTTGCTTGGAGGTTGCTTGGCTTCAGATCTGAGCTTGAATCACCTTGGAAGGATGAAGAACTCCAGCCCGAAGTACTGTTCACGCAGGTGCTACAGTACCCTCGAAATGGCCTCCCTTGAGCTCTCTTTGATTCACTTCATCAACTACATCAACTAGGGTTTCTAACCCTCTTGTATTGGTTTGATAGACTTTGAATGGTCTATAGACAAGCCCCAGACTAGATCCACAAATCATGGGTGATTAGGTGACTTTTGGATTAAACAAATCCATGTTGAATGGCCCTTTTCGAAGTGGAAACAAAGTCAACATTGGTTGGCTCGGGACTGGCGGTCGACCTACAGCTTCTGGCGGTCGACCTCTACTGAAAAATGATGTAGACGGATGGTCCCTGGGATTTCTGGTCGACCGCTACGGGCTGGCGGTCGACCTACAGCTGAAAGAACTGTAGTTGGTGGCCTGCTGATGTATAGACTTGCTGCTGAAGGATGTATAGACTTGATGATGTATAGACTTGCTGGCTGTATAGACTTGCTGATGTATAGACTTGCTGGCTGTATAGACTTGCTGATGTATAGACTTGCTGGCTGAAGGATGTACAGACTTGCTGCTGAAGAATGTACAGACTTGCTGCTGTATAGACTTGCTGCTGAAGGATGTATAGACTTGATGTGCCTGCAACAGGATGATGTATAGACTTGAGTTGCAGGATGTATAGACTTAGTAATGAAGATGCTTGGAGAATGTATAGACTTTGCATGGCAAACTATGCAATCCAATGTATAGACTTTATGTGTAGCAGCATAAGAAATGAACCGACTATATGAATGAACCGATGCCAGATATGAACAATGGTATGCACTGATGCATTGCTCATGCACACAACCTGTTCGATGAAATGACTAATTGTTTAAACAGATGCACAATGACGTCATATGCAAACACAGTGTGACTTAGTATTCGCTATCGAAACCATGCACTTGCTCATGCACACAACATGTTCGATGAAATGACTGATTGTTTAAACAGATGCACCACAGTGTGACTTATAGTAGTTGCTATCATCAAAACCATAACAGTAATCATGGTGCACATGTATTCAACATTCTCCCCCTTTTTGATGATGGCAACACTGTGAGTCATTATATGGCAGAAATAGCCAAGACAGTAAAGTTTATGACATATGTAACATGTGCAGCTCAAGATCCATGATAGTGAACCATGTGAATGCAGATATGTATGCATGGATATACGTATGCATGGAGAAGTAAAGTGTATGAATGCTATGCATAAACTCTCATCATAAATGAAGGTTCTCTCCCCCTTGGATTCTCCCATATCCACAATGCACTGTCCCCCTTTGACAACGCACAAAGGCAACATTAGGCAACATCTCCCCCTTTCTCCCAAGTCCACAGCAAGGACTCACAACAAGACATTCTCCCCCTTTGCCAACAGCAAAAAGGAGGGATACGGTACAGTGGTTGACAAAAGTCCTAGAGATCAGAGTGGAATGGTAGTGGAAGAGCAAGCCATTATATGGAAATTGGAAACATGCCGAGAGCAATATATATGGTTCAAAGCTAATGAAAACCAAGATCATCAATAGAGTTCAAAAGGCATCGACATCCATGGTTTAATAGAAATGAACCAGAAGCGTATATCATGACAATGTTTAACCTTCCCTTGGCTTATACATCCATAATCAAGAACCACAAAGGAAATAGCACAAAAACTAGTATTGAAGCTAAACAATCATGATTAGATCATGGAATTTTATGATCGCAGCAAATGTGATTTTCAGTATCTTTTGCATTTGAAGGCACAAGACTCATATTTTACGAGCAGTCTAGTCTAGTACATGCCTCCTAACCGTAAGAATACACGTTGTTTAGACGCCAGTATTCCTAGATATTTGGTAAGACTGACTGTTATGATTCAAAATAAACAGAGATAGCAACATCACGTCATGACATATCTAAACTCATTTCTTTGATGAGAAGATATATTTCTCAGCAATTATGTCATTGCTCTACCTAGAGTCCAAATGAATTAAGACAGAGATAACAGGGGCACATCATGACATATCATCCGTCATTTGATTTGATGACGTGACATATTTCTCCGTGCAACAATATCATTGCTCTGTCAAATTGATTTTTCAAGAATTCCAACTCATCAAGATGTTTAGAAACAATACTAAGCTCTAGAGTATCACCAAAGTTGTCAAGACGTTTGGATTTTCAGATTTCAGGATAGTTATTCAAGGCACAACATGCAATCTCTAGTTAAGGTCTATTAAAACCATAAAATATAGATGATTTCAAAAGATATATCAAAACTTCAAGGAAATCATTAAATCTGAACCATTCTCATTGAATAGACAATCATCAGTTCATATAATAGAAAGCTCTTACACCGTAGTGATGTCTGTCTCTTGAACTTATTATCACACTGGAGGCCATTGAAGTTCAGATGCAAAAAGCGTGAATGAGCCAAGAAAAATAACACGACTCCCCCTAAGAATATGCAATGAATGCACTCAAGAAGTTATGTAGGCAGTCAAATAGAATGACGAATGTCAAGGAGAGGTTTACTTGAACCATGCAGGGGTTGACCTGATCAAACATGAAATACATGAACTAACATAATGCATGATTTTACACTTATGAAATGCAACATAATGAATATGAAACATATGCATGAATGCCTCAAGAAGACAACTCCCCCTAGCTATATGGCCTATCTGCGACAGTGGCACATGATACTTGGCGGAGGTTGGTCCTCACGCATATTGAGTGCTTCCAGACAAGCATAGCCTGCCTTTTCATACATCAACATTTGATATATCATGGCCGTGCAAGAGTGAAATGATGTAAAATGATTCAAGCTAGATTGATGTTGACTCCCCCTGAATACATGCATGGGTTGGCAATGAATTATGCAGCCTAAGACTTATGTGAATACACAATGCAATGAAAATGCTGTAAAATAATTGTGCATTTTTGTGTCTACTAAGCATGATGTGCATTAAGGTATGTATGATCACAATATGATGCAAACACAAATCATTCACAGTTGATTTTGAACTGAATGCAACATGATGATGTCAATTGCTAGACTCCCCCTTTTGAATAATACTAACATGAATAACGAGTTGAAAATGCAACCATGACAAGCATCATCAAAACCAAAATCCAAGCATTTGATGTGACTGATAGTAAGACTTATGCAACTCATCATCACATTAACTTCATCAGCATAACAAGTTTTTCATGAGTTAAATAGCTGAAATCAAGCATGGTGTGAACAAGTTATCTAGCTCAAAAGTTCATCTCACACCATGGGGATTTTGCATTTCAAAGAGTAATTCAGTTTGCAGAATCTAATGACATTGGGCAGACGTATGATGCAATATCTACATGTCAAGACTAAACATGAAAAAAAATATTTACATACCTGTGCCTTGAGCTTTTATTTACCTGACCATTCATTTCTCAGCTCCAAGGCATCCTGCACCCAAAATTCTCATTTGGAATTTTTAGGTACCCAAGCTTGCTTGGGTCCTTGTGGTTTAGCAACATGTTTAGCATCTTGGCCCATCTTTTTCAGAGCAATCACATCATCCTCCCTCATTGTGAGGCAATCATATATCTCATGCCCATTTTTCCCACAACAGAAACAACACACAAAAGATTGATTTTTCATTTTATGTTCATGTGTGTGTGCATGTGGACTATGCTTTTGTGGACGAGCATGATTCTTATCTTTTATTGTATGAGGGTGGTGTCTTTCTTTCAGATGCCAGCATTCTTGGTCAGTGTGACCAGTCTTACCATAATGAAGGCAGCAAAGAGAAGCATTTTTGTTGAAGACCATGGGGAGTGTCGACCTGTCTGAATGAGAATGTCGACATTTCTGATTCTCCATGCGATTCTGTGCAGAGTTCTACTGACCAGGCCCTCTGCCAGTGTTGACCTGTTTCTTTCCTTGTCCTTTCACTTGATCTCTTGATCTAAGCTCATCATTTCTCAAGATAAAACAATCATGCACAGTGTGACCATGTTTACCATAATAATAACAATTGACATTCATTTTGTGGAAGGCATGGTATTTAGCATTGGACATGTTATGGTGCATGTTTGGATAAGCATGCTGAATTTTACTTTTCTTTCGAGCAGTGTGCCCTTTTTGGTGACCACAGGAAGTGGTGGCTTTCGGTGAGCCAGAATCTTGGATTTGGACAAATATTGACAGGAAATCATTCAAACTTTGAATTTCATTTTCAAGTGAGGAAATGTGCTGTTTAGATTCAACAAGGCCCTCTTCGCATGCTGCCAATTGCTCATTGAGCATGGCGTTTACTGCTTTAAGATTTTGATTTTATTGTTCTAAAACATGCAAAGTTTCAGAGTGATCTTCAATGACAGATTTACCTTTTTCATGTGCAGCCAGTTTTTCATGTAATTCTTCTTCAGCTTTTTCATGTTCAATTTTCTTTTCCAACAACTCTCTATTCTCTTCTTTCAGAGAATCAATCAGTTTTTGTTGCCATTCAAGATCATCATGGAGACCAACATTTATGTTTCTCAAGAATGAACATTTTTCACATGCAAAATTAACAGAGCATGAAACAGAATTTTTGTTTCCTTCAATCAACTTCTCATGATAGATTAGCCCACCGGCCATAGTTTGATCATTAGAGATTGACATAGGTTGGTTTTGAAGTTTTATTACAATTTCTTCCAACCTAGTGATTTCATCATGAAGATTTTCATTTTCTTCCCTTAGACATGCAATGCTTTGTTTATGCGTATCTAGATCAACTGAGAGAGTGTCGTTAAGCTCTTTAAAAATAGAACACTTTTTACAAATCGAGCTTTCATTTTGGTTAATTTTCTTGAGATCCTTTTTCAAATTTTTGTTTTCTGTTTTTACCTTTTTGTATTGTGTGATCAATTCATCATAGGCTTCCATAAGCTCTTCAAAAGTAAATTCCTCGGAGTCAGAGTTTACCTGTGATGAGGATGTATTGCTAGACTGTTCTGCACGGTCGGCCATGAAGCATTCTTGTTCTTGTTCCTTCCCTTCATGGATTTTCACCAACTTGTCCAATACTTACTTGGTTGTGCTGCAAGAGGACACAAGATGAGTTAGTCTTCGTTCAACTGCAGCTGTAATTAAGTTATCTACAAGACGATTATCATTGTGTTTGGTCTCATGTTCGGCTAACCAATCAATTGAATTTGATGGCAGCTCATGAGGACCATTGTATATAAGAGTCCACAATTGTGGATCTATGGAGCTAACATAGATGAACATTCTTCCAACCCATGTAGAAAAATCTGAACCATCATAAATGGGCGGAGAAGCCATCGAAGTATGTGTAGCATATGAAGCCATCTAAATAACAAACACCAGGATCTTTCCCTGCAGATCGTTGGATCTGGGAATGACAGAGCCTCGCTCTGATACCACTAGTTGGGTCCCGCAAGGTGTAAACGGATCTAGAAGGGGGGGTTGAATAGATCCTATCAAAAGTTTTGGCCTATTTAAAACTCTTAGCTATCAGAAGCATGAATCACTCCTATAAAGTGAATGAATCACTTAGACACAATGCACAGTGGAATTAAGTAGAGTGGCACAGAACATGCAATAGCTTGCAACAACCGTACGTGTGTGTGCTATATTGATCACTCAAAGTTCATATGTGTGTGAATGCAGTGGTGATCAACCAAGATGCAATTATGAGAGCTTGAGTGTATAAAATAAGATAACCAAGTTTGAAAGGACACGAACTTGTGAATGGGGGTAGAAGAGATAGAGCAATCACACACGAAGAACAACCCACAACACAGGGATTTTTAAGGTGGTTCGGTTGTAACCCCGCAACCTACGTCCACCCCTCACCAAAACCCGGTGAGGCTTCCTTGCTGACTCACAGCTTGACCGGGGACACGCCCCAAACCACAGAACAGAGAAAACCCTCTTTCTGTCTTCCTACACACAAAGCCGGCAGGGACGGCTACACCGCAGATCGGAGAACTCCCGATTGCCTTCCTACTAACCACCGGTAGGGACGATCTTCAGTTTCAATAGATTGAATGAAATGAAGAAAGAAACAAAATGAAAATGCTCAAACAAGATATGAAGATATGCTAGAATGAATTAGATCTTGTCTGAGATTGTTGGATCTTGAATCTGTTGAGGATTTGATCTTCCTTTGATCCTTTTGAGTTGATGGAGCAGATATAGGATGTAGCTTGATCTTTCCTTTGAATCTCCTTGAGTTGATGAAGAAGAATATTGGATGTAGCTTGATCTTTTCTTGAATCTCCTTGAGTTGATGAACTGGTGTATGGATGTAGCTTTGATCACCTTTGAGAGCCTTGAATGCTTCTTGCTTGCTTGGAGGTTGTTTGACTTCAGATCTGAGCTTGAATCACCTTGGAAGGATGAAGAACTCCAGCCCGAAGTACTGTTCACGCAGGTGCTACAGTACCCTCGAAATGGCCTCCCTTGAGCTCTCTTTGATTCACTTCATCAACTAGGGTTTCTAACCCTCTTGTGTTGGTTTTATAGACTTTGAATGGTCTATAGACAAGCCCCAGACCAGATCCACAAATCATGGGTGATTAGGTGACTTTTAGATTAAACAAATCCATGTTGAATGGCCCTTTTCGAAGTGGAAACAAAGTCAACATTGGTTGGCTCGGGGCTGGCGGTCGACCTACAGCTTCTGGCGGTCGACCTCTACTGAAAAATACTGTAGACGGATAGTCCCTGGGATTTCCGGTCGATCGCTACGGGCTGGCGGTCGACCTACAGCTGAAAGAACTGTAGTTGGTGGCCTGCTGATGTATAGACTTGCTGCTGAAGGATGTATAGACTTGATGATGTATAGACTTGCTGGCTGTATAGACTTGCTGATGTATAGACTTGCTGGCTGTATAGACTTGCTGATGTATAGACTTGCTGGCTGAAGGATGTACAGACTTGCTGTTGAAGAATGTACAGACTTGCTGCTGTATAGACTTGCTGCTGAAGGATGTATAGACTTGATGTGCCTGCAACAGGATGATGTATAGACTTGAGTTGCAGGATGTATAGACTTAGTAATGAAGATGCTTGGAGATTGTATAGACTTTGCATGGCAAACTATGCAATCCAATGTATAGACTTGTTAATGAAGATGCATGGAGAATGTATAGACTTTATGTGTAACAGCATAAGAAATGCACCGACTATATGAATGAACCGATCCAAGATATGAACAATGGTATGCATTGATGCATTGCTCATGCACACAACCTGTTCGATGAAATGACTAACTATTTAAAAAGATGCACAATGACGCCATATGCAAACACAGTGTGACTTAGTATTTGCTATCAAAACCATGCACTTGCTCATGCACACAACATGTTCGATGAAATGATTGATTGTTTAAACAGATGCACCATAGTGTGACTTATAGTAGTTGCTATCATCAAAACCATAATAGTAATCATGGTGCACATGTATTCAACAGTTCGAGGGTGCTGTTCAGAGGCTCTCAGTTGCCATCTCGCCGGGCCGAGTGTTAACTTGGCATGTGGTACGTTTTACTGCTTTAGATTGTACTTTCTGTTAGACTTGACTCTATTGTAGCTGTAGTTGTTTATTTATTTCTGTTATTTGTTGAGTTGTCCTGCTTTATTTTCTATTTCTTTGTGCCTCCACACTCCTTTTAGCCCTTCCGAGCCCTCCCGACTCGTGGGCGGCGGTTCGAGTCTCGGATTATCGGGTCTTCCCGGTAATCGGATTCTCGGGGTGTTACAAAAGCCATCTCCTCGCCCCCTTGTTCGTGCGTGACGTCCTCCCATTGTTGGAGTTCCTCGAAGCCCGCCATTGGTGCCTCCATAAGCTCTTCTTTCCTTTACTCACCTTCTGTTTCACTTTCATTAATTGCATGCATCATCCATCATTTTCTTTTGTGCTCTATTTCTCTTTCTAAGAGAGCTCCATATTTGTACATTTTCGTACGAAATCTCATTTCATCATAGCATTCACCACCTTTTGCACCCAAAAAGGGGTTTAAAAGAACACCAACCAGGTGTGTATTTGTTCATGATTTTATTGCTTTCATCACAAGGGACTGATACTATACTACCATCATCTCTAATCTAGTTCGGTGTTTGTCTTATTTTTTTTCTTGCAAGGGTGATCAAAAGAAAACTCTCTTCATCGGCCGGCCAAAGGAAGAGAAAGAAAGAACCCTCCACAAATCTCCCGCATCCAAGGTATACGCACCTTCAGGTTTCTTTCATTACAATTTTTTGGGGTCTTCGGCCCCTAACGATCACACATCATGCAACACACACGCACTCACGCGTGATTTGATTTCTTTTCAAGTTTCCTTTAAAACCTACAGAGAGCAACTCTCGTGGCCCTGTTCATTCGTTCTTCCTCTTCTGTCTATGACATCATTCACATCTTTTGGTGATCACAATAGGACCTCTTTTATTTTATTTTGATTACCCATATGTTTCTGGCACCCACTAGCGCCTGTCCTTTTGGCACCCGCATGTGCCCCCTCCTTATTGCGCCTTTGTGTGCTACATCCGTGCTCCCTGCAGCACTCTTATTTTCATCTCTCGTGCACCTCGTGCACTCCCCATTGTCCCTTGTGATTTGTCCAGAATTTTGCGCATTTCGAAAAGAAAATTAAATTTTAAGGAAGTACTTCATTGTTTAGTTGATTGTCATGTCTAGATATGTATGATTTGTGATAATTCATTCTTGTTCTTCCTTTAGTTGTTGTTGTGAAAAGTGTGAGACGACCTGAGAACGCGTCCCCCTTATAGGATGCCTTTAATAAACGTGTCCTCTGTCTAGGACGCCTTCATTTCCTTTCTGCCTGTCGCCTCTACTCAGCACTACTGTCTAGGAGTGCATCCTGAATTGTGGGCATGTCTTCAAACATAATTTTTTCTAAGCAGATTTGATTCTTTATCTTGTGATATATGTTGATTTGTGTTATATATTGTTCATCTACAGTAGTTTGCATTGCCTATGGGCATTAAAGCATCTTCCCCATTTGCATTTCTAGAAAATTACCCTCTCTCGGTGAAGGAATGACTCTCCATTCGAGTATTCCTCTTGAAAGACTAGGATCTCCTCCATCGGAACCTCCGTAAGTCTCTAAAATCGAGGGATTCCCTCCTCGTTCACTGGACAGGTTGTACCATTGAAGTACCATGGAGATAGTTGACCCATACGTGCTGAGACGAGAGATCTCAGTTAGCACGGCGGTGACCAAAATTGCAACTAGGGTCCTACCCTTCTTGTGTAAACTTTGAAGTCCGCTAAAAGCCACCTCCTTTTATTCATTCAAAAAAAAATTCTAAACCAGCGTAAACATCCACTTGTGTGTTAATCTTTACAGATTGTTTGTTAGTGTATGTTATTATGTTACAGTAAAGTTTTAAAAATGGCCGGGTACAGCCACGATGATTTTGAGACCAGGGCATTTGATTCTTCTTATGATCCCCAGATGTATGACCAGAGCCATAATCTTTATGAGAAGTATCACCCTGGCTATGACTACCTGGGCGAGTCATACGTCCATGCTGTGGACGCAGGCCCATCTCGTGCGCCACATGGAGTGCAAACCGCCACTGGGGAAGCATCCCCTTTTCAAGACATCTCCTCTACGTTGGGTGTCCTCGCCACCATGCAGCTCAGCTCCAAGAAACTCCAGGCCCTTTAGGCCATCTTAAAGGGACAATCTGTCTCACCCTCTCCTCAAGAGCTGACGAAGGTCATCCTCACTCCTCAGGAGCCAGCATAGGCTACTCCTTCTCCTTCTCCTCAGGGTCAGGCAAGCCAGTAGCCACACCCTCCTTTCAATTCCCTTCATAGTCACCAACTCCAGGTGTCCCTCGCACCTCGGTTCAACCGGGTCATTCTATGGTAGACCTCATTTCTCTCCCCATCCTAGATTTCCCCCTCAGGCCTCCGGGACGCCTCTTCCTCCTCTATGGCAAACTCCTCCATCATCGGTTGATTCACTTACCCAATCCCTCCTCAGCAAGTTGAATAAATTGGATGAGCAATATCGGGATCTAAGGAAGATGGTGGATGCAAAGTCCGCCCCTGAAGTCTCCCTACCATACCTCCCAATGTTTCATTTGCCTCCTTCTGAGATGCCCAAGTACCGAAGGTACAACGTCACCGAAAATCCTTTCATCGGTAGAATGAGAAAAGGTCCCTGGCATATCTCTTCAGGAGATCATTAGATAGCCCTGCATTAGAATGGTTCTACTCTCTAGAGCCAAGTGAAGCTAAAAATTTTGATGGTGTACAAAGAAAATTTATTCAAAAGTACAGGGATTGAGTTGGCCCTTTCCTTTCCATTATTCATTTAGTGGCTGAAAAGATGAGGCCAGATGAGAACTTTGTTCAGTATGCTGATATATGGGGATCCATGGCAGAGAGGGTGAGGGACACCCTTTCGGAGCTGGAACAAGTTAAAATTGTGTCTAACGTCACTCCCCAGTTTAGGCCATGAACAAACTAATTACAATAGAAGAACTGTACGAGAGATCCCGAAATTTCGACAGAAGTTCTCCCGCACCATTTTAATTAATTTAGTGTGCAATCTTCTTTTATGTTGATCAACATATGATTCTTGTACTGATTGTTTGGCTATTGGTACTTTTGCAGGAAATGGCCTCTCCCAGCGCTTCTCCTTCCCTGGCTGCTGTCAGTGCAAGGACTACTCCCCCAGTTGCTCCCCCTGTGGTAACATGGACCAACGTAGGAGACCTGGACAGAGAGTATTTAGAGATAGTCATGTTGGCCGAGTCATCGGACTCCGAAACAGACACCATGGAGTTTGAGCACCTAGCACTCACTGATGAAGGCTATGTCTTTAACCGAGAGGGGAACCACCGGCGTGACTACCCCAATCACAAGCACTCAATTTATTTTTTGAAGCACTTCAGCTCCCGTGGCAAGCGTGACATCATGATGGTCCAAGATGTCGAGCAGGCTGTTCTGAGGTCCAGGGACAGCCTGGTTTATAGTGTGTCAAGGAGCGAGCCCATGTACTTGCTCGGGGAGCCAAGGAAATAGAAGCTGGTATTGAGGCTCCAAGGGCTTTCAGTGGCGGAAGGGAAATTGGTCCGAGCTCCAGAATTCACACCAGCCCGTTGGGATAATGCAAGTGGCCATGTGCACAAAGAACGTCTGAGCTTTGGACTATTTCTGGCTCCCTTGAAGTGGGGGTTCCGAGAGGAGCCCTTTCTTTTGGATTGTCTGGCCATCTGGTTCAAGCATGAACTAGCCGTGGGGTGGTTTGCTGACTTCAAGGCTCAAGACGCCCACACATTTCGGGAAGGGGCAGTAGAATTCATGGAGTACGTGCTGTACAACTATGCCCCGCTACTGATCACTGCTGACGTTTACCATAATGTATACGCCTCAAGATTCAGGTACCCCGTGTCCAAGGGGTTCTGCTGTGGAATGATGGAGGTCTTCAATACAGAATTGAACTCTTTTTATACTGCGGAAGGGGAGACCTCTATTGACCTGTGGAGCCTGCACCAGTTGATCGACTTGCCCATTGATGGGGAGCCATATGAGGAAGTATGCCTGCCCTAATTGATTAAAGATGAGACTGATGGGGATGGCACCTACACCATCGACTTTTCCTATTGTCTCTCCTCTGTCTCTCTGCTCTCTCTCTGCCCCTCTGCCCTCCTCTCCTCTCTCTCTCTCCCCCTCTCTGCTGTGTCCCTCTTCATGTCCCTCCTCGCCATCTGGAGTGAGAACCTCAACTCCAGGACATCCGGGGAAGCTCCTCAGCGTGGCAGCATCGTAACTCCTCCTCCAACTCTGCTACCAATGCCACTCGAATATCGCACTCCTCCTCTGCTCGAGCTGTACGAGCCAACGCGTCACAGATCTCCGCCACCTGTCAGAGCCACCATCCCCACAGAATCAGTAAAAGTAATAAATAATTGGATTCAAAAGCCAAAAGTTGTGAATAGTCACTCATGCCGAGTGCTCTTGCTTCGCATCCTCAACACATGCCATCACATCGACAAGCTACTCACAGAGGGAGGTAACCTCTGAAACTGGGACATAAGAGCTGGAAGAGGCACCCCACTATCGCTGCCGCCACACCCTGTTGGGCACGCTGCAAAACACATGACATGATAGTGAATGGCTAAACATCAGGAATCTAGGACCATAATTAGATGTGTGCATTGCATATACTCACCAAGGTGTCCAACGCCTCCCAAGTGGCGGCCAAATGTTGTCTGGCATCCACTAAGTGAGCCTGTAGGTCGACTATGAATGCATCACGGGCATCCTGCATTTATAAACATATAAGTTAGTATCATATACATGTGCACACATATATATAAATAAATAAATATCCATTTCATACTTACCCCCAAGGTTTCCTGAGCTGGAAACAAGTCGTGTAGGTCTCCCTGTAACACCATAAGTACTCCATGCTATCCTGCACAAGTGACGCTACAGGGGCCCCACCCTACTGCCAGTCCTAGAATTGCTATAGGAAACGCTCATGCCAGTCCACACACTTCACTTTCCCCCAAGTTTTTCGCCCAATGTGGCTAGGGGCGTTTGTAGACACGCCGTTTTGACATTACTGTGAGTAAATCTTATATTACACTATGATACCCCAAGGTTGCCTTCACATTTTTAATTACTTTGGTGATTTCCTATTTTTATGAATTTTTTTACTTTTTTTAAAAAAAAATTCGTGAGAAGTCTTTGACGTGTCAAGATGGTTAGACGTCTCACTTTGACGTGTCAAGGACCCTAGACGCCTTCTTTAGAAGCCTCATGCAGCGCGCACGCGGCATTGCTCCAGCCATTTTTTTAACGTTTTCGAATAAATCCAATTATAAAGACGTCTTGTAGACTAGACGCGCCCTCCGAGAGTCACAGTTACCCGTTGAAATCACGCGTCTTCTCCACTATCGACGGCTTTCGGCGGCGTTTCGGTGGGCGAAAATAGGCGTGTCAGGGTCCCGGACGCCTCAAATAAATTAAAAAAATAAAAATAAAAAAAAAGTATTGAGGCGTCCATATGGTTGGACGTCTCAAAGAACCAAAAAAATAAAAAAAAATAGAAAAATAGAAAATATTAGTGAGGCGTCCAATAACATGGACGCCTCAATGTGGAGGCGTCCAAGAACCTGGACGCCTCACTCAGGTTTTCCTCTATAAATAGAGGACCCCCTCCCTCGAAGGAAGAGGGCTTCAGATCCGACAGAGGAAGGAGAGACTCTGTCGGATCCCATTTTTAACCCGTGGGTCTTTGCAGGGGGAGGTTCTGCCAGCTTCTCGGGTGTCCACGCTCGTGAGAGGAAGGCTAGCTCTATCCATTCTACTTCCACGTCATCCCAACGCTACCGAAGCTCCGCCGAATCCCGCCATCGGCATCTTCAACAAGCCATTCTCTCCCCTTCTCTTTTGTCATTTATGTCGCATGCATCATCCCGTCATCTGTCATCTCCCTTCATAAGAGAGATCTATTTTTATGCACGTTTGCACGATCCTCCATTCATCATAGCATTTTCCTTCTACTTGTGTCTGAGAGGGGTTTAAAAACATCACCAATCAGGTGTGTGTCTCACCACGATTTCACCATTTTTCATTACGAGGGACTAACACTACATTGCCATTTTTTCTGATCCACTTGTCATCTGTCTGTTTCTTCTTTTGCAAGGGTAACCAAGGAAAGCCCTCTTCATCGGCCGGCCGAAGGGAGAGGAAGAAGTAACCCGCCATCTCCTGCTCTTGAGATAGGCGCGATCACCCTTTTTTTTTTTTTGGGTCTCCGGCCTCTGGCGATCACATCATATTCTCGAGGCCACGGAGAGTCATTTTCCGCAATGGCCGTTTAAAGTTCTATCATTTATATTCTGTGATGTGCTTATATCTGTCCATATTCTCGAGACCGCGGAGAGTCATTTCCCGCAATGGCCGTTTAAATTTCTGTCATTTATATTCTGTGATGTGCTTATATCTGTTCATATTCTCGAGGCCGCGGAGAGTCATTTTCGGCAATGGCCGTTTAAATTTCTATCATTCATATTTTGTATTGTGCTCATATCTGCTCATATTCTTGAGGCCGCGGTGAGTTACTTCCAGCAATGGTCGTTTAAATTTTCGCTCCTTATATCTTGTATTACTCTTATATCTGCTCATATTCTCGAGGCCGCGGCGAGTCATTTACCGCAATGGCCGTTTAAATTTCTATCATTTATATTATGTGTTATTCTCATATCTTTTCATACTCTCGAGGTCGCGACGAGTCACTTCCCGCAATGACCGTTTAAATTACTGTCATTCAAATTCTACACTATTCCCATCCCCCGAGGTCGCGGAGAGTCATTTCCCGATATGGCCGTTTAATCCCCATATCTTGTTACGTTGTATCTGTTCTGCACACCCCGCCGGAGCAATCTCCCGTGGTGATTTCTCCTCTCCTCTTCTCTCTTTTTCTATGTCGCAGCAAAACGAGCCCGCGCGCTCCGCTTTGCCTCCTCCGGTGATCCGCGTGACGTCGCTCACATCTTGGCGATCACGGTGGGACTTCTTTCGCTTTCCCTCAGTTACCATTGCAATTTCGGCACCGCCGTGTGCTCCTCCACCTTTGCGCCCTCGCGCGCTCCAATTGTGCTCACAGTAGCACTTTCAGTTCTTATCCCTCGTGCACCTCGTGCACTTCACCCCCAATCCCTTGTGATTCATTGAGTGTTGATTATATCTTTGATATCTCTGTTATTTTCTTATGTTCTATACATCTGTTCAGCACTTCATTGCATACATCCACCCCCTTGTTTTATTATTTTTATTTCTTTTCTAAGGATCACCCTCTCTCGGTGAAGGAAGGACTCTCCGTTCAGGAATTCCTCTCGACAGACTAGGATCTCCTCCACCGGGACCTCCGTAAGTCCCCGACAGCGAAGGATTCCCTCTTCGTTCACTGGACTAGTTGTACCATTGAAGTTCCCCGGAGTTAGTTGACCCATTCGTGGTAAGACGAGTGACCCTAGGTGACACGGCGGTGAAACAAAGTTAATCAGGGTCCTTCCTTTTGTGTGAACTTTACATTTGGTTAAAAAAAAATTTTATCAAAATCAAAACACAAAAAAGGGGCGTAAAGGCATCCACTTGTTTGATAATCTCTACTATCTGCTTGTTGGTGTATGTTTTTACGTTCCGAAAAAACTTTGAGCATGGCTCATGAGTCTTTTGAGGAGAACCACCCTGGTCGTGGTCAGTCAGTCGAGCCGCGAGTCCATGCTATGGACTCGGGCCCTTCCTTTGAGCCCTCACGTAAGGTGCAGGCTACCGCAGGGGACACATCCCCACCACATGACATCTCCTCTTTGCTAGGTGTCCTCGCCAACACGGAGCTTACCTCTGAGCAGCTCCGGGCCTTCCAGGTCATTCTAAAAGGGAAATCTATTTCTCCCGTCCCCCAAGAGTCAACTCTAGCCATCGCACCCCTCCAAGAGTCGGTGCAGGCCATCCCATCTCCTTCACTAGTGCAAGCCATCCCGTCTCCCTCGCTTCAAGGGCAGGCGAGCCAACAACCGCCCTCGTTCCAGTTCCCTTCACAATCTCAAACCCCTGCTGTTCCCCACATACCGCTCCAGCCGGGGCCAACTGCCGGTGGCCTGGCAGCTCCCTCTCATTCGGGGTTTTCCCCTCAAGTCTCCGGGAGACATTTTTCTCCTCAGTGGCAGGTGCCACCTTCACCTCCCGAGGAGCTCGCCCAATCGCTCCTCAACAGGTTCAATAGAATGGACGAACAGTTTCAGAATTTGAAGAAAATGGTGGACGTGAAATCCACCCCGGAGGTTGCTTTGCCAATCCTTCCGGTGATCCATCTTCCTCCCTCTGAAATGCTTACGTACCGCAGGTACAATGGCACTGGCAGTCCCTTTATTCACCTCAAGGACTTCATGTATGAATCCTCCTATTGGCAAAATGACCAGAGATCCCTGGCATACCTCTTTCGGAGATCATTGGATGGTCCTACGCTAGAGTGGTTCTATTCTTTGGAACCCTACGAGGCTGAGAATTTTGATACATTCCAAAGAAGGTTCTTGCAAAAATATCGGGATAGGGTCGGTCCCTCTCTTTCCATTACCGACCTAGTGGCCGAGAAAATGAAGCCCGATGAAGATTTTATCCGCTATGCCGACAGATGGAGGTCCCTGATAGAAAGGATAAGAGATACCCTCTCAGAGCCTGAGCAAGTAAAGATGATTGTGTCGAATGCAACCCCATAGTTCAGGCACGTCCTGGCCATGAACAAGCTCACCACAATGGAAGAGCTCTATGAAAGGGCCCGGTATATCCAGACCCAGTTAAAAGACTCCCCCATTATGCACATGTTTGAGCCGCCAAAGCCCAAGGTGTTCAGAAAGACATGCACTGGTGTCCCAAGTGGAGCAACATAAGGGGTCGTAACAAATGAGCAAGTAAGTGCAGTCAACAACGCCAACTATGCGGCCAACCCAAGGCCTCCACAAATGTCCCGACTTCCCCTCCAGCAAGGTCCTTTCCCTTCTCATCCTCCACCCCAAAACAATGAACCCCAGAACAATATGCCTCAACCATTCAACCCCAGCAACAACCCCGACCCCAGCAATAACAACCGCCACCTCAGTACCACCAAGTTCCACCCCTAGGGAATTATGGCCCCCCACAACAACAAAGGAGGCCGATTGGTCCCAAGAGAGCCTATTACCCACCATTACCAGAAACTTTGGCAGATATTTTCAGCGCCCTCATGGCCTCAAACACACTCATCCTACCCAGGGAAAGGCTCGCGTGGCCCTCGAATGTTGATACCTCCAGATATTGCGTCTACCACAGGCAGCCAGGACACACAGTAGAGAACTGCTTTCAGTTTAAAGATTGCATCTAGGATATGAATGATGAAGGCAGAATTGACTGGGATGAAATGAGGCGATACATCACCACTCTCAAAGCCAGGAGACCTCCTCCTAGGTCACAGTTCCAACAACAACAGCAACTACAACAGCAGCCGCAGCTACAACCACAACAACAACAACAACAATAGCCTCAGCAAGCACAACCACAACAGCCCAACATGGGTATAATCCAGAATCCATTACCGGAGCACCAACCGCCCAATCACCAGGTCAACCCCTTCTCCTCCTTTCCGGAAGTTGGGAGAGAGCAGGTGTGGCACCCAGAAAGTACCTCCGTTCTTGCTACCACCAACCCTATCGTCAGGCAACCCCCTCGCCCTGCCCGGGTAGCACCTCTCTCTCATCAGTCCGCATCACAACCTATAGTACGGCCTTCACCATTTCCACAGCCATTACGTCCTCTCATTCGCACCCCTCCCACTAACTCACCAATGACCTATCAACTAACGCCTTCCACTATGCCCTCGCACCTTCTCTCACCCCTCCATTTTACCATCCACCTCTACTGCATCTACCCCTATGTCTTCCAAACCTCTTATCATCCGTCAACCGTGTGTGACCCCGCCTATCTCCACCATGCCTCCACCTTCCATAGCCCATATGATATCCCCTCTACCTCCACCATGCCTCCACCTTCCAAATCCCTTACCTTCCATAGCCCATATGATATCCCCTCTACCTCCACCATGCCTCCACCTTCCAAGCCCCTTATCCCCCATAGCCCACATGAGATTCCCTCTACCTCCACCATGCCTCCACCTAACAGACCCCTCATCATAATCCCCGCTCCCATCATCACCCCTACTTCATCAGCCATTCCTCCACTACTACCCCTCAAACCCCTGCTAAAACCCACATCTAACCCCATAAAGGTGTAAAAGCCGCAAGAAATGGTGCTCCAGAGTGGAAGGATTTTCCACAGGGTTTTCCCCCAGAACAGTCAGAATCTCGAGCAGTCTCAGTCAGAGAAAGACAATGGAGAGCAGCCAGAAAAATCCATCCCTGGAACACAGTATGATTTGTTAAAACACCTGGACAAGACGCCTACTCGGATCTCCATCATTGAGCTGCTTCAGAGATCCACATCCCATCAGGCAGCCTTAATGAAATAACTTCAAAGGGTCATGGTGAATGAAGACCTCCATGTAGAAAAGATTTCGGCCATTCTGATGCCGACAGACACACAACCGGCCATTGTGTTCCACAACCATGAGCTCGCCCCCAAGGAAGCTCGAAAGTATGCGTTGTGTGTTTCAATAAAAATCAATGGAGTATCCATACACCCGTGCTTGGTGGACACGGGCGCGTCCATAAATGTGATCTCCATCAGCACCCTCCAGCTATGTGGGGTCGGTGAGGAACAGATAAGACCGTCTTCAATCACAGTCACGTCTTATGACAATAGCAAAAGGCCACCACAGGGGATAATTATCTTGAGGGCAGAGTTAGACCCTGTGTCAATCTCTACGAAATTCCATGTCCTCGACTTGGATTCCACATTCAAGGCTATACTGGGTCGCCCCTATATTGAAGTCATGGATGTTGTGCCTTTCACCAACCACCAATGCCTAAAGTTTCCATACAATGGGAGGATTATTAAAGTGATCAGTACACATGTCCTTCATACAGTGGATGCTATTAATATCTCTCTGCCATCTGTTTGACCGTCTCATCGGCCCATATTGTCACTGCTGGATGTAGGGGACCCATCCCGCATTCCTCTGACACCAAAGAAGCCACCCTCAGCACCAACGTCACGTCTCCCTTCTCATTCTAAAGGATGGGAGATAATAAGAAATATCGGCTATCCACAGGGCAAAGGCTTGGGCGCGCACTTGCAAGGAAGACTGAAACCACCAAAGAAAATAAGGTTGAGCCACAAGTTTGGCCTAGGCTTTAAAGGACCGTTCGAGACAGATGGGAAACCCCTCACGTGGACCCTATCCTCTCACTTCAAGAAGGGGTCTGTTGTTCAGATGGGGGATTACCCGCAAGAAACACATGGAGGATCGCATGTTGTATACTTGGCTGAAAAATGTTCAAGAGCCGCTAAGAGAGGCAAGATCAAAGATCCAGAATGTGAATGGAGTAAATGGTTCGACATACAAGATATTTCCATTGCACTAGAGAGAATGTTCTCTCCCTCGCAGCTGGAAGGGCTGCCATTGATCTCTGAAATGCCAGGGGATATCACTACTGCTGCCAGAATTCCAAACCATCCTCGTCAAGAGGACTATGTCACCGGCGGATCCTCATCCGTCATCAACATTGTCATCGACGGCTCGTTAGCCGTCATCTTCTCATTTCACTCACCTCAGCCCTCGTTGTTGTCTTCTTCCTGGGCCAAACGGTTGTCTGATGATCTTCCCAGGTCCCCTTCTTTACTTACATACCTACGCGGGTTTCTCAAATCGCGCCAGATTTTCAATCATGATCTGCTCTATGAGCCTCCCAACCCTTTAGCCATAATAACTTTCCCCCCTCCTCCAATCTCTTTTCATTGCTTTGTCATCAAAAATGAAAATGAAAAAAAGGTCAATTTTCAAACCCCTCAACAGCACATCATCATTGAGGAAACCTCATACATCTCCTACGAGTGCGTCCCGCCCTGCGGGCGACTCATCCAAGGTCTTATGAGCTACCTTTTCTACCCCTCCTCTGAGGGGTCTTTCCCTGTACATTCTTCACCATCACCTTCAGCCTTTTCTCCTTCTGTAAATAATGTGAGTCATGCTAGGGATAATAAGTCAAGGGTAGTACCCAAAAGGAAATTCAAGGGTAGGCAGATCCCCCGTCGATTCCTTCTAGATTTAGCCACCAGATGTCAATCCCTTCTATCCATCCCTCAGTTGCTAGAAAATCCCATCAAGCTACCGGAGATAGAATGTGAGGGCAATTGTGCGATTGATGAAGGATATGGGGTTTATGAAATCACCGATGAAGAATGCCCTATTGAAGAAGAGGATGAAGAATATGAGGACGCGACCGGCGCATATGCTAGTGGGATGAGGAGATTCGATGAGCCGTCAGCCACCATAGAAGAGTCCACCAAAGAAGTCAACTTGGGAACCGAGGAAGACCCTAGGATCGTCCTCATAAGTGATAATTTACCACCCTCTGAAGAAGAGGTATTAATTGAAGTTCTCAAAGAGTATAAGGACACGTTTGCATGGAACTACGAGGATATGCCAGGTTTGGATTCCACATTGGTCGATCACCGTTTAACTCTAAAACCAGAGTCCGTCTCGGTAAAACAAAGGTTAAGGCGTTTCCACCCTCAGATGGCTTTGAAAATGAAAGAAGAGGTCGACAAGCTCCACAAAGTCAGGTTCATTAGAGTCATCCTTTATCCTCAATAGGTGGTGAATATTGTCCCGGTCATGAAGAAGGATGGGAAAGTCAGGATTTGCATCGACTTCCGGGACCTTAACCGCGCGTGTCCAAAGGATGATTTTCCCTTGCCTCACATTGATGTGTTAATCGATAACACGGTAGACTATGAAACCCTCTCATTTATGGATGGATTTTCGGGATATAATCAAATTCGTTTAGCAGAAGAAGATCAGGAGAAGACGTCATTCACTACACCTTGGGGAACATATTGTTATGTGATCATGCCGTTTAGGTTAAAGAATGCTGGAGTTACTTATCAAAGAGCTATGATGACCATATTTCATGACATGATGCATATATATCTGGAGGTGTATGTGGATGATTTATTGGTGAAATCAAGAACTAAGGTGGAACATCCAAGGGTTTTGACTAAGGTCTTGCAGAGATCAAGGGAGTTCCAATTGAAAATGAATCCGAAGAAGTGTGTGTTTGGCGTATCATCGGGTAAATTACTGGGTTTCATTGTGAGCAAAAGGGGGATTGAAATAGATCCCAACAAAGCTAAGGTCATCAGGGATATGCCGCCTCCCAAGAATTTGAGGGAAGTCCGAGGTTTAATTGGGAGGTTACAATTCATTCATCGGTTTGTGTCTCAGCACTCACAAAGGTGTAGACATTTCTACGAGTTGACCAAGCCAGGAGTAGAATTCCATTGAGATTCTAAATGCCAAAAAGCCTTTGAAGGATTAAAGGAATACCTGGCTAATCCACCCGTTCTCATTCCACCCAAGCCAGGAAAACCTCTGATCCTTTATATTTCAGTCTTGGATGACTCTGTGGGAGCCGTCCTCGCACAAGCTGATGAAGAAGGCAAGGAACGGGTAACCTATTACTTATCCAAACTCCTCAATCCATGTGAGTAGAAGTACACGTCCATGGAGAAAATCTGTGCTGCCCTCGTTTGAGTAGTGAAGAAATTGAAGCACTACTTCTTGGCTCATGAGGTCCATTTGATCGCCCGCATGAACCCTATCAAGTTCCTCCTAGAAAAATCTATCATTACTGATAGGCTAGCACGCTGACAGAGTTTCCTTTCTCAGTTTGACATCACCTACATCCAGCAAAAGGTAATTAAAGGCTATGCTATAGCCGAGCATCTCGCTCATCATCCTCTCCCCAAGTTTGATCCTGTCCAATCAGAGTTTCCAGATGAGGAACTAATGTATGTCACTCAATCCGATGAGCCAATGTGGATGTTATATTTTGATGGAGCTCTGAATTCCCAAGGGAAAGGTATCGGCATTGTCCTTCTGATCCCCGAAGGTGTTACTATTCCAGAGGCATTTCATCTCGCATTCCCAGTCACCAACAATACTGCTGAATATGAGGCTCTTCTAGCTGGTCTGGAACTAGCACATTCTTTCTATTACACTAAATTACGAGTCGTGGGTGATAGTCAACTTGTTCTCCGCCAAGTGCTTACCAAATATCGCACCCTTGATCCCAAGCTCAAGCCTTATCAGGAGCTAGTCTCCGCTTATGCCAAATTGTTCACCAAGCTGATCTTTGTCAATGTTCCTCACGAACAGAACATTCTGGCCGATGCCCTCGCCTCCTTGGCGTCATCTTTTAAATTCCCTTTAGGTGTATGGTATAATTCCATCACCATCTACAAGCGTCTCGTCCCTGCCGTTCAAGACCCTTACCTTTTAAGAATCAAAGAAAGAGTCTTACGGAAGGTTCAGGAAGGAGAAATTCTTGAGAAGAGGGAAATCATGTTGGCAGAATTTGAAGAAGAACTGGCCGATGAGGAGAAAACTTGGTTCTATGAAATCGTCAAGTATTGCAAAGATCAGTCTTACCCTGAAGGAGCCACCACAGAGGATAAGAAAGTCATAAGAATGGTGACCCGGAAATACACATGGGTTGGAGGTCTACTGTATAGGAGAAGCCTTACTGGTGTTCTATTAAGATGTCTTGATGACGATGAGGTTTGGAAATGTGTAGAAGAAGCACACTCAGGTGTGTGTGGTGGCCATGTAAATAGCCAAATGCTCGCTAAGAAGATCGTCCGGCAAGGTTTCTACTAGCCCACTATGGAAGAGGATTGTGCTGTCTATGTCCGTAGGTGCGTCAAGTGCCAGCTTCACGCCGATAAGATTCATTCACCATCTTCCTCACTTCATCCAGTATCCTCCCCATGGCCTTTCTCCATGTGGGCATTCGACATCATTGGCCCCCTAGGTGATCCCAACTCCCTCACCAAGCAGAAATCTTACATCCTCACTGCGACGGAGTACTTCACCAAATGGGCCGAAGCGGAAGCTTACGCAGAAATCAAGGCGTCAACAGTCTGCAAGTTCATCATGAAGAACATCCTCACCAGGTTCGGCATCCCTAGCATAATCGTCACCGACAATGGGCCACAGTTCATTTCTCAGGACCTTCAAGACCTCTGCAAAAGGTACGGAATCGCATTGCATCATTCATCACCTTATTACCCACAAGGTAATGGCCAGGCGGAGGCCACCAACGAAACATTGATCAAAATCATAAAGAAAACCTAAGAGTCTAGTAAGTTTTCAGACTGGCCAGAAAAACTTATCGAAGCTCTATGGGCCTATCGCACTTCGATCCGTACCCCCACTGAGCAGACTCTGTTTGCCCTTACTTATGGGATGGAAGCGGTAGTCCCGTACGAGACTTTGATTCCTTCTCTCAGGGTACAATTGGATGAGGAATTTCCCCTCGACGAACGTCGTAATTCACTCCTTGCCCAGTTGGAACTCTTAGACGAGAAGCGGCTGGCCGCTACTGAGCATGCACATGTTTATGAAAATAGACTCGCTCGCTTTTACCAAAAGAAAGTCATTGAGAGAAAATTCAAAGTCGGCGAGATGGTCGTAAAAAGAATTTTTGTCAAACCTGGAGGGCCGCGTTCTAAACTTCAACCAAATTGGGAAGGACCATTTGTGGTTTAGGCTGCGTACCCCGACAATGCCTACAAGCTAGTCAATGCCGAAGGAACCGAGTTATCCCACCCCTAGAACGGGCTTTATCTTAAGAAATACTACCCTTAGATAAGTGTAACAATTGGCATGGTACGAGGACCATCGGAGCCGGAAAGTCACTTTTCAGTCTTTGTAGCATAACTCAGGGTTAACCTGCGCACACTCCCATGCCTCGCTTTCGGGATCAAACGAAGCGGAACTCGAGGGAAGTCCCAAAAAAAAAAAAGAGAATGCCTGGTGTTCATTATACAGTCAAGTCTTTGCATCTGTCCTTCATATTAGGATAGGACCCATTAAGGTTCGGTAGGTCTCGGGTCTTGGTCTGCCAGAACCGTGGAGATTCCTGTCCGGTCATGTCGGCTTACGCCCACTAAAAGAAGGCAACACGCACACACGCAGCTGTTTTAGCCAAAAAGTTGGTAGTATTGCTTATTGTGGGGCTGTGCTCGAAGGTCTCCTGAAAAGTCATAATCTTTGTTCTCTTCCTCCTCGACCCAATGAGACAGCCGGCGCCCTTAAAACGCTGAGCATAAGGGAACCAAAATACCATACCCTGAAGGCGAGAGTAGGATTCATCTCCTCGAACTCGAGTCAGAGCACGAGAAGAGGGCAGTGTCCCCGCAGGCATACAAGAGGGATTCCCACATATTAAATCATCATGTCTCCCTCAGAAAAAGAGAAAAAGAAGAGAAGAGATAAATCAAAGTCAAATGAAAGCCTGGTCGTGGTCGTGCCTGATTTCAACAAGCGAAACCCCTTAAAACAAAAGTTAAATTCCACAAAGGGGCAACGCAATCCTGTTCGAGGTTTGGTCCGAAGTCGCCCAAAAGGGAAAGGTCGAGTAGGTCCCAATTGGCTTGTCGGGTTAACAGTTTTGCCGGTCCTCTCGGAAGGTTTACCTCACCACACTCCTTTCTCCCCTCGAAGATGAAAGCTCAATGGAAATCCTGAAAGGCGCGCCCCGCTAAGGCAAGCGACCTCGTTTTAGCAAAACACACATGTAATTGTCTACTTCGAAAAGCAGAAGCCATCGCCGCGAAGGAGTCTCAGTGTTTCTGGCCGGTCAAGACCTCTATTTACCGCCTCGGTGGATTCTTACTTCAACCTCGGGCTTAGGTCAATGCAAGCGCGTCACCAATAGGTGCGACGGCGTCTGATTCCGGGTCAGCGTCGCGCGGTTGACTGTTAGGGTTCCAAGGTGTTCCATCCTATACCATCTAGAATTGTGAGGAATTAGACCCGAGTTGGGTAAATCTTTTACCTCGAACACTCTTTCGGCGTATCCTTATGGTCGGAAGTAACTGGGAGCCTAAGCATGACATGACGGTTTTGTCATCAGGTTAAGTCTTAACCGGCAGGATTATCACTTGAGGAGTCTAGGGGCCCAAATCAATCTAGATGTGCGCACAGGATACCTGGGAGGTTAGTAGGAAACCCTGTCTTTACAAGAGTCAGGTGCCATAAGGATGGTCACTAGGCATTAGTTATCTTTTTTATAAAAAAAATTTTGTAATGGCCCTCGGAAGACGCCGTCAGGTGAGTCCCCAAGTTGGAATTCTCTTGGAACATGTTTGTGGAAGCCGAGGAATCCACTCAAGGAGAAGAAAATGAACTAAACTACGGACTATCGAGCGACTAAAAATTAAGAAGGATTATAAAATGTGCCAATATAAGGAAAAAGCATACGTAGGATGCTAAAGGGATGTGATCGCCAGAGGGGTTACCTCAAAGAAACGAAATGATCGCGTGTACCTTGTGTTGAGCGCGGAGATTGTGACTCCTCGAGAGCGGGAAATGGCAGGTTGCTTCTTCCTCCCCCTTCGGCCGGCCGACGGAGAGGGCTTTGCTTAGGTACCCTTGTAAAACAACAACAAACAAGTAACGGGTGGATCAGAAAGACGAAGGTGCAGTATTCAAATTCTAACGACGCAAGTAACGAAATGATGGCAAGACACACACCTGGTTGGTGTTTTCTTTAAAACCCCTCTCGGACACGAGTAGGAGGAAAATGCGTATGATGAATGGCAATTATTCCGACGTAGAAACGGGAAGAGACTCCCTCATAAAAAGGGGGGGTAGAGGATATGATATGATGAATGCAAGATAACTAGAAAAGAAGAGGAGAGAATGGCTTATTGGATGGTCGATGGCGAGATCCGGCGGAGCTTCGGCAGCGTAGAGACGACGAGGTAGCGCGGCGGGTGAAGGCGGCCTCTCTCCTGCGAGTACGGGCACCCGAGGATTCGGCAGGACCTCCCCTACAAAACACCCACGGGTTAGGAATAGAATCCGGCAGCCTCTCGGCGCTCTTTTTTTCGACCCCTGAACTGAGGGGGGGTAAGCCTCTATTTATAGAGGTCGGGAGGATGGGGGCGTCCAGGGGCCTGGACGCCTCCATAACTTGGATTTTCTTCAAATGCCAGACTGCGCCACGGTCAGTCGATGGTCGGGGGGGGTCGCCCGTGAGCTGATTGATGGAGGCGTCCAGGGGCCAGGACGCCTCCATAACTTGGATTTTATTCAAACGACAGGCTGAGCAACGGTTAGTCGATGGCCAGGGGTCGCCCGTGAGCTGGTTGATGGAGGCGTCCAGGGGCCTGGACGCTTCCATAACTTGGATTTTATTCAAACGACAGGCTGAGCAATGGTCAGTCGATGGCCCGGGGTTGCCCGTGAGCTGGTTGATGGAGGCGTCCAACAGCCTGGATGCGTCCATAACTTGGATTTTATTCAAACGACAGGCTGAGCAACGGTCAGTCGATGGCCCGGGGTCGCCCGTGAGCTATTTGATGGAGGCGTCCAGGGGCCTGGACGCCTCCATAACTTGGATTTTATTCAAACGTCAGGCTGAGCAACGGTCAGTCGATGGCCCGGGGTCGCCCGTGAGCTGGTTGATGGAGGCGTCCAGAGGCCTGGACGCCTCCATGAAATTATATATATTTTTTGTTCAATCTTATATATATATATATATATGTCATTATTTTGTATTGATGGAGGCGTCCAGGAGCCTGGACGCCTCCATGATGACCCCCGGATTCCTCGGCAGTCGTCCGTTTAGGCATTTTCCTGGTCCCGGCAACTTCTGGTGCATGCGTGATGCCGTTCGAATGCCGCATGATTTCCACAACGAGGCGGTTTCCGGATGCCGAAGGAGCGTTACGCTACTCGCCCAGAAGACGAGAGAAGACTCAAAGATTGGAAACACTCAAGTGATTCAAAATGCGAAAGCCGCTGCGGGGCGTCGCGTGGTAACATGAGATTTTCTCAGGGGATGTCAGGAATAGCGTGTCTACAGCTGCCCCGCCTTGGGGTCTGCTTTGCAAGGGAGTGACACGTAATGGAATGGTATCGAAGTGGAGTGAAATAGAGTGGGAATGGACTGATAAGTTGATGCCAAGGTGTGATGAGACACGCTTTTGACATGACTGTTTGGAATCTTTCCTGTAGTTTCAATGAGGCGACCTTGAAGGGGGTCTTTCAAATTTGACGATTGTTTGGATGGAAATCAAACAAGGGAGAATGAGATGTGCACTCAGGCACGAAAATAATGGAGACCAACTTCTCGGTGTGGAAGTACCTGGGTCATAAACCTGCAGGTTTCACCTTTGGGGAGCGGTTACCAGCCAATGTGGAAGTGCTGCGGCCAAGGTGGGTCAAACAAGGTAAAAAATAAAGGAATATCTGAGGGTCCATCCAAACAAGGGTCTCGTTTGGAAGGGCAGCGTAGGGCCGTTTCAAGGAAACTCAGTATTTCATTCAGAATGGAATGTCTCATATTTGTAAGAATTGAAGTACAACGGCTTTCGCAATCGAATCACTTGAATGATCTTCCGCAATAGACTAAAAGTCCTATATGAATGCATGTTGGGTTTAAGGAAAAATTTAAAACAAACTAGAATAGAAAATAGCCAAGGATAATATTGTCAACTCGTTAAGAATGGGTCAAGATACCGATCCAGTGAGCTGATACTGAGCTGGGCCCGTTTATCCACGCACCGACTCACTGAATGGAACCGGCGTTCCCTCGCTATCACCAGTTAACGGCCTATCCGTACAACCCAAATTCTTCTGGAATCATCACTATTTTTGTTGAAGGGGAACTCAAATCCCAGATTCATTCGGGTTGTAAGGTCCTTGACGTGTTCTAATAGCGTAAATATCATATAGTATGATGCATGACACGGGGGACCGAACACTGAAGAATGGTACACGAGATAGGGCAAAAAACGTCCGTCGGTAAAACCTGCACATACCATCATAGATTAAATAATCAGAAAGCAGCAGAAATATAACAGAATCGTGCCACAGTACAAGGATAAAACACTGACGACTTGACCACTCATGTGACACGTCCCGTCCCGTAGCACCTCTCCTTTCCTATAAGTACCTCCCTTAGGCCAGTTTATTCAAATGTACCAAGGGGAGTTTTGAAAGTTCAGGAGGAGGAGAAGAGGAGGGTCTAGGGATTTCAGGATGGAAGGAGAGTCTTCCCGCGTTATGAAGAGGGGCAGGCCTAGCAGTGAGATCAGGCGACTTTCTGACCTCGAGGGTCATCTGAGTGGGACGATCCAGCCGCATATGGTAAGTTGATTTATTTCAAATTTACTGCATGGACTCTCTCCTCACTTTCCTTCCTTTCTCTTCTTCTTTCCAGCCGTATCCACTCTTTCCGGGCCCGAGGAAGTTTTCCAAACTGCCATGGCTTTAAGGGCTAACTTCCAACATCTCCATTGGCATGAGGGCTATACTCTCGAAGTGGCATCTTCAGGGGCTCCTTATTCACGTCAAACACTACGAGAGAATCCGTATGGACTGGGCGGCTATGGGCGCATTAGTGGAGATCTGGCATCCCCAGACCCACACTTTCATCTTCCCGACGTTCGAGGCGACCATTCTCCTCGAGGAGGTGGAACTTCTACTCGGATTGAAGAAATTCAAGAGTGACGGGAAGGTGAAGGCTATGCGGATGCTGACCCGGGGGACTTTTGAGAGCGTCCTTGGAAGCTTCATGCCGTCCGACGCAGTCAGAAAGGTCCGCACTCAAAAGGGAATTGACTTGCAAAGGCTCGCGATATGGGTTATGGATGCTTTGAAAGGGTCACCAGATGATGAACATTTGGAAGGAATTATGAAAGGGTTCACCATCTGTCTGGCGGGTGCTCTCTTGTTCTCTCATACCGACAACATAGTGGAAGAAACCCAACTGAGTGCTATCTGCGGGATCTGGAGTGGAAAGAGGGTGGGACCCGCCGTCCTTGCCTACCTTTACAGCGGTCTTACCGCCTCGAGCATGGGTAGGCCTCCTTTTGGTTGCGTACTTGTTCTGAGTTGCTGGGTCGATTTGCACTTCAAATTCGACCACCGCGGGGGGATGTCGACTGCTTCGAAGCTTTTCCAACAAAGCCCCCTTTATCACATAGCCGATGTGTTAGGCTTCGGTGGCACTGTGGCGAACCGTGTTCCGTGGCTGAAGAAACGGGAAGACTGGCGGTCTCACTTCTGAACCATGACAAAAAGCTTCTTCACTTGCGCACTGGCATATCTACTCTCACTTGAACTCCTCATGAGGTCTTGTCCCGAAGCTGAACTCCAACTGATTGGCACGACGGAGTTTGTCCTTTATAACGCGCATCGGTGCTGCCTCCAGATCGGCATTCCACGCCACTCGTTCCCACTGCTGACCGGCATTGTCCCTTTGAAGAAGAGGGAGTTGGGCACGGAAGCGGACGCGAAGGAAGCGAAGGCCGTTAAAGCACCCTGGAAGACAAGTGTTGCGGGAAAGGCCTTAGCGCACGTGGGGGAAGAATGTGAGCTGTGGAGAGCTTATGTAACCGAACTGGGGAAGTTGAGGCCTAGAGTGCCTAGGCCCTTGATGTAGCCCGCTCTGTTTTCTGATGGAATAAAATCTGGCATTTGGCATTTTGGACCATTGTTCCCTGAATTATTATTTTTTTATGATTTTTATTTTTCTTTTTACTTTTTGTGTTTTCTCCTTTATGTTCTGGTTTATTCATATTATGGTCATATATATACATATATATATTTATTTTTATATGCTTAAATGGGGGCGTCCAGGGGTCTGGACGCCCCTAATTTTTTTTGAAAATTTTTTGAAAATTTTTTTTGTTCTTTTTGTGGGGGCGTCCAGGGGCATGGACGCCCCTATCTTTTCTTTTTATTTTATTTATTATTTTTTTTATTTTGTTTCATGTGGGGGCGTCCAGGCGCCTGGACGCCCCTATATTTTCTTTTTCATTTTTTTATTTTTTTAGTTGTGGGGGCGTCCATGCGCTTGGACGCCCCTAAGTTTTTTTGAATTTTTTTTAAAAAAATAAAAAAAATGGGGGCGTCCAGGCGCCTGGACGCCCTAAATCTTGGTGATTTTCTATATAAAGGGGGTCTCACCCCCTGTTCCCTTCTACTATTCATTCTAACGACCCATTTCTAGTTCCCAATGGAGCAAGAAGGCCCGAGCCAGGGTGGAGAGAGGCGGAAACGACGGGCTCATCGTCCGAGGAGGTCGAGGGATCATGCCGAGGAGGCTGCCGTGGGAGAGGAGATTACCGCGGAAGAGGAGATTGTCGAGGAACAGGAGGCGCCTCCTTTGGCCGTGGAGGGTCCTGCGGCTGCTGGCGACGAGCGCGACTGACAGAGACAGCAGGGTAGTCGGCCGAGTGGAGATCATGGAGGCGCTCGGATTCGGTGACCCGCGCCAGCGGGTTAGCGAGACTAGAGCAGAGTTTCTGGCACGACTGGAGGGAGACGCTCGTGCAGCTTTCACCCAGGACCCGAGCGAGCGGGAGCTGGTGGATCTAGACCTCCGGCGGTTCCTCTTCTTCTTCCTGGGCCGCCTCCTGCTGGGGACGAAGGGTGACGGCATCCACTGCCGCTTCCTCGGGATCCTGGCGGATCTGGACAGAGTGGGGGACTATGCGTGGGGAGCGGCTCTGCTTGCCCATTTGATCGCCGATCTCTCCCAGACCTCAGAGAGGGAGACGACAGTCAGCGGCTTCGCACCTTTTCTCCTGGTAAACATTTTATTTATGGATTTTAGCGTAGCTAAATATGTAATTAGTCGGGCTAATGATGTATGATGGATGCAGGTGTGGAGCTACTACTACTTCCCGATGGGAAGAGCCAGACAGGGGAACAGGAGAGCCGTGCCTCTGGCGCGACAGTGGAGGTCGGTCATGGTCGCGGCACCCCACGGCTACCAGCTGGCGTCGCTTCGTCGGGAGCTGAGCGAGTACCCCGAGGCTATGGTATGATGCGTATGATTTTTTTTTTGGTGTTTTTACGCATGTGACTTAATTGAGCGAAATAGCAACTAACATGATGCATGTATGGTGATGCAGGTGGTGTGGAGGCCCTACCTGGGCATGGCCGATGCCGGCCAGCCTTGGGTTGTAGCGGGTCGTCCTCGTTTTGGGCGGGACATGTGGGTCCATTGCCTGAAAGAGATCGAGCCGCTTCGGCTTAGGCTGGTTATGAGGACGTTGGGATTAGCCCAGGAGTGGGTTGACGTAGACGAGCCGGTCCGCGTCGGGTGGAAGACCAAGGGGAAGGCAAAGATCATGGACTGGCGTATGCGCTTCCCTGCACAATACCAGGACTGGCAGCAGGGCGGGGTCCTAGTGGTGTCCCATGTACCGGACAGCACCGATTACCTGAGACGGTACAGGGCTATGTACGGGGAGCGTCTCTTCCTTGGTGGCATGGCAGGGGTAAGTGTGAAATGGAAATGTCCTCCTTTCTATACGTATATGCATGTGACACTAACTTTCATGCGGTGTAGGATGCTCGTGACAACATGATTGCCGACATGTGAGCCCAGCTGGCAGACGCCAGGCGGCAGTTGGTGGCCATCCGACAGGAGTTGGAGATCCTGGTGAGTCTATGCAATGTATTTTTTTTGTGACCTGGATTTTGATGCTTGCCTCTGACCGTCGTTTACTTTGTGTTTCAGCGGGCTCACCAGGCAGCGACAGCCGGGATGGCTGGTGGAGCGGGTTCCAGTTCGTGGGGCCCTCCTCCGGAGGTTTCTGTCCTTCAGGAGCAGTTGGCGTACGCGGTGGCCCGGGCTGAAGAGGCCGAGCGTGACCGCGCGGCTCGAGTGAGTCCTACTTGACCCCGACTTCTTTCCAGTTGCCCTTCTTCTATCACTGCTCTCTTACGGTGCATGTGGGTTTTGGCAGGTGGCCGAGATTCGAGAGGCCCTGGCCCGTGCTGTTCGTGCCGAGCAGGAGCGCGACGCCTGGGCGGCAGAGCGTGACGCCCGGATTACGGAGCTGGAGGAGGAGAGGCGACGGGAGGCTGAGGAGCTCCCTCGCGACATGCGGGATTTGCGTTTTGCCCTCTAGCTGTCGAGGAGAGAGGCGATGCGGGAGAGAGAGGAGAGGGAGAGGGAGAGAGAGGACAGAGAGAGAGAGAGGGAGGACAGAGAGAGAGAGGGAGGACAGGAGAGCAGAGCGACTGCGAGAACGGGATGAGAGGAGGGCTCTGGAGGCCCAGCTGACGGAGCTCCGATTGAGTCTCGGCACGGCGGAGGGGAAGCTCCGGGAGAGCGAGGAGCGGTATCAGAGGGCGAAGGAGCGCGGGGCGTGACTTCGTCAGTCTGGTTCTTTCTCCATGGGTAGCTTTCTGGTTTCTTCGGCCGAGGAGCGTCGCCGAGCCTTCGAGGCTGGCGTGCCACCACAGGGCGAGGCGAGCACCGCCTCTCAGAGTTCGCGGAGGCCCCCTAGGGATCCCCGTCAGAGGAGGGAGGAGAGAGATGATCAGGAGGGTGGTAGCGAGAGTTAGAGAGTTGCTTGTACACTCCACCTTCCTCACTTTATGATGTATAATTGACTATTTGCTTATGTGCAATGAAACGGTTCCTTTTGTCGTATGCACTTTCCCTTTTCCACACTTCTTCTCTTGCACCGAGTTGCTTCGAGGCACGCTTCACGAGACATTGCCCTGAAAAGTAGGGAACTACGCCTTGTACGGAGAGATCATCCTTCTCTTCTTTATTTTTTTATTTTTTTTATTTTTATTTTTTTTGGCGCGTCCTGGCGCGAGGACGCGTCTTATCCTTCGATTTCAAATTTAAAGCGCCGGGCGGCCTTCCTTTCTTCGTGCCTTGCCCGGAAACGAGCCCGCCTCTGTCGAGATTTGCTCGCCCATCTTCTTCTTCTTCCACTTCTCGATCGATGGAGTTTGGTGGGCCAAATCGTGGTGAGGGGAGAGAGGGGCGAGGGACTCCTCGCCCAAGGAGGGATGCGCCCGAGCATAGAGAGGCGTCCATGGAAGCGGAAGGGCCGCTTCGGGCACCTGAGGGACCCGAGGGACCCGGCGACGCGGAGGGAGGTGAACATGGTCTGGTAGGTCCTTCGATCTCTTCCTCTTTGATCCATTTTGAGTTTTGAAGTGAGCCACGCGAGGGGGGAAGAGGGTTCGGTGAGTGTTGCACTCAAATGATGGATGCGTCCTTGACAGGAGACGCGTTCTTGTTAACTGACGGGGGACCTCCCTCTTTGATGCAGGGTACGGTGAGAATCCCGGGCTTGGCTGACGAGTGGGCGAGCGCGGATGAGCCGAGCCGTTTCAGGAAGGAGAGTCGCGGCAAGGCAAAGCTCGAGGACCGGCGCGTACATTCCCATGGACAACAAGGGAGCGCACCGGTGCAGGGCAGTGGCGGCCTCCTGCAGCAGCGGAGGGAGGACCGAGCGGGGGCTCCTCAGCTTGGGAGACGGACGGAGGTGACAATAGGGCCTCAAAATTTTTATTCTTGTCATGAAATTCCAAAATTTAACCAACGGCCGTTGTCTATCTATTTTTTATGTACTCAGCAGGAAACGGTGGTAGGGATGGCTGGTGGATCATCCTCCAATCCTCAGGCTCTTTTTCTAGAGATTGCCTCCCTCCAGAAGCAACTTGCCAGTGCGGTGGCCCGCGCGGTTCGTGCTGAAGAGGAGCGTGATGCCTGGGCCGCAGCTGTGGCAGAGCTGCAGCGTTGAGGTGAGGGGAGGCCCTCTCCAGACATTCTGGAGTTAAGGGTCCTTCTCCAGGTGACGAGGAGGGAGGCAGAGAGAGAGAGAGGAGAGAAGGGCCGAGCGACAGCGAGACCAGGCCGAGAAGAAGGCCTTGGGGGCCCAAGTGAGGGAGCTCCAGCTAGGCCTTCAGGTTATGGCGCAGAGGTTAGAAGCGATGGAGACGCGCTACGAGAGAGCGCGAGAGTTAGGGGCACTACTTCGCCGGTCCGGACGCTTTTCTGCTGGTGGCTTCCTCGCCACGCCAGAGGAGGAGCAACGAGCCACTGCTATGGAGCAGGCGCCGCGAGGCGAGGCGAGCGCTACGCAGGGGTCCAGGAGGCTTCCGAGGGATCCTCACCTCGGGGGAGAGGAGAGGGACGCCTAGAGGGATGAGCATGAAGATGATGTCGAGAGTTGGCGAGTCAGTGGAGCCGCCTCCTCTCTATGATTGTAATGTTTGTGACAGCTTATGTAGACTTATGAGTGATTTGATTTTCTGTTGTTTATTTATTTTCTTGCGCATCCCTTCTTCCCTACGCTTCTTTGTACTGTTCACATGTGATGTGTCTGCCGACATCCTGCCCTAGACGGAGGATGGCATCTTGCTGCGGCTATTCTTTCACGGGAATCTATCGTCAAGGTCAATGATGACAGCTTAGGCCTCTTCCCCCGGATGATTTTTCAAACTTTGAGGATGGCCTCCACGTTATGACAGGGTGCCACAAGGAGCAGGTCATCATATTACACCGTCCGATCCATCACCTTGTGCGGGTGGTGAAGTGACTCATGGGACCGCAGGGGAGGCGCCTTACTGTGAGGGCTATCGTTGGAGGCAATCTTGGCCCACACTTCCCCATTTCTACATATACCTTCCTCTTTTGTTCTTCCAGGGGCATCGAGGGCTAACTTGAAAGGTACTAGGAGGAACTCTGAATTCCGGATGGAGGGCGAATCTTCCTACTCCTCGAAGAGAAGCAGATCCAGCGGTAGCAGTTCCAGGAAACTCTCGGACCTCGAAGGGCAGTTCAGCGAGAGGACCCAGTCACAACTCGTAAGCTGAGCTTTCCCCCCTTTTTCTCATTCTTTCTTCCTTCCTCTTGACAACACCCTTCTCTATTTCTTATGCACGCACAGAGTGTGATGAAATCACACATTTCATGGGAGTTTGCAGTGGCCGCACACAGGGGTCTCCCAGATTTTCAGAAGGCCAGGCTAGATGTGATGGGATTTGGTGCCTTTCTTCGGATCGAGCCGATCCAACTCGACCTAGCCCTTATCCAAGCCTTGTGCGAAAGATGGGACCCAGTAAGTCGGGCATTCCTGATGCCATGGGGGCACATGGTGCCCAGTCTAGAAGATGTGGTCCGAATCACGAGCCTCAAAGTGGATGGTGAGGCAGTGACCGGCGTCACCTATGCGGATTACCGAGAAGGCGCCCAGAAGCTACTGGGGTTGGACTTAGACAGTCGGAAGCACAGATCAGTAGCTAGGGCGTCTATCATGGGGGCATTAGGGCTCACTGATACTCATCGATGGGATGATGAGTCCTCGGAATAATTCATGGAGAGGATGGAAAGGGGATGTCGTGCTGTGTATTGCACAGATTTTGACAATTGGGAGAGATCTAATATGGATTTGAGGAGATTTCTCCTCTTTTTCCTGGGGAGATTGATACTGAGCTCGAAAGGAGACGGCATCCATTGTCGTTTCCTAGGGCTGCTATCTGACCTCGAAAGAGTAGGACAGTACGCCTAGGGAGCTGCCATGCTAGCGCACTTGTTTACGGGCCTGTCCCAAGAGGCAGATCGTGAGATGACTGTGAGTGGGTTCACACCACTTATCCAGGTATATTTTTTTATTTTATTTATATATTTTTGTGTTTATTTGTAATAGTCCACTTGAGGCATTGACGGCATATGATGATGTAGCTGTGGAGCTATTATTACCTCCCAATGGGGAAAGCTCGGCATCGGCGACCAACGATGGTGCCGTTAGCCAGGCGGTGGTAACCGATCATGGGTGCAGCGCCTGTAACCTACCAGCTGATGGTGCTAAGGCGCGAGCTACAGGAATTCCCTACAGCGATGGTGGGATTTTTATTTTATTTTATTTTTATTATTATTATTATTTTGTATATATATATATATTTTCTAACCAGTTAAACGGGTATGTACAACCTCACCTAGGTAAACTGGAGACCCTACTCAGGCGTGGTCGATGCCGATCAACCATGGATTTTAACAAGTCGCGCCCGGTTCGGACGGGAATTGTGGATACACTGCCTAAATGAAATCGAGCCGCTTTGGCTACGATTGGTTATGAGGACCCTAGGGCTGGCCCAGGAATGGGTGGATATGACTGCGCCACCTCGCGTTGGAAGAAAGACACGGGGACCGATAACTTGCGTTGATTGGTGTGTGCGGTTCCCCGAACAGTATGAAGACTGGCAACGAGGTGGCACAATCGTGGAATCACATGCGCAGGATAGTGAAGATTATCTGCGTCTGTATAAGATAATGTACGCAGAGCGGCTCCAACCCCGGGGACTTGTGGAGGTGGGTCTCCTTTTTCCTCTTTTCTCCTTTCCTCCTCTCCTCTCTGTGGATGCTGACTCCTATGGTTGCAGGATGTCCGTGATACCATGATAGCGGACTTGCGATCACGTCTGGCAGAAACGGAGCAACAATTGGGCTACACCCGTGGAGCCTTGAGCGCTTCGGTAGGTGTATGTACAATGCGCACTCCTAATTAAAACTCTAGATTGATGGCGTTCGGTCGCTAATTTTCATCCCATGTGGTTTATAGCGTGCTCAGATCGACGCGGCTTCGTCAGCGATGGGAGGAGGCGGCGTCTCTTCCAGCTTATGGATCCCCGCCTCAGAACTTGATTTGCTTCACGAGCAACTTGCTCGAACTACGCAGCGTGCCGCGGAGGCAGAAGGAATGCTCTCTATACATGTAAGAGTTTCAGTGTTGAGTTCTCCTTTTTTTGCCTTGCCACATATCTGAAATAGTATATCTGGCAGGAAAAGGAGATGCAGGAGTCACTTGCCCATGCTGCACAGAGAGAGGCTAGAATAGCAGAGCTGGAGGAGGAATTGCGGCGTCGTCCGGATGACGATTCTTCCAGGGATGCCATGGAGCTGAGAATCACCCTTCAATTGGAGAGGGAAGATCGTGAGAGAGAACGGTCAGAGAAAGAGAGGGACAGAGAAAGAGAGAGAGCCGACAGATTAGCTGAAAGGGAGGAGCAAAGGGTCATGGAGGCCCAGTTGTTCGAACTCCGAACCAGCCTTGGCCTCGCTGAACAATGGCTGAGAGATGGTGAGGAGCGCTACCGAAGAGCACGAGAGCGTGGCTTTCATGTCAGTAGCTCCTTTGCTGCTCCCACGGATCAGCGCCGGGGTGTGGGAATGGGAAGAGGTGTACAGAGCGGTAGAAGTACCGCTTTTCGTAGTTGGGTAGCACCCTTGAGGGCGTTTTGCCCGGAGAGTGGCGGGACAAGTAATGTAGAGAGAGAAAGTGGAGCTCAATGTACAATTCCTTATTTTAAGAATGGAATAAAAGGTATGATTTTGTTTGATTTTCATCTCACTCTTGCTATCTTGAATCCCTGTACACATCACTGAAACAAACAGGTCAGTATCTCTGTTCTGACTTGGCCCCTTGCTCAATAAGCAGGTGTTCACTTCAACTGTCCTTGATAATGGGTCAAGGGGCCAAGCCTTTATTAACGAAGGCAAGGGAAAGATGCGATAATGATGAATGTGACAGGCAAGCACACTAATGCAAGCGGAATTTAAAAGTGAAATGCTGCATACAAATGCAATCATGCGAGATGATTTTTTTTATTTTTATTATTTTTTTCTGGCATTTTTTTTTGTTGTCTTTGTTATCATTCTAATTTTTTTGTGTTTTCCAAATATCTACGTCTTCTCTCTTTTCTTTTTTTTTATCATTTTCTTTGTCGCTAAAGCCTGATGAGCACCCATATGGCACCTTACCTTCATGAGAACAGGGATTTCTTACTAACCTCCCAGGTATCCTAAGTGCACATCTAGGTTGATTTGGGCCTCTAGACCCCTCGAATGATGATCCTGCCGGCTAAGACTTACCCTGATGACAATACCGCCATGCCATGCTTAGACTCCCAATTGCTTCCGACCACATAGATTCGCCCAAAAGGTGTTCGAGGTAAATGATTTGCCCGACCCAGGTCTGTTTCCTCACAACTCTAGATGGTATATGATGGAACACCCTGGAACCCTAACGACCAACCGCGCGACGCTGACCCGGAATCAGACGCCGTCGCACCCAGGGGTGACGCGCTTGCATTGGCCTAAGCCCAAGGTTAAACAAGAAGACATCAAGGTGGTAAACAGGGGTCTTGACTGGCCAGAAACACAGAGACCCTTTCACAGCGATAACTTTTGCTTTTCAAAGTAGGCAACCATACGTGTGTATTAAAATAAGGTTGCAGACCTTGGCGGGTTTTACCCTTCAGAAACTCCATGTAGCTTTCATCTTCAAAGGAAGAAGGAAGAGTGTATGGGGTAAACCTCCTGAGAGGACCGGCAAAACCGTTAACCCGGCGAGCCAATAAGGGCCCATTAACTCTCCTTTTTCGGACAACTTCGGACCAAATCTCGAGCATTTACATTCCATAACTCCTTTTGTGGATTTAGACTTTTTGCCTTGAGGTATTTCATTTATCGCATTAGGCACGGTCACGACCAGGCTTTTCTCTTGATTTTGGTTTTGTGTTTCTTTTTGCGAGGGAGATATAGTTTGACGTTGTGGGCTCCCTTTTGTATGCCTGCGGGGACACTGCCATCTTCTCGTGCTCTGATCGATGCTCGAGGAAATGGATCCTACTCTTGCCTTAAGGGGTTTGAGTTTTGGTTTCTCATGCTCAGCGTTTTAAGGGCGCCGACTGTCTCATTTGGTCGAAGAGAAAAGAATAAAGATTACAGCTTCCGGAGATCTTCTGGGTGAAGCCCCACTGTCGGTGATGCTACCAACTTTTTTTTTTTGGATAAAATACGTAAGTGAGTACATGTTAGCTTCCTTTGAGCGTACATAGGCCGATGTGGCCGGACAGGGATCTCCACGGTTCTGGCAAACCAAGACCCGGTGCCTACCAAGCCTTAATGGGCCCTATCCTAACATGAAGGTTGGATGCAGGGACTTAACTACATGGTGACCACCGGCATCGGCATTTGGAATTTTCCATATTTTTAGTGATTTTCAATATTTTTTATTGTTTTTGATGTTTTCTGTCTTTTCATCATTTGTTTGTTTTTGACGTTTTGGCACTACGCTAGGGGTAGTACTTTTTAAGATAAAGCCCATTCCAAGGGTGGGATAACTCGGTCCCTTCGGCGTTGACTAGCTTGTAGGCGTTGCCGGGGTACACGGCTTGAATTACAAATGGTCCTTCCCAATTGGGTTGGAGCTTAGAACGCGGCCCTCCAGGTTTGACAAAAATTCGTTTTACGACCATCTCTCCGATTTTGAATTTTCTCTCAACGACTTTCTTTTGGTGAAAGCGAGCGAGTCTATTTTGATTAGGGCTGTCAATGGGCCGGGCTTAGGTCGGCCCGGCCCGGGCCCGACTTCTCAACATTAAGGCCCGAGCCCGGCCCGGGCCCGACTTATGTCGGGCCCGACATTATGTAAAAATTTCAAAGCCCGACTAAGGCCCGGCCCGACAACTTAAATAAAATAATAAAAATAATAATATAAAGCATATAATCTCACTAAATTAATTAAAATTTTGATATTAATTACATAATTTGTGTAAAAAGAGAGTTTTAAAATTTATCATTAAGTAAAATAACATAGTTTTAACTAAATAATTTTTAAATTTTGATGTGGGAATAAAAAAAAGAACGGGCAGGGCCGGCCCGCGGGCCAAACTCAAAGCCCGAGCCCGGCCCGCGGGTCAAGTCGGGCCGGGCTTTTAGGCCCGACTAAAAGTCCGCGGGTCGAAAATGACCGTGCGACCCGGCCCGAAATCAGGCCAAGCCCGCGGGCCTATCGGGCCGGACCGGCCCATTGACAGCCCTAATTTTGATACACACGCGCATGCTCGGCAGCGGCCAGCCTCTTCTCATCTAAGAGTTCCAATTGGGCAAGGAGTGAATCACGACGTTCGTCGAGGGGAAGCTCCTTGTCCAACTATACCCTGAGAGAAGGAACCAAGATTTCATACGGAACCACCGCCTCCATCCCATAAGTAAGGGCGAACGGAGTTTACCTAGTGGGAGTACGGATTGAAGTGCGATAGGCCCATAAAGCCTCAATTAGCTTTTCTGGCCAATCCGAGAACTTGTTTGACTCACAGGTCTTTTTTATGATTTTAATCAATGTTTTATTAGTGGCCGCTGCTTGGCCATTACCTTGTGGATAATAAGGTGATGAATGATGTAATGTAATTTTATACCTTTTGCAGAGGTCCTGAAGGTCATGAGAAATAAATTACGGCCCATTGTCGGTGATGATTATGCTTGGAATGCCGAACCTGGCAATGATGTTCTTCATGATGAATTTTCAGACTGTTGATGCTTTAACCTCCACGTAAGCTTCGGCTTCGGCCCATTTGGTGAAGTACTCCGTTGCAGTAACGATGAATGATTTTTGCTTAGTGAGGGAGTTAGAATTACCAAGAGGACCAATGACATCGAAAGCCCACATGGAGAAAGGCCATGGGGAGGATACTGGATGAAGTGAAGAAGATAGAGAATGAATTTTATCGGCGTGAAGTTGACACTTGACACACCTACGGACATAGACGGCACAATCCTCGTCCATGGTGGGCCAGTAAAAGCCTTGCCAAAGGATTTTCTTGGCAAGCATTTGGCTATTCACGTGGCCACCGCACACCAGAGTGCGCTTCCTCGACACATTTCCAGGCCTCATCATCATCGAGACATCTTAGAAGAACACCAGTGAGGCTTCTTTTATACAGCAATCCTCCAACTAGGGTGGTTTATTTTAAAGGAGTGGGGTCAAAACCAGAATTAGATGAAAGATACCTAGAAGGATTTATAGGATGAGAAAAAAAATCAAAGGAAAAAGTGAGGACTAAAGCCTCGAAAGCAGTGTGAGAACGGGCAGATGCCCGAGGCAATTAATGTGGAAGGAACCGGGTCAGACCCGGGATCAAGATCGAGAGGAATTAGAAATTGATGATTGAGAGAGGCGGATCCGGAAGGTCCGGATGTAAAGGAGGAAAATCAGAGGAGAATGTAGACACGCTAAAATTGACATTATTTTGAGTATATCTCGTATTGCCATGCAATGCCCCATTTGACCCTCAAATTAGCTTGTTTGAGTGATTTTTCTCACTTTTTTTGAATTTCTCTTATTTTTTTCCTCATTTCCTCCTTTTTCCTATTTTTCTGGATTTTCTGGGCATTTATCTCATTTTTGAAATTCACGACCTGGGGAAGGGCGTGTTCTTATAAAGCACGACCTGATCTAGGGCGTTTCTTTGAGAAAAGACGCCTGACCTGAGGGCGTCAATTCTTTTGGTTTGACCGACTTCCCCATTTGAGCTCTTGAAATTAACGCCCTTCCCAGGGGCGCGTTTTTAAAAGTGGCTTTGATTGAGGCGTGTTTTACATTTTTTAAAATATGGGGAGTTTTTATTTCTAAAATTAGTTTTGAAAGGAACGCCCTTGTGCAAGGCGTGTTTTTAAGAAACGCCCTCTCGGCAGGTCGTCAATTCAGAAATTGACGCCCTGAACCAGGTCGTGTTTCACTTTTGTGCTCCGAACGAATGCAGCCTTTCCCAGAGAGACTCTTGCTTCGTTTGGGCTCTTGCCCAGCTTAATCCTCCCCTATTTGGGCTCTTGCCCGTTCTTATCTCTTCCTCCTTTGGACTCTTCCCTCCTTATCTCCTTTTTTATCTTATTAATAGAGCTTCTAAGCTCTGTTATTTTTTTTTTGGATTCGGAATACTCCTCCCTCCGTTGTTCTTCTTCTGTTCTTCTTTCATTTCTTTTCTTTTTTTGTCTTCTTCTGTTTTCTCTTTTCCTATTCTTTCCTTCGCAGGTTGCTTGGCTAAGGAGGGGCTTCACGTTCAAATCTTCATCTCTTGGAAGACTTTCTCCCCATCGAGCATTCAAGCCCAAAAGCAACAGGCTCCTCTTTTATTTATTCTTCTTTTTTTTTACTATCATCATTCATATGCATGCATGTTCATACACGTTTATATAATTTTTCCAACTCAACCACGTTGAGTATCTCCCCTTTAAGTGCAACTCTTGCACTCTTTCCCCTTATTCTATTTTGCATTCATCATCATATTCCCCACACCCTCATTACATAGGGGTTTAAGGGCAATCACCCTTAAGGTGTGTTCTTCACCATGATTTCATGCTCATCTTTATTTATGAATTGATGCTACACTCACCACATATCTAATGCAATTTCTTTATTGGTGTTTGTCTTTTTTTTTTTGCAACGGTAATAAATTGGAGAACTCTCTTCATCGGCCGGCCGATTTGAAGAGAAAGGAAGCACTCACATCCCCGCACTTTGAGGTATTTTCGCGATCATCCTTTCCCTTATTATTTTCCACTCGAGACCCTCGTGTCTCTGGCGATCACACACGCTCCCCTTGTGCACCTCGTGCTATTTTCATCTCCACTATTGTTTATTGTTTGCTTTTCATTATATTTTCCTTAAGTGGATTTTTAAAGGAATCTACAAATTGGCGATCACGGTGGGACGCTTTGTGTTCTCTTTATTACCCCTTTCCCCTTAGGCACCCACGTGTGCCGTCTCCCCTATTGCACCCTCGGTGCGTCTCCCTTTTTGTGCCCCTCGGGCACCCTCCATTGGTTTTACACCCTCCCCTAAGTGATCGGTCGGTTTGTTGATTCTTCTTTAAAATTTCCACTTATTTAAAATTCTTGATGAGCATGCTTATTCTATTGATTGCCATGATTGTGTGATTGAGTGTTAATACTGCTGGCCGTGAAGTTTTTCTGGAGAAAGTGAATTCACGCCTCTGGAAGAGGCGTTTTTCTTGATTTAACGCCCTAACCCAGGGCGTCTTCTTCATATTTTACGCCCTCTGACAGGGCGTTTTCCAGCATATTTCTGAGTTTTCCTGCTTTATATTACTGCCTGTGAATTCACGCCCTTCACAAGGGCGTTTATTTGTTGATTAGCGCCCCACATCAGGGCGTCCCTTTATTTATAGCGCCTCACCCTAAGGCGCGTTTTACCCGGCCCTGGGCCCCTCACGTTGATTCACGACAGTCACACTGTCGTGTCTTTTGTTAGTAGCGCCCTCTGCCAGGGCGTGTTTTTACTGTGGGTTTCCAGAACCCTTCCCGTGGGTGAGTTTTCATGCTATTTCATGTTGATTGATCATATTATTGTGGTTGACCCGATTTCCCCTGTTGCATTCATTCTTTGCATTGGTTTGGGAGCCCCCTCCTCTTCATTAGGATCCACACACGCTCTTGGAATCGGGACGACCCTCCATTGAGCATTCCGTCTCTTTGGACTGGAAATCCCTTTTCCAAGCCTTCGTAAGTCCCCGCACCCGTGGATTCCCTCACGGACGCCGGGCAGGTTGTACCCTTTTGAAGTCCCGAGTTAGTTGGCCTATACGTGGTGAGAGAGTGTTCCTAGTTGGCATTGGAGTTAAATCACATTTGAAACTAGGTTTCCTCCCCTTGTGTGAATCATATCAATTTGCATAAAATCATTAATTCACCAAGATTCAAACATAAGAAATCAAGGTAACCATCACAACTTGTGTGTTTCTTTGCAAATTGTTTGCACACTAAATTGCTTGAATGGCTTACTTTGATAGACAAAATAACATGTTCAATTCAATTAATGTTCATGAGGGTGATCAACCTAGCACATCTTATTCCCCTCAAATTCAACATGTTCAATATCATTCTCACCATTCTTTCAAGGGACCACGTCCTCATTCTTATGGTGTTGCCCGACCTATGGGCAATGTCCAATCCAATGGTCCTTCAAATCAATTTCGGGCCACTATTCCTACAGGACCGCCTCGTCCCAATGATGAGAAAGTCTCCCAAATCATCCATGCATTAGATCATCTCACCCCTCAACAGATCCAAGCCCTTAAGATCGCCGTTGGGGGTGCATCTCCTTCATCTCATCCTCCTTCTAATCCTCCACGGGTGGCCCATCACCCAATTCCCTCTTCCATTCATATTCCTAATCGGGTAGCCCATTACCCATCCCCTTCTATTCACACTCCTCCTCGGGTGGTCCGACACCCGCCTCCTTCTATTCCTCCTCCATCACGGCCCCAAGGCCCATTTACTCCTTGCAATCCGGCCCGTCCGGGTTCTTTTACGGGTCATCCCGTCAACTCCCCTCCACGGCCTTTTTATGCGGCCCCTCCTCCTTCAAGGCCCTGCCAGCCCTCGGTTGTTCAAGTCACACCCCTCCAACAATCTCTGCTTGATAAGATTACTTTGATGGAGGAACAAATAAAGAGGGTCACGGTTCCTCCTACTCCAGTCAATCCTCTCCATGCCGCTTTGGACGAGATTACAAAGATGGAGAGAGAATGGAAAGACAGGAGGGATGATTACGGCGTCGGCGGCTCAAGCAAGAAGGAGCCGGCATTTGAAGAATCCAAGGCAGTATACGATGATGATGAAGCTCCACAGGCAGCCCTTTCGAGTTTCCTTAACTTTCCGCTTTCCCCATTTTCATTCGATGAACCCCCTGCTCAGGATGAAACCATCCCTGATCCAACCCCTATTTATGAGACTAATTGGTGTTACGATGATGGGTCGATACTTCAATCACCCACACCGGCACATTGTAAGTCTCCTCCTATCCTTGACACCGCATACATTACACCTCCTCCAGTTACACTATTAACCTCCACAACACTGGCCTCCCCCAAGCCTTCCACTATTAAACCTCCACCCGTTAAGCCATCTACCTCCACACCATTAGCCTCCATCGAACCCACCATTGAACCTTCCCCAATTAACCTCCCATTACCGCCACCTCGGCCTTCCATTATCCCTTTAAAACCCACTTTGCTTATTCCACCATTTAACCCTTTACCCTTACCCATGGCTAATCCTGAGCAGGATCCACCCCTTTTTGCACCCGAGCCAATCCCAACTGCTTCCGAGCAAAGGGAGAAACTCGACGTGTTTGAACCTCCGCTTACGCTCACCCATTTGCCAACGCTTTCCATCATGCCTCCACCATTCATGGAGCCTTCCGCCTCCGCTTCACCTCCCCTTACCACTCGGAATGGGGGGCCTTCTACAAGCACAGGTGCCGAAGATGATCAAGAGCCGGGCAGCAAGGATTTGGCCGCACCATTCAAGATTAAAGAATTCATTTGCCGGATGCCAATCCGGGTTATTGTGCCGAGCACGGTCGAAGAAGCCAAGTCGCCGACATGCCAAGCATTGATGCTGTGTAAGGGCCGGGCAGGGCACCCTTTGTTCCAATTTCCAAATTTTGAATCTTTGGGCAACATAATGCTTCCGAGCCCAACTTTCCAACTCCCTCACACCATTACTTTGCACTCTCCAAGGGAGTTGACATTCACCATTGAAGCTTCGGCAGGGGCTATTTCTCATACACTTTCACTGCCGTGGAGGAGTAGTCATCTTAATGCTAAGGGGCCATCCCTTATTTGTTCCACTTTCTATTCATCCATCTCTATCACTTTTTCTTCATGGGCCATTCCCAGGGTTAGGAGGAGGATCTCATCCTCTCGCCCTTCACATTCTTCATATTCTTTGCATTTCATGCATTCATCGCATCCATCCCATTGCATGCATTTGCACCTCCTGCTTCCCGGGTTTCCAAACCCGTATCTTCCCCGCCTTCCGGCACCTCCGGATATTCCGCACTTCCCATCTTATTCATCTTCATCTTTTTATCCACTATCCCGAGGGCATCGCGTCCCTTTTCCTGCTATCTCCCTGGAACCTCCAGGAATTTTATCCCTCCTCTTTGGGCATCTCGCCCTTTCTGATTCTATACCTCCGGAACCTCCGGACTTTCCCCTCGGGCATCGCGCCCCTTTCCATTCTCCTTCTCCGGAACCTCCGGACTTTTCTCTCGGGCATCGCGCCCCTTTCCACCTTCCTCCTCCGGAACCTCCGGATTTTCTCCTTGGGCATCGCGCCCCTTCTCATTTGCTACCTCCGGAACCTCCGGATTTTCCTCCTGATCTTCCTTCATTCCTCTCTCTCGGGCATCGCGCCCCTTTCCACCTTATTCTTCCGGAACCTCCGGACTTTCCCCTCGGGCATCTCGCCCCTTTCCATCTTAATCCTCCGGAACCTCCGGATTCTATTTCCCTCCTCCTTGGGCATCGCGCCCCTTTCCATCTCATTCCTCTGGAACCTCCAGATCTTTCTCTTCCTCCGGGGCATCGCGTCCCCTTTGCTATTATTTCCCTGGAACCTCCAGGTGTCTCATCCCTTCTCTTAGGGCACGACGCCCTTCCTGATTCCATTCCTCCGGAACCTCCAGATTTTTCTCTCCTCCCTGGGCATCGCGTCCCTCGGCATTTGCTTCCTCCGGAACCTCCGGACCCTCCATCTTTCTTCCGATTCATCTTTCTAATCTTCCAGAATATCACATCATTCGTTTTCCTCTTCCTTTTCCATCATCTTTTTCCCTATTTCGTCTCAGGGCATCGCGTCCCTTCTCTTGTCATCCCTCCGGAGCCTCCGGATGATTTCTCCTCTCACGATTCTCCTCTGCCTCCGGACCCTCCGGATCCGCCTCTTTCTATCTACCAATTTCTTCTTCTAATTCCTCCTGATTCTGGGTCCGACCCGACTTCTTCCACATCCACTGCTTTGGGCATCTGCCCTTTCTCCCATTGCTTCCGAGGCTTTAGTCCTCACCCCTCTTCTTGATTTTCCTCTCCTTCTGTAGACTGTTCCATGTGATCAGGGTCTCCGCGCCTTAGTGAGGGAGTTCTAGCCCTCGCCTCTTTTCCTTTTTTTCCTTATTCGTCTGAGTCTGGTCTTGGCACCACTCCTTCTTCTTAAGCCACTTTCAATCCTTTGCTTCCAATCCTTTATCTGCCTAAGAGGACTATCCCACGATGATCAAGCTCTCACGGCAACTGCTTTAACAAAGGTTGCAAGGTAATATATTGACGTAAGTATGCATTTATCATTATCTCATTGCTTCACGCATGATTTTCAAAATGAAGTGCTTCCTAACAAGATTAAGAGTGGTGTTTTAGACCTTTATCTTAGGCTTTTGTTAAATTAAATCATTCTCAAAAGAGTCTTTTTAGACTTGTTTTTGCAGCACCTTGGTTAATAAGAACCCCGCGCTGGGAATTCAACATTCTCTCCCCGCTTGTTAAGATCAACCCTCAGTTGGGCACCTCACACACTTCACGGCGTCCTTAGCCGGCTCCTTTGGTTAAACACCGTTGCTACCTTGGCCATGCCATGAGTATATCTGAAAGTCTTTTTTCTCTTCTTTACTCGGCCACGTGCAGGGGCAAGAGGTTGACGGATGAGATGACCAACCTTGGTAATCCCCAATACGAGAGGAGTCTCAAATAGGGGCAGTCTTGACCCAAAATCAATATGAATTTCATGATATACATCTCGCCAAAAGGGCTATTATGAACATCAAGTCAGAATTTCAATAAAAGTAAAAGTATGAATTATGGCATGACAAGAGTGGCAAAGTCCCCGCAGGGAAAATCCTGGTCGTATGCATGTCAAGGGTCTAAAAATTAAAGGCACAAAGCCCCGGCGTAACAGACTACCTCTTTGAAGGGAACACCTTGGAAGGAATTCAAATCCCGATATCTCCCATCCTGCACGAAGCTTATCTCCAATTGTTCTTCTCTTCTCCCTCCAAGACCGAATGTTTCTCGGGTATGGCCTTGGTAGGAGCACCGTTAATCAAGGGCAGTCAATTATAGGACGCCACTTTCAATGCACGCCTAGCTTTGGGTAATTTTAGTGAAAAGGGAAGGAACTAGGACCCCTAGCCAGTGGTTCAAAAACAACCCTTTGATGCTGCATTAACAATGTCTAAACCAAAATCCATAAAAAATTGAATATTTCCTGAGCAAAATCAAACAAAAAATTGAATACTTTCAAAATTCATAATAAAAATTCAAAATATTTTCCAAAATCTCCAAAAAAATTCAAATATTTTCAAAACTCATAAAAATTTTTAAAACTCATAAAAATTTACATATTTCCAAAATCCAAAAATTTGCATTTTCTGATGGTGTTTTGCAGGAACAGCTTTGCAGAGACCAAAAGCACGGGATGAGTCCTATCTCCACTCATTGCTATCAATTTATTGATTCTCCCGATATTCTCATGACATGCCACCCTGGGCATTTTTGGTTATCACCTCCCTATATCATTCTGATTATCATATCTCATGATTATTCATCTCCAAATCTTTCAATCAACTCCTGCTCGTTTCATCTGATTACTCTGCCGATGGGCATTATCAGATCTTGATCATTTAACTCCAAAAACTTGATTAGCCAGATTGTCATCCTCATGACAAACAACAAATAATGATGCTTTGCTATGCCATGATTTGACTTATGATGTTCATGATATATGCTATGATTGGTTGCTTTGATTCATGCTATGCATGCTATGATTAAATACCTTATTCATTGCTTGTTATATCTTGGCTAATGAATTTTTGAGCGCAGGAAGAGGCTCTTGGTCCCGCCGGCAGGGCATCATCACTCAAAGTCCCACGGTGCTTGCAGCTCATTTCTCAGTTCCCATGCTTATTGATATCACCATCTCCTGTATGCATTCTACTATATGTTACATATGTTACTAGATTATATCAAGGACCTTGTGGCTTTGGTAAATCTGGATTTGAGTTCCCCTTCATCAAAAATAATGATGATTCCAGAGAAGTCTTAGTCACACGGATAGGCCGTTGAGCCGTCCAAGACTGGGGACGATGGTTCCTTTTTACGAGTTGGTGCGTGGATAAACGGGCTTCGCTTAGTATCAGCTCGCAGAATTAGTTTCTTGACCCAGTCTGGGCAGTTTAACAATATTATCCTTGATTATATTATATTTTCATTTGTTATTTTCCCTTTAGCCCAGCATGCATTCATGTAGGACTTTGAATTAACATTGGAAAATCATTCTGATAAGCTGATGTTGAGAGTTGAATTGATCTTAATCTTTCTCGATATGAGATTTTCATTGTCGAATTGGATCTCAGTTCGTTTTGTCGCTGTTTTGGGTCTTTTCTCGAAGAGCTCCTTGTTTGGATTTTTATCATCTTGTTTATCTCCTTTCCTTTGATCCACCTTGGCTGCAGCACGTCCACTGGCTGGTAACCGCTCCCCAATGGTGAAACTTACAGGTTTGTGACCTGGGGTACTTCCACCGCGCTGGAAGTTGATCATTTTATTTTATCTCCTTCGTGCACCGCGTGCACATCTCCCCATTTATCCAAACATTGTTGATTTCGTTGGATTTCTCGAGATTTGCTTCATCTCGTGCTTTTGATTTGATTCTCATCAAGTGATGTTGATTGCGTGTCTCATCACACCTTGGCATCTACTTTTCAGTTTGCTACGCTCCCTTGCAAAGTAGACGCCAAGGCGGGACAGCTGTAGACACGCTAAAATTGACATTATTTTGAGTATATCTCGTATTGCCGTGCAATGCCCCATTTGACCCTCAAATTAGCTTGTTTGAGTGGTTTTTCCCACTTTTTTTGAATTTCTCTTATTTTTTTCCTCATTTCCTCCTTTTTCCTATTTTTCTGGATTTTCTAGGCATTTATCTCATTTTTGAAATTCACGACCTGGGGAAGGGCGTGTTCTTATAAAGCACGACCTGATTTAGGGCGTTTCTTTGAGAAAGGACGCCTGACCTGAGGGCGTCAATTCTTTTGGTTTGACCGACTTCCCCATTTGAGCTCTTGAAATTAACGGCCTTCCCAGGGGCGCGTTTTTAAAAGTGGCTTTGATTGAGGCGTGTTTTACATTTTTTAAAATATGGGGAGTTTTTATTTCTAAAATTTGTTTTGAAGGAACGCCCTTGTGCAGGCGTGTTTTTAAGAAACGCCCTCTCGGCAGGTCGTCAATTCAACAATTGACGCCCTGAACCAGGTCGTGTTTCACTTTTGTGCTCCGAACGAACGCAGCCTTTCCCAGAGAGACTCTGCTTCGTTTGGGCTCTTGCCCAGCTTAATCCTCCCCTATTTGGGCTCTTGCCCGTTCTTATCTCTTCCTCCTTTGGACTCTTCCCTCCTTATCTCCTTTTTTATCTTATTAATAGAGCTTCTAAGCTCTGTTGTTTTTTTTTTGGATTCGGAATACTCCTCCCTCCGTTGTTCTTCTTCTGTTCTTCTTTCATTTCTTTTCTTTTTTTGTCTTCTTCTGTTTTCTCTTTTCCTATTCTTTCCTTCGCAGGTTGCTTGGCTAAGGAGGGGCTTCACGTTCAAATCTTCATCTCTTGGAAGACTTTCTCCCCATCGAGCATTCAAGCCCAAAAGCAACAGGCTCCTCTTTTATTTATTCTTCTTTTTTTTTACTATCATCATTCATATGCATGCATGTTCATACACGTTTATATAATTTTTCCAACTCAACCACGTTGAGTATCTCCCCTTTAAGTGCAACTCTTGCACTCTTTCCCCTTATTCTATTTTGCATTCATCATCATATTCCCCACACCCTCATTGCATAGGGGTTTAAGGGCAATCACCCTTAAGGTGTGTTCTTCACCATGATTTCATGCTCATCTTTATTTATGAATTGATGCTACACTCACCACATATCTAATGTAATTTCTTTATTGGTGTTTATCTTTTTTTTTTGCAAGGGTAATAAATTGGAGAACTCTCTTCATCGGCCGGCCGATTTGAAGAGAAAGGAAGCACTCACATCCCCGCACTTTGAGGTATTTTCGCAATCATCCTTTCCCTTATTATTTTCCACTCGAGACCCTCGTGTCTCTGGCGATCACACACGCTCCCCTTGTGCACCTCGTGCTATTTTCATCTCCACTATTGTTTATTGTTTGTTTTTCATTATATTTTCCTTAAGTGGATTTTTAAAGGAATCTACAGAGAATGGATCCGGAGGTTCTGGATGAAGAACATGATGAGGGACGCGATGCCCTGGGAAAAGGTATGGAAAAAGGTAACTCAAAGGGAGGAAAAGAATAAAGGACGCGATACCCTGGAAGAACAAAAGGATAAATCGGAAGAAGGAAAGGTCCGGAGACTTCGGACGGATATGAAAATGTAGGGCGCGATGCCCTAGGAGGGATGGATAACAAGATGAGAAATCCGGAGGTTCTGGAGGGAGATGGGAGACGGATAAAGATAAGGAATTAAACATGGAGAGGTCCGGAGGTTCCAGACGGAGTGGAATGTGAGGGTAGATAGATAAAGGTAGGGAATTAAATAAAGAGGGGTCCGGAGGTTCCGGACAGGGATGAGAGGTGGATAAAGATATGGAATTAAAGAGAGACGGGTCCGGAGGTTCCGGAGTGTTGTGCCCCTATGGTCACTTGAGTTCATATGGTCACTTGGGTCATTCGACATCATTCTATGGTCATATGAGTTCTAATGTATTCTTGGTTTTGATAATGGCTAAACACTATTAGTCATTGATGTTTTTCACCTTCATGTGATTGACATACGTGATGTTTTTGTTCATGACAGGTGCGCCAATGAATGGACAAGGAATCAAGTGGAAATGGTGAACGTGAACGCTGAATGTTGCGCCCTCGCACGCGGATCGACCTGCGCGGTCAGGTCGCGGGGGTCAAGGGGGCAGCGCCTCTTGCGGGGGTTTCCGGGGGCGGAGCCCCCGGAACAAAATTTGGATTGAAGACTCAGTAATAAAACTTCAAGACAATCAAGGTTGATGCCATAGACATGAATGGGCGACTAACGGACTCAAGCAATGGAGTTGGTGTGGCCAACGGACCGAACCGGGCTGACCCGGGCCCTGCCCAGCTGGCGGTCGACCGCCAGCATAGGGGCGGTCGACCGCCCCAGCCAGGGACTCCCAAGTCTGCACGTCTTTCAGTGGTGGTCGACCACCAGCCAGTGGCGGTCGACCGAATTTCCCAGGGATCGCCCGTTTGCAGGTGTTTCAGTGGCGGTCGACCGCCAGGAGCCTTAGGTCGACCGCCAGCCCCGAGCCATCAATTGTTGACTTTGTTTCCAACTTCGAAAAGGGCCATTCAACATTGATTTGTTTAATCCTAAAGACACCTAATCCCCCACAATTTGTGGATCTGGTCTAGGGGGTGTCTATAGACCATTCAAGGTCTATAAAACTCTTGTAAGAGGGTTAGAAACTCTAATGCTTCAAGGGGCTTCTTGTGAGATCTAGGGTGGCTGCAAGGGAGGTTGCAAGAGAGCTTGGAGACGAGCTACTGTTCACGTGAACAGTAGTTCGTGAAGGTGTTCTTCATCCAATCAAAGGGGAATCAAGCTCAAATCAAAGCCAGCAAACCTCAAGGAAGATTACATCAAAGCAAGGCTATCAAAGTGATCCAAGGAAGCTGGTTTGATTCAAGTTCTTCAAAGGAAATCATCTTCATCCATTCAAGTTCTTTCTACCTCATTCAAGGTGATATTTCAAGCATTCAAACTCCTAGAAGCTAAAGAAGCAATCAAGGTTCAAGGTAGCTTCATCATCTCCTTCATTCATTCAAAGAAATTTAAGGAGAAGATCAAGAGAGAAGAATTGAAGGAAGAGGTATTGTTCACGTGAACAGTACTCCGTGAAGAACATTCATCCAATCAAGGGTGAATCAAGAAGATTGAGTTGAAGCCAAGAGGAGCCTTGTTGATGATCAACATTTCATACAAGGGCCAATTCATTTTCACTCATAACTCAATCTCTTGTCTTAGTTCATTCACATTTGTTTCATTTTCATTATTGTTAAAACATTGAAAGTGTGATTCATCCCTACCGGTGGTTAGTAGGAAGGCAATTGGAGGGTGTTCCAATTTGCGGTTGACATCCCTACCAGGTGGTGAGTAGGAAGGCAATCGGTGGTTTTCGATTTGCGGTTCTGTGCGCTGCACAAGTGAAGCCTCACCGGGTTTTGGTGAGGGGTGGACGTAGGGCTGAGGATTCAGTCCGAACCACCTTAAAAATTCTGTCTAGTGTGGTTTGCTTGTGTGATTGATTCGTTCTAGATGCATGCTTAGGAGCGAATTATTATATATCTTGCTTATCTTGCTAAGTGAATCATAGCGTTCTTGAAAGCTAGTTTCTATTCCGCGGCAATTCATTCTAACTAGCTATATAGAGGGCCGCATTGTGAAAAGTGGGGCTGATCTATTCACCCCTCCCCTCTAGATCCGTTGTCCACTATACAACACGGAGGAATATGCAAAAGGGGGTCCGGAGATTCCAGACGAGGTGGAAGGTAAGAGTCCGGAGGCTCCGGAGGGGGTGGAATATGAGGGTCGGATAAAGGAACTAAACAGAGCGGGGTCCACAAGTCCTGAACGTGGATGAGAGATGGATAAAGATATAGAATTAAACATGGAGGGGTCCGGAGGTTCCGGACGGGGATGAATATAGGGGTTCGGAGATTCCAGACAAGGTGGAAGGTAAGGGTCCGGAGGCTCCGGAGGAGGATGAATGTGAGGGTCCAAAGACCCTAGAGAAGAAGAGGAGCTTGATTGCGTAGATCTAGATGATGAGAAGCGTCCTCTCAGCCAATGGATTGCCCATAAAAAGAAGATGAATAACAGCACAAGCAGTGATGGAATGGGGTATGCAGTAGATGAGCTACAGGATGGCTCCTCCACATGGGATTTATCACTCTTAAGCTCCACTTTATGCTTTCCCTTCTTCCTGGTGGATACGCTCTCACAGGGTGACCTCTCAACCTTCAATATGACTTCTTGGCATCTTGGCCTTGTATGTCGCTCCCTCCAATTATGTGCTCTAAAAGATGGCATCGTCCTTCTCTGACTAACTGGTTCAATGGGTATAGTCAGAGCCCATAGGCTCTCATTTGATGAACTTTTAATAAGACCCCTTGGACGTTCAAAAGCGAATGACAACTCTCTTTGCAAATGATGATAGCAAAATTTTGAGAGTTTCACTTGTGAAGCAGGGATCTTAACATGAAATAGCTCCTTTGGAAATAATTCCCTTGAAAAATGGATGGTATCTATCATTGGGAGTTTGACCTTCGACATAAGGAGCTTCTTATTTGGTGCACTGCTCAAGACCGTGGGAATATCATGTGGGAATATACTTGGTAACATAAGAGTTCGCCCCTTGCATGGAAGTTGGTAAGAAGTAGACAAAACGTCAAAAGCTTCCAACAAGGAGCGGCCTGACCCACCCCTGAGCATAGAATTCATCATCTCCTCGGCAGTAGAATGTGTCATCACTATGCATGAGGAGAACCCCTTCTTTTGATTGGCCATTTGGACTATGACCGAACAAGGGGTAATAAGAGCCTTGAAAGCATGTTGGCCAATGAGTAACGTGATCGTTATTGTTTTGGCCCTTGATTTACTTAGCACCAATTCCTGAGAGTCCCTTTTGATGGGGATTGGTGCAGACAGAGATTCAGACTTCTCAAAAGTGCCCGACACAAGAACGCGAATCGGCATTCGGCATATAAAATCTTGAATTTTGAACGGCATAGCCGTAACCGAATTCTTCTTGTCCGGTTCTTGATCATCTTTGGCACGTGTATTTGTAAGAATACACCCACTCCGAGAGGTGATGGGAGGAAGTGAGATGAAGACAACAGACTCAACAGGTAATAGAGATTCAATGATGGGGGTTATAGGAAGGGTAAGTGGAGGTTAAGACACGACGAGCTTCTCCTTGTTCTCGGGCGGAGACGAGGTTGGCTCGTGTGCAACAATCAATGGGCCCTGCTCAGGGTTAATCACGGGTTTAGGTAAGGGGAGTGGAAGAATAGGAATGGTTGGATTCAGGGGTACAAGGCTAGTGGAAGTTTTAGGTGGAGACGATGGAGGATTACTCGGTTGGGAACAAGAGTTAGTGGAATGCTCAGTGGAAGCCAATGGTGTGGGGGTTATTTGTACAATTGAAGGGGTGACAGTAGAAGGCTTGGTACATAGGAAATGTCGGATTTTGGTGGTACGTGGGGGGTTAAGGGTAGAAGGTGATTCATGGTGCATTGATGCGGGTTGTTGGGGTGTAAACCCGTCATCGTAACACCATGATGTCTCATAAGCAGGGGTAGGACTAGTGTCTTCATCCTGAGCATGGGGTTCTTGTGGGAGCAGTGGAAGAGGGAAACTAAGAAAACTCGGAGTAGGTGTATATTCAAAATCTTCATAAATTTTATCATGTGCCATTTCCAATTCTTTATGATCATCAAGTTCAAATGGACGCCGTGGTGGAGGCGCATTGATGAGTGGAGATGGTGTATATTGACATGAAGGATTTTGTGGATATGAATGCGGAGGTGGAGGCGGAGAGCCGTATGAATGAGTGTAATGAATGAATGGTGGGTGGACGGCATCCACTTGATCGTTAAAACTTGGGAGAACTTCTTGCTCACTCATATTCTCGATGCCATACTGATCTCTTCTCTCCTTCCAATCCTTCTCCATTTTAGTGATGTTATTCATGAAAATGTGAAGGGGATTGACTTGAGGAGGAGGAGGAGGCGGTCGTGGACCCGTGATCCTTTTTAATTGTTCCTCCATTTGATCAATTTTATCAATGATAGCTCGTTGGAGAGATGTGACTTGTGAAGTTGAGGGTCGACTTTGAGACTTTGGAGGGGCGGCTTTACATGGAGGCCGTGAAGGAGAAAGGGAGTGAGGTGTGCCCATGAAATGACCCAGTCGAACCGAGGTACAAGGGACAGCCAGATTTTGGGGCCATGACGGATGCTGAAATGAGAGAGGTGGTTGACCCATGTGGTCCTGAAAAGGAGCAGCACGAGGACCACCAATGTCGCATGGATGACCCAGGGGAGAGGGAGAAGTAGATCCCCTCTTAATGACAGCTTGGATGGCTTCAAGTTGTTGAGGAGTAAGGGAGTCGATGTGAGGAGCTAGAACATCTAAGGCATAGGGGGCACTAATGGAGAGAGAAGCTCCCCTAGCAGTGGCCTATACTCCATGTGAGAACTCATAAGACAGACCAGCGTCCATGGCATGGACTCCTGGCTCGCCTTAGTAGCCCTGGTCCGGGTTATACTATCCATAAGAGTCACGACCTAGGTCATGCATTTGGGGTTCATAGTTGAAGGCCTCGGCCTCGAAAGCTTCGAGATTGTGTTCAGCCACCCGTAACACTTTTTCGGAATGTAATAACATACAACAACAACAAATGACAGAGGTTAACACACAAGTTGATGCTTTACATCCTCTTTTTTTATTTTTCTTTTGTTTTTTTCCCTTTTTTTTTCAATATAATGCTCACACAATAGGGGATATCTTAGTTACAATATCGGTTTCCGCCGTGTCATCTAAAGACACTCGACTCATCACGAATGGGTTGACTATCTCCAGGGAACTTCAGTGGTACAACCAGCCCAGTGAACGAAGAGGGAATCCTTCGATGTCGGGGACTTACGGAGGTCCCGATGGAGGAGATCCTAGTCCGTCGAGAGGAATTCCCGACGGAGAGTCCTTCCTTCACCGGGAAAGGGTGATCCTTAGAAAAAATAAAAATAAAGATAAAATAAGGGAAGATGATATGCAATGTAGTGCTGAATTATATAACACAAATAGAACAAGAATAAACAAAAATAAAACAGAGATCTACACAAAAATACAACAGATATAACAGTGATATACCAGAGATATAAAAATAATAAACAGATAGAGTAGGATATGACCGTTCTTCTTTCCGAGCCGACACAGACTAGAAATCACAAAAGAGGGGACTAAGAGAGTGCACGTGGTGCACGAGGGGGATGACGTAGCGCACGCGGGCGTAATAAGGAAGGGCACACGTGGGTGCCGAGTAGAGGGGAGCACACGTGGGTGCCAAATGATGGGGCACACGTGGGTGCCAAATGGAGGGGGAGTGCACAAGATGCACGAGATAACGTTGACCTCTAAAGTAACCACAAAAGACCGGGGGGAGTGCACGAGGTGCACGAGGGGAGTGGGTGCACGTGGGCGTAATAGGAAAGGGCACACGTGGGTGCCGAGAGGAGGGACACGCGTGGGTGTCAAGAGGAAGGGCACACGTGGGTGCCGAAAGTTTGTGGGTAACCAAAAAAGTAAAAAGCAGGTCCCACCATGATCGCCAATCTGTGGAAGCCGAGGAATCCACTCAAGGAGAAGAAAATGAACTAAACTACGGACTATCGAGCGACTAAAAATTAAGAAGGATTATGAAACGTGCCAATATGAGGAAAAAGCATACGTAGGATGCTAAAGGGATGTGATCGCCAGAGGGGTTACCTCAAAGAAACGAAATGATCGCGTGTACCTTGTGTTGAGCGCGGAGATTGTGACTCCTCGAGAGCAGGAAATGGCAGGTTGCTTCTTCCTCCCCCTTCGGCCGGCCGACGGAGAGGGCTTTCCTCAGGTACCCTTGCAAAACAACAACAAACAAGTAACGGGTGGATCAGAAAGACGAAGGTGCAGTATTCAAATTCCAACGACGCAAGTAATGAAATGATGGAAAGACACACACCTGGTTGGTGTTGTCTTTAAAACCCCTCTCGGACACGAGTAGGAGGAAAATGCGTATGATGAATGGCAATTATTCCGACGTAGAAACGGGAAGAGACTCCCTCATAAAAAGGGGGGGTAGAGGATATGATATGATGAATGCAATATAACTAGAAAAGAAGAGGAGAGAATGGCTTATTGGATGGTCGATGGCGAGATCCGGCGGAGCTTCGGCAGCGTAGGGACGACGAGGTAGCACGGCGGGCGAAGGCGGCCTCTCTCTTGTGAGCACGGGCACCCGAGGATCCGGCAGGACCTCCCCTACAAAACACCCATGGGTTAGGAATAGAATCCGGCATCCTCTCGGCGCTCTTTTTTTCGACCCCTGAACTGAGGGGGGGTAAGCCTCTATTTATAGAGGTCGGGAGGATGGGGGCGTCCAGGGGCCTGGACGCCTCCATAACTTGGATTTTCTTCAAACGCCAGACTGCGCCACGGTCAGTCGATGGTCGGGGGGGTCGCCCATGAGCTGATTGATGGAGGCGTCCAGGGGCCAGGACGCCTCCATAACTTGGATTTTATTCAAACGACAGGCTGAGCAACGGTCAATCGATGGCCGGGGGTCGCCCGTGAGCTGGTTGATGGAGGCGTCCAAGGGCCTGGATGCTTCCATAACTTGGATTTTATTCAAACGACAGGCTGAGCAACGGTCAGTCGATGGCCCGGGGTCGCCCGTGAGCTGGTTGATGGAGGCGTCCAGCGGCCTGGACGCGTCCATAACTTGGATTTTATTCAAACAACAGGCTGAGCAACGGTCAGTCGATGGCCCGGGGTCGCCCGTGAGCTGTTTGATGGAGGCGTCCAGGGGCCTGGACGCCTCCATAACTTGGATTTTATTCAAACGTCGGGCTGAGCAACAGTCAATCGATGGCCCGGGGTCGCCCGTGAGCTGGTTGATGGAGGCGTCCAGAGGCCTGGACGCCTCCATGAAATTATATATATATATTGTTCAATCTTATATATATATATGTCATTATTTTGTATTGATGGAGGCATCCAGGAGCCTGGACGCCTCCATGATGACCCCCGGATTCCTCGGCAGTCGTCCGTTTAGGCATTTTCCTGGTCCCGGCAACTTCTGGTGCATGCGATTGATGTTGATGCCGTTCGAATGCCGCATGATTTCCACAACGAGGCGGTTTCCGGATGCCGAAGGAGCGTTACGCTACTCGCCCAAAAGACGAGAGAAGACTCAAAGATTGGAAACACTCAAGTGATTCAAAATGCGAAAGCCGCTGCGGGGCGTCGCGTGGTAACATGAGATTTTCTCAGGGGATGTCAGGAATAGCGTGTCTACAATGTTAACCCCGCATTACGCTACTTAAGAATGATTTAAACACCCCTGGTCCAAAAACCATGCCGGTTGTAATAATAAGTGTTTTTTCAATACATATATATATATATATCATTAACAAAAAATGCATAAATTTTTTTTTTTGCATCCGTGTGATCTCATTTGTGTGCTACATTTTTACATTCTTTCCCATTTGTGTGTCCGTGTGTTGCATTCATCATCTTTGTTCTTGCCTTAATTGATAAAGGCTTGGCCCCTTGACTCGTTATCAAGGTTAGTCTCAAAGCAAACACCCGCTCTCTGGGCAAGGGGCCAAGTCAGAACGAAAAAACTGACTTGTTTCATTGAGCAATGTGTACAGAATTGAAAAGTAGGAACGAAGGCAAAAGACAGGAAACTGAACATTCCTTCCTTTATTTCCTTCTAGAAATTGTACATTAAGTTCTGTCCTCCCTCTCAGTGTTACCCCTTTCTCCACTCTCCAGGCGAGGAACTCTAGAGGGTGTTGCCAAACCATGCAAGGCGGATCCTCTACTACTCTGTACCCCTCTTCCCGTCTCTGCTCCCCGTCGATCGATAGGGGCAGCAAAGAAGCTACTAACACGAAAGCCACGCTCTCGTGCTCTTCGGTAGCGCTCTTCACCATCTCTTAGCCACAGTTCAGCAAGACCGAGGTTGGTTCAGAGTTCAAATAGTTGGGCCTCCATGGCCCTCCGTTCCTCCCTCTTAGTCAATCTGTCGGCTCTCTCTCTCTCGGTGTCTCTTTCCCTTTCTGCGCGTTCTCTCTCTCTCTGTCCTCTCTTTCCAGCTAAAGGGTAATCATCAGCTCCACGGTGTCCCGAGAGGAGCCATCGTCTGGGCGATGCCGCAACTCTTCCTCCAGTTCCGCTATTCTGGCTTCCCCCTGTGCGGTATGGGCAAGTGCATCTTGCACCTCTTTCGTCTGCCATGTCCGCCATTTCAGATATATGGAGGCACGAATAAGTGAAATTCAATGACAAGACTCTCACCTGTGTGGAGAGCATTCCTTCTGCCTCCGCAGCTCGCTGCGTAGTATGAGCAAGCTGCTCATGAAGCAAATCGAGTTCGGAAGTGGGGATCCATAGACTGGAAGAGACACCATCCGCCCCCATTGCTGAGGAAGCCGCATCAAGCTGGGCGCGCTGCAACACACATAACGTGACACTGAGGACCTAGCACCAGGAATCTTGGTCTATGATCATGTGCATGAAGGCTTACCGAAGAACTCAAGGCTGCGCGAGTATCATGTAACTGTCGCTCCGTGCCTATCAAGCGAGCTTGCAGGTTCGCTATCATAGTGTCGCGAACATCCTATGGCCAGGGCATAGGTTAACATACAAAAATTAAAAAAAAAAGAAAAAAGAAAAAGAAAAAGAAAAGGAAAAATATGTTCACCTCCACGGTCCCTTCAGGATGGAGTCGCTCTGCATACATCGCCTTATAGAGATGTAGGTAATCTTCGTTGTCTTGAGCGTGTGACTCCACGGGAGTGCCACCCCGTTGCCAATCCTCATATTGCTCGGGGAACCACACTCTCCAATCAACGGAGGTTGCTGGCCCCCGCGTCTTCCTCCCCACATGTGGTGTTGTGGTCATGTCCACCCATTATTGGGCGAGCCCTAGAGTCCTCATGGCCAATCGTAGCCGAAGTGGCTCGATTTCGTTCAAACAGTGCATCCAGAGGTCACGTCCAAACCGGGCACAGCTAGTTATGACCCATGGCTGATCGGCATCGATCATGTCCGCATAAGGCCTCCAGACCACCTAGGTCAGGTCACACACATCTTCTTAATAATAATAAAAAAGATAATGGAATAATAACCACCATCGCCGCGGGGAACTCTTGCAACTCGCGTCTTAACACCATCAGCTGGTAGGATAGAGGGGCTGGGTTCGTGATGGGTTGCCACCGCCTCGCCAGCGGCACCGCCATTGGACGCCAATGACGAGCCTTTCCCATTGGGAGATAATAATAGCTTCACAACTGCACCATCGTATGTCGTTAACACACACACACACACACACACACACACACACACACACACATATATATATATATATATATAAAGAGAGAGAGAAAAAAGAGGGGGAGGGATACCTGGATGAACGGCGTGAAACCACTCACTGTTACCTCTCGGTCTGCCCTCTCAGACAGACCCGCGAATAGATGGGCCAACATGGCTGCTCCCTAGGCGTATCGTCCCACTTTCTCAAGGTCTATCAGGAATTCTAAGAAGCAGCAATGAATGTTGTCTCTTTTCGAGCCCAGCAACAGTTTCCCCAACAGGAAGAAGAGGAATCTCCTCAAATCCATGTTGGCTCTCTCCCAATTGCTCGCATCTACGCAGTAGACAGCGTGGCATCCTCTTTCAGTCCTCTCCATGAACTCTTCCAGGGACTCATCATCACGCGAACGAATGTCAGTAAGCCCCAACGTCTCCATAATAGGCGTCTTGGCTACGGACCTGTTCTTACGATCATCCAGGTCCACTCCTAGTAACCTCTGGGCAGCCTCTCTATAGTCAGAATACGTGATGCCAGTCAGCGTCTCGCCATTCACTTTCAAGCCCGTAATTCGGACCAAATCTTCCAGGTTGGGCACCATGTGCCCCCAAGCCATCAAGAAAGCACGGCTCATTGGATCCAACCTTTCACGCAGTGCTTGTACGAGGGCAAGGTCGAGCTTGATTGGCTCAATCCGAAGAAAGACTCCAAGCCCCATCACGTCTAGCCTGGCCTTCTGAAAATCCAAGAGACCCCTGTATGCAGCCACTACCAACTCCCATGGGATATGTGATTTCATCACACCCTACGCATACACAAGGAGGGGTTTTGTCAAAGGGGAGGAAGAAAGAATGAGAGAAGGGGCAAGAAAGCTCATCTTACGAGTTGCGATTGGGTCCTTTCACTGAAGTGCCCTTCGAGGTCTGAGAGCCTCCTGGAGCTGCTACCACTAGACCTGCTTCTCTTCGAGGAATGGGAAGATTCACCCTCCATTTTGAACCTTAGAACCCTTAGTTCTTCCGTTTATGTGGAAACTTGTACTCTTCGAGTTGGCTCCTGATGTCCCTGGGAGGACAAACGAGCGAGGTATTTATAGAAATGGGAGAAGGGCGAGCCAAGATTGCCTCCATCACTGTTAATGATAACCCTCGTGACAAGGCACCTTCCTTGCGGTCCCACATGTGTCACTTCACCGCTCGTGCATGGTAATTGATTGATGGTGCGATATGATGACTCACTCCCTACGCAGTCTAAGGAGGCCCTGTCATGTTGTAGAGGTCGTCCGGGAAGATTGAAAGATTATCCGGGATAAGGGGCTAGAGCCATCATTGTTGACTTCGGCGGTAAATTTTCGTGCAAAAGACGGTCGGAGCAAGATATGATTCCCCATTTTCGGACGGGGTCTCGGCAAGCACATCACATGGGAACAGTGTAAAGAAAAAGAAGCGTAGGGAAGAAGGAACACGCAAGAGAACAAATAAGCGGCAGGAAATCAAATCACTCCATTCATAAGTCTACATAAATTGTCATAAACATCACAATCATAGAGAGGAGGCGGGTATGCTAGCTCGCCAACTCTCGCCATCATCTTCATGACCATCCCTCTAAACGTCCCTCTCCTCTCCCCTAAGGTGAGGGTCCCTCAGGGGCCTCCTGGAACTCCGTGAAGCAGCAATCCCCTCACCCCGCAGAGCCTGCTCAGCAGCGGCAACTCGCTACTGCTCCCCTGGCGTAGCGAAGAAGCCACCGACAGAAAGGTGGCCAGACTGGCGGAGTCGCGCCCCGAACTCTCGCGCCCTCTCGTAACGCGTCTCCATGACTTCAAACCTCTGTCCCATAACTCGAAGGCCTAGCTGGAGCTCCCTCACCTAGGCCTCCAAGGCCCTCCTCTCGTTCCGATCCTGTTGTCGCTCGGCCCTTCTTTCCTCCCTCTCCTTCTCCCTCTCCTCTCTCTCCCTCTCTGCCTCTTTCCTCACCACCTGAAGGAACACCCTTAACTCCAAGGTGTCTGGAGGCGGCCTCTTCTCATCATGACGACGCAGCTCTGCCATGGCTGCTGCCCAGGCATCGCACTCCTCCTCAGCCTGGATCGGGCGGGCCATCGGACTGGCAAGTTGCTCCCGGGGAGAGGCGATCTCCAGAAAAGGGGCCTGAGAGCTGGAAGAAGGTCCACCAGCCATTGCTGCCTGCTGGGCACGTTAGGACAGACAAATAACAACCATCTGTTAAGCCCCGAGATTTCAAAAAAAAAGAAAAATAAAAAGAGAAAATAATAAAAATAAAAATTAGGGCCCTTCTTTCACCTCTGTCCGTCTCCCGAGCTGAAGGGGTCCCACATGACTCTCCCCAAACTGCCGCAAGTAGTCGGCACTCTCCTGCACAGGAACACCGCCTTGCTGCCCATCCTGAGCAGGGAGACGTATGCGCCAATCCTCAAGTTTCACCTTGCCGCGTCTCTCTCCCCCGACGCGGTTCGGCTCATCCGCGCTCACCCATTCATCGGCCAAGCCCGGGATCCTTGTCATACCCTGCGCATCAAAAGGGGAGGGCCACATCATTAAAAGGAAAAAATGTGTCTCCTGTCGAAGACGCGTTCATCATTCAAGGGCAACACTCACCGAACCTTCTTCTCCCTCTCTACTTGTTCGCTACAAAACTAAAACTGATTAAAGAGGTGGAGATCAAGGAGCTTACCGGGCCATGCTCACCTCCCTCCACGTCTTCGGGCCCCTCGGGCCCCTCAAATGCCGGAAGAGGCCCTTCCTCTTCCGTGGCCGCCTCTCTGTGCTCTTGCACGACCCTCCTCGAGCGAGGAGTTCCTCGTCCCCCTCTCCCTTCACCACGGTTTGGCCCACCGCACTCCATGGATCGAGAGTGGAAGAAGATGAAGCTAGACAAGCAAATCTCGACGAGAGGAGGAGTTGCTTGTGGGTGAAGTGAGAAAGGAGAAAGGCCGCCATGCGGTTCTCGGTGATTTAAATTTAAATTCGAAAGATTAGAACGCGTCTTCGCGCCTAGACGCCTCTCAAAAAAAAACAAAAACAAAAACAAAAACCAAAAAAAATAAAAACAAACAAAAACAAACAAAAAAGAAAGAAAATCTTTGCACACGATAACTTCTCATTTATTTCATTGAAACAGGGTGAGCTACATCCGGGGCTTAGACACTTCAGGCCTTAATTTCCCAGTTCGGTTACATAAGCCCTCCATAGCTCGCGTTCTTCCTCTACATGCACTAATGCCTTTCCCAGAATGCTCGTCTTCCATGACACTTTAATGGCCTTCACCTCCTTTGCATCATCTTCCGCGCCCAACTCTCTCTTCCTTAAAGGAGCAGTGCCCGATAACGGTGGAAACGAATGGCGGGGAAGGCCGATTTGAATGCAGCACCGATGCGCGTTGTAGAGAACAAACTCAGTCACGCCAATGAGTTGGAGTTCAGCCTCGGGGGAAGACCTCGTGAGGAGTTCGCGCGAGAGTACACATGCCGGTGCGCAAGTGAAAAAGCTTTGTGTCATAGTTCTTAAGTGGGACCTCCAGTCTTCACGTTTCCTCAGCCACGAAACGCGGTTCACTATATTACCCCCAAAACCTAACACATCGGCTATGTGGTAAAGGGGGCTTTGTTAAAAGATCTTCGAAGCAGTAGGCATCCCCTCACGGTGATCAAATTTGAAATGTAGATCAACCCAGTAATTCAGAAGAAGTGCGCAACCAAAGGAGGCTTACCCGTGCTGGAAGAAGTAAGGCCATTGTAGAGGTAGACAAGAACGACATGTCCCACCCTTTTGCCATTCCAAATACCGCAAATGGCACTCAGTTGATCTTCCTCCACTATGTTGTCGGTATAAGGGAATAAGAGAGCACCCGCCAAACAGATGGTGAATCCCTTCATAATTTCCTCCAAACGATCGTCGTCTGGCAATCCTCCCAGGGCATCCATGACCTATTCCACAAGCTTCTGCAAGTTAATTCCCTTCTGAGTCTGGACGTTTCTAACGACACCAGACGGCATGAAACTTCCGAGGACACCCTCGGAGGTAGCCCTCTTCAGCATCGGCATAATCTTTATCTTGTCATCCCTTTTGAATCTTTTCAACCCAAGCAGGAGTTCCACCTCCTCAAGAAGAATGGTCGCCTCGAAAGTGGGGAAAATGAAGGTGTGAGTCTGAGGATGCCAGATCTCCACCAACGCACCCATAATCGCCTAGTCTATGCGAATCTTTTCTTAATGCTTGGCGTGAACCAGGAGCCCCTGAAGATGCCACCTCGTGAGTATGGCCCTCATGCTGATGGAAATGTTGGAAATTAGCTTCGAAAGTCACGGCAGTTTGGAGAACTTCCTCGGGCCTGGGAAGAGATGGTACGGCTGGAAAAGAAGAAGGAAAACAAAAGAGGAAAGAGGTGAAGGAAATGTCGTACGATAAATTTGAAATGAATCAACTCACCATACGTGACTGGATCATCCCACTTAGATGTCCTTCGAGGTCGGAGAGCCGCCGAAATTCGCTGCTGGGCCTGCTCCTCTTCATAGGGCGGTAAGACTCGCCTTCCATCTTGAAGAACCCAAGATTATTCTCCTCCTCCCCTTAAGCTTCAAAGCTCTCCTTGGTACATTTGGTTGAACTAGGCAATGGAGGGGTACTTATAGGAAGGGAGGGGTGTATAAGCTAGAATGCTTTACGTCAATGTCGAGTCGTCGTCGTTGACTTTAGCAAGAGTATTCTGTCTTGACCCCCCTTGCGCTGTGATACAATTCTGCTACTTTTAATGATGTTGATCAGTGCAGGATTCACTAATGGACACCACTGTCCCATCGTGTGCCACCATTCGGTAACTAGTCCCACTATGTCATGTCATCGTGTGCTCAGTATCAACTCACCGGATCAGTATCCTGACCCATTCTTAACAACTTGATAATATTATCCTTGGCTATTTTCTATTTTAGTTTGTTTTAAGTTTTCCTTTAAACCCAGCATGTATTCATGTAGGACTTTGATTCCATTGCGGAAGATCATTCAAAGTAATTCGATTGTGAAGGCCGCCGTGCTTAAATCTTATAATATGAGATATTCCATTCCGAATGAAATACCGAGTTTCCTTGAGATAGCACTGGGTTGTTCTTCCAAAAGAGACCCTTGTTTGGATTGATCCTTAAATATTCCTTTACTTTTACTCCATTTGACCCACCTTGGCCGCAGCACTTCCACATTGGCTAGTAACCGCTCCCCAAGGTGAAACCTACAGGTTTATGACCCGGGTACTTCCACATAGAGAAGTTGGTCCCTTTTTCTACTTGTGCCTGAGCGCACATCTTCCCCTTCCTTGTTTGATTTCTGTCCAAGTAATTGTTGAATTCGGAAGGCCTTCTTCAAGGTCGCCTCATTGAAAACTCTGAAAACATTCCAAATCATAATGTTCAAAGCGTGTCTCATCACACCTTGGCATCTACTTTTCAGTACGCTCCCACTCCATTTCATTTCACTTCTATGCCACTCCACTACGTGCCACTCCCTTGCAAAGCAGATGCCAATGCGGGGCAGCTGTAGACACGTCGTTTTGACATTACTGTGAGTAAATCTCATATTACATTATGATACCCCAAGGTTTCCTTCATATTTTTAATTACTTTGGTGATTTCCTATTTTTATGAATTTTTTTACTTTTTTTTTAAAAAAAATCGTGAGAAGTCTTTGACGTGTCAAGATGGTTAGACGCCTCACTTTGACGTGTCAAGGACCCTAGACGCCTTCTTTAGAAGCCTCATGCAGCGCGCACGCGGCGCTGTTCCGGCCATTTTTTTTAACATTTTCGAATAAATCCAATCATAAAGACGTCTTGTAGACTAGACGTGTCCTTCGAGAGTCACGGTTACCCGCCGAAACCACGCGTCTTCTCCACTATCGACAGCTTTCGGTGGCATTTCAGTAGGCGAAAATAGGTGCGTCCAGGGTCCCGGACGCCTCAAATAAATTAAAAATAATAAAAATAATATTGAGGCGTCCATATGGTTGGACGCCTCAAAGAATCAAAAAATAAAAATAATAGAAAATATTAGTGAGGCGTCCAGGAACCTGGACGCCTCAATGTGGAGGCATCCAGGACCCTGGACGTCTCACTCAGGTTTTCCTCTATAAATATAGGACCCCCTCCCTCGAAGGAAGGGGGCTTCAGATCCGACAGAGGAATGAGAGACTCTGCTGGATCCCATTTTTAACCCGTGGGTCTTTGCAGGGGGAGGTTCTGCCGTCTTCTCGGGTGTCCGCGCTCGCGAGAGGAAGGCTAGCTCCATCTATTCTGCTTCCACGTCATCCCTACGCTACCGAAGCTCCGCCGAATCCCGCCATCGGCATCTTCAATAAGTCATTCTCTCCCCTTCTCTTTTGCCATTTTTGTCGCATGCATCATCCTATCATCTGTCATCTCCCTTCATAAGAGAGATCCGTTTTTATGCACGTTTGCACGATCCTCCATTCATCATAGTATTTTCCTCCTACTCATGTCTGAGAGGGGTTTAAAAATAACACCAATCAGGTGTGTGTCTCACCACGATTTCACCATTTTTCATTACGAGGAACTAATACTACACTGTCATTTTTTCTGATCCACTTGTCATCTGTCTGTTTCTTCTTTTGCAAGGGTAACCAAGGAAAGCCCTCTTCATCGGCCGGACGAAGGGAGAGGAAGAAGTAACCCGCCATCTCCTGCTCTTGAGGTAGGCGCGATCACCCTTTTTTTATTTTGGGGTCTCCGGCCCCTGGCGATCACATCATATTCTCGAGGCCGCGGAGAGTCATTTCCCGCAATGGCCGTTTAAAGTTCTGTCATTTATATTCTGTGCTATGCTTATATCTGCCCATATTCTCGAGGCCGCGGAGAGTCATTTCCCGCAATGGCCGTTTAAATTTCTGTCATTTATATTTTGTACTGTGCTTATATCTGTTCATATTCTCGAGGCCGCGGAGAGTCATTTCCCGCAATGGCCGTTTAAATTTCTGTCATTCATATTCTGTCTTGTGCTCATATCTGCTCATATTCTCGAGGCCGCGGCGAGTCACTTCCCGCAATGGCCGTTTAAATTTTCGCTCCTTATATCTTGTATTACTCTTATATCTGCTCATATTCTCGAGGCCGCGGCGAGTCATTTCTCGCAATGGCCATTTAAATTTCTATCATTTATATTCTATGTTATTCTCATATCTTCTCATACTCTCGAGGCCGCGGCGAGTCACTTCCCGCAATGGCCGTTTAAATTACTGTCATTTAAATTCTGCACTATTCCCATCCCCCGAGGTCGCGGAGAGTCATTTTCCGTTATGGCCGTTTAATCCACATATCTTGTTATGTTGTATATGTTCTGCACACCCCGCCGGAGCAATCTCCAGTGATGATTTCTCCTCTCCTCTTCTCTCTTTTTCTGTGTCGCAGCAAAACGAGCCCGCACGCTCCGCTTCGCCTCCTCCGGTGACCCGCGTGACGTCGCTCACAACGTCAACCTCTACCCACTCTTGGGCCAACCCCAGGGTCCTCATCGTCAACCTAAGACAAAGCGACTCAATCTCATTCAGGCAATGGACCCAAAGGTCCCGCCCAAAATGAGCTCAACCCGCCTCGACCCACGGCTGGTCGGCGTCGGCCATGCCCTAGTAGGGCCTCCAGACCACCTACATTAGATACATGCATCATATTAATTGTCACAAGTATCGCAAGACACAACATAAGATAATAATAATAATAATAATAAATCATACTATCGCATCCGGGTACTCCTGTAAGGCCCGCCTCAACGACGTCAACCGGTAAAAGTGGGGCGCGGCACTCACGATAAGCCTCCACCACCGGGCCAATCGGGCGCCACTGTTGAGCCCTCCCCATCGGGATATAGTAGTAGCTCCACACCTACATTCATTGCATGCCATTAGCATCATCAATCGCATAAACATAAGGCATGATAAGTGCACAAACACAAAAAACAAAAAAACATTTACCTAGAGGAACGGTGTGAAGCTATTGGCTCTCGTCTCCTGACATATCCCCTGGGACTGGTCAGCTCCCCACGTGCACTGCCCTACTCTGTCCAGATCCATCAGGATCTCCAGGAAGTGACAATGGATGTCATCTCCCTTCGTGCCAAGAGCAGCCTCCCCAGCACGAAGAACAAGAACCTCTGAAGGTCTCGGTCCGCCCGCTCTTGGTCAGCCACATCCTGGCAGAACGCGTCGCGTGTAGCTCCCTTCATCCACGCCATGAACTCCGCGGAAGTATCTTCTACGCGTTGTCGGGCGTCCATGAGCCCCAATGCCTCCATGACAGTGAGTCGAGCGACGGCCCTGCTCTCCCTGCCATCTGCAGTGATCTCTAGTCCCAACATCTCCTAGGCGCTCTGGCAGTAGTCAGGGGTAGGTGACACCGCTCACCACCACGCCGTCCACCCTCAACCTGGTGATCCGAACGACATCCTCCAGGCTGGGCAGCATATGCCCCCATGGAATCAGGAAGGCCCAACTCGCCGGGTCCCACCTCTCTTGCAGTGCCTGGATAAGGGTTAGATCGAACCATAATGGCTCGATCCGTAGGAACACCCCGAATCTCATGTCCTCCAGCCTGGCCCTCTGAAAGTCTGGGAAACCCCGGTAGGCGGCCACCATGAGGTACCACAAAATGTGAGTCCTCATCACACCTTGCACACCACAAATCAAAATAAAAAAATACCACATTAGTCAAAGGCAGTTAATAATAATAACAATAATAACACATTATGTATAAAAAAATCATCATTTGTTAAAAAAACGTGTCCTGGTTAGGTGACACCCTTCAATACATGTCTCTTCTATACGACGCATATTCTAAAAAAATCTTTTTTAAAAAAATGAACGCATCATCTGTTAAAGATGTGTTTCTAATATGTCTTCAACTGACAACGCACGTCTTTTCCCCACCTTCCCACCTTCTACGAACACACATTAAACATAAAAATGAGCAAGGTATGAAGGCTTACTGCATCGTGGGCCACATCCCCCTTGCCGTCGGGCCTCCGGGCCTTCAAGAGCCAAAATAGGCTCTTCCTCCTCCATCACCGGCTCCTCGACGTTCACCCTACGAGGGGCCGCCGGTTGCCTCCTCTTGCCACCACCCCACTAGAGCCACCCCGCTCCATTGAGAGTGTGAGAAAGGGAGAGAAAAGGGAGATGGGGAACGCTGGTCGTTGGAGTAAGAAGAGGGGGAGAAGAGAAGAATGGGAGAGAGAGGGGCTCGACGATATTGCTTTTTGAATAAGATAGCATGAACGCGCATTCGAGGGAAGATGCGTTCATTGAAGGCGTCTAGGCGCCCTGACACCTACCTCAAAAAAATGAAAAGAGAGAAAGTGTATGCTTCTTAAGACGCGTCTATGTTTTTCCTTTAAAAAAATTAAATTAATATAGAAGCGTCTCTCCATGAAGGCATGTATCTTATTCCTTGAAAAAAAAAGAGATAACGTGTTTGATTCATAAGACATGTCAATAATTTTACTTTAAAAAAATTAATTAAAATTAAAATTAATGTAGTAGTGGCTCTATACAAAGATGTGTATTTAATTTTTCAAAAAAAAAAGGAGAAGGGGGGACACGAGATAACATTAGGGCTCCATGTTTATTCATTCGACATAAGAGATTACATCATAGTTAGGCATCTTAGGCCTCAACTTTTTTAGTTCGATCACATAGACCTTCCATAACTCGCGATCTTCTTCTATATGCATCAACGCCCTCTATGGAACCCTTGTCTTCCACAACGTCTTGATGATCTTCACGTCTTTCACATCTCTATCCATACGTAGCTCCCTTTTTCTAATCGGTGGAAGATGGGATAATTCTAAGAAGAAATGGCGAGAAAGGCCGATCTGAGAGCAACTTCGGTGCGCATTGTAGAGGACAAGTTCAATTGCACCAACAAGTTGGAGTTCTATGCCCGAGGAGGATCTCACGTGAAGGTCATGGGAGAACAAGCCCGCTGGCGGGGAGGTGAACATGTTATGGGCCATGGTATTGAAATGGTGGCGTCATTCTTCACATTTCTTGAGTCTGGGCACGCAATTGATCATCTTGTCACCGAAGCCCAACACATTGGCCACGTGATAGAGAGGGCTCTTTTGGAAAATTCTCGAGACACTCTAAGGCTCCTTACATCAGTCAAATTTAAAATGGAGGTCAATCCAGCAAGCCAAGAGAAGTACACAGCCGTAAGGAGGCCTACCCATGTTTAAGGCTATAAGACTGCTATAGAGATAGGCGAGAACCGCGGGTCTCACTGTCTTACCTTCCCATAGATCGCAGATCACGCCTAACTACTCTTCCTCCAAAATGTTATCGATGGAGGGGAATAGAAGAGCCCCTACCAAATAAATAGTGAATCCTTTCATAAGCTCGATCTTGCAGCTATTCATTGCTCTCCACTTCTTGCTGGGTAATGTTGGTCCATTCTGCAAGTTTTTACATATTAATTCCTTTCTGAGTATGGACACCTCGAATAGATCCAGGAGACATGAACCTTCCAAGAACTTCTTCAAAGGTCACCTTTCTCTACATGGACGCCATTTAATTTCCTTCAAGTTGAGCAAAAGTTTTGCCTCTTCAAGGAGGATGGTTGCTTCGAAGGTGGAAAACACAAAAGTGTGTGTCTGAGGGTGTCAAATTTCTATCAATGCACCCATGGCCGCCAAGTCCATGTGAATTTGATCATAATGTTTGGCATGAACCACAAGTCCCTGGAGATGCCATTTTGAGATGACGGCCCTCATACTGATAGAAATGTTGGAAGTAAGCTTGGAGAGCCATGGCAACTTTGAGAATCGGGCCCGAGAAGAGAGGGCATGGCTGATAGGAAGGAAAACCAAGCAGAAAAAGTAAGGGAGAATTCACCAAAAGAAATGAAAGAAATAAAGGAGATCAACTTATGAGTTGCGACTGGATCCTTTCGCTAAGATGCCCCTCAATGTCAGAGAGTCTCGTGAAGTCATTACTAGGCCTGCTCTTCTTCTCGGAGTGGGAAGACCCACCCTCCATCTCAAAACCTAGAGAACCCTGCCCCTCCTTTCCCTCTACTGAAAATCTTAAACTCTCAAACCAACTTCTAATGCTTCATGGCATCAAGAGGAAGCAAAGGGAGGGATACTTATAGAATAGGGGAAGGTAAAAAGGGCACATGTGAAGTTTTACTCGGAGTCGTCATTGCTGACTTTGACAAAGGTCCTCATGATGGGACACCCCCTTTCACTTTGAAAAGTCATTTTGTCTTTTGTGTGGCTTGTGTGTTTTCTTATGTTTTGTGAATTATTGTATGGTGTGCTGATTTATCCTCTGTGCAGCTTGAGCATGTTTTTATGCTTGTGAATTACTTTTATTTTTACTGTGCTAACATTCGTGAACGTAGGTCAAAAAAAAAGAAAGGAAAAAAGAAAAGAAAAAAGAAAGGCAAAGAGGCTTTGTCGATCAGGACATACACTCTAAGTCCCATCTTTGGTCCCGCGGTGATTGCGCTCCACTGTGTCATACATTTTATTATATGCTACTTACAGTATTAGATCACATCAAGGACCTTGCGGCTAGAATGAGCCTGGTATTCGAGTTCCCCTCTAACAAAAACAGTGATGATTCTAGATGAGTTTTTTCGCATGGATAGGCCATTGAGTTACCATAACTTGGGGACGATGGTTCCATTTTATGACTCGGTGCACGAATAAACGGGCTCCGACTTAGTATCAACTCACGGAATCAATATCCTGATTCGATCTTAACAACTCAACAATATTATCCTTAATTATTTTCTACCTTTTAGTTTGTTTTAATTTTTCCTTTAAACCCAACATGCATTCATGTAGGACTTTGATATAACTATGGAAGATCATTCACTTAATTCGATTGTGAGAACCACTATACTCCAATTACAATTGATATCTGATATTCCATTCTAAATTGAGTACTAAGATTCTTTGAAGCCATCTTGAGCTGTTTATTTGGGAAAGACCCGTGTTTGGATTTATCTCTAATCATTCATTTTTACTCCATTGGATCCACCTTGGCCGCAACACTTCCACATTGGCTGCTAATTGCTCCCCAATGATGAAACCTATAGGTTCACGACCTCGAGTACTTCCACGTATGGAAGTTGATCCCTTCTGTTACTCATAGTTGAGCGCACATTATTCCTTTTGTTATTTGTCCTTCTGCCCGAACAATCAAGGGTTTCAGAGAGCCTTCTTCAAGATTACTTCATTGAAGCTTTGGAAATGTTCCAACCATATGGTGTTAAGCGCGTGTCTCATCACACCTTGACATCTACTTTTCAGTCCACTCGCACTTCGTTCCATTACACTCCATTTCATTTCATTTCATTCTATTTCATTCCACTCGATGTCATTCCCCTGCAAAGTAGATGCCAAAGCGGAGTAGCTGTAGACAAGTTATTTTTAACACTATATTGAGTAAATCTCGTATCACACTACAATGTCCTAAAGTGGCTCTCGTTATTGAATTTTTTGAGTGATTTTCTCTATTATTAAGATTTTTCTATTTTTTTTTAATTTTTCTGGGGATTTATTCAAGTGCATCTTGAATCTATCAGAACATGATCAACAAGGGGACCGCGACCAGGAATGCGGCCCCCAAGAGGACCGCGATTATGATAGGGTTTTAAATTTTAAAAAATGGCGCCTCCACATTTGCCGCGTCTTGTACCCAAGACGTCTCTTTTAAAGGCGTCCCCATAGGAAGACGTCTTCTTCAGTCAAATGTTTGGCACTGAATCCCCTGTTTCAATTCGTGCACCGACATGCGACGCCGTAATCTATGGTGACAGGAAAGAGAGGCGTCCGGTTCAGAAGGTGTTGTTCATTTTGTCAAAGTTAGGCTACATGGGTGCGTCCCTTTTCGGGGATGCCTTTAAATAAGGCATCATACTAAAGGAACACGTTCAGATTAAAACATCTCATTTACAAGACGCATCTGTGTTTGAGAAGCGGTTGGTCAGCTGGACGCGTGCATAAAGAGGCATCCCTCCAAAGGGACGTGTTTCTTACTCGACTGCCTATAAATAGGGTACCCTCCCCCACAAACAAAGGGCTTTGAAATCCTTTCAAGAGGAGGGAGAAACTCTAGTGAAATTGCTTCCGAGCTAATGAGATTTCCTTCGGATCAAGGGGAGGTTCTACCGGATTTATGAGTACCCAATCGTGTGAGGGAAAAGCCATCTCCTCGCCCCTTGTTCGTGCATGACATCCTCCCATTGTTGGAGCGCCTCGAAGCCCGCCATCAGTGCCGCCATAAGCTCTTCTTTCCTTTACTCTATCTCGCTTTCGTTAATTACATGCATCATATGTCATTTTCTTTTGTGTTCCATTTCTCTTTTTAAGATAGCTCCATATTTGTGCATTTCTGCACTCAAAAAGGGGTTTAAAAGAATACCAACCAGGTGTGTATTTGTTCATAATTTTACTGCTTCCATCACAAGGGACTGATATTACACTATCATCATTTCTAATCTAGTTCGGTGTTTATCTTTTTTTTCTGGTAAGGATAATAAAAAAAAACTCTCTTCGTCGGTCGACCAAAGGAAAAGAAAGAAGGAGCCTTCCACAAATCTCCCGCATCCAAGGTATACGCAAGATCAGTTTTCTTTCATTATTATTTTTTGGGGTCTTTGGCCCCTGACGATCACACATCACGTAACACACATGCACTCATGCGTGATTTGATTTCTTTTTAATTTTCCTTTAAAATCTACGGAGTGTAACTCTCACTGCCCTATTCGTTTGTTCTTCCTCTTCTGTCCGTGACATTGTTCACAATATTGTATCTATATCTGCGAAAATAATAAGATACTATTCGAATATTATATTTATAAAATTTTCAAAGATAAGATATGATATTGTTCTACGCAAGTCAAATTTGATTCATCTACCTTCTTAAATCATTTGCTCTCGATGAGATGGGTATAACGAAAGACCATTTTAAGAGGAGTTTGCTTTATGATGCTGAACGGTGAAGTCTTCCATCCAATCAATTGTAACTCAAATGAATCTGTATCATTCAAAAAATAAATATTTTTCCCCATGTCTTCACCTTATTGGAGGATGGATGCAGTATAGAGTCAAGTCAGTCTCCTTTAAGAGGGCATTCAAAGAGATGCCCCTTTGTGATTAGCCACGTGGCAGATGGACCACTTGTATGCCCTACCTCCCATTAGTTTTGTAGCTGCCCCATATCTAGGGGTGTGCAGAAACCAGATTGACCGGATGACCCGATCTAAATCGAACCGAAAAATCAGGTTTGGATCGGGTTATTCATGCTGCTGTTCGGTAAATCGAGCCGAACCGAACCGCAGTAAATTGAAACGGGTTAGTTCGGTTTTCTATTTGAGAAAATCGAACTGGCCCACATAACCCGATTACACGTACCCAAGCGGCCAAGCGTAGACTGCGTGTGTGTCCTAATTATGTGTTTACAGAAAAATGACATTGATTATCATGATATTTTTCTTAAATCCCGTGTTTTTGGTTGTTTCATGTGGAGAATGATGAGTATGTTACCCTCTAGAAGTCTCGTTCTATTGTTTGTGCATTTATTTTGGGCATTCCTCGAGGCCCACAAATTGTAAACCCAAACCGATGAACCGAACCAAATCGAACCGTGCACACCCCTACCCATATCATGTAAAATGGTTTGGTTCGGTTCGGTTCATCATGTAAAATAGTTTGATTTGGTCGATTTAAGACTCAAACCGATTTGATTCGATTTGAGAAAAAAAAGGAGGTGAACCGTGATAAGTGTCCATTTCTTATGACAATTCATTGCATGTACACCATTTTATGTGCATATAATTAGGTAATTATGCATATTTCATAGTTAACCTCAACTCCACATTTAAATTGGAGCTTTCACGTAAATTGATTAATTCGATTGTCTTATTTAATAATAAATTAAAGTTGAGGACTATGAGCATTAATTCTCCATTACATAATCATGAGCATTTGAGATTGATGTGCACATTGTGGTAATTTTTATGGACTAAAGTGCAATTATGTGTGTGTAGGACACCGAAGGTAATTACAAAAGAAGCCGGGGGTAAAAGGGTCATCACCATTTTGACCAAGTCAAATAAAGAATTCAAATTATTTTGGTTGGAGGGAAAGGAAAGTTCAAAATTTCGAATTCAAAGTTTGAAAAGGAGGGATCCAAACTTTAAGTTTGGAAAGGAGGAAAAGGACATTCAAAGTTTGAATTAAAGGAGAGACATGATGAGCCTTGGGAAATGGGGTGCCTAAAGTCCAAGAAAGGGGGTGCCCACCTACTTTTACGCTTCCCCATGCATCATATTCCATTTGAATCTCAACCATTCATCTCATTTTGATATAATCTCCACACTCTATCTACCAAACTTTCCCTATAAATAGCCCATGGCAAGGAGGAGAGGCGAGTCTTTTTCTTTGAGCAATCTTTCACTCTCCCTCTTTCTCTCCTAACCTTAGGCCTCCGATTTCTCCCATTTATTCACCCTCCAAAGGCAGCTTCAACGACAAAGGCGACTTCCTCCCAGTGTAGACGACATCTTCCATAAGGTGGTTCGTGATCCAAGGCCAAGAGAGGACGCCGCCGTCATCACCATTGTGACTACCATCTTCACATCTCAGGCTCCTCTTGTTGCTATTGTTTTAGTTTCATTTTACTTCATTGTAATCTCGTCACATCTTTATTGTAAGCTCGTCTTGCACATCATGTAATCGTTTCTTTATGTTAATGAAAGAAGTGTTCATTTGATCTAGAGTTTGTTCATCTTCCCTCTCTTCCTACTTTTTCTACCTCTTCTTCTCAATGTTATGCAATTATTTCCCATGGCATAGACTCATAATCATAGGCATTTTGATTTAATTGTTGGAATCATTCTTTGTTTAATCATTCTCTTCAAGCTACAAAAAATCACAAACATTTTCTAAAAGGTTACAAGGTTTTTAACTCTAAAAGTATCTTCTTCCCTGTGGATTCGACCCGTGCTTGCCATAGCACTACGTTCTCCTTTGATCATTTTGTGCGAGTTCGGTTTTAAGATTGTTATACGCGTGTTTTAAACGACAAACTTTCGCGTAATCAATTTTTGGCGCCGTTGCCGGGGAAGAATGATGATTTTTGACTTAATAACTTTGTTTTCCTTGTGTTTATAGTGTACTAATAAAGTTCTCTTTTCTTTTTTTTTGCAGGTGAAAAAAAAAGGGAGAAAAAGCAACTTGAAAACTCAAAAAAATTAGAGGTAAGTTTGCCTTTCTTTCTTTCATCTTTGTGATTTAGTCATTCATTTCAAAAAAAAAAGGGAACGAGGGAACGCTTTTCAAGTAAGTATCCAAACTTTTCCTCTTTCATTTCAATTTCATTTCTCTACATTTCATATCTTGTGGTTAGATAGGTTCATTAAATAAAAATAAAAAAAAAAGCATCACTTGAACTTCAATAAAAATGTCCATTGCAAGAGTAGAACCCACACTTCCATGTTTTCGGTCATGCATCATTTAGGATAGACTTTATTTTTCCTTGTTGTTTAATTATTGTTAATTGCATTATTGAAGATTGCGGGAGGCAAGGTGAGTACTCTAATTTTTTCAAAAGCATGCTCATGCATTTCCATGCTTGCATAGAACCCCTTGTTTGAACTTGATTTGTTGCATATCATTTCTAAAATATTCTAAGGGCAACACCCATAAACAAGATAAGGTGGGGATTTCATCACCCTTCCTTAGCCCACAAACCATAATTCCCTTGCATCTTTGTATCACATAGACCTTAAATAAAATTCAGTAGACATTGGCCCTAGGTTCACACTGTGGTTCTTGTGTTATTTGGGCTTACCCTCTTGTGAAAACCGGTGCCTAAGGCAAGACGGTCGGACGGCAAACGCCTTAAGCGGGATAGTGGTTTGGCATAATTAGGTCCCTACGAAAGTAGGGGGAACCTCCCACTTCCCCACCCCTTACCTGGCCGGTGGAAACATTGAGGGTGAACTTAAGTTTCACTTTAATCATTTTGTGAAACCTAATTTATAGGTCTAGGTCACATCTAGGTCATTAGGAAATTTGTGTGATAACTTGTTTGTGATTGCATAAAAAAAAATTAAAACAAAAAAAAAATCAAAACTTTTTTTTTCTCCTCTTCTCTTTCCTCATCCTATTTTGTGTCAAAAAAAATAATAAACAAACAAAAATCAAAAAAAAAATCTTTCATTTCTCTCTTCGTCCTAGTTAATGCAAGGTAGAAGATCTCAACATCCAAACCTACTAGGACCCATTCAAGAAATTGAGAGAGTCTTGTATCCAGGGAACGATCTCCAACAAGTTCTCATGGCCGAAAATCAAGGACCTCACCACCAAAATCTAATGGCCGAAAATCCCAATCCTCCAAAGTAAATGAAGGATTATTTCTTGCCCAATCAATACCAACCATCCTTCTATGTCCAAGCACCTCAGAACCAGGCGGTTCATTATGAAATCAAGTCTAGTACCATCCAAATGTTACCGTCTTTCTATGGAAATCCTAATGAAGACCCTTACAAACATCTTGATGAGTTCCTTCAGATCTGCTCAACTGTTAAAATCTAAAATTTCTCTGATGATGCTCTTAGGCTAACTCTCTTCCCATTCTCTCTCGAGGATAAAGCCAAATATTGGTTAGGAGCCTTGGGTAGAATCATTGATACATGGGCGGAAATGCAAAAAGAATTTTTGAAGAAGTTCTATCCCATAGGGCGAACCAATACCATGAGAAGAGCAATTACTGGATTCACACAAAACCCAGGGGAACATATCCATGAAGCATGGGATAGACTAAAAGATTTATTGAGGAAATGCCCCCACCATGGGTTATCAAGATGGCAAATTGTACAGGCATTCTATGAGGGTTTGGCGGAGAATTATAGACAGATGGTGGATGCATCATGTGGGGGAGCATTCATGAGTAAGAGCGAGGATGAGGCTTATGATTTATTCGAAATGCTTAGTGAAAATTCCATAAGCCATACCTCGCTTTCATCATATGAAAGAATGATAGGGCCTTCTAAGAGGCGTGGACTTTATGAAGTTAAGAGCCAAGGTGAGTGTGAGAACAAGATAGATATTAATGCCATAACCCAAAAGTTGAATAAAATGGATTTGTTGGCGCAAAAGATAGAGAAGGTCGATATGGTTGCCCAAAAGCTAGACCAGTTGTTGTCCATGTCTAGACAGGAACCCTCTTTCCCTTCTGCCCCTCAACCTCAACAAATCTCAACCCCAAGTCAAGAAGAAATTTGTGCTTTGTGTTCTAGCCTTAGCCATTCTGTGAGTGAGTGTCCCACAGCAGCCCAACTTCCCCCATTTATCCAAGAACAAATCTTTGCTGCTCAAGGTGTCTCCAAGCCTGTATATGACCCTTACTCAAACACCTACAATCCAGGTTGGAGAAATCACCCAAATTTTTCTTGGAAATCCAATCAAAACCCATCCACCCAACCTCATCCCTCACACCATTTAAATCAAAAATAATCTTTTCCAATGCCAAGTCAATCTAATCCAAATCACTCTTATTCATCTCCTTTTCTCCATCAACAATTCCAGCAACCTCTTTTCCATCAAGCTCAGGCCCCATGTCCTCAAGCCCAATTTTCTCAGGGCCAATTTCAACAATTTCCTTCACATCGTTCCCATTAGCCACATTATCAGCCACCTCCTACTCAGCCCACTTTTGATGACAAGTTTGAACAACTCCAACAACTTATTCTTACCCAAGCACAATCCATTTCCAAGTTGGAGAACCAGATAGGGCAACTTGCTGCCAACAACATGAGAAGAGAGGTAGGCCAGCTCCCTAGCCAACCGGTGGCCAACCCCCGCAATCAACAACCTCCAGACTTCCCTCCAAGAGCTCCCATTCTTCCTCAACCCAATCTGCCCAACCAACCTCAGCTGCCCCCTCCTATAGGTCCTCAGTTCGAGAATGCCAAAGCCATCTCTAGCCTTAGGAGCGAGAAAATTCTTAATGATCCTCATCAGGCTAAGGATGTCGGAAGTAGTTCGGGCCAAGATGCCTATAAGGAAAGTGATAGTGAAGATGAAGAGCCGGTAATTATGCAAGAAAAGAAGAGACAAGAGGGGGGAGAAAACAAACTGGACAAAGGAAAATCAAAGGTTGATGAAGGACCCCGAGAGTATGTTCCTAAGGTCCCATTCCCTGATGCATTGAAGCCAAAAGCTCAAAAGAGAAAGCCGGTCCAACAAGAAGAACTAGTAGAATTGTTTAAACAGGTGAACATCAATATTCCACTATTGAATGCAATCAAACATGTGCCAACGTATGCAAAATTTTTGAAAGAGCTATGTACACCAAAAAGGGAACCAAAGGCAGTAAGACAAAAGGTCCGCTTGTCTGAAGATGTCAGCGCAGTTGTTATGAATCATTTGCCTAAAAAATTGAAGGACCCCCGAGCTCCATTGATCTCTTGTGACATAGGTGGAATTACATTTGATAGAGCATTGCTGGACCTTGGAGCCAGTGTGAACTTGTTACCCACCTTTATATATGAGCAATTTGATCTAGGAGAGTTGAAACCTACATCTATAATCCTTCAACTGGCAGATCGATCTGTAAAAACTCCAAGGGGACTATTGGAAGATGTGATTGTGAAGGTGCATGAATGTTATTTCCCGGTGGACTTTCTTATTCTGGATATGGCCTCGTCCCAGGAATTAAAGCACACACCTATTATTTTGGGACGTCCGTTTCTTGCTACGGCCAAGGCCAATATAAATTGTGCCACGGGGATGATGGATATTTCCTTTGGAGGAGAGAAGGTTTCTCTGAATGTATTCAAAGCATCTCAATATCCAGACTATGAGGAGGAATGTAATGTCATTGATGTTTTTGAAGAACTAATTGAAGAAAGTCTAGAAGTTAATGAGGAATGTCTAGAAGAGGGTAGCATGCTCCAGGATTCTCCACTTTCTAGTGCACCCCACTCTAGAGTAGAGCCACTCCCTCCACTTCAAGTTGAACCTATTCTTCCATCTTTGGATCAGCCGTCCAGTCTAGAATTGAAGGCTCTACCAGATCCTTTGAAGTATGTTTATCTAGGTCCTAACCAAACTTTACCTGTAATCATTGCTTCCAACCTCACTGCTACTCAGGAATCCCAACTCCTAGATATCCTTCAGGAGCACAAGAGGGCGATAGGTTGATCTGTGGCCGATTTGAAGGGTATCAGTCCGGATGTGTGTATGCATTACATTTACTTAGAGGACAATGCCAAGCCGAGCAGAGAGATGCAGCGTCGGCTGAATCCAAGTATGAAAGAGGTGGTGAAGAAAGAAGTGGTCAAATGGTTGGATGCCGGGATCATATATCCCATTTCTGATAGCAAGTGGGTGAGCCCAACTCAAGTTGTTTCCAAGAAGTCAGGGCTAACAGTTGTAACAAATGAGAAAGGAGAAGAAGTTCCTATACGATTACCAACAGGGTGGAGAATTTACATTGATTATAGAAAATTAAATTCAGTTACAAAGAAAGATCATTTTCCACTACCATTCATAGATCAGATTTTGGAGAGACTGGCAGGGCAGAAGTATTATTACTTTTTGGATGGCTATTCCGGGTACAACCAGGTTGCTATTTACCCGGAAGATCAAGAAAAGACAACGTTCACATGCCCATATGGCACATTTGCTTTTAGAAGAATGCCATTTGGGCTGTGTAATGCTCCTGCCACATTCCAGCGGTGTATGATGTCCATTTTCTCTGAAATGGTGGGAGAATGCTTGGAAGTTTTTATGGATGACTTTTCAGTGTTTGGTGATTCATTTGATGATTGTTTGAGAAATTTGAGTCGGGTATTGAAAAGATGCATTGAGTCAAATCTAGTGTTGAGCTGGGAGAAGAGCCACTTCATGGTAATGGAAGGGATCGTTTTAGGCCATGTAGTTTCAGAGAGGGGAATAGAAGTTGACAAAGCAAAGGTAGATTTGATTTCTAATCTTCCTCCCCCTTCATCGGTCAAACAGATCCGTTCCTTTCTTGGCCATGCAGGATTCTACCGCAGATTCATTCAAAACTTCTCCACCATTGCTCGACCACTCACACAACTACTTGCCAAGGACACTCCCTTTCATCTTGATGAGTCCTGTCTAAAGGCGTTCAACTCTTTGAAAGCATCCCTCACACAAGCTCCTATTATCCAATCTCCTGATTGGTCGCTCCCTTTTGAGATCATGTGTGACGCCTCAGACTATGCTGTAGAAGCTGTCCTAGGTCAAAGAGTTGAGAAGAAGCCTGTGGTGATATATTATGCGAGCCGCACCCTCGCTGATGCCCAAATGAACTACACCACCACGGAAAAAGAATTACTAGCTGTTGTGTTTGCCCTCGAAAAATTTCGATCATATCTGTTAGGGGTGAAAGTCATTGTTTATTCTGATCACTCAGCATTAAAAATTTTGATGTCTAAGAAGGAAGCCAAACCCCGTCTCATACGGTGGATTTTATTACTACAAGAGTTATATTTGGAAATAAGAGATAAGAAGGGGTTGGAAAATGTTGTAGCTGATCACTTGTCAAGGATTGTAATTCTTGAAAGTGCCCCTATGTCTGATTCCTTCCCTGATGAGTAAATTCTTTCCATCTCTCACACGGCAACCCCTTGGTTCGCTCATATAGTCAACTACCTGGCAGTAGGCCAGATTCCGGAAGGGTGGTCTAGACAGGAGAAGGATCGATTCTTTTCCAAGGTAAGGCACTATTTTTGGGATGACCCGGAGCTATTTCATATGGGCCCAGATCAAATAATAAGAAGATGTGTCCCCGAGGAGGAGCAACAATCTATTTTGAACTTCTGTCATAATCTTGCTTGTGGGGGACACTTTTCAGGAAAGAAAACATCGGCGAAAGTGTTGCAGAGCGGATTCTATTGGCCCACATTATTTAAAGATGCTTATGAATTTTCCAAAACATGTTTAAGGTGCCAAGCCGTGGGAAACAATTCAAAAAGAGATATGATGCCACTCAGTCCCATTCTGGTAGTAGAAATTTTTGATGTTTGGGGAATAGACTTTATGGGACCATTTCCACCTTCATTTGGCAATGAATACATTTTGGTGGCAGTGGACTATGTTTCAAAATGGATTGAAGCTGTTGCTACTAGGACAAATGATCACAAAGTTGTGATGAAGTTTGTGAAGAAACACATCTTTTCTAGATTTGGTTGTCCTAGAGCTATCATTAGTGATGGGGGCTCTCACTTTATTCATTTTCAATTCCGAGCTCTACTTCGCAAATATGGCATCACTCACAAGCTCGCTACACCCTACCATCCCCAAACCAGTGGCCAGGTAGAAGTGTCAAATAGGGAGATAAAAACCATTCTGCATAAGACAGTTCGGCCAGATAGAAAAGACTGGTCCGAGAGACTAGATGATGCACTCTGGGCCTACAGAACTGCATTTAAGACTCCCATTGGCATGTCACCTTATCCTCTCATTTTTGGAAAAGCATGCCACTTGCCTGTAGAGCTTGAACATAGGGCATATTGGGCCATCAAACAGGTCAACTTTGATCTCATTCAAGCCGGGGCCCAAAGAGCTCTACAACTCAATGAATTGGAGGAATTAAGAAATGAAGCCTAAGAGAATTCAAAAATCTATAAAGCCAAAATGAAAGCCTTCCATGATAAGCATATTCAAAGGAAAATTTTTCAACCAAATCAGAAAGTATGGCTTTTTAACTCTAGGTTACGCTTATTCCCTGGAAAGCTCAAGTCCAGATGGGACGGACCGTTTGTAGTTGTCAAAGCTTTTGACCATGGTGCCGTCAAAATTTTGAATCCTAAAAATGGTCAAATTTTCACTATCAACGGTCAAAGATTGAAATCTTATGTGGAAAATGATCAGTTGCAAAAAGAATCCATTGTTCTAAGTGGTCTGGAATAAAATCTTCATGAGCTCTCATGCGTCTGGCTGAAGACGGAAAACTTAGCGCTTCTGGGAGGCAACCCAAAGTTTTTTTGTTGTTTTGACGTTTTATTTGACTGTGTTTTAGTAGTCAGGTTAAGGCCAAGGAGAGGAAGTCATCGCCGCCTATGACATTGATGGAGGTTTCATCCCGCATATCCGGTTGTCTCTTTCCCACTCAGAAGTATTTATTGATACATTATTCTTTTACTTTCAATTCTACATGCCATTGAAGACAATGTCATTCAAGTTGGGGGGGGAGAGAAATTTTCATGTTGCATATAGTACAACCTGATAGGAGTTCTGTCTTGCATAAAGATGTAAACCCCATTTTGAGTTTCATGATTCATGCTTAAATTAAAAGTAATTCTGGAATAGAAAAGGTTAGGGAGAAGGATGATGGAAAATTTAGTCAATCTAGCCATGGAAAACTGATATAAGAATCCCTTTAAAGTTCATGTGCACTAAAAAAAAAAAATTATTTACATTACACACTAATGAAACAAGCAAGACAAGCCCTCTGCTATTTTAGGTATATTGTCTAATATTCTGCACTTCTTAAGAAAAGAGATCTTTATACAAAGTTTTTTGCCAAATTATCTATCAAATAAGTGCAAAGGCACTATGAAAAAAAAAAGAGAAAAAAAACACACATGAAAAATGCCCCTAATCTTAGTAACCGGGCCTACTTCACCTAAGACGTGTTGAGGTTCGCGTAAAACGGAAAAGGGAACCTGGATCTGTGAAATTGGGCCTGCTTCTCCTAAGGCAAGAGTCGAGGTTCACGTTGAGCAGTGAAGGGTAGTGCAGCATCATGTGTGGTATAAAAGATCACAAAGGGATAAAATAATAAGGCAGACAAAAGCGAATATACTTAATGCTCTGATCTAAGAGGTGCAGAGTTGTAAGACATTTGCTTGGAATAATGAATGGGGGATGGAATTGTCTAAAGCTGTGGATTTGGTAGTTACACATGCACAAGTGCTATTGAGCTTTAATTTGAATTCTTAAATCATGTACAAGTAAGTTCCTACATAAGACTAGTGTGCATTAATGATTCCGGATTCCTAATCTTTGGTTGATTCTATGAAGGGATAACTAGATATGAGAGCATGAATTTTACAAACTCTTGTTAGTCCTAAAATTCCATTTATTGGTATTGCTAAGGGACTAGCAATGAGTAAGTTGGGGGGTGTGATAAGTGTCCATTTCTTATGACAATTCATTACATGTACAGCATTTTATGTGCATATAATTAGGTAATTATGCATATTTCATAGTTAACCTCAACTCTACATTTAAATTAGAGCTTTCACGTAAATTGATTAATTCGATTGTCTTATTTAATAATAAATTAAAGTTGAGGACCATGAGCATTAATTCTCCATTACATAATCATGAGCATTTGAGATTGATGTACACATTGTGGTAATTTTTATGGACTAAAGTTCAATTATGTGTGTGTAGGACACCGAAGGTAATTACAAAAGAAGCCGGGGGCAAAATGGTCATCACCATTTTGACCAAGTCAAATAAAGAATTCAAATTATTTTGGTTGGAGGGAAAGGAAAGTTCAAAATTTTGAATTCAAAGTTTGAAAAGGAGGAATCCAAACTTTAAGTTTGGAAAGGAGGAAAAGGACATTCAAAGTTTGAATTAAAGGAGAGACATGATGAGCCTTGGGAAATGGGGTGCCTAAAGTCCAAGAAAGGGGGTGCCCACCTACTTTTACTCTTCCCCATGCATCATATTCCATTTGAATCTCAACCATTCATCTCCTTTTGATATAATCTCCACCCTCTATCTACCAAACTTTCCCTATAAATAGCCCATGGCAAGGAGGAGAGGGGAGTCTTTTTCTTTGAGCAATCTTTCACTCTCCCTCTTTCTCTCCTAACCTTAGGCCTCCGATTTCTCCCATTTATTCACCCTCCAAAGGCAGCTTCAACGACAAAGGCGACTTCCTCCCGGTGTAGACGACATCTTCCACAAGGTGGTTCGTGATCCAAGGCCAAGAGAGGACGGCGCCGTCATCACCATTGCGGCTACCATCTTCACATCTCAGGCTCCTCTTGTTGCTATTGCTTTAATTTCATTTTACTTCATTGTAATCTCGTCACATCTTTATTGTAAGCTCGTCTTGCACTTCATGTAATCGTTTCTTTATGTTAATGAAAGAAGTGTTCATTTGATCTAGAGTTTGTTCATCTTCCCTCTCTTCCTACTTTTTCTACCTCTTCTTCTCAATGTTATGCAATTATTTCCCATGACATAGACTCATAATCATAGGAATTTTGATTTAATTGTTGGAATCATTCTTTGTTTAATCATTCTCTTCAAGCTACAAAAAATCACAAACATTTTCTAAAAGGTTACTGATAGAAAAACAGTATTGCACGGGTAGAGATATTCTACTAGATCGAAGCACAGAAATCAACGGGAATTAAGATCAAGAGGATCAAACACAGGTCGAAGCGCGTATTCGCTTTCTTTAGAGTCGTTCCGCCCCTACTCCGGTGCAGATAGGCTTCGTGACGGAACTTCCCCCAAGATACGACGACCCAGAACCGGTGGCGACGCGAAGGTGCACTCCAACTCGCGTTGCCGGGGGCGAACACCACAGAGACCGACGGCTCTTGCAAGAGGAAGAAGACGATGGGAGAAAGGAGTTCGTGAGAGATAGCTTTCGGGTTAGAGAGAACCGAAAAACCGTGTCTCTCCCAGAAAACGACCCTCGTCATATACCCCCTTGGGAAGCGACCCTAGACCGAGTCACACACAACTGCCCAAGGAAGGGAATCCGAAGAGACGCGGAGAGAATCCAAGAGACGCGTAGTCAAACGGTCACAAAATAAACTAAAAGAAAAATAAAATAATCTAATGAGAATCACACGCACGCACGACACGGCCACGGCAAGGCAAGGCAATTCGCGCGCGTGTGAAATGGAGGATATGGGCCAAGGAGCCCACTAGCCCAAACGGGCCAACTACCATAGTCTCCTCAAGGAATACAAAATAAAGACACGAGTCCCAACTAAAGGTAAGTGGAAACTTTTCCCACTTTCCAATGTGGGACTAATAAACACAAACTCAAACTTTTAAAATTTAAACATAGAATCCAACAGTTACAAGGTTTTTAACTCTAAAAGTATCTTCTTCCCTGTGGATTCGACCTGTGCTTGCCATAGTACTACGTTCTCCTTTGATCATTTTGTGCGAGTTCGGTTTTAAGATTGTTATACGCGTGTTTTAAACGACAAACTTTCGCGTAATCAAATCGGACCAAACCGAACTGTGCACACCCCTACCCATATCTTTGGCGGATCCGAGGATCCATCCAGGGAATCCGGTGCACGTGTTCTCCAAATGTTAGGCACCCGCGTGATATCATTTTTTTAAATGAATTTTAATCATTGGAGGGTTAAAATTAGGAAACATAAAGAGACAAGTACATTATAAATTTTTAAATTTTAATATTCAAAATTTTCTCCATATATTTTAGAGAGAGAGACAAAATTATATTTTTTTCTCTTCCCGTCAAAAGTTACTTTTGAGTTAATTTTAAATAAATAGATAAATTCTCAATAATTAAGTGAGATCAACGTATTTTTACAATCCTCGCGTCAAAATTTTTCTATTTTCATTTATCTTACCAAATGCGCCGTAAGCAACAATAGAACTGTGCCAATCCTAGTAAAAGCTTCAGACAGCCGTAGAGCTTAGCTTGAAGGACAATGAGAAGAAAGGCATCATTCTGATCCTATTGATCATCAGCAGCTGCCTCTCCACCCGGTGGGTTGTGGACCGCTGTGGTGGTTGAGGAGGCATCTTTTGGTTACATGTGAAGGGCACTCGAAACTGTGTGGACATGCAGCAGGGAAACCAAAGGAGGACATGTCCAATCCTCACGGAAGCATCTCAGTCTGGCAAACGAGAAAGGAGCAGACCTTATTCGCAGATGGGAATTGAATGCCAAGAGGCAATTTGATGGGGTAGCGGACACGTAGCAGCAAAACACAGCTGGTGCTAGTTGCTCTGTGCGCTTCAGTGCTAGGTGGAAGCACGTAAGGGAAAGAAGAATAACTTAGATGACAAACTCAAACCATTATTCATATAATAAGATTAGATGATGGGTATGTGCATATATGTAACTAATAAAGCAAGTAATGACAATTTATTTAAAAAAGAATATTGATATATAAAGATATAAATATGATCTTTAAATCGTATTTTGCATATGACTCTTTCGTTATTTTGATTTTTATGACTAGCATTCAAAAACAAATGGGAAATTAAGTATTAGCAAATTATCTAACGGCAAAATATTATATTATCCGATGGTTTATCCTGAATGAGTAATATTTTAGGCCGTGTTTGACATCGGAGCGAGATTAGTTTACTCGACTCCGGAGGATAGAGCAAGTTAACCGGGTCGGTTAGCAACCATGAGTGTGAGAGTGGGGCGAGACTCACCTGTCATTTCTCTCTCTTCGGTTGAGATATCCGGCCGATAAATCCGAAAACAAAGCGACCCTTATGGAATCAATCACGTAGTTTAGATAGCTAAATAGCTTATCGATGTGAGATATGTTATGGATGGCATGCTTGTTGGTTTCGAATTTGGATAAACCACCCCCCCCCCCACCAAAAAAAAAAGGCACAACCACCCTCATCTACCGGTTAGGCCCTGATAGAAAAATAGTATTTCACGGGTAGAGATTGTCTACTAGATCTAGCACGAAAATCAAAGGGAATCAAGATCAAGAAGAGCAAACACAGGTCGAAATACGTAGCCGCTTTCTTTAGAGTCGTTCCGCCCCTACTCCGGTGCAGATAGACTTCGCGACGGAACTTCCCCCAAGATACGACGACCCAAAACCGGTGGCGACGCGAAGGTGCACTCCAACTTGCGTTGCCGGGGGCGAACACCACAGTGACCGACGGCTCTTGCAAGAGGAAGAAGACGATGGGAGAGAGGAGTTCGTGAGAGATAGCTTTCGGGTTAGAGAGAACCGAAAACCGTATCTCTCACAGAAAAAGATCCTCTCGGAAGCGACCCCTGACCGAGTCACACACAACCGTCTAAAGAGGGGAATCCTAAGAGACGCGGAGAGAATCCAAGAGACACTCGGCTAAACGGTCAAAAAATTAAAGGAAAAATAAAAGTAAAATAATAATCCAGAATCACACGCACGCACGACACGGCTACGGCAAGGCAAGGCAATTCACGCGTGTGTGAGAAAGAGGAGGCAAGTCCAAGTGCCCACTAGCCCAAATGGGCCAACTACCATAGTCTCCTCAAAGGAATACATAACAAAGACACGAGTCCCAACTAAAGGTAAGTGGAAACTTTTTCCACTTTCCAATGTGGGACTAATAAACACAAACTCAAACTTTTAAAATTTAAACATAGATTCCAACCGGCCCTTCTCTATAAACCCCGTAATATAGCCAATGTGTTTTAACCCAGTTGTCACGTCACTTTTTTTTTCATGGGGGATATCTCGAGTTTAAATCTCCACCTCTCAAGATTATGGGGGAGGAGTGACTTAATTCATATATTTGTGAAGGCATATGTCCTAATGTTCCTGGTAAGCGACGGGACTAGAAATTTATTCCCATATTTAGATTAAGATTCATAGACTCGATGATCTGTATCGGATCGGATCTTCTCTGATTTGGTACGGTACATCCGAGTCGCAACTAACTTGACCTGACTCGACGTGCATCATCTCCTCTCTCTTCCTCTCCCCCTCTCCCTCTCTCTCTCTCACTGTGACTCGACCCGACTCAATTCGCGCGTGTGTGAGAAAGAGGGGGCAAGCCCAAGTGCCCACTAGCCCAAATGGGCCAACTACCATAGTCTCCTCAAAGGAATACATAACAAAGACACGAGTCCCAACTAAAGGTAAGTGGAAACTTTTTCCACTTTCCAATGTGGGACTAATAAACACAAACTCAAACTTTTAAAATTTAAACATAGATTCCAACCGGCCCTTCTCTATAAACCCCGTAATATAGCCAATGTGTTTTAACCCAGTTGTCACGTCACTTTTTTTTTCATGGGGGATATCTCGAGTTTAAATCTCCACCTCTCAAGATTATGGGGGAGGAGTGACTTAATTCATATATTTGTGAAGGCATATGTCCTAATGTTCCTGGTAAGCGACGGGACTAGAAATTTATTCCCATATTTAGATTAAGATTCATAGACTCGATGATCTGTATCGGATCGGATCTTCTCTGATTTGGTACGGTACATCCGAGTCGCAACTAACTTGACCTGACTCGACGTGCATCATCTCCTCTCTCTTCCTCTCCCCCTCTCCCTCTCTCTCTCTCACTGTGACTCGACCCGACTCAATTCGCGCGTGTGTGAGAAAGAGGGGGCAAGCCCAAGTGCCCACTAGCCCAAATGGGCCAACTACCATAGTCTCCTCAAAGGAATACATAACAAAGACACGAGTCCCAACTAAAGGTAAGTGGAAACTTTTTCCACTTTCCAATGTGGGACTAATAAACACAAACTCAAACTTTTAAAATTTAAACATAGATTCCAACCGGCCCTTCTCTATAAACCCCGTAATATAGCCAATGTGTTTTAACCCAGTTGTCACGTCACTTTTTTTTTCATGGGGGATATCTCGAGTTTAAATCTCCACCTCTCAAGATTATGGGGGAGGAGTGACTTAATTCATATATTTGTGAAGGCATATGTCCTAATGTTCCTGGTAAGCGACGGGACTAGAAATTTATTCCCATATTTAGATTAAGATTCATAGACTCGATGATCTGTATCGGATCGGATCTTCTCTGATTTGGTACGGTACATCCGAGTCGCAACTAACTTGACCTGACTCGACGTGCATCATCTCCTCTCTCTTCCTCTCCCCCTCTCCCTCTCTCTCTCTCACTGTGACTCGACCCGACTCAATTCGCGCGTGTGTGAGAAAGAGGGGGCAAGCCCAAGTGCCCACTAGCCCAAATGGGCCAACTACCATAGTCTCCTCAAAGGAATACATAACAAAGACACGAGTCCCAACTAAAGGTAAGTGGAAACTTTTTCCACTTTCCAATGTGGGACTAATAAACACAAACTCAAACTTTTAAAATTTAAACATAGATTCCAACCGGCCCTTCTCTATAAACCCCGTAATATAGCCAATGTGTTTTAACCCAGTTGTCACGTCACTTTTTTTTTCATGGGGGATATCTCGAGTTTAAATCTCCACCTCTCAAGATTATGGGGGAGGAGTGACTTAATTCATATATTTGTGAAGGCATATGTCCTAATGTTCCTGGTAAGCGACGGGACTAGAAATTTATTCCCATATTTAGATTAAGATTCATAGACTCGATGATCTGTATCGGATCGGATCTTCTCTGATTTGGTACGGTACATCCGAGTCGCAACTAACTTGACCTGACTCGACGTGCATCATCTCCTCTCTCTTCCTCTCCCCCTCTCCCTCTCTCTCTCTCACTGTGACTCGACCCGACTCAATTCGCGCGTGTGTGAGAAAGAGGGGGCAAGCCCAAGTGCCCACTAGCCCAAATGGGCCAACTACCATAGTCTCCTCAAAGGAATACATAACAAAGACACGAGTCCCAACTAAAGGTAAGTGGAAACTTTTTCCACTTTCCAATGTGGGACTAATAAACACAAACTCAAACTTTTAAAATTTAAACATAGATTCCAACCGGCCCTTCTCTATAAACCCCGTAATATAGCCAATGTGTTTTAACCCAGTTGTCACGTCACTTTTTTTTTCATGGGGGATATCTCGAGTTTAAATCTCCACCTCTCAAGATTATGGGGGAGGAGTGACTTAATTCATATATTTGTGAAGGCATATGTCCTAATGTTCCTGGTAAGCGACGGGACTAGAAATTTATTCCCATATTTAGATTAAGATTCATAGACTCGATGATCTGTATCGGATCGGATCTTCTCTGATTTGGTACGGTACATCCGAGTCGCAACTAACTTGACCTGACTCGACGTGCATCATCTCCTCTCTCTTCCTCTCCCCCTCTCCCTCTCTCTCTCTCACTGTGACTCGACCCGACTCAATTCGCGCGTGTGTGAGAAAGAGGGGGCAAGCCCAAGTGCCCACTAGCCCAAATGGGCCAACTACCATAGTCTCCTCAAAGGAATACATAACAAAGACACGAGTCCCAACTAAAGGTAAGTGGAAACTTTTTCCACTTTCCAATGTGGGACTAATAAACACAAACTCAAACTTTTAAAATTTAAACATAGATTCCAACCGGCCCTTCTCTATAAACCCCGTAATATAGCCAATGTGTTTTAACCCAGTTGTCACGTCACTTTTTTTTTCATGGGGGATATCTCGAGTTTAAATCTCCACCTCTCAAGATTATGGGGGAGGAGTGACTTAATTCATATATTTGTGAAGGCATATGTCCTAATGTTCCTGGTAAGCGACGGGACTAGAAATTTATTCCCATATTTAGATTAAGATTCATAGACTCGATGATCTGTATCGGATCGGATCTTCTCTGATTTGGTACGGTACATCCGAGTCGCAACTAACTTGACCTGACTCGACGTGCATCATCTCCTCTCTCTTCCTCTCCCCCTCTCCCTCTCTCTCTCTCACTGTGACTCGACCCGACTCAATTCGCGCGTGTGTGAGAAAGAGGGGGCAAGCCCAAGTGCCCACTAGCCCAAATGGGCCAACTACCATAGTCTCCTCAAAGGAATACATAACAAAGACACGAGTCCCAACTAAAGGTAAGTGGAAACTTTTTCCACTTTCCAATGTGGGACTAATAAACACAAACTCAAACTTTTAAAATTTAAACATAGATTCCAACCGGCCCTTCTCTATAAACCCCGTAATATAGCCAATGTGTTTTAACCCAGTTGTCACGTCACTTTTTTTTTCATGGGGGATATCTCGAGTTTAAATCTCCACCTCTCAAGATTATGGGGGAGGAGTGACTTAATTCATATATTTGTGAAGGCATATGTCCTAATGTTCCTGGTAAGCGACGGGACTAGAAATTTATTCCCATATTTAGATTAAGATTCATAGACTCGATGATCTGTATCGGATCGGATCTTCTCTGATTTGGTACGGTACATCCGAGTCGCAACTAACTTGACCTGACTCGACGTGCATCATCTCCTCTCTCTTCCTCTCCCCCTCTCCCTCTCTCTCTCTCACTGTGACTCGACCCGACTCAATTCGCGCGTGTGTGAGAAAGAGGGGGCAAGCCCAAGTGCCCACTAGCCCAAATGGGCCAACTACCATAGTCTCCTCAAAGGAATACATAACAAAGACACGAGTCCCAACTAAAGGTAAGTGGAAACTTTTTCCACTTTCCAATGTGGGACTAATAAACACAAACTCAAACTTTTAAAATTTAAACATAGATTCCAACCGGCCCTTCTCTATAAACCCCGTAATATAGCCAATGTGTTTTAACCCAGTTGTCACGTCACTTTTTTTTTCATGGGGGATATCTCGAGTTTAAATCTCCACCTCTCAAGATTATGGGGGAGGAGTGACTTAATTCATATATTTGTGAAGGCATATGTCCTAATGTTCCTGGTAAGCGACGGGACTAGAAATTTATTCCCATATTTAGATTAAGATTCATAGACTCGATGATCTGTATCGGATCGGATCTTCTCTGATTTGGTACGGTACATCCGAGTCGCAACTAACTTGACCTGACTCGACGTGCATCATCTCCTCTCTCTTCCTCTCCCCCTCTCCCTCTCTCTCTCTCACTGTGACTCGACCCGACTCAATTCGCGCGTGTGTGAGAAAGAGGGGGCAAGCCCAAGTGCCCACTAGCCCAAATGGGCCAACTACCATAGTCTCCTCAAAGGAATACATAACAAAGACACGAGTCCCAACTAAAGGTAAGTGGAAACTTTTTCCACTTTCCAATGTGGGACTAATAAACACAAACTCAAACTTTTAAAATTTAAACATAGATTCCAACCGGCCCTTCTCTATAAACCCCGTAATATAGCCAATGTGTTTTAACCCAGTTGTCACGTCACTTTTTTTTTCATGGGGGATATCTCGAGTTTAAATCTCCACCTCTCAAGATTATGGGGGAGGAGTGACTTAATTCATATATTTGTGAAGGCATATGTCCTAATGTTCCTGGTAAGCGACGGGACTAGAAATTTATTCCCATATTTAGATTAAGATTCATAGACTCGATGATCTGTATCGGATCGGATCTTCTCTGATTTGGTACGGTACATCCGAGTCGCAACTAACTTGACCTGACTCGACGTGCATCATCTCCTCTCTCTTCCTCTCCCCCTCTCCCTCTCTCTCTCTCACTGTGACTCGACCCGACTCAATTCGCGCGTGTGTGAGAAAGAGGGGCAAGCCCAAGTGCCCACTAGCCCAAATGGGCCAACTACCATAGTCTCCTCAAAGGAATACATAACAAAGACACGAGTCCCAACTAAAGGTAAGTGGAAACTTTTTCCACTTTCCAATGTGGGACTAATAAACACAAACTCAAACTTTTAAAATTTAAACATAGATTCCAACCGGCCCTTCTCTATAAACCCCGTAATATAGCCAATGTGTTTTAACCCAGTTGTCACGTCACTTTTTTTTTCATGGGGGATATCTCGAGTTTAAATCTCCACCTCTCAAGATTATGGGGGAGGAGTGACTTAATTCATATATTTGTGAAGGCATATGTCCTAATGTTCCTGGTAAGCGACGGGACTAGAAATTTATTCCCATATTTAGATTAAGATTCATAGACTCGATGATCTGTATCGGATCGGATCTTCTCTGATTTGGTACGGTACATCCGAGTCGCAACTAACTTGACCTGACTCGACGTGCATCATCTCCTCTCTCTTCCTCTCCCCCTCTCCCTCTCTCTCTCTCACTGTGACTCGACCCGACTCAATTCGCGCGTGTGTGAGAAAGAGGGGGCAAGCCCAAGTGCCCACTAGCCCAAATGGGCCAACTACCATAGTCTCCTCAAAGGAATACATAACAAAGACACGAGTCCCAACTAAAGGTAAGTGGAAACTTTTTCCACTTTCCAATGTGGGACTAATAAACACAAACTCAAACTTTTAAAATTTAAACATAGATTCCAACCGGCCCTTCTCTATAAACCCCGTAATATAGCCAATGTGTTTTAACCCAGTTGTCACGTCACTTTTTTTTTCATGGGGGATATCTCGAGTTTAAATCTCCACCTCTCAAGATTATGGGGGAGGAGTGACTTAATTCATATATTTGTGAAGGCATATGTCCTAATGTTCCTGGTAAGCGACGGGACTAGAAATTTATTCCCATATTTAGATTAAGATTCATAGACTCGATGATCTGTATCGGATCGGATCTTCTCTGATTTGGTACGGTACATCCGAGTCGCAACTAACTTGACCTGACTCGACGTGCATCATCTCCTCTCTCTTCCTCTCCCCCTCTCCCTCTCTCTCTCTCACTGTGACTCGACCCGACTCAATTCGCGCGTGTGTGAGAAAGAGGGGGCAAGCCCAAGTGCCCACTAGCCCAAATGGGCCAACTACCATAGTCTCCTCAAAGGAATACATAACAAAGACACGAGTCCCAACTAAAGGTAAGTGGAAACTTTTTCCACTTTCCAATGTGGGACTAATAAACACAAACTCAAACTTTTAAAATTTAAACATAGATTCCAACCGGCCCTTCTCTATAAACCCCGTAATATAGCCAATGTGTTTTAACCCAGTTGTCACGTCACTTTTTTTTTCATGGGGGATATCTCGAGTTTAAATCTCCACCTCTCAAGATTATGGGGGAGGAGTGACTTAATTCATATATTTGTGAAGGCATATGTCCTAATGTTCCTGGTAAGCGACGGGACTAGAAATTTATTCCCATATTTAGATTAAGATTCATAGACTCGATGATCTGTATCGGATCGGATCTTCTCTGATTTGGTACGGTACATCCGAGTCGCAACTAACTTGACCTGACTCGACGTGCATCATCTCCTCTCTCTTCCTCTCCCCCTCTCCCTCTCTCTCTCTCACTGTGACTCGACCCGACTCAATTCGCGCGTGTGTGAGAAAGAGGGGGCAAGCCCAAGTGCCCACTAGCCCAAATGGGCCAACTACCATAGTCTCCTCAAAGGAATACATAACAAAGACACGAGTCCCAACTAAAGGTAAGTGGAAACTTTTTCCACTTTCCAATGTGGGACTAATAAACACAAACTCAAACTTTTAAAATTTAAACATAGATTCCAACCGGCCCTTCTCTATAAACCCCGTAATATAGCCAATGTGTTTTAACCCAGTTGTCACGTCACTTTTTTTTTCATGGGGGATATCTCGAGTTTAAATCTCCACCTCTCAAGATTATGGGGGAGGAGTGACTTAATTCATATATTTGTGAAGGCATATGTCCTAATGTTCCTGGTAAGCGACGGGACTAGAAATTTATTCCCATATTTAGATTAAGATTCATAGACTCGATGATCTGTATCGGATCGGATCTTCTCTGATTTGGTACGGTACATCCGAGTCGCAACTAACTTGACCTGACTCGACGTGCATCATCTCCTCTCTCTTCCTCTCCCCCTCTCCCTCTCTCTCTCTCACTGTGACTCGACCCGACTCAATTCGCGCGTGTGTGAGAAAGAGGGGGCAAGCCCAAGTGCCCACTAGCCCAAATGGGCCAACTACCATAGTCTCCTCAAAGGAATACATAACAAAGACACGAGTCCCAACTAAAGGTAAGTGGAAACTTTTTCCACTTTCCAATGTGGGACTAATAAACACAAACTCAAACTTTTAAAATTTAAACATAGATTCCAACCGGCCCTTCTCTATAAACCCCGTAATATAGCCAATGTGTTTTAACCCAGTTGTCACGTCACTTTTTTTTTCATGGGGGATATCTCGAGTTTAAATCTCCACCTCTCAAGATTATGGGGGAGGAGTGACTTAATTCATATATTTGTGAAGGCATATGTCCTAATGTTCCTGGTAAGCGACGGGACTAGAAATTTATTCCCATATTTAGATTAAGATTCATAGACTCGATGATCTGTATCGGATCGGATCTTCTCTGATTTGGTACGGTACATCCGAGTCGCAACTAACTTGACCTGACTCGACGTGCATCATCTCCTCTCTCTTCCTCTCCCCCTCTCCCTCTCTCTCTCTCACTGTGACTCGACCCGACTCAATTCGCGCGTGTGTGAGAAAGAGGAGGCAAGCCCAAGTGCCCACTAGCCCAAATGGGCCAACTACCATAGTCTCCTCAAAGGAATACATAACAAAGACACGAGTCCCAACTAAAGGTAAGTGGAAACTTTTTCCACTTTCCAATGTGGGACTAATAAACACAAACTCAAACTTTTAAAATTTAAACATAGATTCCAACCGGCCCTTCTCTATAAACCCCGTAATATAGCCAATGTGTTTTAACCCAGTTGTCACGTCACTTTTTTTTTCATGGGGGATATCTCGAGTTTAAATCTCCACCTCTCAAGATTATGGGGGAGGAGTGACTTAATTCATATATTTGTGAAGGCATATGTCCTAATGTTCCTGGTAAGCGACGGGACTAGAAATTTATTCCCATATTTAGATTAAGATTCATAGACTCGATGATCTGTATCGGATCGGATCTTCTCTGATTTGGTACGGTACATCCGAGTCGCAACTAACTTGACCTGACTCGACGTGCATCATCTCCTCTCTCTTCCTCTCCCCCTCTCCCTCTCTCTCTCTCACTGTGACTCGACCCGACTCAATTCGCGCGTGTGTGAGAAAGAGGAGGCAAGCCCAAGTGCCCACTAGCCCAAATGGGCCAACTACCATAGTCTCCTCAAAGGAATACATAACAAAGACACGAGTCCCAACTAAAGGTAAGTGGAAACTTTTTCCACTTTCCAATGTGGGACTAATAAACACAAACTCAAACTTTTAAAATTTAAACATAGATTCCAACCGGCCCTTCTCTATAAACCCCGTAATATAGCCAATGTGTTTTAACCCAGTTGTCACGTCACTTTTTTTTTCATGGGGGATATCTCGAGTTTAAATCTCCACCTCTCAAGATTATGGGGGAGGAGTGACTTAATTCATATATTTGTGAAGGCATATGTCCTAATGTTCCTGGTAAGCGACGGGACTAGAAATTTATTCCCATATTTAGATTAAGATTCATAGACTCGATGATCTGTATCGGATCGGATCTTCTCTGATTTGGTACGGTACATCCGAGTCGCAACTAACTTGACCTGACTCGACGTGCATCATCTCCTCTCTCTTCCTCTCCCCCTCTCCCTCTCTCTCTCTCACTGTGACTCGACCCGACTCAATTCGCGCGTGTGTGAGAAAGAGGAGGCAAGCCCAAGTGCCCACTAGCCCAAATGGGCCAACTACCATAGTCTCCTCAAAGGAATACATAACAAAGACACGAGTCCCAACTAAAGGTAAGTGGAAACTTTTTCCACTTTCCAATGTGGGACTAATAAACACAAACTCAAACTTTTAAAATTTAAACATAGATTCCAACCGGCCCTTCTCTATAAACCCCGTAATATAGCCAATGTGTTTTAACCCAGTTGTCACGTCACTTTTTTTTTCATGGGGGATATCTCGAGTTTAAATCTCCACCTCTCAAGATTATGGGGGAGGAGTGACTTAATTCATATATTTGTGAAGGCATATGTCCTAATGTTCCTGGTAAGCGACGGGACTAGAAATTTATTCCCATATTTAGATTAAGATTCATAGACTCGATGATCTGTATCGGATCGGATCTTCTCTGATTTGGTACGGTACATCCGAGTCGCAACTAACTTGACCTGACTCGACGTGCATCATCTCCTCTCTCTTCCTCTCCCCCTCTCCCTCTCTCTCTCTCACTGTGACTCGACCCGACTCAATTCGCGCGTGTGTGAGAAAGAGGGGCAAGCCCAAGTGCCCACTAGCCCAAATGGGCCAACTACCATAGTCTCCTCAAAGGAATACATAACAAAGACACGAGTCCCAACTAAAGGTAAGTGGAAACTTTTTCCACTTTCCAATGTGGGACTAATAAACACAAACTCAAACTTTTAAAATTTAAACATAGATTCCAACCGGCCCTTCTCTATAAACCCCGTAATATAGCCAATGTGTTTTAACCCAGTTGTCACGTCACTTTTTTTTTCATGGGGGATATCTCGAGTTTAAATCTCCACCTCTCAAGATTATGGGGGAGGAGTGACTTAATTCATATATTTGTGAAGGCATATGTCCTAATGTTCCTGGTAAGCGACGGGACTAGAAATTTATTCCCATATTTAGATTAAGATTCATAGACTCGATGATCTGTATCGGATCGGATCTTCTCTGATTTGGTACGGTACATCCGAGTCGCAACTAACTTGACCTGACTCGACGTGCATCATCTCCTCTCTCTTCCTCTCCCCCTCTCCCTCTCTCTCTCTCACTGTGACTCGACCCGACTCAATTCGCGCGTGTGTGAGAAAGAGGAGGCAAGCCCAAGTGCCCACTAGCCCAAATGGGCCAACTACCATAGTCTCCTCAAAGGAATACATAACAAAGACACGAGTCCCAACTAAAGGTAAGTGGAAACTTTTTCCACTTTCCAATGTGGGACTAATAAACACAAACTCAAACTTTTAAAATTTAAACATAGATTCCAACCGGCCCTTCTCTATAAACCCCGTAATATAGCCAATGTGTTTTAACCCAGTTGTCACGTCACTTTTTTTTTCATGGGGGATATCTCGAGTTTAAATCTCCACCTCTCAAGATTATGGGGGAGGAGTGACTTAATTCATATATTTGTGAAGGCATATGTCCTAATGTTCCTGGTAAGCGACGGGACTAGAAATTTATTCCCATATTTAGATTAAGATTCATAGACTCGATGATCTGTATCGGATCGGATCTTCTCTGATTTGGTACGGTACATCCGAGTCGCAACTAACTTGACCTGACTCGACGTGCATCATCTCCTCTCTCTTCCTCTCCCCCTCTCCCTCTCTCTCTCTCACTGTGACTCGACCCGACTCAATTCGCGCGTGTGTGAGAAAGAGGAGGCAAGCCCAAGTGCCCACTAGCCCAAATGGGCCAACTACCATAGTCTCCTCAAAGGAATACATAACAAAGACACGAGTCCCAACTAAAGGTAAGTGGAAACTTTTTCCACTTTCCAATGTGGGACTAATAAACACAAACTCAAACTTTTAAAATTTAAACATAGATTCCAACCGGCCCTTCTCTATAAACCCCGTAATATAGCCAATGTGTTTTAACCCAGTTGTCACGTCACTTTTTTTTTCATGGGGGATATCTCGAGTTTAAATCTCCACCTCTCGAGATTATGGGGGAGGAGTGACTTAATTCATATATTTGTGAAGGCATATGTCCTAATGTTCCTGGTAAGCGACGGGACTAGATATTTATTCCCATATTTAGATTAAGATTCATAGACTCGATGATCTGTATCGGATCGGATCTTCTCTGATTTGGTACGGTACATCCGAGTCGCAACTAACTTGACATGACTCGACGTGCATCATCTCCTCTCTCTTCCTCTCCCCCTCTCCCTCTCTCTCTCTCACTGTGACTCGACCCGACTCAGTCGATCTTGGGGGTGATCCGCAGCCTATCTAGTTTTTTCCGATACGGTACGGTACGCCCGAGTCGGACTGAGTTGGCAAACCATGTTTGAGACATCCAGTCCCAGAAATAGTCATAAGTAGAAACAAAGTACCATCACCTGTTTAGGAAAAATCATCACAAAAATAATATATAAAAATATCTTAATTAGGGGGATATAATAAAAAACGTGCTCAAAATTTGTAAATTCTCTGGCCAAAAAGTAACTCACGTATTATCAGTTGTGGGGTGAGCATAGTTTTATTTGGTTTAGTTTGAAGAAATTTGTTCTCAAATTAAATCGAACTGAATTAAGGATTTAACCGGAACCAAATCAAATTGAATTACTTTGAAATCAAATCTAAGTTAAGTCGAATTAATTCGATTTTATTCGGTTTGGTTCCGTTTGAACCACATTCTTGTCCCCTTTTAGAAATTAGATTAGATTAAAAAAGAAATAAAAAAGATATGATACAATAATTTTTACGAAATAAAATAAATATTTAAAAATAACATCAAAAATTATAACTTATAAGAGTAAGTTCCATGATATTTTTACATAAAAAATTAAGAACTTCAGTTACTCTGAAATAGAGTGTGCTTTTAAACTTACTTCATAGAGTCGGAAGTCTCGTCGTCAGGATGACGGAGATTAGACTTTTAGAATTAGAGTTTATAGTTACGTATACAATAAATGTTCGAATTATTAGATTCGATTCGATTTTTTGAACTTTAAAATCAAATCAAATTAAAATTTTTAATATGGTTCGATTTGAATTTAAATTAATTTTTTTAAAATTTTAACTCAAATCAAATTGAATCACGTTTATTGATTCGATTCGATTTTTAAATTGAATCTGAATAATGTTCACCCTACTCAGTTGCACGTAGCATCATCTACTTCCTTCTCCGGGCATATGACACCCGTTTTGTAAGGGATGGCCCGCTTTCATCAGCTGTGGTTCAGGGATATGAATGGATCTAGTAGATTAAACCTCGACTCTAGCCAACCCGACCCCATTGTCAGCGTAGTCCATTTTTCTGGCCCATTAGAGTTTGGATCTGGGTAAGCTTGTTTTGAATGAACAAATTGGAACCGGGTCGAGCCCCAAGCTGGCCTCGTGTCTAATTGGCATTGAGAAAAGAAAAGGAAATGGAGATCATACAAATTCTTTGGCCGTCTGGTAGTTTTTGTTAATGTTTATATCAGAAAGTTGTGTTAACACAGCGCCATGAGCCATCATTATTTAGGGAGGGAAGAAAGGGAATCTTGTATAAGGATGGTTACAAACAGTGTGAAATAAGTAATAAAGACTGTGACTCTTCGTTGGGTTTTATGTAGCGACTATATGAGCGGGTTTTTTTTTTTTGCAGTTTGTGATATGATAAGTTCTCTAAATCGTCCACGGCAACAGTATTATGTTCTTTCTTCCCAAAGGAAATTTCAAAGATATGTCATTTTTCAACTCAAATAGCTGGTCGAGGAAGAGAATAATAGTTATTACACCACCCCCTAATTACACCGCTTAATAGTATAATACTTTTTAAAAAATAATTGACGTGAGATTCACGTCAAGTTACTTTGAGTCCTATGTCATTGTATGATATGAGACGTGAAAGTCGAGTAAGAAAAAAAAATTATATGATGTGAATTTTTTTTAAAGTGAGATGAGTAATGTGAGACTCACATTAAAAAAATAAAAGTATATTATTAGACGGTGTAATTAAATGAGTGATGTAATAATCATTATTCCTAGGAAGATGTATCTGCATTGGTAGGTGTAAAATGAGAGATCTCGAGAGAAGTTTATAACGACCTAACAAAGAAAATCTTAAAGAGGAGTTTCACGGATGATGTTGATGGCGCCTAATAAGTCAATTATGCAGTAAGATAGCCTTTCCAAGCCCCACCAACAGTCGGCTCATAATCGTGGACACTTATAATATCAACCCCAAATCTCTTCATATAGATGATGACTGTATTTTTATCATTTAATAATTTTTCAAACTTTTGATTAATAATGATTGTACATATGATTTTCAATAGTTAAATATGGTACTTTTAATATTTTTATATAAATATGGTATCTATGAAATATAACCCAAACTATATGAAATTAACCCAAACTATATTGGAGCTCTCTCTTGTAGGAGCAAATGGATAGAAATTAGAAGTCTAAACTTTTCTATTTTCAGAAATAAAATTTCTAAAATCAAAGATAACTAGAAGTTTTTTGAGATAACTTTTCAACCCTACAGAACAAAAAAAATCCCCTTTCTTTTCCTAAATCCTTAATTTTTTTATGAATAATATTTTTTCTGGAATTCCTAACCCACCTGGAAATGTCTTACCCTATGAGTTAGCACATCACTTTATTGGTTTAAAAAATGGTACATAGAATCTTAAATGAACATTAAACAAAGCTTTTTAGAATCTTAAATGAACATTAAACAAAGCTTTTTAGAATCTTAAATGAACATTAAACAAAGCTTTTAATCCAAAGATATGCCATATATCAATTGGGTTTTCTAGAAAACTCCTACAAACTTTTAGGCCGTGTTTGACAACGGGGTTGTCCACCGGTTAGCCGACATCGCTAACCGGTGGGCCCCGCCTCCGCCCACCCTCCCCCTCACACACGGGCGCTTAACCGAGGGCGGTTACCAAACACGCCTTTAGTGAATTGAAAAAGCCCGGAATCCCACTATTTTTTTAAAAACTCCTTTGACCTCATATTATTTATAAAAACACTCACATAATTAATCCCTATTTTAAAAAGAATAATATTACTGAAAATATTCCTTCCCCACTCAAGAGTTCGTTTTTCCCCTCAAGATACTCTCTCTCTCTCTCTCTCTCTCTCTCTCTCTCTCTCTCTCTCTCTCTCTCTCTCTCTATGTGCATGTGTGTGTGCACGCGGGCGCGCGCACATGCTCACCCCGTTGATTGGGGTTGCCGGTGGCTAGACCCGGGAACGTGGGGCTCAACCACCTCCAGCTCTGGACGGGGACATGGGGAAAGTGTGCCTGTGCAGGCTGCCGGACAAAATTCAATCGAAGCTAGACCAGCGAATTCAAGAGAACCACCACAACACCTACGAGACCGGATCAAAGGCAACAACTTGGTCTTGCTCGGTGAGTAGCAAGGGAGGAATTGGCACTCGCGCCCCACCAATACCGGAGCCAAGTTGGACCAGCATAAAAGGTGTCTCCGACGAGGGAGGCGGTCCCCTGGTGGAGATGTGCTTCGGGGGTCCGGACAACTCGGGCCATAAAATTGTCGCGTGTCAACGTTTGGATGCAAGGTGGGGGTGGGGACCAACGGTGGCAGGAGCAAGCGGCAGCGAGGGGAGCAGGGGGAGGCGCTAACCATCGATGTGGAAGAAGTTGTAGTGGGTAGAGACGGAGATCCTCCCCACCTCTCTCTATCACTCACTCGCTGCGCACCTCGGATGTCGCCTCTCTCTCTCTATCTATCTGTCTGTCTGTCTACGTGAGAGTTATTTGAGATCTTTTTTGGTCTTTTTATTATATTAATTTAACTTTAACCATTATTGAGTTAAACACCTTACATAGACCAACGATTATGATTTATTCAGATAAGAGACCAACGACGTCCTCTCTCTCTCTCTCTCCATGTGTGTGCACTCCCAACCTGTTGGGTGGCGATGCCAACACTAGAGGGGGAGACCCCATCTATCACCCTCTCCCCTCTCTCTTTGAGTGGGAGCAAGGTTTGTTTGACGGCTGACGGTGGGGGCGTCTGTTAGGGGGCGACCAGTTTGAGAGAGAGCGAGATGTGGGAGCACGAGGCGAGGTGCTCTACCGAGGTCCAGTGATGCGACGAGGTGGATGGTGATGTACAACGGGGTGGTTGATGACGCCTGGGTTGGGTGGGGAAGGGAGTGGAGGGAAGAGGAAAGGGGGGAAGGGGTGATATAGGTCATAGTGCAAAAAAGGTGGGGGGTTTGAAATAATGTTAAGGAAGGAGATAGATATTTATAAACGAATCTTTATATAAATAAGTTCCTTGTCATTTGAGACTCAATTTATTTTTATTTAAAACTTATTTTTTAATACCACTAAAAAATCAATACAGTTCTACCCGACGATCCAACAAACCTTGGGTGGGAGGAAGTTATGCATGGGGTTTTCTAATCTTTTTATTACGTGAGTTTAATTTCAATCACAATTTAGTTAAGTGACGTAAACTTCCCAAAGACACGACGGAGCAGATTTTGAGGGTTTTATATGAAATAGACATATTGCATAAGGTTTTTTTTCCAAATAAACCACTGCTAAGTTGAAATGGCAAAAAAAAAGTCTGGACATGCATTAGTTGGGATACCCTTACTTCTGTCCAAATAATGTAAAAATGTCATCGCAATCACTCATTATTTGTCATGAATCTAATACTAATTAATTTTAATTTAGACAATGAAAAGATAATAATAATTATGGTTTAAAAAAATACTCATCTCTCTCTCAACTTCGTCCCCCTCACTCCTAACTAGAGGGGCCTTCACCCACGGTGGCACAAGGAGAGCATAGTGTGCCGATGGTCAGAGGGGGAGGGGGGTTAGGGTTCCGAGAGGTGTGGAGGAATGTGAGAATAAGAAGGAAGATAGGGATCCAATTGAAGAGGGAAGTTGTAAGGGGTGGGGGAGGGGGCTTCTGGTGGGAGTGGGGAGGGGGGTTGTCGGCGGGAGTGGGGAGGGGATTGTGAAAGGGTGGGGGAAGGGGCTTATGACATGTGGGTCATCCTTACCTCTACATGCGGGTCATGCTCGCCACCACTGGACACCATCGAGTGGATCTTCTTGGATGGTGACAGCCAAAGGAGGTGCCTCCCGTGGGTAGGGGTGATCATTATTCGGGTTCAACCCGAAAATCAAATCGAACCGATAGATTTGGTTCGGTTTGGTTTGGGTTGAAATTTAAAAGATTTCGGTTTGAGTTCAAACCGAACGGTATTAAAAAGTTTAGTTTGGTTTGGTTTTGAAGTTTGGGAAATCAAACCCAACCGAATAATCCGAATTCAATGATATTTTTGTGAAGTTAATATAAGTATATATATAACTATAAACTCTAATTCTAAAAGTCCAATCTCCATCATCTTGATGGGGTTTCTGACTCTATGAAGTAGGTTTCAAATCACCTTATATTTTATTGTAACTGAAGTTCTTAATTTTTTATGTGAAAATATTGTGGAGCTTGTTCTTACAAGGTGTAACTTTTGATGTTATTTCTTTAATATTTACTTTATTTGATAGAATTTTTTTTACCCCATCTTTCTTTACTCCTGTTTAAATCAAATCTAATTTCTAAAAGGAGACATGAATATGGTTCAAACCGAACCAAACCGAATTAATTCGGTTTGGTTTGGTTTGGTTTCAAAGTAGTTCGGTTTGGTTTGATTCGGGTTGAACCCTTAATTTGGTTCGATTTGATTTGAGAAAAATTATCTTCAAATCAAACCAAACCAAACCGTGCTCACCCCTACCCGTGGGCGCTGACATACCAGGCCGCCATTTTCGTGGCCAAGGCGCTCACCTACCTCCACCACGATTGTCGCGGCCGGATTATACACCTTGACATGAAGTTGGAGAACATCATCCTGGACAAGGGATTTTGGGCTACGTGTCAGACTTCAACTTATTAAAGTTGATGGTGAAGGATGAGAGTAAGGTGGTGACAAGAGTGAGGGGGACACCTGGGTACCTTGCTCCGGAGTGGCTGCTGGATGCCACGGTCATGGAGAAGTCGGACGGGAGGCTGCTGACCTCCCCCTTGTGATAGCTTCGCTGGACTACAGTTGCAGCCCACCTACACAACACGTGTGACGTCGAGACTCACCCAAGGTTCCTCTCTCTCTCTCCCTCCTCTATTCTACTCACCCCCCAACTAAGTGGGTTGTCGGCACCGGAGGGAAGTCAACCCTCGTCGTCGCCCCTCTCTCTTTCTCTATCATCTCTCCGTATCTCATCTATCTTTTGAAAAGGGTGGAGAATTTGAGATTTGAGAGAGATATTTTAGTCATTTTATTATTACAAGATGAAGGGAATATTCAAATGTTTGTCAAATATTCGTCTTTATATCTACATAAGTTAATCGCAATGATATTTCAAAATTACGAGTATCCCTATTAATATATTTTCTAACATGATTTTTTATCATTTAAACTTAAAACAATGATTAATTTAAAAAAACCCATTGTAGAACATTTCAAAAAAAATAATTATATTATTACACTGGCACACTCTGGAGGCAAATTAAACCCGACCCTTTACGCATTCTCCTCCCGTAGATCCCATTAGTATCATAGGATCCCACGTTCTTCCACCTCCGAATGAGGAGTCCGAATTAGCAAAACCCCGCCATCTCAGTTCCGGATTCCCCGTTCTGATCTCCTCTTCCGCTCCCCCCTTCCTCGCCATGGCCGACGCCGCGGCCGCCTGCCCCGGCGAGCCCACCATCGACCCCACCTCCTTCGACCTCGTCGTCTCCAGCACCGGTCTCCCCGGATCCCTCGTCGCCGCCGCTGCCGCCGCCTGCGGCAAGTCCGTCCTCCACCTCGACCCCAACCCCTACTATGGCTCCCACTTCGCCTCCCTGTCGCCGCCGTCTCTCGCCTCCTTCCTCCACCAGAACGCCTCCTCCGCCACCGCCACGCCGCCGAATGGACCCCATCCGGACTCCTCCGACTACCTCGCCGTGGATCCGGAGCCTTGCCGGCTCTACTCCGAGGTCGAGGTCTCCGGCGAGGCCCCCGAGCCTTCGAGGAGCTTCCTCCTCGATCTGTGCGGGCCCAGGGTGCTGTACTGCGCGGACCCGGCGGTGGACGTGATGCTGCGGTCGGGGGCGAGCCACCATGTGGAGTTCAAGAGCGTGGATGGCAGCCTGCTGTACTGGGACGGGAGGCTACAGACGGTGCCCGACTCGAGGGAGGCGATCTTTAAGGACAAGAGTCTCGGGTTGACCGAGAAGAGCCAGATGATGAGGTTCTTGAAGTTGGTCAGGGAGCACATTGAGTCGGATGGGAAAGAAGGCAAAACGGGCAGCAGGATAGATGAGGAGGATCTGGAGATCCCGTTCGTAGAGTTCCTAGAGAAGCAGAGGCTGCCACCGAAGATAAAATTGTATGAGCCAATTCGCCTTTCTCTTTTGTTCACTTTGCGTTTGTATTGGATCTGGCAATTGTTTTCCCCACTGGTTGACAGTGCTTTATATTCTACTTTTACTACTACAGTTCTAGTTGATCCCAGTTTTTTTTGAAAGTGACTAGTTCATCCCAGTTGCTGACTACATGGTACATACTGTTGGTTTCTTCAGCTGTCAAAACATTATGATTCAAACTTTAAGTATATATTCAGAATGAAGATGATAAACAGTTAATAGTTCATACTAGAAGTGCGTCCATATGGTGATTATAGTAAGAAGTTGAGTATATAATATTCAGAATGCGGATGATAAACACTTAATACTAGTAGCACATCCATATAAATGTGATTGTAGCAAGAAGCCCGGGACCAGGGAATGATCTAAGCATGGAGCATTTCACTTCTATGGACATTGATAAAATTAAATATTTTTTATAAATAAAATCTTAAATACTTGAGAGAATACATATTCAAGACAATGAATTCTAAAGTATGTGGTGTACATTCTTATGAAAATGTAAAATAACCGCCATGTTACGTAGAATTATTGAGATTTCAGGTAATTTTTCATTAATCAAACATGTATAAAGTCTCTTGGGGGTGGGGGAGTTGGATAAACACTTTGTGGGCAACTGTGAGGTCGCTGTATGAAATCCCACTAGTGGTACTGTCCAAGGGACGTTTGGCCTGCCTGCGGCTTGGGGTACTAGGGATTTGGGATTGATCTTGGGTGGGTGGGTTTACTCTTGTTTTCCAAAAAAAATGAAATCAGAAAGTTATAAATAATATGAATACGAATATTTATAAGTTTCATATGGCATAAAAATTTCTATTGATATTTGGCAATTACCAAGGTTTGTCAAAATGGTTTTTTATGATTAAGCGGAAAAGTACTTTAAAAAAATGATTAAATGGAGAAGGATTTCATTTAAAAATTGTGGTTTATGAGTTCTTTTCAACAGTTTAGAGAGTTTTATTGTTAATTACCTTCAGTGGTAGTCCTCCTGAGTTGGACATAGTTATTTGATGTTTGATTCAGCTACCAAGTTAGAGCTTAATTTGAGGTCTTCTATCGCTTATCCGTTAAATTGAAAATGGAAGTTAACAATGAAAATTAACATGTGGTTTATGTTATTGCGTCTATATTTATTGTGTAGATTGTCCAATTTTTATTTTTCCTACTTCTAGTTACTTGGCAAGGGTACTTTTATAGTGGATATGACTTATGAGGAACTCGTTTGTTACTTTAGTTGTCCTCATCCTGAAAGAAGATGATAATTAGACTATCCACATGAAAGCTTTGTTAGAGGCTTTAAGTCTAATTGACAAAGCTTATGCTGAATTTAGATGATTGGGAGGGGAAAGTGGCCTATGTTTTAGAAAAAAGAAATGAAAAACATGTTATCTTAATTGGGCATCTAGTACTTGATAGTCACTTAACTAACCACATTGCCACCTGCTTGGCTGCTTGGGCCTAGATTCTTCACAAAACCCAATCTCTAGTTACATGCTTTGCTTAATATACTAATGTATGACTCTTCAGAGGCACTATGTTTGATATAATTAAAATTTTACCATATACTACATCCTCATTTTTTTGAATTTCTCCCCTATATTATCAATCATGCAGATACCAATTTATTTTGTTCTGAGAGAATAAAAATGATAGATGGATAAGTATTGCCATTTTTTTTCTTTTCATTGCCTTCTAGAGCTGGCTTAAGCTGCTGCTTAGGTGCCTAGGAGGGAAGTCAGTGCCCAAGGCTTAGGTTCTTTGACTACTTCGATGAGGACACATCACAGTGTTGTCTATGCCAGGTTCTTGCAATCAAATGTCAAATAATTTACTCTCAATCGAAATTAGATGATGGCATTTACAACTAGTTTCTTTGCTAATCTGATCTGATTTCCAAGTTCTCCTTGCATTTTTTTGGGTAAAAAAATGAGTACTTCAGGGTTATAATTAGACAATATGCTCAAATTGCATACTAATTGCTTTCATAAACATCACTATTTACCAATTTGCTACATCGGAAAATAGATGAGGTGTATCAATGTCGCTTCTCTTGTATGCAATGCCTTCTTATGGAAGATTTTGGATGTTAAGATTGGTTAGATACAATGTTGTTAGGTGGCCATAAAGTTATGTTCTATCATCAAGGGCAGCATTCACTAGTTGATTCAACCATACACTGCTTAATCAGGTATTACCATCTAGGTGTGTCAGAAAAGGGATGTTAGAGAGATCTTGCAGACTGGAGAGATCTTGAAGGGACCAAGAGATCACCTCCTCTTTCTCCCCCTCAGATCAAGGAGGTGTTTCTGTCCTCAATCCTTAAGCAGATTTTTAAAATTACCCATGGTTGGACACCATTTTGATTACTGACCATAAGATTATCTACAGATCTAGGTCAATCTATTCATAGGTTGATGCAAGAAGGTTTCCCTTATCTATAGCTAGTCTATAGAAACCACCTTATGGTCGTATGATTCAATATATAGTCATCTGGCTCATCCGTTTCTCCAGCTCATTTGTTTTCACTTTGGTCTCTGTTCATCCATTCCCACATGCATTCCCTTTTTTTGTCTGAGCTCTTCTCTGTTCAGAGAGGATTCCTAGAAGAAGAAGAAGAAACTTGGTTGCCTCTCCATTGGGGATGGAACTCCCAGAAGAAGGAATGCAGCGGTCTCTCTTACATGACCTCTCCTTCCCATAGTTCTTTCATGATTCTGTCTTCCATCTTTGGATAGGTAATGTGCCAAAATCAGATGTTTATCCAACTCCTCGCCACCCTTCACGTGGAACTGGACATTCCCCCATTGACCCTCCATCACATGGAACTGAACATGCCTCTCCTTTCCCCAGTGACTCTCTTTCCTACTGAAACCCGGGAGGGTCTAATCAGGAGCTCTTGGGGATGCTTATCTGAAAAATCAGCCAGTCTACTCATAGCAGGTTATTTCACTCCTAAATTCAGTTTTATCCATGCGTTTCTTTTGAGGAATAGCTACTTCTGTTTGCATGCAGGTTAACATGGATGTTCTATCTCTTCCCCAATTAAAGTTATGTTCAATTGCCCGATCATCTCATCCAATAGCCGATCACTATAACTTGGGCTCCTCTTGCTCATTATTTGTGTTGCTGCATGATCATACTCTGATTCTAGTTTTCCCAGGATTGTGGTACAGCCACTCGTGAAAGGTGTGAGATCCCAATTGTCCTACCTTTATGCTACTTGTGAAATGTGTGAGATCCCAATTGCCCCAAGTTCATAGAACTTTGTGGAAGGATTGATAATTGTTCCTGGATACAATTTTAATAGTTTTTGTCGACTATCTTCAATTAGCTTTTTGTATTCGACTCTTATGAGAATCAAGCAGACTTGTAGACATACCTTCATGCTGTTCGTGGATATGGCTTTTCCCCCCCTTTTGGCGGGCCTTTGCCGCAGTGGCAGAGACAGTGCACAGAAATCCCAGAAAACCTAGCCATGTAAATAAGCCAATCCAAAGGAACTAAGCTGATCCATTAAACAAAGCTTACATAAAGGAAAAAAGAGTTTTTAGTAATTAAAAAGCATATTTATAAATTTAAAAAATATTTATGAAAATATAAAATTATGTAAAGAAATTTTTATAAAAGTTTATGTGTTTTCTAATAAGTCAAGATTGGTCGATTCATTTTATGAATCGGCCAATCCACATGCAATGTAGCTGATTTTGGCAGCCCATTTTGATTTATATATTTATTTATTTATAACTTTTCAAATTAGGATCGGCCTTAGGGGCCAGTATCAGATCGCCACCCGGTGATTCCGAGTTGAATCAGTTGATCCCAATTCAGATTGGCCGATTCTACATTCCATGAACTAGCCTTAGGGGCCAGTATCAGATCGCCACCAGGTGATTCCGAGTTGAATCGGTTGATCCCAATTCAGATTGGCCGATTCTACATTCCATGAACTAGTTCGAGCTTGGGTGCTTCCCCTCCTAAACCCTCTATCCATTAGTTCGAACCTGGCTCGTGCCGGATGGGGGATTGTTGTGGTTTAGTCCCATATTGGAAATTCATGGATGCCTTTCCTTCATATATGTGGGGGATTCTCTCAACTCCATGCCTAGTTTTGAGTTAGAGTTCGGTCCTCTAGTAGTGTTGTACTATAGCTTTGTTGTAGTGTAATATGTGAACCCACTTTCAAGATGAGAGCTTATACGGCCCTCTCATATAAAAGTTTGCTAAAAGTTAATAGGGATGAGGAAGCCTCAAAAATCATCAATCTCATTTTTGAGGATTTAAACATGGGTATTTCTCTTCTGCAGTATAGGGAATGAAGCTTTGCATCTTGATGTTTTTCTCTTGCATTCTATTTATGTCTCTTTGTAGGCACTATATAGGGTTTTGACTAATTAAATACGTCAGTGTAGCGCATGTGCGGCCCAGAACATCAAGATGTCTCGGGCCTGTCAGTCAAGGTTATAGACTTGTGGACAGTGTAACGTGCATGCGGCCCAGAACAATATGTGAACCCACTTTCAAGATGAGAGCATATAGGGGCCCTCCCATATAAAAGTTTGCTATTTCTCTTTTGCATTATAGGGAATGAAGCTTTGCATCTTGATCATTTTTTAGTGCACAACTCTCTGTCGAAGTATTAATCCTAGAGTAGATATTGTTGTCCTTCTACCGGATAAAGACCTTAACATCTGTTTCTCTCCTGCATTATACGGAATGATGCTTTGCATCAGAAGAGCTTAGAGTAGGTGTAATGCCCCGAGTTTTTCGGATCCTCGTTCGTGGGTCCCGGATCTGGTTTCTCGGAGCGTCCGACTTCGTTGTGTCCGAAATTTCGTTTCGGACATCTTTCGTGTTCGGATCGGCGCGATCCGGAGTCGTTTCGGAGGCCCGGAGGCATTCCGCGGCTTTTTCCGCGTGTGTTTTCCAATTCCCGGCGTGGGTTTCGGCTTTCCCTTCGGAACCTCGTTGCTGGTGAACCGGGCCGTTCACCTAGGCGAGTGTGGTACCGTTGCGATCGGTGCGTTCCGAGGATCGCGAGGGTGTGATTTTCTATTTTTCGGGATTTTTTCGAATTTCCGGATTTTCCTATATATTAACCCACCCTCTCTCTCCCCTCTCATTTCTCTCTCCTCTCCCTCTCTCTTCTCACGCTCTCTCCTCTCTCCCTCTCTCTCCGGCGGCCGACGGGGCGGAGTACGGGCGAGGCGGGGACGGCGCGGGCGAGGCGCGGGCGAGGATGGATGAGGATCGAGACGGTGGAGGCGCGTGGAAGCTCGGCCGTGAGTTCGTGGAACGGCGAGGCTTCAACGGCGTTTTCTTCGTGGATCGGCGTCCACGGTGCGCGTAATCTTCGGTGGAGGTAGGGTGATGGACCCCCAGCTCGTGCGCTTCATTTCCCGTGAGTTTCGTAGGCCGTGGTGAGCCGAGCGGGTCGTTTGGGGCGTTTTGGGGAAAATCATGATTTGGGGAGTGATCGCCCGATCTAGCGTTTCGTGGCGTTTTAGGCCGATCCAAGGACGTAGATGCATGCTAGGGGTTGTTGGGGAGCTTCCCCTATGTTTTCCCCTTCATCCGTGGATGATTGGGGCGTGGCGTGGATTTTTGGGTGTTTTCCCGCCGTTCCCGATTTTCCGAAATGGTCGCGGTCCACCAGAAACCGCTACCATCTGGTCGCGGTCTTGGGAGAACCGCGTTCATCCCTTGTGTTTGGGTCGGAAGGCCTTCGAGCGTCGCGGTCGTGCGATAGACCGCTTTGGCCTAGTCGCGGTCAGGGGATGACCGCTACTGTTTGGTCGCGGTCCTTGGGCGACCGCTACCATCAGGCTTGCGCGTGGCTGGTCGCGGTCACGAGATGACCGTGGCAGCATGGTCGCGGTCGCCGGTCGACCGCTACCATCTGGTCGCGGTCACCAGGTGACCACTACCATGTTCTGGTTCCTGTTTGCGCTGTTTTGACCCCCGGTCGACCCGGTTGTGACCCAGTGGTTGACTTTAGGTCTCGTGAGTGTCTTGGACACCCCGTGGAGTTCCGTGACCGTGTCGTTGGGTGTCTAGAGGTCCCCATTACCTCGTTTTGCGTGTTGTGAGCTTAAGGGTCCAGGTGACCTTTTAGCGTCCCGATTGTGTTGTGTTGGTCTCCGGTCGACTCGGTTGTGACCCAGTGGTCGACCTCCGGCCTTGTGAGTATCCCGGACACCCCATGGGTTCTGTGTCTGTGTTTTTGGGGTGGCGGGAGGGACCGTGTTGCCTCGATTAGCGTGCCCGTAGGTGTGGTGGGTCCGGATGACCCCACGTGTTCCGGGCTTTCGTGTTACGCAAGATCGAGTCACCGTGCATCGGTGGGTGTGCGGTGGGGTCTCCCCCGCATGTCGTGAGTTTTCTTTGGAAGGCGATTCCCATGTGGGCCATGTGCTTGGCCTTGGACTGCGAGTCCAGTTATCCGGCCTGGGGCTGGAGGTTTCCCGCTTGCTACAAGATGGGAAATCGTCGTGGTGGCTTGTGTGCTGCCCTGGGAATCGTGCTTCTGTGTTTTCCGTGTGGCCCGTGTGGGTGGCCTTAGTCCTTTGCATTCCCTTTCCGCGAGAGTGGTCTTGACGGCTCGTGAGCTGTCTCGGTACTCGTGCTACCGTGGTTTTAGACCTAGAGATTGGACTAGATTGACGGCCTTGTGCTGTTGCGTACAACGGTCTTGACCCCGAGTCTTGTCACTCAAGGACCGTTGGGTGTAGTGCGTCTAGAGGACTGTCCAGAGTCCAGTGGCTTAGCGCCACTTGAGTTTTCTCGACTCTCGCGCACGGTGCGTGCGTGGCCGTGGACTGTGAGTCCCGTTTCTTCTCCGACTGTGGTCGCCGTGCGACGGGGCCGGTACGTGGGGTGGTCCCCGTACGTCGTCGGATTCGGACGTTGTTTTCCGTTGACTAGAGAGTCTACTCCTTCAGTGACCCTCCACTAGTCGTAGCCTACCAGTACGCGTGTGCTGGTCTCACCTGGGAGTGGTGTACGGGCACCCACATTTCGAGATGGTTTGTGGACCGGTTACCGTAGGCCCCTCGTCGGTAGCCAGAGTCCGGCTACGGGGGAAAATCGGTCAGAGGGCCAGACCTAGGACGCGTGGTCTGTGTGTGCACACGTGGTTGGGGACAGTGGACGCACGTCGACGGGCGTGACCCTAGCTAGTCACTTGTTGTGGTTACTTGTACGGTGTTCGCGCCTCGGGTAGGACCTACCACGTCAGGCGGTTCACCTGCGGTGCGGTGTAAGACGTCAGGGGACGCTACCGGCTGTGCTTCTAGTGGGTGGTACTCCTGTCGAGTACGGAGTGGCAGACTGTCAGTCTCTGTGTCTTTGACCTTCGGGTATTTGGTCGTGTTGACCGGTGAGTTTCGGTTGGTTCGTCGTGATGCGTGTGTTGGTTTTCGCATCATGAGATTAGTGCTAGTGGCTTTACCGAGGTTGGGTCTTGTTGTGCGGTACCCGCGATCGGATGGTCGGCGTTGCACCTTGGACAGCGTGTCCAGGTTGACTGTCCGGGGGACAGGTCTCTACGGCGTGGTTACCGTGTGTTTTTACTTCGGTAGGCGGTGCTAGCGTGGTTTGGTAGCCTCGACTTCGTGATCGAGGTGTGCCTTCCGGTACAGTAGGAGTAGCTGTAGTGCTGAGTTTTGACCGGTCACCGGTTTGTTGTTCCTGCTGTAGTTGTAGCTTCCTTTCCGCTACCGCCGTTGTTTCCGGTTGGGGTTCCGCGGGATCCCTGTTGAGTCTCTGTTTTGGAGACTCATTCCCTGCTTTTCAGGTGTGGCGGTTCTTCCTCGAGGTTCGAGGGTGCGGAGCGGAGGTTCTCAGTTGCCAGCTTGCCGGGCCGAGTGTTCACTTGGCATGTGGTACGCTTTACTGCTTTAGACTGTACTTTCTGTCGGACTGGACTCTGTTGTAGTTGTTTATTTATTTCTGTTAATTGTTGAGTTGTCCTGCTTTCTTTCCTATTTCTTTGTGCCTCCACACTCCTTTTAGCCCTTCCGAGCCCTCCCGGCTCGTGGGCGGCGGTGCGAGTCTCGGGTCGTTACAGCTGGTATCAGAGCGGTGGTTGTGGACGTACATAGGAATTCGAAATGTTGCAGTGATCAGAGTCCATAAGGTCCAGTACAGTCGGCAGCTGGCTTAGGGTTTTGTGTTTGCTTTCCGCCTTGTTTCTCGCTTGAGAGCTTGAGTGCGCTGTGCGGCGCTGTGAAGGTGGTTGCTGTCCGCGGCTTTCGTGCCAGCGTGGGGTCTAAGGATCGAGGTTGAGAGCCTTCTCTCTCATCGGTGGTGGCCCTGGTTTTGCTGCGTTGGGCAGAGGTTGCTGGCAGGCGTGAGTTCGCGGTGCTGCGTTCGAGGAACCTGCAGCATGGTCAGGTGGCTGGAGAGGATTTTGCGTGGTTAAGTGGTCGTGAGCGTGCTCTGAGGGAGCTGCTGTCGGTTTTGGCCACTCCAGCTTGAGATTTATCCAGCCCCTGAGGTTTTCAGGTCGTGGTTTAAGGTGGCAGAGCGGGTGTTCTGATCGAGAAGTGTGCTCGAGTGAGCGGAGGATCTTCTCGGTGAGCTGCTGTTTCGTCGAGCCTGATGTTCTTGTCGTGCTCTGTGGCGTCAGAAATGACGTGTCAGTCCCGATTGTTTTATGGATTTCGAGGCAGGATTGGGCTGTGGTGTCCCAGTAAGTCTTGCTCATGCGCTCTCGAATGCGATGGGGTGTGTTCGCCCTGGAGTTGGTTTGAGATGTGAAGGCTCCGCGGCAAGTTCGGGACTCGAGGATGAGCATCGGCGGTTGTTGTTATGGCTCGTGTTGCGGCTCTTGGCGGGTGTCCACTTGCATTGATCGAAGGATTTGATGAGATCAGATGGATGAGTGACGCCTGTGGGCGAAGGCCTCCTGTGAGATTGGCGTCGGTTTTGTGGTCCTTGATAGGACGTTGGTGTCGCAATGGTTATCCCTGGTTTGGTGACCAGCATGGGGTGGTTCCCCTGTAAGTCTGAGTCCAGTGAGGTGATGACTGAAGACACCAGGATCCGTCATTTGGTTTCGTCGTGCTCCCCGAGAGGGTCGAGTTGGAGCGATGTTCGAGCTCGGATGCGGTGTCCGAGAGGAGTGCAGCTCGAGATGTGGCATCAGTCTATGTGGGAGTCGACGGATGGCTTGCTGAGGTTTGGAATGTTTCCTTTGGACCCGGTCGAGGACCAGGAAAGAAGGAAGAAGCTGAGCAAGCGGAGGTTTCCCGTTGATGAGCAGTTGGTGACCAGTGGATGGTCTTTTCAGAGACAGAAGATGCTGGTTGTTGGGGCTCGAGCGTGGCGAGGGCCGTGTGCCAGCGAGACCTTTGGTGGTCGTTTCTATGATGTGCCTTTCCGGATGGGATCTGGGCTTTGTCGAAGTTTGTCTTCTGACAAGAGTTGGCACAGTGTTAGGTCCAGCTTTCGGCTTGCCATGTGTGAGGTGTTTCTTGGTGCTGAGCCGATGTTCTGGTTGCGGTTTGCGGAGAGGACTGCGTGAGCTGGTGGAGGCTCTATTTTGGTTGCTCCCTCGAGGAGGGCGTGTGACCTGTCAGCTGGCTGCGAAGCTGATGTGCCATTTGTCTGCCGACCATTGGATGAATCGGTAGCTGTTGCTCGTGTCGAGGGTTGTGATTCCTCGGTGAGCAAGATTGTGGCTGCGGTGCCATGTGGATTCTCGCGTTGTCTGAGGTGATGCCGGACTGTGTCCTTTGGTATATGCCTGCTCTGTTGGCCAGTGTGCTCGGCGCGAGGAGCGAGGTGTTGTTTGTGATTGTAAGTCTGGCTGTGTCCCTCAGGATTGGTGTTTTCGTGAGGATCGAGGTTTTCTGTGCTGGGGCTCTGACAGCGTTGTCAGTTGGTTCAGTGTTCTTCCCCTGAGACTTTGTGCTTGGTCCTGAATTTCGAGGACGAAATTTCTTTAAGGGGGGAGGGCTGTAATATCCCGAGTTTTTCGGATCCTCGTTCGTGGGTCCCGGATCTGGTTTCTCGGAGCGTCCGACTCCGTTGTGTCCGAAATTTCGTTTCGGACATCTTTCGTGTTCGGATCGGCGCGATCCGGAGTCGTTTCGGAGGCCCGGAGGCGTTCCGCGGCTTTTTCCGCGTGTGTTTTCCGATTCCCGGCGTGGGTTTCGGCTTTCCCTTCGGAACCTCGTTGCTGGTGAACCGGGCCGTTCACCTAGGCGAGTGTGGTACCGTTGCGATCGGTGCGTTCCGAGGATCGCGAGGGTGTGATTTTCTATTTTTCGGGATTTTTTCGAATTTCCGGATTTTCCTATATATTAACCCACCCTCTCTCTCCCCTCTCATTTCTCTCTTCTCTCCCTCTCTCTTCTCACGCTCTCTCCTCTCTCCCTCTCTCTCCGGCGGCCGACGGGGCGGAGTACGGGCGAGGCGGGGACGGCGCGGGCGAGGCGCGGGCGAGGATGGATGAGGATCGAGGCGGTGGAGGCGCGTGGAAGCTCGGCCGTGAGTTCGTGGAACGGCGAGGCTTCAACGGCGTTTTCTTCGTGGATCGGCGTCCACGGTGCGCGTAATCTTCGGTGGAGGTAGGGTGATGGACCCCCAGCTCGTGCGCTTCATTTCCCGTGAGTTTCGTAGGCCGTGGTGAGCCGAGCGGGTCGTTTGGGGCGTTTTAGGGAAAATCATGATTTGGGGAGTGATCGCCCGATCTAGCGTTTCGTGGCGTTTTAGGCCGATCCAAGGCCGTAGATGCATGCTAGGGGTTGTTGGGGAGCTTCCCCTATGTTTTCCCCTTCATCCGTGGATGATTGGGGCGTGGCGTGGATTTTTGGGTGTTTTCCCGCCGTTCCCGGTTTTCCGAAATGGTCGCGGTCCACCAGAAACCGCTACCATCTGGTCGCGGTCTTGGGAGAACCGCGTTCATCCCTTGTGTTTGGGTCGGAAGGCCTTCGAGCGTCGTGGTCGTGCGATAGACCGCTTTGGCCTAGTCGCGGTCAGGGGATGACCGCTACTGTTTGGTCGCGGTCCTTGGGCGACCGCTACCATCAGGCTTGCGCGTGGCTGGTCGCGGTCACGAGATGACCGTGGCAGCATGGTCGCGGTCGCCGGTCGACCGCTACCATCTGGTCGCGGTCACCAGGTGACCACTACAATGTTCTGGTTCCTGTTTGCGCTGTTTTGACCCCCGGTCGACCCGGTCGTGACCCAGTGGTTGACTTTAGGTCTCGTGAGTGTCTTAGACACCCCGTGGAGTTCCGTGACCGTGTCGTTGGGTGTCCAGAGGTCCCCATTACCTCGTTTTGCGTGTTGTGAGCTTAAGGGTCCAGGTGACCTTTTAGCGTCCCGATTGTGTTGTGTTGGTCTCCGGTCGACTCGGTTGTGACCCAGTGGTCGACCTCCGGCCTTGTGAGTATCCCGGACACCCCATGGGTTCTGTGTCTGTGTTTTTGGGGTGTCGGGAGGGACCGTGTTGCCTCGATTAGCGTGCCCCGTAGGTGTGGTGGGTCCGGATGACCCCACGTGTTCCGGGCTTTCGTGTTACGCAAGATCGAGTCACCGTGCATCGGTGGGTGTGCGGTGGGGTCTCCCCCGCATGTCGTGAGTTTTCTTTGGAAGGCGATTCCCATGTGGGCCATGTGCTTGGCCTTGGACTGCGAGTCTAGTTATCCGACCTGGGGCTGGAGGTTTCCCGCTTGCTACAAGATGGGAAATCGTCGTGGTGGCTTGTGTGCTGCCCTGGGAATCGTGCTTCTGTGTTTTCCGTGTGGCCCGTGTGGGTGGTCTTAGTCCTTTGCATTCCCTTTCCGAGGGAGTGGTCTTGACGGCTCGTGAGCTGTCTCGGTACTCGTGCTACCGTGGTTTTAGACCTAGAGATTGGACTAGATTGACGGCCTTGTGCTGTTGCGTACAACGGTCTTGACCCCGAGTCTTGTCACTCAAGGACCGTTGGGTGTAGTGCGTCTAGAGGACTGTCCAGAGTCCAGTGGCTTAGCGCCACTTGAGTTTTCTCGACTCTCGCGCACGGTGCGTGCGTGGCCGTGGACTGTGAGTCCCGTTTCTTCTCCGACTGTGGTCGCCGTGCGACGGGGCCGGTACGTGGGGTGGTCCCCGTACGTCGTCGGTTTCGGACGTTGTTTTCCGTTGACTAGAGAGTCTACTCCTTCAGTGACCCTCCACTAGTCGTAGCCTACCAGTACGCGTGTGCTGGTCTCACCTGGGAGTGGTGTACGGGCACCCACCTTTCGAGACGGTTTGTGGACCGGTTACCGTAGGCCCCTCGTCGGTAGCCAGAGTTCGGCTACAGGGGAAAACCGGTCAGAGGGCCAGACCTAGGACGCGTGGTCTGTGTGTGCACACGTGGTTGGGGACAGTGGACGCACGTCGACGGGCGTGACCCCAGCTAGTCACTTGTTGTGGTTACTTGTACGGTGTTCGCGCCTCGGGTAGGACCTACCACGTCAGGCGGTTCACCTGCGGTGCGGTGTAAGACGTCAGGGGACGCTACCGGCTGTGCTTCTAGTGGGTGGTACTCCTGTCGAGTACGGAGTGACAGACTGTCAGTCTCTGTGTCTTTGACCTTCGGGTATTTGGTCGTGTTGACCGGTGAGTTTCGGTTGGTTCGTCGTGATGCGTGTGTTGGTTTTCGCATCATGAGATTAGTGCTAGTGGCTTTACCGAGGTTGGGTCTTGTTGTGCGGTACCCGCGATCGGATGGTCGGCGTTGCACCTTGGACAGCGTGTCCAGGTTGACTGTCCGGGGGACAGGTCTCTACGGCGTGGTTACCGTGTGTTTTTACTTCGGTAGGCGGTGCTAGCGTGGTTTGGTAGCCTCGACTTCGTGATCGAGGTGTGCCTTCCGGTATAGTAGGAGTAGCTGTAGTGCTGAGTTTTGACCGGCCACCGGTTTGCTGTTCCTGCTGTAGTTGTAGCTTCCTTTCCGCTACCGCCGTTGTTTCCGGTTGGGGTTCCGCGGGATCCCTGCTGAGTCTCTGTTTTGGAGACTCATTCCCTGCTTTTCAGGTGTGGCGGTTCTTCCTCGAGGTTCGAGGGTGCGGAGCGGAGGTTCTCAGTTGCCAGCTTGCCGGGCCGAGTGTTCACTTGGCATGTGGTACGCTTTACTGCTTTAGACTGTACTTTCTGTCGGACTGGACTCTGTTGTAGTTGTTTATTTATTTCTGTTAATTGTTGAGTTGTCCTGCTTTCTTTCCTATTTCTTTGTGCCTCCACACTCCTTTTAGCCCTTCCGAGCCCTCCCGGCTCGTGGGCGGCGGTGCGAGTCTCGGGTTATCGGGCCTTCCCGGTAATCGGATTCTCGGGTCGTTACAGTAGGCCTCCTCAAGTGTGAAGTCCTTTTTTAGTGCACAACTCTCTATCGAAGTATTGATCCTAGAGTAGAGGTTATTGTCCTTCTACAGTATGAAGACCCTTAACATCTTGCATTATAGGGAATGAAGCTTTGCATAATGAAGCTTTGCATCTTGATGTTTGTCCCTTGCATTTTGTTTATGTCTCTTTGTAGATGCCGTCGAAGTATTGATCCTAGAGTAGAGGTTGTTGTCCTAATATGTGAACCCAGTTTCAAGATAGCAAGAGTGTTTTAGCTGGGGTCAACATGGGAGCAAGGCCACTCAGGAGGTCAGCTTTCATTTTGGGTTGTTAGATAGGAGATTTCCCTATCTCCTATCTATTTCTTGTTTTGTCTCCGGAGGCCTTTCGCTGTAGGGACTGGTAGGTGATAGTTCAGAGGTACGAGTCCATGTCCGCTGGTTGGAAACTTAGGGTCCTCTCCTATGGGGGGAGAGCAGTCTTATGCAGACGGTGCTGGGCAACCTCCCTATCTACTTCCTCTCTATCTTCAGGATCCCTACAACTGTGGCCAAGAAGCTGGACTCCATTCATGCAAGATTCTTCTGGTACAATAACTGAGATAGTGGAAGGGGTTGGTATGACATCTCCTTGGGTAGGGTATGCAGAAGCAAGGAAGTAGGAGTGGGTTTCAAGAACATTAGGGATTTCAATCTAACATTTCTTTGTAAGTGGCTGTGGAGGCTTAGAGTGGAAGACAGTGGACTTTGGCTTCAGATTATCAGGCAAAGGTACTATAGCAGGCCTAGAGTTTGGGATTTGACACCGTCCTTGTTAGACTATGTTTCGCCTATTTGGAGAGGCATCATCCTTTGCAGTGATTTTGTTAGATCTAGTGTTCATGTCATGCTGGGTGATGGGCAGAGGAGCCAGTTATGGAAGGACAGGTGGTGTGGAGACTTCACACTTGAGGAGACCTACCCTAGGCTCTTTGCTATTGCTGTTGCACCTTTGGCTTCATTGTCGCATTCTTATGATAGTCAACTATCAGGAGGTACCTGGACGCCTACTTTCAGGAGGACCCTATTGTATGAGGAAATGGATCAGCTGAGGAGCTTGCTTTCTTTGCTTACTTAGTATAGGCTGGTGGACAGTAGACCTGACTAGTGGCTGTGGAGATGGGGAAATGAGGGAAGTTTCTCTGTCAGTTCGGCATATTCTATTATCATAGATGGTGGTGTATGTCACCGTTTTGTTCCTTAGGTTTGGCACCCCAAGAGCTCGTTGAAGGTTAAGCTGCTGGTACGGAGGATTTCTCATGGCCTGCTATCCACTTGTGATAGTATTGCACCATTTTGTGAGGTCATTACCACTTTGTGTTGCTTGTGCGAAGATGTGGAGGAGGACATTGACCACCTTTTTATGTGGTGTTCATATTCTTGGAAGGTATGGACCCAGATCGGTTGTAGGATCAACCTTTCCTTGGGTCAGCCTGAGAGTGTGCAGTAGGTATTCCTTAATTGGCACAAGAGATTGGTCCTCAAAGGAGACAAAATCATCTGGTGGTTTATCCTTTACGTGAGTTTGTGGGCTCTCTGGAGGGGAAGAAACAGGAGAATTTTCAGAGGTGAAGCTAGAGTAGAAGAGAGGGTTGTCTCTTCTGTTTGTGAGAGAGTGTGAGTGGGCCAAACTCCTAGGTATAGTGGATTCCCACAACTCCTCTATTTTTTCTTGTTGGGGGATAGGTAGACTTCTGCCCTCTTGGCAGTGACGTTTGTACAGGAATCTTTTCGGAGCTGAAAGTGTATATTTGCATATCCCTTTTTTCATTTAATACAATACTGGTAACATCCACTTTTCAAAAAAAGTATAGGGTTTTGACTAATTCAGTTTCACTCTGGTTTTTCGTCATTGATCCTCATAGCCACATCTCATTACTAGATTTTCCCAAGTGAAGAGTCCTTTTGGGAAGTTGTTCCTAAAGGTAGAGTTGATATTGGAGGACAATAAAAGCTTTGTGGTGCATGACAATTGGAATGATGCATGAAAAATCTTATCCCAACTCTCAATCAGAAAAACCCCAAAATAGGCTATACAAGGGCAGGTAACTGAATTGAAGGATCTAAGTTCTGTGGGACACTACTTTGATACAGAACTTCCAAGGGGAGCATGAGCGCCATCTTTTAGGAGGAACCTTAGGCCGGCCCCATGAGATGGACCAGCTGGAGGAACTTCTCTTCCTCCTAGATTATGCTCCAGACCCTAGCGAAGCTGACATGTGGTGGTGGAGATGGGAGGAGGGGGGAAGCTTCTCAATCAGCTCAGTCTACTCTCTCATCTCCGATGGAGGACTACGTCACCGCTTCACTTTGCAGATTTGGACCCCTAAGAGCCCTCTCAAAGTGAAGTTACTGATCTGGTGGGACAGGATTGCCCGTTATCTACCGGACATCACTATCAGGTGCTGCCTATGCGAGGAGGAGGAGCACAATCTGAATCATCTCTTCACAAGATGTATCTTTGCCAGGGGTGTATGGTCAATGATTAGCAGGAGGATCCACTGCACTTTTGGTCCTTATGAGAGCATGAATTGTCTGCTTGCAAGATGGCACAGGACATGGAAATGGATGGAGGATAGAGTAACCTGGTGGCTCGTCCTCCACTCCACATTATGGGCCTTATGGGGAGAAAGGAATAGAAGAATTTTTAGGAACGAAGCCAGCATTGAGGAGAGGGTCGTCTCTTTTATTTGTGAGAGAGTAAGGGAATGGGCTGAGCATCTGTGTAAGGTGGAGTCACATAACTCCACCCTTTACCTTTTGTTGGGTGACTAGGATGGTAGGCATCGTGATGCAGGACAGAACGGGTCAAACCCTCATGGACCGATGTAGACCTCTTGGATGATCTGTTTGGGCTTAACTGGGCCTTTTTCTTGCGGACTGACGTCTCCTGTTGGGCATTGTGGATGCAGTAAAATCGTGCAGGGGTGGACAGCCACGACTCTCGGCGACTGGTGGCTTGGGCAACAGGGATGCTGGTGATGGGAGCAGCGGCAGGATGATCCTGGTAAGACCGACAATGGTGTAGGCCGTCCATGTCGGCGGCTGAGGTGGCTACGCTGCTGCTGTTGCTGGGGCTGGTCGGTGGTGGAGGGTGAAGACAAGGGTGGCAGGGCCGCAATCAGCTGTGGGCGCAGGAAGGCGGCTTGCAGCTGGGTTGCAGGGGCGGTGGCTATGCGTGGTCTGGTGGCGCAGGTGGAAGTGGCCGGCTGGCTCTTCTTGCAGGGCTATTCCTGGCGGGAGAGGTGGTGGTGGTAGCCGGCTGGGGTGGGGGTAGGAGAGGGGAGGAAGAAAAAGAAGAAGAAGAAGAAGAAGAAAGAGTGGCGGCCTTGGTCTGAGGGGGAGAAGAAGGAAGATGGCGGAAGAAGATGGAAAGGGGGGGGGGGTGGCGGCGGAGGACGTGCAGGGATGCCGTGAACGGTGCGGGAGTTTTAGCTGTAGCACTGGTTAGCGACGTCTGGCGCCCTGTTGCAGCCGGCGAGGTGGCGTGCGAGGGAACCAGAGGCCACACTTGCAGCGGAGGGGAGGAGAGGTGGCCGGGAAAGGCGGGGCATGGCGGCGGTGGCGAGGGTGACCGGTCTCCGTCGGACGCTGGCCGGGAGGGGCGGACCAAGGGCAGCTCCACTGGAGGTGCACGCAGGCAGCAGACGCGGCTGTTGTGGTGGCGGTGGCTGCAGAGGTGGCTCCACGGTGTCGGTGCGCAGGGAGGCACGGGGCAGCGACCGGGGTCCACGGTTGTGACCGCAGATGGGGGGGGGGTTGCTTCCGCTGGCGGCTTGAGGTCTGACGCACAGGGCCACCGAGGTCAGGGTCGCAGGACTCGGCCTTTGTGGGTGGGGTCACTTCTGGGATGGAGTTGTAGGAAGAGACAGAAAAGGAGGGAGAAGAAGAAATACGCAAGGGAAGAAGAAGACGTGGGAAAAGAAGAAGAAGGAGAAGAGGAAGACAAAAAGGAGGAAGACGACGAGAAAGAGAGAGGGAACAAGGGTATGGCCTGGGCTTCACACCTAGGGAGAGGGCTTCGCACCCGGGGGGCTTCTCACCCCACCTCCATCGTAGAGGTTTAGGCTCTTCCTCAGAGAATGGCAGTGGCTTCATTTTCTTCGACTCATTGTTCCTTCATTCCACTGTTCAATAATGGTACAGTGCACTCATATATAGGAGATCAAAAATCTTTCCATTGACCCTTTTGACCTTACATAAAATATGAACGCACAGAGCACAAATGGCCCAAACAAGTGAGGCCCAGTATGACTTCAAACCTAATAGAAAAAAGAAAGCCCAAGGAAAGATAACAAACTCCTTTTTTTTACTCCAAACTAGACTCAATTAAGATGAAAATACATAATAAAAATAAAAATGACTCGATACGTCTATGAACATCCACATAAATTTCGCCAACGTACGACACGCCAAGCAAACTCATTGTCCGGCGTCACAAGTCTCGCTTCGCATCCATCACGAGTCCCGCTTCCCATCACATCGTCTTGGACCTTGGTGCGATGTTTTGTATAGGGATCTTTTGAGGGCTTATTGGTTATATTTGTACATCCCATTTTTTATACTTAATAAAATTGTGGTACTACTCACTTTCAAAAAAAGTTGCTTTTTCTAAGTGTGTATTTTTTGCTTTCCAGGACATGGATATGGTTGATATTTTTGGAAAAATGCATAGGATATAACCCCATTTGTATACTAAATGACAGTGATGCATCCTTAGAACAGAGCTGAGTTGCAGTATCTTATACTAAACATAATTGGAAACCCGCCCATATAACTAATAGAAGTAGATAATCAATTAAATTGACATATGAATGCTTATTCTCATTCCCAAAATTGCCAAAGAAACAGAGGAGATTTTCATAGTCAATGTGTTTTTAACTATTCAGCAAATGTGCAATCTTTACTCCAGCATAAATGTAGGTGGTGAATAACAAAACATCTAATTGAAGCAAATGATGTGAAATATAAATACCCACAATGAACACCATTCAATTTGAAAAGAAACACCCTGCACCTACACCTTTGAAATATAACAAGAACTCTCATCCTTTGATCATTTCTTCATGATCATTCCCTTGTCCATTTATTCATTACAAATTCAGTAGCAAATTTTTAAGTTTCTCCTAAGATATGTCAGTTGGTAACAAGCTTTTCAAACAGAATGTATTGTCTTTTCATGGAACATATGAGAAGTTTACTAAGTAGCATCCTGATATGTGGCAGATGAGGAAGAACTACAACCTGAACCAGAGGTGGTGCTGTCATATGGGTTGTAAATTAATCACACTCAAGTTTAGAGTCACCACAAGTGCACACTGTTCTTCATCCTTCTCTCGCAAATACCTGTTGTACATATTAGATAAGTGATTCTGAGTGACAATGTGTGTAAACATTCTCTTTATTCCACATTGGTAAAGAATGAATCGTTTTCTTGAGAATGTTTGTGCTCAATTGTGCCTTATCTAAACTAGTACTCTCAATGCCTTAAGCAGGTTTTTAAGTTACCCACTGTTAGGTACTTTTTCTTTTTTTGCTATTTGTAAGATTGTCTGTATGGATCTGGAGTGATATCCATTAGTTGATGCGACTGTATACTGCATGGTCAAGGAATACCATAAGGGTGGGTTAGAGAGAAGACATTTAGGAGAGACTGGAGATGTTCTCCTCCTCCTCCTTGGTCTTAGTCTCAGATTCATCTTGGGACCCAGGAGAGATGGAGATCTAAGAGAGATCTTTGAGAGAACTCAAGACATGGAATTTTTATGCTTGGTCAGGACGAGGATGATGATGATGCTTAAATTGGTTTCTTCATGCCCAACAATGTGGGGCCTTCTGAACAAACGTATGGCACAAGTTCTTGAATTTACCGAAAGTAAGAGTAGGTTGATGAATACTTCGGCATTGGATTTGCCAGTGGCATGAATTAGAAACATATAGTTCCTATGTGGTTGTTGTTTAAGCTCATATAATAGCAATGTGATTGTTATTTAAGGTCATAATTTCTGCCAATCAAGATCTCAAAAAGATATTGTGCATGTGGTTCTCATGTATAGACTTACAATTTTATTTTTCCAGAGTATCACTTGCTTGTAGTCGTTGAGATTATGGATTTCTTTCCTTTCACTTGGGGTAGTCACTAACTTGCAATATTCTTTGTATTGTAGGATTGTTTTATATGCAATTGCCATGGCAGATTTTGACCAGGACAACAAAGAAAACTGTGAAAAACTGATGAAAACAAAAGAGGGGTTATCAAGTTTATCTCTTTACAGCTTATCCATTGGAAGGTGAGTTGAAGCTTTCTTACTATTTCATTTAAATGTAAGCTATGTTTTTTTTACTGCTTCCTCTTAATAACTTGAAACATGAAGTTCCTGGTGAGTGATTTGTATCAGACTTATCAATAATGTAGCTTGAGAGAAGTGTGTTTCCCCACCCCTCAATTACATATAAGCATCCTAATCCTTTCTACACTTAGCTTAACAGAGAGCGAATCCCTTGACCTTATTCTTGAAGGCCTTGTGTTAATTATTTGTTGACTACTTAGTTTGTCTGTATATTTGTCCCACGAAGCTTGCTGAACAGGAATATGCTGCCACACTAATCAATTTTCATGCATCATATCAAAGATAAAACAATCTCCATACATTTGCATCTACTTTCTGTCAATATAAGCATTGCTTTTGCTTCTTAACAGAAGGATGTGCATTGGTTTTTGTCATGCTTATATGCACGAGATAGAAGTCTATGTTACCTTTAACAGGGAACAAAAACTTGTATCAGATTTTCTTAACATTTTATGTATTAATTTTCTTCTTCAGTCTCACTTCTTTTCTTTTTTACTTGTTTTCCAGTCAGCAAACCCAATTTGAGGGTCAGTGATCCTTACTACTTTTTGTCACATCCTTTCTTTTCTTTTTCCTTTTTTTTGGGAAGTGTATACTGCTACAATTTATTAATAAACAAAGAGGAGGTATACATGTGGAAAGGACCAAGTTCTTAGAAACCCTGTATACTACAAAACAAGTGTAAAAGAGCAGCTCAGTTTTTTGGGGCTTCAACAACATGGGATTTATGAAGGGTCAATGCTATGCAACCTTACCCTTACTAATTGCAGAGAGGTAGCTTCCAACCTTAATGTTGCATCAAGGTTGCCCCTCAACAGAAAGATGCTTGTCTCTCACCACCCGCCATCGGGGTGCACGGTTATAACCCCCCCCCCCCCCAATACCAATATTGTGTTAGGCTGCCTATCAGCACATGTGCATAGCAGTGGAGAGCTCTGCCAATCTGCCCATTTTCCTTTCCCAAAAGATGTACCCACGCACTCTATCATGCTATCAAAAGTAAACAACTCAATCAGCAAACCTAACGGATCCGTTGAAGATAATTTATTTCTTTCACCTCAGAGTGACCAGAGGGTGGCTTTGTAAAATCAGCCACCAAGTCTCTCGATAATGAAGCCAGTGATTATGTAAATTTAATTCAGATGCTTTTAGAAGTTTCCATATGTAGATAACGAAGACCTTGGGGTGGGAGAGTTGGATAAAGTGCTTCATGGATAACAGCGAGGTTGTGGTATCAACTCCCACTGTGGACATAAATGCTGGGAGGGTACCGAATTGGAGTTCACGTGACTTCTGTCCTTGAGGACTTCACCCGGTCTGGGTGGGGGGAGGGACTGAAGGACTGCCCGAGAAATGTTTGGCTTGCCCACGGCTCAGGTGCCAATCATTCAGGCTTGATCCTAGGTGGGTGGGTTTACTCTTGGTACTAAAAAAGGAAATTTCCATATGAGAGAAAAGGAAGTGACTTTTCTCAGTAAAATCAATGTACAAATCAATCAAAGGAACACCCACATTACTGAAAATTTGGAGAATTTCCGAAAATTAAAAAGTCCCTTCAAAGTTAGAGCATTTTGTGACTTATGTTTAGAAACATAATTATAACCAAAATATTGTGATGTAGCATGCAGCCTGTGCAAAGAGGGAGTTGAATTTGATGATCACATGTCATCAGCAAGAATTCTGGAAAAAGGTTTTTGGAGAGATTGCGGAGGTTCAGACTATTTTTGGATCAACACAAGAAATGTGGAATTACTTCCATGGTGCAAGGATCAAATGGGGGAGGCATCCAAGAGCCTGCATACTACTAATCATCCCTTATGTTACTTGCTGGAGTCTATGGAGAGAAAGAAATGATTGCACATTTTCCAAGGGAGCAGATTTCATATTGAAAATATTTGCCTTACGGCTATCTCTTTTCATTTTTGTTATAGTAGATTTATTCTTAAGCTTACTCCTGAGAAGCGGCTGAAGGCTTTGTTAACTCTTCAATAAGGCGGTGGGGGAATCTGTTCTGCCTTCATGGTTGTTCTACCGCTATATATAATAATATAAAATTGGTTCTGCTATCCCCAAGTTCTTCTAAAAGAAAATGTAATACAATGCTACACTACTGAAGTTATTAATTTTCTAATTCCAAACGTCCATTGCCTTTTTCTTTATAGATTCTATCTCAACACACATCATGCCAATCTCTGCTGTTTTGTCTACTTCTTTGCCTGAAGAATCTGCATTAGATCAACTCTAGCCATTTGGTCACCATTTTTGGAAACCTGAATGGGAATAAGGTTGGATGCTGATGCACAAAAACACTACTTTGCATATCAATGATCAATCTTTCTTTATAAGACAACAACTTGTGTTTCCACCCTGCAAATCAATTCTCAAATTTCCTAATCACACTGTTGTAGCCTCTGCAAGGCCTACTTAGGGGATAGGAAATTCTCCAACCCTTCAACCCAAGATCAAAGCAGCTCTCCAAATCTCCGGCTGACTAGGAGCCCCACTATGTGATTTTTCTCTAAGTTGTCCTTCAGCCTACTTGTCTCCACTAGTACCAATGTCTGCTTCAAGGCAAGCAGTTGCTCTTCATCTTCAGTTCCAAAGAGGATAGTGTGTGGTCCAAGTACTTCTGGCATATATGCTAGAGCCTCTGATGAAGTCCACCCCCCTGCCTTGTCCCACATCCTGGTCAAAGACCTGTGCGACTCGCACAAACAGTCAAGGAGTCACTGGGTCTCCTTGCTTAAGCCCTGCCACTGTGAAACAACTCCAAAGGTTGACAAATTGGCAAGTACCACGAATGTTGAAGTGGTAATAACATAATCCAACTGATCTCTCTCTCACTGAATCACATATGCCTCCACCATGGGCAGTCTCTAATTTACTCTATCATAAGCTTTTCAAAAATCTGACTTGATAACCACCTCCTTTCTGTGTTGATACTTCATGGTCTGAATTCACATGCTTTACTAAAAAACTTACTTGAAGATGCCTTACTTTAATGAAGGTACTCTGGTTACAACTGATCTGCCATGTAGCCACTACTTCTATGTTAGTGGCAAGCATCTTCATGATGACTTTATACACTCCATTAAGTAGGCTCATGATTCTGTAATCCTGGAGTAGGGGATACCCCTTTCTCCTTAACAATGCATTCAAAGGTCTTAGGTGAGCATTTTCCCTCTGGAACTCATTTAGCAGCTTGCCAAGCTCCAAAAAATGCTGGTAGAAGATGAGAGGAAATGCATCTGCACTTGGTTCCTGGACTCCTGTCAGTCTGTATGCCAGTTCTCCTGGATGGCTGGATCCTTCCAAGATTTGGTGATCTCAACTTACTCCCTGGTATTCTGTGAAGCAAGGCCATTCTAATGCATGTCTCAATGTGCCTTCTTCCGTACTTGAGCATAGATCTAAACCACATGCTTTTGCATCTCTTCTTCCTATGTGGACTAACTGCTTAACGGTAGTGATATCATGTGCCAATTCATTTCTTGTCATATTGTTGAACCCTGAAAATTTGTGAGGTGTCTCTGGAATTTATAAACGATTTTTGAAGAATCTAGTAATTTTATGAGAATTTTCAGACAAATTTCAGATTTTTTTGGGGAATTTTTAGAAATTTCTAAACAATTTTCAGAAGATTCCAGCAATTTCCTCATAATTTTCAGCAATTTTGTGAGAATTTCTTGAGAATTCCCAAACAATTTTCAGGGAAATTCCACATAGTTTTTATAAAATTATAAAGATTTTCTCAGAATTTTTGAAAATTATTAAGCGACGCGAGATGATAAAAAATTATCGCCATGAGTTAAATGCCTCAGGAGCTATGACAGGCAGGGTTATTCACATAAACCCTACATGCTCCCATACATGACAATTTTATTAAACACCTCGTGGGTGGCATAAAGCCATGTGCCCGTGCAAAGAACAAACAAACAATGTCTCCCCCGACCTGCGGGGATCGATGCTTTGGAGTGTGGTCCCAAGCAGTCCAAGAAAATCGACAGCAAGGCGGTGTCAAAGAAGAAATAAAATCTCACAGTCTCCACGTGCCGCTTCGTCCCCGAATCTCGTGGCAGAAAATGACGACGAAGAGGCTTGAAGGAGACAAAATCAAACCCTTTTAAAGGGGTTTTGGACCCACAAAGGGGGATAGGTGGCCGCCCACCTGCTCTCTCCTCTTCTTTGGTCTGCATGAGTAGGGAAGCAGCCACCCTCTCTCTCTTTGTCCAGCCTGCAAGAAAAAAGAAAAAAAGAAGAAAAAGAGGGAAGAAGAAGAGAAAGGTGGGAGGGGGCCTCCGGTTGGGCTTGGCCTAACCGGGGGAATCTCCCCCGGTTTACACCTAAGGGCTAACCGGGGGGAGCTCCCCCCCCCCCTAGCGTGAACCTGGGGGGACCTCCCTCGGTTTCCCCCACCTACCAGCAACCGGGGGGAGCCCCCCCGGTCACCCCCACCTGGTCGCGAACCGGGGGGAGGCCCCCCGGTCACCCCCTCTCAGCCATGCACCCGGGCGACCTCCCTCCCCCGGTCTCCTTTAGCTCTGTGCGGACCCCACTTGACCAGGTGAACCTCCCCCGATTCACTCAAAACCCCCATTAAACCATTAATTTGTCAAGAAATAAAAAGGGAGATGAACTTACCTCCACATGCTAATCGTGGGAACCTCCCCTGGTTTATCCATGGGTGCCTAGGTCTGGCCGGTGGAACCTCTCCCGGTTCATTTAAATTCCCCCATTTGATATTCTAGAATAAATAAGGGGTGGTGAACTTACCTCCCTAACTTAACCGGGGGAACATCCCATGTTCATACTCAACCGAGGGAACCTCTCCCCGTTCAAGCAATGTGTGCCCAATCTTACCTGGGGTAACCTCCCCCAGTTCACCCTCATGCGCATCCCAACTACCCCGGGGGACCTCCCCCGGTTCACTTCGTGTGCGTCCAATATTAACCAGGGGAACTTCCCTCGGTTCAGCTCATTTGCGCTCATGGTAACAGGTGGAACCTCCCCCAGTTCTCTTCACCTCCCCAATGCAATGGCTATACCCCCCCCTCTTTTTAAAAGGAGGAGGAGAACACACACAAGAGGACATGAAAAGAGGGAATAAGGAAGCCAATACTCAAGTCCAAGGAGCTCCGAGGGGAATCCATCTTCTTAAGAACTCCAAGAACGTTTGAAGACTTGGGATAAAGTCTGATTCGCCCAGCCCCCAAGAACTTGTCTGTTTGGTCTGTTTGATCTTGTTAAACCCTTGATAGAGGGTATGTCGGTGTTTTAGCACTTATACCTTTGTTTGCGGAGAAATTATTTGTAAAACCATGAAAATTCTGTAAAAATACAGAAAACTCGTGTAAAAATTCAGAAAATTATGTAAGTTCGTGTGGAACTTATTTTTATGTGAGAAATTGCACACAAGGCCCTGCCATGTGCGAAATTGTAGAAAAACTTTGCAAGTTTATGAAATTGCATAAATATCCACAAAATTTAGGAAAAAATTATGAAAATTCATAAATTGAACAATCAATGTTCCAATTTACATAAACGCCCTCCAAATTGGGGAAAACCCTTGTTTTGTCCAGAAGTGCAATTTTGTCCTGGATCTTTGCAAAATTATGTAAATATCAAGGAAGGTAGAATCAGATTGGATCGGCCCGGATATCGGTTTTGGCTCAAACCGATCCGATCCCGCGCCCTCCGAACCCGATTCCTATTGAGGATTGGCCAGATCGGGTGGATTGGGCTGGATCAGTGATTCCCGCACTAGGATCGCCCGATCCAGAGCCACCCCCTCGCCAATCCCATCCATGTCTAAAAAAATAAAAAGAAAAAAGAACGAGAAGAAGAATTGAAGTTGGAACCAAAGAAGAAGAATAAGGAGAAGAAGAATGAGAAAGAGAAGAAGACAAACAGAAGAGGATGAAAAAAAAAAGAAACAGATACCTGTTTGTGTTGCCAGCGTCATCGCCTCCTGACATCGGCATCGTCACTGCCACCACCTGCCACCAGCATCGTCGCCATTGCCACCTGCCACTGGCACCGTTGCCGTGCCATCTCTTCCTCTGTCTGTCTATCCGTCCGTTTGTCGTTCTTGCTACGCAGTCGAGCTGCCACTTGCACGCAGACACAAGCGAAGGGGGGAAACGAGGACAACACAGAAGAGCAAAGTAGGGTGGACATTTGTATGAAAACACTGAAATCTTGTATAATGTTTAAATATTTAAAAAATAGACTCGGTCAGGATTGGTCCTTGGTAAGTATCCAGGGAAATTACAGAAAAAATTCCGAAAATCATAGGAATGGCATAAATATGTTCAGGTTATGCCAAAGTTGTGTTTCCACTCTCATGACTGAGGAAAAATTGCAAATAAACTCTAGTCTAAGGGAAAATTGTGAATAAGTCCAAACTCGTGGAAGGATTTAAATGTATTGTAATTATGTCCCTCCTTTAGGGAATGGGGATTTTTTTTTGGGACTTAGGTCCTCTCATCACAATGGATGATGCAAGGGTTAAAGGATATCTCTAGCAGTCAATCAAAGGTGTTTAGACTTATGCTGATGTAAATAAACACCAACTCCAGTCGGTGGGGAAATATTTAGCACTCGAACTCTAAATCATTTGATAAATTAGGCTCGCGGGAAGAATTATGTGCATGCTAAATAATTAGCTAATATTTATCCAACCAATGGATATATTATAAAACAATTTTTCCGCATGTTCAAAACATATGCAATTTTTTTGTGAACCTTAAATGATATTTTCGCTATGTGGTTTTAATATTTCTTTCTTCTCTTAATTGTCGGGATAGCTGACTCCATCAATTTGGGGCTCTCTTAATTGTCAGGATTGTTGACCCTCTCGATTTGGGACTGTGTTGCTTCTGTCTTTTATCCACGTGAATTAGTTTGTTTTCCATGGTTTCTTGCCAAGAATGAAAATTGTCAGCATAGAAATGAGTAACTCCTGCGTAGTGACAATTTGCCGGCATTGCTTATTTGTGTTAGATTTTAAATAAGTGATTTCTTTTGTTCTCTACTTACTTGATAACATAATGTTAGGTTTCCTAATGCAGTGGGACCATTCATTTACCCTATCTATGGACAAGGGGAGTTGCCACAGGCCTTTTGCCGCTGTGCTGCTGTTAAAGGTGCTTTATATGTAAGTTTTATGCTTTCGATTTTATTTTCTCAGAATTAACTCAAAATCTTGGCTACAAGGATGGCATGAAAGCATTTTAATGTCTAAGAAATGGAGTGTACCTCTTCAAGTCATACAAACTTGCATCTCATCGAAGTCAAAAAGGTAGAGGGTCTAGTTTTAGTTTACTGATAAGGTAGGAACTGTATTCTTTTGATCTTCAAAAAGGAAGCGAGATCGGAAGATAGGATAGTTTCTTTGGTTTGCGACATAGTGGTTTTTTGGGCTAAACATTTATGTAAAGTGGAGGTACATGACTCCTCAATTTTCTTTTTGTTGGGAAATTGATTTGGGGCACACCTTGGTGTGGTGGTTTTTTGTATAGGGGTTTTGTGAGCTGATAGCTTATACATGTACATCCCTCTTTTTTAATATATATGTGGTACCATCCACTTTTCAAAAAAAAGGGAACTGCATGCTTTCTTTTTTAGATGTTGGGCTTCATGTCTGAGTGAGGGTATATTTTTGCAGGTCCTGCGAATGCCAATTTCAAGTTTGCTTTTTAACAAGGTATGTGAATTTATAAAGGTGTTTTCTGTTTTGGCACATATCTCCAATATCAGAGCCACGTGGTTCCTCTACCTAGGTCTTTGATTTCATTCACTAGAAGAGTATCTTGGAGCTATCTTGTTGCTTCTCACAATTGAATGTTCTCACGTGCTAGCCTTAAAAGAGTTTTCATCAAGGTCTGTGGTACCGGAACCGGTAATGGTCAGGGGTGGTACCGGTATTGGTACGGTACCACCTGGTATCGGTTGACCCCCTTTATTAGTGTGTATATATATATAACTAAATATATGGGTTTAAAAATTGAAAAAAATATAAAAAATCAGATAAAAGAGGAAAAGTTGATAGAATTCAAAATCATACATAATTGAACACATCCAACAATGTAACACATATATTTGAAAGTTTAGAATTAGCCCCGGTTCGCCTATTTTTTTAAATTTTGAATTGGTACCGGCCAGTGCCGGTACCGATACCAAAGAGGCAGAACCGGACCGGTCGGGTCTGATATCGGTATGTACTGGGCGGTACTGCGAACCAAGGTTTACATTTGTTTTTTCTAGTCAGTGGTCTAATGTTAATTGCTTCTATTTTTTTTTTAATGAAAGTGGGTGGTACCACCATTGTATTAAATAGAAAATAGATTTTTACATATATACCTTTATAAAACACTGTATTTGCATCTATCCCCTTACTTTTACCGTATTATCAATAATACCCTTGATGTATACTGTATTATTATAGTTATTTCCCTGTGGTTCCCAGGCCGTCAACGTCGGTGAATATTCCGAGAATATGTTGACGAAAATTGTTTGAACGTGTAAAAATTGAAAATACCCTTGAGAGAGAGAGAGAGAGAGAGAGAGAGAGAGAGAGAGAACCCTCCTACACCCCTTCCACCTCCGGCCACCCACACCCCCTCCCTGTTGCTCCTCCTTGATCTCGGGGCTTCACACATGGATGACAGTTTCGATTGAAACCAATATCTTTCGACTGAAACGTATCTGTTTCGGACCTGGACAATCCGAAACCATACGCCCGAAACTTGGTGAAACTGGATGCCAACTCCCCTCTTAAAAATATTATTTTATTATGTTTCGGGCAGAAATCGAAACTGAAACCGATACCGTTTTGGTTTCGGACCCGGCCGAAATTGAGTCCGAAACTGTCATTCTTGGCTTCACAGGACAACGACTTCACCTTCAATGGCTTCCAGGTCGCCAATCTCAGCATGGACGGTGGAGGTCACCCCCGATGGCCTCTGGAGCTCACCAACATCCATGGCCAGTGGAAGGGCCACGGTCGCCTCCCTCGTCGCCGGTGGCCACGTCCCTTGTCTCTGGCAACCACTTCCCTGATCTTGCCTACACACTGTCCAATGTTAACGTGCAAGAGTCTAGCGGTTCCAAAACTTCATGGCCACCTCCCTCGTCTCCAGTAGCCACTTGTGCAGCCACCTCTGTGTCTCCGACAACCACCCCCACCGTGCGAAAACCCTCTTCCTCGAAGCCTCCGGCCGCATCCCTCATCTCCGGCAGCTCCTTCGATGGCTACCACAGTGCCTCCACCGTGTGACAACCCTCTTTGTCAACTCCAACAACCATCCTCCACCTCAGCACCCCCCCCCTTTTTCGACGGCTGCAAGCCTGTAACAACACCTCCACTGTGTTGCGGTCCCCTGCATAGCAGCCTTCTCCAGCACCTCCACAGATTCACCTAATTGAGTAGCTTGTTGATCCGAATTTGAGCACAGAACATATGGATCGAGCCAACCTTGAACGCAACCTATGGATACTTGATGATAACATGATGTGTGTGTGTGTGTGTGTGAGAGAGAGAGAGAGAGAGAGAGAGAGAGAGAGTGTCTATAACTTGGTCATGGTGGTGCTCGGGGGTGGGAGACGGCTTCGGCGAGTAGGGGCCACCCCCCACCCCTTCCTGAGCCCTTACCCTTTGACTCAGGCGAACAGGGGCTACCGCCCACTCCTTCCTCTGCCCTCTCCCCTTGTGCCCTCTCCCGCTCCGGCTCCGGCGAGCAGGGGCTGCCCCCCCACCCCTCCCTGTGCCCGCTCCCCCTTCGGCTCAGGCGAGTAGGGGCCATGCCTCCAACATTCCCTGATCTGCCCCCCACCCCCCTGATCTGGGCCCCCACCCCTCCCTGCATCTCTCTCCCTCCGGCTCCGACGAGTGGGGGCCGCGCCCCCATCGGGTTCTACACCCTCTCCCCCTCCAACTCTGGCGAGCAGAGGCCGTCCCCCACCCCTTCCTGCCCTCTCTCCCCCTCTGGCGATTTGGCCCCCCCCACCTCTCCATGCAGCCTCTCCTCTTCCATCAAGCTACATCCCCCCCTCTCACGCAAGGCCCCCTCTCCCCCTCCCTCTGTCCATGGATGTTCTGAGAGAGAGAGATCTTCTCCCACCCCTCCCTAAGCAGCCCCCCTGGCGAGCACCCACACCCCCAACCCCCGGTGAACACCTGGCCTCCCCCTCCTCCGGCGACCACCCTCCCCGCCTGGTTACCCCCCGAGAGAGAGAGAGAGAGAGAGAGAGAGAGAGATGCTAACCCAAGGGTGGTCTTTTCCTCTTTTAACCTAGTAGGGCAACCAAGTTAAAGTAATGTGGGTTACGGTGAGGATATAGATGCATGGTAACCCAAGGGCAAGTTAGTCTTTTCCTCTCTTAACCTAGTAGGGCAACCGGGTTAAAGTACCGCTGGTTATGGTGAGGATATATATGCAACAATATCAGATATATTAGGTGTATTCTTGATAATATGTGAAAAGTAGGGGTTTATTTGTAAATATGGTATTTTATTGGGGGTATAGATGTAAAAATCCTAATAGAAAAAAGGATGTACAAGTATTGTCAAAGAGTTCCCAAAAAAATCCCTATACATGAAGGGCCTACACAATGCTAATTGCTTCTGTTAAGATGTAGGCTTCTATAGGCCTGTCAACGGATTCGGATATTATCCGGATCCGCTTCGAATTCGAATCCGTATTAACGGATAATATTCGAATTCGTATTCGTTTTTTCGGATACGGATAATATCCGAATTTGAATCTGAGCGGATACGGATATTATAATGTTCGCTTCGAAAAATATCTGTTCGTAATATTATATATCATATAATACATATTTTTAAATAATATATTATAAAATAAATACTATTGTAGAGAAATTTAGACATTTTATAGTTATATTTTAATTTAGAGTTTATTTTATATATTTTTGACATTTTATAGTTATATTTTATATACTTTTAACATTTTATAATTATATTTATATACTTTTAAATTTGAATCGGATAATTCGAATTTTAAAATGGAGCAGATACGGATAGTCATATATTCGCTTCGTATCCGAATTCAAATCGGAGCGGATCAAAATCGGATAATTCGAATTTTCAAACGGAGCGGATACGGATAGTCATATATTCGCTTCGTATCCGCTCCGTTGACAGGCCTAGGCTTCTACATAGATAAGTTTATATTACAAAATGAAATGAATAAATTTATTTCACCTCAGCTGTCATATGCATTTTGTATATGACCACTAAACGTATGTCTTGAAGCTCATATTTACTCCACTAAACGTATGTCTTTAAGCTCATATGTACTCTTGGATGCTCCTGAAAACTAAGGGTAGTTTTTCAATGCTTGCCCTGTGCCATCCGAATCATGGTTTGCCAACTCAAACTGACTTGATCAGTTTTCGGACTTGAATCTCAAGTTGGTCAATCCTGTGGTTTGAGTCCTTTTATTCTCAAGAAGAGAAGAAGTTGTTCTCTATGGATCTTTACATAGTATATACCAGTTTTCTGGGTTTCAGTATGGTACCTGTTCTACAGTTAAGCAGACATTCAGGATCGTCTCTATGGACTTTTACATAGTATGTAAGACAAACGTGTGTGTGAGTCCCCAGAGATGGCAGTGGTAGCTATTCTACAGTTGAACAGCATCTCACCTTCATAATCCTTCATAATCCATTATCACAATTGTCACATTCACATCCATCATCTCCTTCATAATCCATTAATAGATATATGTGTGTAGTTGTTTCCTAGGCAGCTATTATTTTTTGCTTCTTGTTCCACATAGTACCCTTGGAACATTTTCATTAATTGGTTTCTTATTTCATATTGTCTTTTCTTTTAAATTGTTAAATTTAAAACATTTAGAAGATTACACAAACAGATTTATTGAAGTCTTAGTAAATCTTATTTAAATACAGGAAGACAAAAAGTATCAAGGTGTAAGGTTGGCAACAGGTCAGGATATATTCAGTCATCAGTTACTCATGGAGTCATCAGTTGCCGTTCCTCCATCGTTATCAGCAGACATTGAAGATGGAGGATATGATGGGAAGAACACTATAAAAGTTAGAGATGATTCAAGTATGACATCAAAAGTTACCCGGCTGGTCTGCTTGACAAAGAGCTCTTTACATCCTGAATTATCAAATATCTTGATTGTTTTTCCCCCAAGATGTAAGTTTTATTTTACTTGTCATAGTGTTTTGGGAATTAATCTGAACTATCATATTTGGACATGGAGCAGTTTGTTATCCTTTTCAAGGGAGATCAAGATTAGTACAAGATCATTTACTTATTTGCTGACTGGACTTCTTTAGCTCTGTTTCCTGGTCAGCAAGCACCAATTCGAGCTCTCCAACTAGGCAGCAATGTAGCAGTTTGTCCTCCCGGCTTGTAAGCATCGCTGATGAAAATTTATTTCAATTTATCCCCTTTCCCTTCCCCCCTCCCGGAAAGAAAATAAGGAAAATAAGGATCCAAGAAAAATGGTCCAATTGAATGGGCACAATGAGTTATATGAAAGCAGCTTCTGTATTGGCAAGGAAGAATTTTTGTATCTTTTAGATAACATAAGCAAATCATGTTTGAACTTTGAACCTTCGATGCATATTTATTACTTTGTTTTATTTGTTTGTGTTCCTTCTCAGTTATGTTGTATACCTCTCAACTAAATGCGACAATGCTGCACAAGGGAAAGATCATCTACTTGCTGCCATGAATGCTCTCTTTAAACTTCCTGATGAGGATGATGGAAAAGGTGGGACAGATGATCAGGGTGAGGACAGTGGAACCCAAAGTACTGAAAGCACTGATGAAGCCAAGCCAAGATTGTTATGGAGTGCTTTATATGTTCAAGAGCTAACACAGGTCCACATGATTTTTATTGCTTTAGGTTCAGAAGTTTCTCTTTAAGCTAAGGATCTCCCCTAGATGGCCATTGCCAATTTTTCTGCTTTGGGGTATTGGTGATTCTTTTCTACTGCAGGTTACCGTTGGCTCTATATCCTCTTCACCCATGCCAGATGGTAATCTCGACTACAGAAGTCTTCTTGAATCAACAAAGGAGGTAATCTCTCCATTCAATCAATGAAAAACATTCTCTTTTATGCATTACTCTTTTTTACCGTTACCTTTTTCTCCCTATTTGATGCTTACAAGTGTAGTGTTAGGGTGACAACGCGACCCGAGACATTCGTGGGGAGCCTAAGTGCTTCGGCGGGAAGGTGTCTGCCTAGGTGACCCCTTGGTGTCTTTTTAAAAACTCAAAATATATATCCCCAATATACAATTTAAGAATACAATACATGAAAAAATTACAGATTTTAATGAGGGGTGTAGAGAGAGATGGAGAGAGGAGTGGGGGAGAGACAGGGGGGAGGCTGTGTGTGTGTGGGGAGAGAGAGAGAGGTGATTGAATTGGAGTTGGGGTGGGTTTGTAAGGGGAGCAGGTTTTAACAGGCTCTGATTCGAACGGAACATATTACGGGTTATGTGAGCAGGCCAGTCAGCCCAAGGCACCCAGATAGGGCACCATGGCTTGCCTTGATCGCCTAGGTGGGTGCCTAGCCCACCTTTATGGGGACAGAAAGGCGGGCCGGTGCGTGGACCCATAAGGTTGCCGGCTCGCCCAGGTGATTGCCTTAACAACTAGAACAACATAAATCCTGGGTACTTGTGCCAACCAGAAATCCCTTCCCCTGTTCACTTTTTCTGTCGGTGTCGAACCCGACAGAAAAAGTACCCAGGATTTGTTACTATGTGCGTATTTGTTACTTTTGATAAACAAATTTGCTAATCCTACTCTATAGTACTTGCACGTTTTTTTCTCTGTATAAAATATGTACATTTTTTCCATCTAAAATGGTGATAGAATACTCTCTTTAATGTTTCTGCATGCTCCAGATATTTCAAAGCATGTATCCTCGGGAAGAATTTTTCCCTGCAACTCTGGCCTCTGATGAAAATGATGAAGATGGTATCTCCCAGGATTGATGGTTCTTGAGCTCCGATGATGATTTGCATACAACTTTTTCTCGACCTAGGATCTTAAGACCACATCGAAGAATCAGGTAGGATGCTGGAATACACTAATCAGGTGCTATCTGAATGAGAAAATGGTGCCACTATGAAAAGCCGGATGTGATCGTTTTGCAGAGACATGGGCATCCCTGTATCAGAATTTGCGAATGTAGTTTTGCTTGTTTGTTTCATGGGGTACTACTGCTCATAACTAAAATGCTTATAAATAATCTTGAGGCTGTATATTGGAAAACTCCACAAGGAAATGTTGGATATTGGATCAACTGGAGCTGATGAGCCTTGAGCTAGAAGTGCCTACTTGGGAAATTCCCCTCACCTGGAAGAAGCCGACAGCTTCTATTTTACGTTGTCAAAGAATGCGTTATAAACATCTTTCGAGGCACGTCATTGGCGCTTCCATCTCTTCACAAAGTTTGCTTGCTGTGAAATAAGAAACATCCATATAATGGCTTAATAATTTATGGAAATAGTTTCTATCAAATTGTGTCAGAAATAAGGAGAGAATGAATCAACAGATGGTAGTGGTCGAGACATGCTGTAGCTCTCTGGAGAACTGAAATAGTTTTAGTCCCAAGGTGGAAGGTGGATGGGTTAATCACCTCTAATAGTCTAAAATTCTTGCTCTGGTGACACTACAAATGTGGGATTGTCGGATCGTTTGGACCGGTTGTGCCGATTTTTTTAAGGTACATGGTTTGGTATGGTGCGGGATTGTATAGGATCGAGAGCATTTTTTTTAATCTCAAATGGCAAGAAATTGATTTCTATGGGGATTTTTTTTTTGTAAATTTTCAAACCCATCTCTTCATTCTTCCCACCTCGCTTCCGATGTAAACCCTGGCCGCCTCCTTCCATCGTCGGCCCACCCTCCGTTGCCTCCCTACCCCAACTGCGCTTTGTTGATCGCAGTCCTCGATCGTTGATCTCCCTGTGCTTTTGCTGCCGTTGGCCATCCACCTCGCTGACAAACCCTGCGTCACCATTTCCAACTTAAGATCCTCTCGCCGATGAACCCTGTGTTGCTGTTGCCGCACCGTTATTTCTAGTAGATCTCCTCGTCGACGAACCCCGTGTTGTTGCATGACCGCTTTCAACAGAATATCTCCTCGTCGACGAATGTTGCGTCATCGGCCGCCATCGTTGCCGTCGCCAGTCGTCGGTGACTGGTTTGTCGGATGACACCCGTGTCAGCGTGTCAGTACCACCCAGGTATGATTCGGCATGGCAAGTATAGTGTGGTACGCATCGATTCGATAAATCATTCTGTGGTGGGTCTCCTACTTGAACGAAGGAAAACCTGATAAAATTATGAGTAATATAGACAATAAAGAAGAAAATAGGCCACGTGAAAGAGAACTGTAATAATCAGTACTTGTGTTTTTCCCGTCAGGCAAGGTTCTAAAATCTTCGTACAAAGAGGGTTTATTTTTGAAATGAAGCGTCGCATTCATTCATCTACATCAAGGGTTGTCATGTGACGTCCGATTGTGGTGAATAGCATGTATTAGATCGTGTCAGTCAAAAATTAATATCTCGCAATGTCAGTACAGTGGTACACTCTCCATCTAGTATCATTATTTTTAATAAAAAGATTTTAATTAAAAATTTACCTTTTGTGGTAAAAATTCTCTTCTAATAACATATTTTTTTATAGAGTTTTATGTACCATCAATCGCTATACATGCACTATTGTTTGTCCAGATGGTTAGAACTATATAGAAGGACTCACGTGCACCTTCACCCACTGAGACAAAATTAGACTTTGTAAGCCATCAAGATAATGTACATATATCTTCATTTGGCTTCGACTCAAATGAGCCATATGTTTGACTTTCTATGTTATAATTAACTGAATGACAATGATGTATTTCTTGAGCTCACAATTTCTTATATATATATATATATATATTTGTGTAATGAACCTAATTGTACCCTATGTAATATAAATCCACTATTCTTACCCTTTTAAAGTTAATCTTAAAAATTTTAAATTTTTAATATTTTTTTAAGTATCTCACTTGTCAGCACGGCCACGGTACCATAATGTATTATGATATACCATACCGTTAGAACATCATCACAGTGTGTACTAACGATACGACGAATCTTAGTCTACATATGGTTTGTCGTATCGCACTGACTCGAGACATATTAGTCGTGCCGAATCATGCCAATGAAAAATCGTCACGTCAATTCAAACTCGATCTATTATCATATTGTCCTTGATCTTCACAAATTTTTTGAACTTCTTGCGAGAGTAAGTTGAGATTGTATTACTTGCCCTTATGTTCCACGTGATGTTCGAGTCTAGTTTAGGATAACATTATAGGATGGCTCTTTTATTGTTAGGAGACCTGCGCATGCATCTTCTTCCACTGTTTCACCTGCACCTGTTCGGTCTTCTTAGGGATGCACTAGTTGATGTAGTTAGAGATTCTTTTAAAGACTTTTGTATACTCTCTACCGTTGCATATGCATCATTATTCCTGAAGATGACTAGAGATATATAGAGTCACCCACGTGTGTCTCCAGCCGCTAAATAAAATTTGAATCTACAAATTACGAGCGATACTTGCATGTGTCTTCATCTGATTGTGAGGGTTGACCATTTATATTATCAATAATTTTAATGGTAATGATATATATATATATATATAATGTTTAGTGCACCTATTTATGCCCTATATAAGTTAAATCAAACATTCTTAGATAGTTAAAATTAATCTAAAAATTAATTTTAATATTTTTTTATTAAAAAATTCTTTTCGGCATGATGTCATACCATGCGAAACTATACCATTGGATAGTATGCACAGACTTTATAGGCGATACGGTGAACCTTGGTCTGCATCACACCTTTGGAATGCCGAATTATCCACAAGTTTAAGATATGCAACGTCCAATTGACTTCTACAGAAGCATAGCTTACTAGACTCGATATTTTCTATTTGAATTATCATAAATTATGATCTTTCATGTCATTAACTCGTCGTTTGGATTATCTTCTTAATCGATCATTTCCCTTCAACAAATTTTAGGCTATTTCATTTACACGTAACAAGAGTTAACGCAATGGTCTGCATGCGTTAAGTTACATTCTAACGAATAGACGTAAAAGCCACAACATTCTTATCAAAAACAATGTAGTGATATGATCTGTAATCATAGAGGTGGATTATCTAACTTTCCTCAAATGAACTCGATAAGCGAAACGAGTCACCAGTCATCAATAATCAAGTGAAGGTAAGTTCGTACAAGCAAGGAATAATTCAGGATTGGGAACTTTTTTAAAATAATCTTAGCATAATAAATAATATGTCAAAATAGACCTAATCTCAAAATATTTACAAGACTGTGTCTCGTTTACGTCATCTCTCTCTCTCTCTCTCTCTCTGTTGGACGGGGAAATCCCCCTTCGACGTCCCCTCTCTCTAATATAAATTAGATGAAAAAAATGTAAGATGTGAAGAAAAAGCGTGAGCTGGCAAAAAAAATATAAACTGAGGCACTGAGCAGAGAGAATGTATACTTGGTGAAAATTGTAGACCGGGTAAAAAATGTAAACTGTGTGAAAATTGAAAAAAAGCTAAAGCTGAGTAAAAGGGTAAACTCGGCAAAAAAAATATAAACTGGGTGAAAAATACGTAAATTTGGTGAAAAATGTGAATAGGGTAAATCGAGAAAAAAAGTGTAAACAGGAGAAAAAATGATAATTGTGTGCAAAAATTATAAATTGGACAAAAATGTAAACTGTGTGAAAACAAGGTGAACTGGGTGAAAAAAAGTGTGAGCTGGGTGAAAAAACCTAAATAGCGTGAAGAAGTTGGATTGGTCTACCAATAGCACTCTCTTGGAATACAAATGTAGTTGACCACTAGACTTTTTTTCACGCAATCTTGCATTTGTTTACTCAGTTTACACTTTCTTCATCTAATTTATTTACCCTTATTTTGCACTGTTTACATTGTTTTCACCCCGTTTATGCTTTTTTCACCGAGTTTACAATTTTTTCACCCAATTTACACTTTCTGTCCAGTAAACACTTTTTTCACCTGATTTACGATTTCTTTACCCAGTTTATACTTTTTTTTGCCCAGTTTACACTCTTTTTTTACCACTTTACATTTTTCTTCCCGATTTATAATTTTTAACCAAGTTTACACTTTTTTTACTCAGTTTACACTTTTATTGCCAGTTTAATTTTTTTTCTGTAATTTACATTTTTTCGCCCAGTTTACAATTTTCTAGTTTATAAATTTTTTTACCCAATTTATACTTTTTTTGTCGCATTTACATTTTTTTCATCTAGGTTGCACTGTTTTCTCTGTTTACATTTTTCCCAATTTACAAAATTTTCATCAAATTTACTCTTTTTTAAACCTAATTTAAACCTTTTTTACCTAATTTATTTTTTCCCAATTTACAATTTTCACCCTATTTATGATTTTTTTCATCCAGTTTATATTGTTTTTGCGTATGCATGCAGACGTCCATTAGAGAGAGCAATCAGAGAGAGGGGAAGTACGTGGGGGTTTTCCCTTCCGGCATCGGCACCCCTGCGCTCTGTCATCCCTATACGAGAGAGAGGATTGCCAGCGCCCGTTACTCTGGTGCCGTTTCGCCCCGCGCTGGCCCCCCGCCGACATCCCGGACCTCCTCTCCTCACCAAGCGGGTCACGTCCCTCACTCCGGTGCGCCCCTCCACTTGCCACCGACATCGTGGACCCCCGCTAGTGTCGCGGCCGTCCGCCGGTCCCTCGCAGGTCGCAAGATGGCATCGCACCTCTCCTCCCCTCACCCAGCCAGGAGACACAAAGAAGATGCCGGTGACATCGTATGACGACGGCAGGGACGTCGTCGCGCGGCCGCCACCATGACCGACGTTGGAGGGGGGTTTGCCGGGCCCCCTTCGGCACCGGCACCCGGGGTGTGTCTAGAGAGTGGAAGAGGGTGATGAGATGACAAAACTGACGGATACGTTCTTGTAAATATTCTGGGATCGGATATATTTGGGATATTATTTATTAAAATGAAATTATTTTTAAAAAATGTACCATCTGCATTGAGGTGGTCCAACGAATCCAGTCTCAGATATTACGGTTGGTGGGCCGCCACAATGTACCGTGCAGGGCCGTTTAAATTTACGTTAAGACGTGGGAATCTTTTAGAATTAACGACCATTGATTTGGAACTAAGTGGAAGCATCCTACGTCAATCCAAACAAGTGGAATCTGGGATGTTAAGTGGATTTCGGTTGGTCAGGTAATTATTCGTTTAAAATTTAAATTAGATTTAAATTTACATCCATTTAATCAGATAATTATTTAAATAAAATATTTGATAGATAATTTAATTAGATATCGGATATCCGATTATTAATTGAATACGAATTTGGATATTGAGATATCCGTGTCGGATATTATCCGAACCCTTAGATAAAAATTTAAAAATATATATATTATATATATATATTTAATTTAAATCTTAATTTATTATTTGGTTACTCTTTTTTATGTTTTTTATCTCAAAATATAATTTAAAAATAATAAATTTATTTACATCTATTTGATAAGGTATCTCCTATTTTTTAGGATAAAGTTTAATTTTTTGATAACATCTTTTAAAATAAAAATAATTTTTACTCTTTCTTTTTTTTTTGAGAAAATAACGTACAGTGCTCTCACACTGCTCACACGACTTACCTCTAAATAGATTTAGTAATTATCTGTTTAAAATTAGAACCGAATTTGAATTCGTATTAATCCGATAATTATTAGAATAAAATATCTGACGGATAATTTGATTATTGATCGGATAATTCGATTATTAATCGGATACGAATTCGGATATCACACTATCCGTTTTATATCCGGTCTATTTACAGGTTTAAATCTCGGGCCGGTGACGACGGTACAGTGGACGAGATGGAGGGAGTCATGATTTCTCTCTCTCCTTTGAACCTTCAAACCATTCTTTGGAGGGTAATAATGTCATTTAACATATTTTCTCTTTAATAGTTGTTGACAGGAAGAACTTGTTGTCAGGAATTGATAAAATTTTGAAGGACTACAGCATAAATATGTTAAGTAAGAGACAATTCACAACTAGTTTACCTAACATGGACCTATCTCACCCATGGTTTGCCGTCCCGCCTCGACCCGTCTCGACCCGCACGACCCGACCTGACCCAGGCCGGCGCCGGGTCACACGGGCTGAGGGTCGTGGATGGGATGCACTGGACCGCATGGTCCCGTGCGCATGGTCCAGTGCGTCCCGCCACGTAACAATCCGGTGCGAGGCGGGACCCGGCTCGGTAGGAGTGGGTCGGGACGGTTCGCCCATTTATCGAGCCGGAGGGAAGGCTCTTCCTCCATCCCTCCCACCGGCGAGCGGCGTTGGACGGCGGTCGACGGCGGTCAGAGCGGCGGACGGCGGCTTTGGGCGGCTCAGAGTATCGATCGGAGGTAGGTGAAAATTTTTTTTTGTTAAATGGTATGCGCCTGTGGGGGGCCGCCGGAGGTGGGAGAGGGAGGGGTGGGGGGGCGATCAACGTCGGTGGGGGGTGTCGGAGGTGGGGGAGGGAGGGGGGGGGCGATCTGGGCGGTGGAGGCCACCGAAGGTGGGAGAGGTGGTGGTGGGGGGGGGGGGGGGGTGGTGGCCGGGGGGGGGGGGGGGGGGCGCAGCAGGTGGGAGGGGGGGGGGGGCGATCTGGGCGGTGGAGGCCGCCGGAGGTGGGAGAGGTGGTGGTGGGGGGGGGGGGGGGGCGGTGGTGGCCGGGGGGGGGGGGGGATCTGGGCGGTGGGGGCCGCCGGAGGTGGGAGAGGTGGTGGGGGGGGTGGTGGCCGCCGGAGGTAGGAGGGGGGGTTCTGGGCGATGGGGGGCCGCAGCAAGGGGGGGCGTTCTGGGCGGTGGGGGGTCGCCGGAGGTGGGAGGGGGGCGGCCTGGGCGGTGGGGGGCCGCCGGAGGTGGGAGAGGGAGGGGGATTAAAAAATAGTAATTAAATTTCTAATTAAATAAATTAAATGTCATTAGTTAGAATAATTTATATTTTGTTAGTTTTTTAAGATTTATTTTTGATGCCTTAGGTAATTTATTTAATTATTTTATGTTATAAATAATTTTAATTTATAATAGACGATTCTATATAAAATTTAATTTGTTAAAAAATATAAGAATTAATATAGATGTATTAAATAATATATTAATTTTTACATGTTTTAGAATTAAATGTATTATTTTTATTAAAATTTAGTGATAACAAAAATTATAGATGTAAATTGTAACATGCCGTAGAATAATATTTTTAGTTTAACATGTCGTAGATTAATGAAATTAGTGTAATATGTCGTAGAATAATGTATTCATTTTTACATGTTTTAGAATTAAATTTATTATTTTTATTAAAATTTAGTGATAACAAAAATTGTAGATGTAAATTGTAACACGTTGTAGAATAATATTTTTAGTTTAACATGTCGTAGAATAATATTTTTAGTGTAACATGTCGTAGAATAAACATATAGTTTTGCATGTTGTAGAATGAGGAAATTTTACATTAAATGATATTATTTTCATTAAATGCTATTTGTATAAAACATTGTACATTGAATTTATATTTATTACCTAAATTACGGCACAAGTGCACTGACATTAAGGAAGATCGTAATGAGACTTCTGTCACAAACATCCTCGTCGAGTGGGTGTGAGCGGAATTGGTCGCAATGAGACTTCTATATTCTAATATTATTAAATATATATAAATTTTAATCTTTAAATAAAATTTTATTAAAATTTTATTTTTTAAAAACTAAATTTAAAATTTTAAAAAAAATCAAAAAATCGCGTGACTTGGACCACTTGGCAAGAGAGCGGACCGGGTCGCTGGGCGACCCGCCTGACCCGACCCTTCCCGCGCCGAGACCAGGTCGGCCGGGTCGCGCGGGTCGACAAATCTTGATCTCACCTTCGTTCCTTTTTTGGCTTCTAAAATAGGGGTTACACTCTAAAGACTGCAATAATAACCGAAAAGAATCGAGTAGGGGATAAACACAAAAAATGGGCAAGACTGAATTTTGTAGCTCATCCGGTGGCTCCAACAAGTTTTATGGCATCACCGCCAATGAAGTTGAGCACATTGCATTAAGAGTCTCTAGGGTCGATTCATCTGGATGTATCGCAGTTGTAAAAAAAATTGACAAATTGATATGTTACTGTTCATATTGCACGTATCGGATTGTACCACTCGATGATCGATACGATTGATGTATACTACAAGAAAACTACGTACCGACGATAATTTATAAGCTACGGCTTTTGCAAGTCATCACTATTAAAACTTATTAATGACAGCTTTAAAAACATCCGTCGCTAATAAATTTTAAAGGCGACAGATATAAAAAATTGTTATCAACCGTCGCTAATAATGATTTATTCGTGATGGCGCAAAATCAGTCGTCGCAATTGTTACTCTTCAGCACGATTCCATAAAATAGTCGTCCCTAATATATTTTAAAGGCGACAATAAAAATATGCCATCGCTAATAATTCGCAATCATCGCTAATAAGATATTAGTCGCGACGGTCTCAAATATGTTGTCGTAATATATATATATATATATATATATCATTTTTTATGAAAAAATAAAAAAATTAACATTAGCGGTAGTTGATTTAAAATCGTCGCTAATAAGGACATATTCGTGACGTCACATAATCAACCGTCATAAATATTATTCGCGACGACTCTTTATAATAGTCGTCCCTAATATGTATTAAAGGTGATAATAATAAAGAAAGTCATCGCTAATAATTCGTAATCGTCGCTAATAAGGTATTAGTCGCGACGGTCTCAATTATGCCGTCGCAAAAAATATAACTTTTAAAAAGAAAAACAAAAAATAGTGTTAGCGATGATTGACTTACATCTATCTCTAATAGTGAATAAAAATATATTAGCAACACTTGAAATATAGTCATCGCTAATAATTTATCATTAGCGACATCTCTTATGTTGTCTAGTCCAAGGTTTGTCAAACGGGGACGGGATGATCCGAACCGCACGTCCCGTCCCAGTCACAGACCGGGACGACCGATCTGTGAGACGTAACTGAGACGTTTTATATATTATTTTAATTTTTTATAATAAATTAATTTTGTAAGTCGGTTGGTTGAGTCTCACAATTAACCATGAGATTTTGGCTTCGAAACACGCTTATGGCATGTTTTTGTATGATTTTTTTGAAAAGTTATTTTTAAAAACAAACATTTAAAACAATGATGAAGCTAAGATTCAAACCAAGGATATCCATTTAAATGGCACAACAATTAGCCAACTGAGATAGAATATCATTTAAATTATTTTGTTCCGTTATATATATATATATATATATATATATATATATATATATATATATAAAATATGATTTGCTGTCTCGGTACACAATGGTACCGACCAGTACCGTCCTATCTCGGGCCGTGATCGGGACGGCTAGTTCGACCGGGACAGCAAACCCTAGTCCAATCGTCGTTGTTAATAGTTGTGATTAATAGCGACGTCTTGTTCGCCGTCGTTAATACTATGATTTAAGAATTATAACTTTTAAATGTTAATATATTTTTATTTAACTTGTAAATATATTTGCATGTTTTAATTTTTTACTGGGAGATCATTTGATGATGCACTTGCAAATGGACCTTCTCATATAAATATCGATCACTGGCAACAAATGTGTGAGATATGGAATCAAGAAGAACATCAGGTAATGTGTTTTTACTTAGTGTCTATCATTATTGTTAATATGCTTATGGTAAACTGTTATAATAATTTTTTTATGAATGTAGAAAATTGCTGACAGGAATAAGGTAAATAGAGCAAACTTGACAATGTCTTATAGGACAGGGCGCACAAGTATTCATCAATTAAGTGATGATTTTGTAAGTTTCATTTTTTATTTATTCATAATCATTACATTGATTATTTTCAATTAAAGAACATCATTTTTATAATTAAATAGCGAAAAACTCATGGTCGGGAGGTTACGCGACTCGATATTTTTGAAATGTCTCAAACAAGGTTGCAACCCGATGAGAGTATTTTTTGGAAAAATGAGCAAAGTAGAGAATTGATGGTAATTAAGAATTGACATAATATTTTATGGTTCTTTATTTTATATATCTATTTATTTTTGTTGATGGTGTGTATTATTTTTTCTTAACACAGGATCAAATAGTTACATTGATGTCTTCATCATCAGAGAGTTCTGACGCGACATGTCCTGGCTTATCACCAGATGATGCTTTTGTCCAGGTAATTGGGCAAGATAGGCCTAGATGTATTCGATGTGGAGGACGAGAAGAGATGCTTCGTTCATGGTATGGTTCTTCCATGAGAGGCAGTGGCAACACGCATAGACGCACAGATGAACAAGCTAGAAAATTTTAAAAATTAAAGTCCGAATTTTCTTCACTGAAAGAACAGATGCATCAAATGTCTTCTCTTTTTAAAAACATGTGCTCGATGAGATCTTCCACTATATCACATGTTAAGGAAGAAGGACAAGATGATGAGAATATGGAGGATGAATCTATCGATCTTCATGTATGACTATTTTATATGTTTTAAATGTGGGTTATGTGACAATATTTTTTTTGAAAGTGGTAGTACCATTATATGAAAGTGGGTTATGCGACAATGTGGATATTATGAATTTTTATTTGATACTTTTTATATTTATGGATTGTGCTGTTGTAGCTTTATTAAATTTATGAGTGTGGATTGTTCAATATTTTATACTTTATATGTGATTTATATGTAGTTCATATGTAGATTATTTTGTGTTTTATATGTAATTTATATTTGATTCATATGGACAGAAAAAATCAATATTATTGAGCAGGTTATACAATTTTAGCAATGATTTGCGGCCATTGTTAATGATGCTGTAAAAAGTATAGCTATAATTATGTTGCTGTCACTATTAATTATTGGCGACGATTCTAGAGGCCATCGCCAATAATTATTAGCAACGGTTCTAAAGTCATCACCAATATTTATTAATGAGGCAATATTTATTGACGACGAGTTCTACCGTCGTCGCCAATATCTTATTGGTGACGATTTTACAGTCGTCGTCAATATTTATTTATATATATATTATTATAAAATTAATATTAGCGCCATTTGAACCGTCGTTGCTAATAAATTTTTATTATTTTTTAATTTTTTACAAAATTATATTAGTGACAACTTAAGGGCCCTCGCGAATAATATGTTATATTTTATTTTTTTATTTTCCAAATTATATTGGGGACGGATGTATCCAAGTCGCTAAGAATGTTACTCAATCGTCGCTAATAATAACTTATTCACGACGACGGGTCGTAACCGTCGCTAAAACATTCGCGACGACGTTTTTTGCGACAACATTTGCGACGGACGATAGTCGTCGTCAAAAATATTAGCGATGACTTTTTAACTATTCGCGACAGGTTTCAGCCGTCGCCAATACTCTATTTTCTTATAGTTATAGTATACAATCGATACATTATTTATATTATTTAATTCTCATAAATATTATTTATTCCATTTTATGACAATTGACTCTTCATAGGTGGTTTGATTCGGTGGGTTGTTAAAAAATGTGAAATTTTGGGTTCGAAATTTGCAACGCTATTTCTTTTCATTCTTGTTCGTAAATTGAATAAAAAATCCGTACAAAAAAGATGATTCAAACTGTGATTCCCACGTTTAAATCACGGAATACTCAAACCACTATAATACATATGATTTTTTATCATATTATTTTTATCTTAAATATTTATAAAATAATATTTATTTCTTAAGACGTATTAATACGGTGTGATATGATGTCGTATCATATTGTATCAATAAAATATCGATACGACCGATTCGATCTAGTCATCAAACTCTAACTATAACTTGGGATGAAAGAGGGGGAAATATACATAGGGGAAAATTTGAGAGCTCCCCCCCCCCCTCCCGCCGGCCCAAACTTGTCTCCAACACTCTCCTCGGCCCCCACGAAGCTATCGACCTCTAGGGTGAAGGCCCTGCCAAATTCCCTCGCTGCCTCTTCTTGCATCCTCGAAGAGCACTGTAAGTGGAATCCATATCCCCAACCACCTCCTCCGCCTCTTCGTCTTCTTCCCTAACGTAAAGCTGCCACCTTTCCCCGTCGTCTCAAGGAGCGTCTCTCCGATGTGTCAGACCTCGAGAACATCGTCCGGCCAGAAGAAAGGTTCACCGGCCAGAAGAAAGATCCGTCTGAGGATGTTGGGGCCATGCACCAGGTCGGCCTCCTCCAGAAGGGGTCAGGTGTTGAAGAAGAAGGCACGGAGCGGGTGCATGGCCCCAACAATCCTCAAACGGATCTTTCTCAGCTCTAGCACTAGCAAGCAAAGATCGTCTCCAAGTAGTGAGAAGTGATCTCAATCTCAAGATAGAATCTTTGATCAAAAGGCGGCACCTTTTGCACTCTCACCACCGCCGGATGGGTGGAGTCTAAGGTGGGTGCCCTACCGATCAGATGGCTACGAAAAAATTAAGGAGAAAAAAGTGGATGTCCTTTTATGTCCTTTTTCACGTAAAAATGGGCTGACCAAAATTAGTGGAAAGGGTTTTTTTGAATTCTTTGTAACCGTTGGATCTAAGATCGGAAGGTAGGCAAATAGCCTTACCACAACCAACCTCTTATTAAGCAACGTAATCTTTGCACAAGAAATTAATTAAGTCCCACCATTTTAGACCAGATGTTATTTTCCCAACAAAATTTAGCAACCAATTACCCACCGAGTCGCCGACGTTGGAGGCCGCGTCCTCCGTCTCTCTCCTCAGCAAAACAAACGCTTCGCTTTTCTACCATCGGTTTGTCTGGGCTTGTAGACATGTACTCCACTTTATTGGAGCAAGTTGGTTCTACGAAGCTTCGCCCTCGGGCTTCAATCTGAACCATATAGATTTGATCATTCCCAGCCAGGCTGGAGAAAGGCGAAGAAGATCTTCCACCACTTCGACGCCGGCGGTGATGGCGGGCTCGACCGCGACGACATGGCGGCGCTCGTCCAGGCGGTAAGTCCCAAGGTCAACCTAAGCAACGAGCAAATTAATAAGGGGCACGGTTGACGAGATCTTTGTCACCTACGGCGACTGCCTCGGCGGGGAGGGGGGCGACCGACACCTCACCTCCGACGTCCTACTCCGCGCCTACGACGACGGCACCAGCGAGCTGGACAGCGGCTTGAACGCGCTCGGCCTCAGCCTGGACGACAACGACGACAACGGGCAAGCCCCTCCACACGCCCCCGCGGCCGCCACAGCCAAGTCGGGAGATTCCGGTGCACAGCCGCCTCCGTCACCGGGGCCCCGTCCGAGTCCGCCGTCCGCAGAATTGGACCAGGGCCAGATCGGGCGAAGTTGGTGTCAACGGATGGGGGAAACCGGCGAAGAGGAGGCGGTGGAGCGCCGAAACGACATGATGCAGAACCTTAACGGACGAGTCTCCTCCACTGAGAGAACAGGGGAGCAGCATCCGTCTGATGTCGCCGCCTTCTCACCACGGCCCGACGGCGCCGACGCAGATGGAGACGGCGTATTCCCGGGCCCCTCGCCTGGCAGGGACAACCAGTCGTCCTCCCTCGACTCGTCTGTGGCCTCGTCTCCTTTATACTCCGGCAGACATGATTCTGAGCTGGAAGACGGAGGCCGCCTCCCACGGTCGGAGATCGAGGAGATACCCTCCGCCAGGTGGCTGCCCCATTCTCTCCTGCCTCGCCCAGCATCGTCTGCGGCACACAGCTGGGGACAACTCGTCGGCAGAGACACTGTACCCGCAAACGCCCTGCTGGTATGTCCAATCTTGATCACTCAACTGACCGGAACTGGGAGATCCATATGAGCAGTTGAACCTGCCATCAAGTTCGTAAACGTGTGGCGTTTTTAGGTAAATAAGAGATCAAGCAAAGCTGACACCTGAAATAGTGAGTATGCATAGATACCAACTTGCATATTGGCTTGGCTGGTTCCTTCTCTTGGGTTCTCTTTGCAGACAACTGAGTCCCGTAGAGATGAAGATCTCAACGTATTTTGCCCTTATGGGTTAAAGCTGTATCTGATGGCGCATTCCTCTATGTTTTTCTTTCCTTTGCTGCAGCGAAAGGTGGTGATCAGAGTCCAAATGGAGGACGCGAAGCAGCGCGCCAAAGCCATGGAAAAGGCTGTTGGGATAGAAGGTAAATACGTCGCAGATGCTCTGTTTTTATCGCTCCTTCCATCTTCTCCATCAGGTCCCTCTATTCTGCTACTCTGCCCCCTCTCTTGGTATGAATCAAACTTCGTCTTTTGTGGTAATTCTTCCTCAATTCTCTATCGAATTGCCGCCTCCTGCCGTTTCTCTCCTCCGGGCTCTAGCAAGTAACATCCGCACACTAGTCTATGGAGATCACCAAACTGCATCGCCTTGTTTTCAGGCTCTGTTGATTAGTCTCTTCTCTCCAGGAGCGGGTGCCCAGTTCAAAAGCTTCCCGCTTTCAATTTAGAAAATGCCTGTTTCAAACGATCAGGCGAGTCAATTGTATCCACTCCAATTTTTGCCCTTTCTGCCATTAAACCAGTCCTCACCGTGTTACCAGCCTTGGTAATATTCCTGCTCCTCCTCATCCTTCATCATACACAGAAAACTTCTGGGCATGGTAACGGGATCATTAAATGTTCGCACGTTCTGTCTGTACAGGGGTGATGTCGGTGGCGATAGACGGTGTGGACAAGAACCGGATCGTCGTCATCGGGGACGGGGTGGACGCCGTCGCCCTGGTGAAAACGCTAAGGAAGCACCTGCGCTTCGCCGACCTCATCAGCTTCTCAGCCGTGGAGGGTTGAGAAGTCGACGGTGAGGAGGCCCAAAAGTGTTAGTGGACCCAGTAAGGATTCGGGTTGGCAGAATTTCTGGTGGGAGGCTCGGACAAATGGGGTTTGGCCCATCAATTTATCCTCATCCTATTTTTTGTTTTTATCCTCCTCCCGTGGCTTAGAAACCACAATTCTCCCATCAATTAGAAATATTTTATCTTCATCCTAATTATTCCTTTTATAAGATGGGCTTTTGTCCTTGCCCTTATCCATGTTTGTTTTTATTGGTGGTGTTATTTTTTGTTTTTAAAATTACCAGAAATAGGTATATAGGTGTTAAAACTGTTCCATAATATATCCTATGTGTATATATATGCATCTGTTGGTGTGATTCCCAACCAATTCATCTAATCTTATTTATTAAATTATGCATGTGGCATGCATAACAAAGAACTTTATAAACAAGTGAATGGGGAATGCGAGGAAAATATTGAGCGGGGACTGGGACATGCAACTGGGAATTCTGAAATATGGGCATGCAATTGTAATTTTGTCAATAAATTAACAGGTGAAAAACGACAGGCTTAGAAAAGATACGAATAATGTCTGAGTTGAGTGACTGAAAAAGAAAGTGGATAATATTTAATCACACAACAAGTGTGTCATTTCTTTTATCCGAAAAAAACTTCTTATTTTATTTTCTCTTTTTTGTCCTAAAAACCCAGAAATTAACTCTATCCTCATAATATTTCTAAATGGATGCCCGATATTTAGGTGTGTCATTTGTCGATTAGGGCAGGGAGAGTATATATATATATATATATATATATATATATATATATATATATATATGCACAGGCCGGGTTGTGTCCACATATCACGTTTTTGTCTCCTATCCTCACCGGGTATTAACACTCTGTTAAACTATATCTCATTTAACCCTGGTTTAATTTTAATCAAAGTTTGAAAAGTAATCGAAGTATCCATAATCTAGGTTAAACTCTTCTTATTTTCACACCGATTTATCAGTTTTATGTCTCCGGCCTTTTGTCTCTCTGACGTAATGCAACGAACAAAATACTACTTTCCTATATGATTATTTTCAACTAGAAGTTTAATTTTATGAATAAAAACGAAATAGTCTTTACATCTCGAACAAAGATTAACATCAAGATTATCGTTAGCAGTGAGCACTAAATTGAAATATGAATGTTATTAGAAATAATATCAAAGTAAAAAACAATTCTACAATTATACATGTAAGAGGGTTATTTAGGTAATTATCTCTAAAATATAATATATCGCATTAATTGCCATAGGATATTGAACATTATTATGGTAATATTGGCACCACAACACTATTCAGTACATCACCTCAGTGGAAAATATATCATACGTTAAAAAAAGGTAGCTAATAAATCAGATCACTCTTTAATCTCCGTGAAAAAAAAAGAAGAACAGTTGGAGTTAGGGTTGCAAACGTACGTGCCAAGTAGCTGGGTTCTAAACTGATGCTATGTAATTTTTTATAATTTTGAGATGAGTGATTAATTCGATCCACTAACTAAGAACTTGAGACTTATGAATCATGGGGGGTGGATGATCTTGCTCCACACGTCAGGGAGTGGAATCGAATAACCCACGACGTCCTCATCCCCATCGTAGAGGGAATTATAGGTGATGAACTATTAAATAAATAAAAGATGATTAAAATTCAATCCATTTGTATTAGTTGAACGATCGAGCTAAATTGACCTTCTATCTAGCTAGCGTGCTCGCGAGTTGTTCTTCAAGCATATCTGGTAGCTTGCATCCCTACTTGGAGTGGCGGATCCAAGTGATGTGTTGGCTGGTGAATCGTGGACGAGCATGTGCTTTGACCGTTCCAGTGTCACCATTAAACCGATGTCATTGCCCTAATACTGAGTGCCACCCCGCAATGTCCAAGCCAACCCCCCCCCCCCCTCACCGTAGGACGGACCGATCGATGGGGTGCACCTGGAGCTGTAAAAGCTTCCGAGTCACAGTCACGGAGGGTCCCGTTGGGGGCGAAAACCCTACTGGCTAACTAGATGCCCTCGGTTTCGCATGCAGTCTCCGGCGCCGGACCTGCGAGGAACCGACAACAAGATGAACATGGACCACAGCAGCTACTCTCCAACCCCACTGTGTGCTTGTGTAGTAGCGGTTCTCGGTCTCTACTAGCTCACGTCTCCATCTGCCTAGCTGTTGTTGTTCTCGTTATCTGGGTAGGGACGAAGCTGGGAAAGCTTTGACCTTTGGAGCCTGCAAAGGGACCCGAACAGTGATCCAATCGAACCCGGCCTCGTCATGGACAGTATTTATGACAGGATAAGGTCTTTAGATTATGCAGAGAAGAAAGGGTGCTGATGCGTCCGTGCCGGTCCGGATGTCCCATACGGAGCTGGAGATATCTCGGTCTCAGAGTCGACCAAGGGAATTGAGGTCAGTTGGATGGAGATCCCTCTAAAGTACCATATATTGAACAAAACAGTGGAGAAATGTATGATGCTTCACATAGGGAAAACATACACGTAAACACAAATCCGGTGAAAATTTTCTCATAATGGGGGAATATGCAAAGTTAATAATGGTATTTCCCAACTGCTATTGCAAATGCGATTGAACCCAGTTCGGTACCTTCCCTGCATTTCTTCTCTTTGATTTGTCAAACGGCAGAGAATTTAAAAGTTTCAAACTTACTTCTTGTGTCATCTTCATTTTTTTGCTAGCATCTCGGTGAGGACATGCAAAATTAATTAGATCCAGACGATGCCACAGCTAGAACTTCTACAGTTTGGATTCACAATTAGCTAGGGGAAGTGCAGAACGCACACCTCGCTTCTGCCTCTGCGAGAGAGAGAGAGTTTTGGGTAGTGTAGGACATCAGAGGAACAAGACCACCTTATATCACATCTTTCACTGTAACCCATATATACATACATATGTCCGACTGAGATGGAAGAAACATCTGTGCTCACTACACTCATCCGGTCATCCCTATCCAGAAAGAAGAGGAAGGGCTGTTAAAGGGCAGGGATCGCCATCATACGACGGCCGTGCTCCTTTCACCACCGTTCACCGGGCCGAACCTCGTGGGCTTGCGCTGGAAATCCCTGCTCCGGCGCAGGTCGTGGCTCGAGGGCCTCAGCATCTGCATGAGCACGGCCCTCATTGACTTGGGCTTCGCACGGCCTCCGCCGCCCCCGGCTCGACCCGCCCGTGCCCCTGCTCCGTAACAGTGGAACAAAACTGGGAGAAGGCTTGATTGACAGACGTCTTCCCAGGAGGTTTATATAAATACAACAGGGTATACAACAGAGTTTGTTACAGGAATATTCTTGGAAACAGATTGCTCCCAACACGGAGCATGGTTACAACAGCAGAGAGAGATAAAGACTCAATAGTTATCAGGTCATGTGGCAGCAGAGGATTCTCTATTATCATCCCCCCTCAAACTGAGTGTACGTAAACTCAGTTTGTGTAGTAAATACTTCAATCGCTGTGGATGCAGGCCCTTAGTAAAAATGTCTGCCACCTGGTCTACAGAGGAAATATACTTGATATCAAGTAGCTTTCGAGCAACCAGTTCACATACATAATGATAGTCGACTGCTATATGTTTAGTTCGCGAGTGAAAGACAGGATTGCGAGCTAAAGCGATGGCCGAAATATTATCACACCAGATTGTGGGCTGTACTCGAAGGGGGTATACCAAGCTCTTGAAAGAGGGTGCACAACCATTGTACTTCCGCGCTGGTTTGGGCTAAGCATCCGTACTCAGCTTCAGTCGATGATCTAGCAACAGTGGGTTGTTTCTTGGCAGACCAAGAGATGGGCGTGTTGCCAAAGAAAAATGCAGTAACCGCTTATTGATCGACGATCAATAGGACAGCTGGCCCAGTCGGCGTCGCAAAAGGCATTTAGGTGTAGTGGCCCTGGTCGGATGTGGAGCTCAATGTTCATAGTTCCTTGAAGGAAACGGAGGATACGCTTGACCGCAACCATGTGATCCTCAGTGGGGCGATGCATGTGCTGTGCGACTTGGCTCACCGAGTAGGCGAGATCTGGGCGCGTCAAGGTGACGTATTGTAAGGCTCCCACAATGTTACGAAACTCATGCGGATCAGGCAAGGCCGAGCCATGGACATCAAGCTTCTTGATAGCAGAGGGGGAGGAGTTCGACTTGCAGTCCGCCATACCAGTCTTGCGAAGGAGATCGGTAATGTATTTTCGCTGACTGAGGGTGATGCTTGTAGCCGTGGTGGTCACTTGGAGGCCCAGAAAGAAGGAGAGAGTGTCCATGTCCTTCATGTGGAATTGTTGTTGGAGATTTTGAGTGATATTTTGTAAAGTGGTAGCTAGTGCAGGAGCCGGTGAGGACAATATCATCCACGTACAAGAGAAGGTATGCAGTGCAGCGGGCATCTTGGTAAACAAAGAGAGAGGGATCCGAGTTGGAAGTGCGGAACCCCATGGTGGTGATGGCAGAGCTGAACTTCGAGTACCAAGCTCTGGGTGCCTGTCGGAGGCCATAGATGGATTTGTGCATGAGGCAGACATGATCCGAATGGTGTGGATCTATGTAACCGGGTGGTTGTTGCATGTAGACGGTTTCGAGGAGATCGCCGTGAAGGAAGGCACACTCGACATCAAGTTGGCAAAGCGGCCATTTTTGAGAGACAGCAAGAGTGAGTACGGCGCGAATCGTGGTGTGTTTAACCACGGGGCTGAAGGTCTCTACAAAGTCCACCCCAGGTTGTTGATGAAACTCTTTGGCGACGAGCCGAGCTTTGTGCCGCAAGATGGAGGCATCCGGATTACGCTTGGTCTTATAGACCCATTTGCACCCGACTACGTTCATCATGGGATCAAAGGGAACCAGGGACCATGTTTGTTGCTGCTGTAATGATGTGAACTCGCTGTCCATGGCACATCTCCAGACGGGAACTTTGACTGCCTGTGAAAAACTAGAAGGAGGGTCATCAGTACTAACGTCAGTGATGGACGTGGGCTGTGAGAAGGCCTGAAGGGCCTTTTTCTTGAAGATCCCAGATTTGGATCTTGTTCTCATGGGATGGGATCAGGGGATAGTTGTGGTGTTGCTAGCCTGGGAAGGGATACATTGTGGTGGTAGTGGTTGTGAAGGGTGCTGGGCAGCTGTGGTGTGCACAACTGCAGGGTTTTGTGAAGGACAAGTGGGAGGAGATGTGTCCTGACCGTGTGGCACAGAGGAGGAATGGGGAGAGCTGGTCCAAACGACATCGGTGGGGTTGTGAGGAGGGGAAGGAACGAGAGGCAGCCATGCCGGGTTGACAATGGATGAGGGGGGGTCAGTGGTAGGTGAAGGTATGGAGATAGAAGGGAAGGTCGTTTCATGAAAGATGACATGGCGAGAAACGTGTATGCGATGGGTTTTGAGGTCGAGGCAGCGATACCGTTCGTGAGAGTTGCTATAGCCAACGAAGATACAACGGGAGGAACGAAAGTGAAGTTTTGTAGGAGCATATGGGCGGAGCCAAGGAAAGCAGAGGCATCCAAAGGACCTAAGAATGTTGTAGTCCAGTAAACAGGGTCTCAAATGGCGAGAGCCTGAGGAGAGGAGACAAAGGCATTCGATTGATGAGATAGTTGGTGCCGTCAAGTTTGACAGGGATGAGGTTTGCAATGTTGGAGATGACCATGGTGGAGGAGGCTGCCACGCTGTGGCGAGGCGAGTTGGAGCGGGAGTCACTGCGGGTGGGAACGGCAGAGAGATCTCCACTCGCGTCAGTCAGAGTAGCCATGGAGGAACGGGAAAAAAAAGGAAGTGAGAGAGCAGGGATTTTCTCAGAGATTGGCGCTATTAGGCAAGTGGCTCTGATACCATAACAGTGGAACAAAACTGGGAGAAGACTTGATTGGACATCTTCCCAGGAGGTTTATATAAATACAACAGGGTATACTAATACAACAGAGTTAGTTACAGGAATATTCTTGGAAACAGATTGCTCCCAACACGGAGCATGGTTACAACAGCAGAGAGAGATAAAGACTCAATAGTTATCAGGTCATGTGGCAGCGGAGGATTCTCCATTATCACTCCGCCGGTTGGGCGGAGATACTGCGTCAGCCTCGGTGGCGGCTGCACCGGAACGACCCCGGATGCGTAGACGGGGAGCACGGGCATGCCCCGCCCCGAGGAGACATCGTAGGCATCAGAGTTCCTAGAATTGGTGACCTTGACGAAGAATACTAATAAGACATCGTAGGCATCAGAGTTTTTGAAATGGTTCTTCATCTTATTCCTTATCTTATCTCCTTCTACAAATATGTTCGGGTTCTTCCTTCTGTTATTATGGATATCACACGTACTCACAATAGAGAATAAGTTAGAATTAGAAAGACTAGAAGTTGGAAAGTTAGAATCCAAGTATTTTCAACTTCCAAAAGTTATGTTAATCTTTCGTTAATATCATTAAATGATAAGGTCAAAAGATTAAATTAAAATTAAAATTTAAACTAATTATAAGAAATTAAAAATAGAAAATATGTCTCTGACCCGCCTGGGTCACACTGGTTTTACCGGGTTGGGCCGGGTTAGCGGAGTTAGGCCAGGTTAACCGGGTTTGAATGGGTTTTAGGTCTTGGGCGGTCTAAGCATTACTTTAACTCGGTTTTGAGACTAGGTGGCGGGTTGACCGGTCGGACCGGCCTGGTCGGGTCAAGTTTTAAAACACTGGAATAGAGATATCTTTCAAATTCAGTTAAAAATTAATCAGGATTAAATAATAGATTTTAATATAATACTAACAATTATGATAGGGATACTTTTGCAAATATGTGATGTAATGAGTTTATTAATTAAAGGTATTTTTGCATATAAACGATTTGTAGAGGCAGGAAAGTGTTCTCTGGTCCCGTACCACACCTTTGAGATTTGTTTGTGAGGGAAGAGTAGCCGACCTCCTGAAAAAATTTGCAAGCACTAGAAGATGACGTCAGATGGAACCCTGGGAGTGATCTCAGGGGACAACCCTCCGATGCTTAAGTGAGAGACATATGTAAACGAGGAATAAGAGAGTATGTGGAAGAGGAGAGTCAGATAGAGGAAGAGATGAGCATGAGTGGAGAAGCGAGAGAATGCTCGGTAGCCTTGGAGAGTGCTCGGAGAGGCAGGGCGGAGAAGAACCACAAGGGATCTCCCAAACCTTGCTTCTCGGATAGAGTCCTTCCGTCGATACACGGGGAGCTCCTCTATCCTCCTTGGAGTGTGGCTCTGCTAGCGCAAGAAAGCTTCTCTCTTTGCGTGTCTTTAATTGTCTGTGTAGTTGCATCGTTTCGTCGTCCCCTTCCCCGAGTCTAGCTGAGGGACTTATTTATACAGGTCATTGAGGCACTGGCCGTTTCTCGACTGGAAATGGCGAAGATCATGGAGTAACTGTAGGCACCGGAAAGGTGTGCCTCTCCCCGATGATGGGCCTATAGTGCACGGATTAATTAGAAGGGAAGAAATGGGTGTGATTACCAGAGATTTATACTTTAGCCTCACATAGATAGGATGATCGCAAATGCCTTTGAAGTGGGAGAATATGGGTTCTTCCTTTCTTCACTCTCGGCAGACCAAGAACGGGGAGCTCGTATCTGCGAGTCGTTGATGAAATTTATGCAAATTAACCAGCAAATAGAGAAAATAAACCCATTAGACTTTAATAGAGTAGTGTGTATGCTCAAACCAAAGAGAAAAATATGTAATTGGGGGTGATCGTACCAGGAAGGGGATTAGGAAGGGGGATGGCCGAGATTTTTGATCATCTACCTTCCCTATGTTTTAGATTGAAAATCTCTCTAAAATGGGGATCTAGGAGAATCTAGTATGTGTGTAATGTAGTAAAATAAACTAAAATGTAGCAAGATAGAGAACAAAGAAAAAATGACGGGGTTTGCCCGTCGACCAACAGAAGGTGGCCAAGCATGTGGCCGTTCAAAGGTGGTGGACGACCATGTCGATGGCTGCGTTCAACAAGTTTTGCCTCCTCCAGCGGCAGACACATGCTCTCTTCCGTGGATGAAGCTCTTCGATGGGACGGAGGTGAGGAAGGGTTCTCCGAGCTCTCGCAGCCTCTTCGACTCACCAAACTGGTAACCTCTTGAAAAATGTCCCCCCTCAAATGTCCACCCCCCGTGAGATTCTTCGGGACTGGTTTATGTATGTCCGGTCATTTCCCCCCATGAAAATATTCAAAAATAGAGTTAGATCCGCATGAAAGGGATTTGGACCAATCCGGAGGCGAGGACGTGTGAGACTGTGCGTGCCTCGACGTACCCCTTGAGTGGGAATGACTGCGGAGTACATGCCTGGAGTGGGCAGAATCATGGAGTTGACGAGCGGATATCATGAGGCGGCTAGGTCGATGGCCATTTCAAGGGAGCTGGCCGGTGGCCAAGGTTGTGGCCGCCTTGGGCATTGGGCGGCCAGTACCCTGACCGCCTTGAGGTCTGAGCGACCAGGTCTCTGGCCACCTTGGTCAGTTGGGCGGCCAGTACCCTGGCCGCCTTGGGATCTGGACAGCCAACACCCTGGCCGTCTAAGAATATGTGAGAGATGTGTATTTATACCTCAAAAAAATTCGCCTTAGGATCTGGGCTCCTTCTGACGTCTTCTTCCTAATGTTTGCAGGTTTTTACGAGTGACTAGACGTTCTTTCCCAACAAATAAATTTTAAAAATGTGATACGAGATTTAGGATATCATTTTTCACCTCTACAGATGAAATTTAAAAAAGAATATATCATACATTGAATTAATCTTGGTAATCTTAATTAGCCACCAAGTTACATATGTCACGTGTCCATTAATTAAGCCATCTTATTTGACGTGATCTCTCTATTTAAATCGGCCTAAAGGTTGTCCCAGGGGCAAACTCAGAGAGAAAGTTAATTTGGTAGCTAGTCCTCACTAATCAAGTTCCATAATAAGATCACCACTATCATCGATCTCTTGTAATTAATTGTGGACGCACTTTTCGACACGCTCAGTTTGTTCATTTATTTAGGTGCGGTTTATTCGGTGGGTTCATTAGTCTATTAAGTGCGTGGGCGTGCTAGTCACCGGAGTGACAATTTATTCGGGCTCTGAAGAGCCCATGGTGCGCTCGATCTGACTCGGACAGACAATTGTGTGGTTCGTGTCGGGACCAAAACCCGCCGCGCCATAAAGGTGTTGACACCAAAAATTGCACACCCAAATATCACGCCCGGCCTCGCGTCAACAACGGCGCCGAGTGAAGAAGCCCGAGAGAGACTGATCGCCCGGGCTCCCCGAGTATGCATACTGCTGTGAAACCGTCTCCGGAGTCACGACATTGAAGAGAAACCAATCACCAAGAGTCCCACAATCCATGGGCCTCGAAGAAAATTAAATGTGCCACGACTCGTGCTCACAACTGGCTCAAAACTGCCCATTTTGGCCCTCCATCGGCACGCCCCAATGGCCTTCAGCGGCGCGCCCTCAATGGCCTTCAGCGGCACGCCCTCAACGGCCTTCAGCGGCACGCCCTCAACGGCCTTCAGCGGCACGCCCTTCAGGATGCTCAGCGGCCCCCCCTGGGGAGCCTTCAACGGCACACCCCCCGTGGGGAGCCCTTCAGCGGCACGCCCAGCCCCCAAGGGGCCTCAACGGCACGCCCTGTTGGAGCTCCAGCGGCACGCCCCTTCAGGCTGCCCAGCGGCACACCCCATTGGGCTGCTCAGCGGCGCACCCCTTTGGGGCTCCAGCGGCACACCCCCTTGGGGGGGTCTTCAGCGGCACACCCCCTTGGGGGGGTCTTCAGCGGCACACCCCCCCTTTGGGGGGTCTTCAGCTGCACGCCCCTTGGGGTCCCCAGCGGCACGTCCATTTGGGGCTCCAGCGGCACACCCCTGGGACCTCCAGCGGCACGCCTTTTTGGCTCCCCTGCGGCACGCTTGTGCAGCCCGCCAACGGCACAGCATCAAGCCTTTTCAACGGCTAAACGACATGGTGCCCATGCCCTATGCATCCTTGGCGCGCAGTGAGCTCTATGAGGTGTCAACCATGGGTTGGGCCACGCAGGCTACCCCACTGACAGCCAGGACAGGAGCAGGTCAAACCCATCATCACAGCCGGCTTCCCGCCTTCGACGGTCGTGCTCGAAGTCGCCGGTGGCTGGGAGTATAAAAAGCCTCCTGTTCGACAGACACAGGAGGACGGAGGAGGGACAGACAAGGAAAACAGAGAGACAGAGAGACACACACATACACCCACAGAGGAGAAGAGAGAAGAGAAGAAGAGGCGTCCCAGCGGGAGCTTCCTCCGACGACCACCGGGAAGAAGCAAGAGTAAGAGAAAGAGAGCTTGATGTAATGGGGGGGAGAGGGTTGGGGACGGTGGCCCATGTCTTAAGCTCCAATGCTTCCTTCCCTTTTGTATTCCATTCCTCCTCCCGTTCTTTGTCTTCGATTTTTCCCTTTGTCCACGGCCTCACTTGGCCGTTTTCTTTTGTAATATGCATGTAGGGCTACGGCCTTTTGCCTCCCATGAATGAAGAATCACCCTCCTTGGGCCTTTCTTGCAGTCTCTATTGATTTATTCCCGCCTTCGCAGTGCATGTGGTATATCGTTCGCTTTCTACGTCTCCCCAGTGTTTCTTTGGAACCTCCGTAGCCATGTGATTTCTCCCATGAGCCTTGGCCTCATGGGCCCTTCGCTCCCCTCCATGGCCCTCCGTTGTGTTCATTGGCCTAGGGGAGGGGGAGACCCTTACCCTCTCTCCGAACACCCAGTGGCCAGTAGCCTACCCCCGTCGTTGAATTCCCCCCCTTCTTTCCCTGAATGGCCTGCAAGTCTCCTCCCGCGATGCACCTTTCCGGCACTTGGCCGGCACACTTGTTTTGGCCCTCAGCGGCACACTCCCATTGGCCCTCAGCGGTACACACCCATTGGCCCTCAGCGGCACACACCCATAGGCCCTCAGTGGCACACCCCAATTGGCCCTCAGCGGCACACCCCTTTCAGGCCCTCAGCGGCACACCCTCCTCTGAGCCCCACCTCAGCTTGTCTAACCCCATGGATCCTCAGGCCCGTTATTTCTTCCTCCGCATTTTTCGAGGTTCTATAAAGGTGTTGCTGCCCTCGGGCGCCCACCTCCAGTTGTCGGGTTCCGCCACTCCATGTGGGCGCGTTCCCTTTATCTCCCTTACGTCCCGGGTTAAGGGGAGATGCTGCCGAATTTTCGTGAGAAAATAACAAAACATTAAAAGAGGCAAAAGGATGCAACAAACAAATGGGATAATAAATACACATTGAAAGATAACAAAAGCAACAAATAAACAGAGCAACAACAGATTGCAAGAAGAAGGAGAAAAGATTTGTATAAAAACTACCTGAAGATCAAGAGAAGAAAAAAAGAAAAGCCTTAAGAGAAACAGAGGGAGAGTGGACCCCCTTCCCCCTAACATTTCCAACCCCAGACCGCCTTCAGCGATACGCCCTTCCCAACCTCCAACGGCACGCTCCAGAGGGCCTTCAGCGATACACACTGCCCATCTTCAGCGGCACACTCTGATGGCCCTTCAACGACACAACCTCCTGGCCCTTTCAGCGGCACACTCCCTCCCTTCGCCTCTCTCCCTTCGCTGGCACACCCCCATCCACCGTCTCAATGGGATCCAGTGTACAGACTTGGCAGACGGAGGCACAAGCGCAGCAACAAGCAACGTATAGACTTCATGTCACAACGTACAGACTTTGGGCTTGGCATTGTATAGACTTCGAGCTGCAGCCAAAGGGGCAATGTATAGACTTGGTGTTGCAGCGTATAGACTTTGGGCCAGCCAATGTACAGACTTCATGTTACAACGTACAGACTTTGGGCTTGGCAATGTATAGACTTCGAGCTGCAGCCAAAGGGGCAATGTATAGACTTGGTGTTGCAGTGTATAGACTTTGGGCCAGCTAATGTACAGACTTCATATTGCAACGTACAGACTCTGCTGCAGTGTATAGACTTTGTGGCCAATGTATAGACTTCATGCTGCAATGTACAGACTTCATGTCGCAACGTACAGACTTTATGCTGGACGATGTATAGACTTTGAGCTGCAACGCGTAGACTTTGGGGTCACCGATGTATAGACTTTGAACTGCAGCCAACGGCCAATGTATAGACTTCGAGCTGCAGCCAACGGCCAATGTATAGACTTTGAACTGCAGCCAACGGCCAACGTATAGACTTTGAGCTGCAATGTATAGACTTCATGCTGGCCAATGTACAGACTTTGAGCAGCCAATGTATAGACTTCGAGCTGCGGTCAATAGGCAATGTACAGACTTTAGACTAAAGGACGCATAGACTTTGTGTGCTGGTTGAATAGGCAATGTATGGACTTTAGGCTGAGGAACGTACAGACTTTATATCACCCCCCCTCCTTCACCGACACAGGCCTCAGCGGTACACCCTCGCCGTTGCAGCCTTCAGCGGCACACCCCAAGCAGGCTTCAGCGGCACACTCCAAGTAGCCCCCAGCGGTACACCCCTTCAAGCCTTCAGCGGTACACCCCCTTTTTGAGCCTCCTAGCGGTACACCCCTGTTACCTCCAGCGGTACTCCCTCATTGGCTTCAGCGGTACACCCCTCTAAGCTCCAGCGGTACGCCCCCTATTGTCCCCAGCGGTACGCCCCCTCCGTCCCCCAGCGGCACACTCTTGTCTCCAGCGGTACACCCCTATTTCTCCTTCACCGGCACACCACATACACACACATATATATCATAGCCTTAACAACAACAAATGAATTAATGAGAATCATGTTAGTTAAAGGACTTTGAATGCGCAGCACTAATAATGATAAAAGAGGTGGGAGGGGTAATAAAAATTGTAAAGAAAATAATGATAGTAATAACGACATTGATGAATAAAAGGATAGAAAATCATCCCGGACAGAGGCATAAAAAAGGAAGGGTAGTAAATGGCAAATCAGAGATCAGAACATATAACCAAGAAAACCCCAAATAAAAGACGCTAGGGCCCACACTGCAGCCCCCATCTCTCCCCGCGACCCGGGGCAAAAGGAACAATAATGCCGCCCTCTCAGGCCGGGCTCGGATCTTGGGAGTCATCCCGACATGGTCCGGTCTCGACCTAGCCTCGGGCCGACATCTTGATCAGACCGGGTTTGCTCCTCGTTCCGGACGCCCTCCGAGTCATCACTAAAATTGCCGGGTGTTCGGCAAACACTTGAACGGATTTGTCCCGGCTTTTCCTGTTGCGTTTCCATCACGGACCCGTGTCCGAATATGAAAAGGTCCACGAGTGACCGACATGACCAGCGGTTTGTGGTCTGAATACAACCCTCAGTGTGATCCATTCCTATCTCTTTCTTGCACAATTAGTATTATTCTTTTCGGTCGCGGGGCCCCTAATTTCGGCAATTAATCAAGGGTATTCCCTCGTATGGGGGATGTAAATGACGTCGTGACCTTTATGGCGCGACGGGATTCGGTCCCGACACGAACCCCACAATCGTCTGACGAAGTCAGATCGAGCGCACCATGGGCTCCTCGGAGCCCGAATAAATTGTCACTCCGGTGACTGGCACGCCCACGCACTTAACAAACCCGCGCACTGCGCCAAGAAAGATAAAGAGAAAAACAAACCGAAAGCGCGTCCACAGCTCTGGCACGCCCGGTGGGACCGATCCGCCCTTCATCTCTTTGCCGAAATAGGGGCCCCGCAGCCCCCTTCTTGTAATACTAATTGTGCTACTTTCTTAAATGCAGGAAGAGAGAGAGGCATCATGGAACCGACAATGGCTATTGTTTGCGGCCCTCAAGTCGTGGAGAACCATGTCCGAGGCGGCTACCTGGCGGTGCCCCTCAACTTCGGGAGCTTCCCTCCCACCGTGGGCTTCCCCAACTTCTTGGGGGTAGCCTTCGCCAACATCCTCGAGGTGAAGGCGCTCGAAGAGTCCCAGGTCAACGCTCCCGCCCCGGGGGCCACTGAAACTGCTGCCGACCGAGCTATGGCCAAGAACAATACCAGCGTCCCGACAACGACGCTGAGCTGCAACGTGCACCATGTGCACCAGACTACCGGCCCATCCCACCAAGGGTCGGCATCCCACCGAAGGAGGCTTCGGAGGAGCAACACCGGTGCCGGCTCAGGGCGTCGCATGTCCAACTCCGGAAAGTCCATGATGGTTGGGGCCCTCCGAGTCCGCCTAGACGGGCAGAGGTCCCAGGCGACGCCGGACCGCGTCGTCCCGACCATCCCAGTCCGCAACTCCTTCCAAGGACTGGAGAAGCTGAAGGAAAGGGCAACGCCCACAACCCTACACAGGCCGGCCAAACTGAAACAAGTTTGGGTACCCAAGGGGGCCCAGCCTGCTACACCCGCCCAAGCGGGGCCCAGCGCTTTCCGCCCGAGGAGGGCCCGACAAGATGACAGGGTCGAGGTGATGACCCCAACTTCCCGACCGGCACCCGTCATCCCGGCGCCGTCCGAGAATGCCCGCCGCCGTCGCCGAGGGCGTCGGCACAATGCCGCCCGCCCGGCTCTCACGACCTGCTCTCCTCCTGCCGCTGTCAGCGACATGCAACCCCAGGCTGCTCTCCCTGACCAGGAGTGGGAAGGGATCGAGCAGGCTATGAGGAATTACCTCCGAGGCCCGGGTAGCACCCCCGCCGGCCGCCAGAGACTGCTGGGGGCAATGGCTTCCGCTTTTCAAGAGGAAGGCGCCCGACCCGCACCTAGCGTGGAGTCGAGGACCCGTCCGGAGGAGTCACGCCAGTCCCCTGTACGGGAGGAAGCACCGCCCCGACGGTCGGTCTTTGATAGACTGGTGTTCCCAGGGAGATCGTTCAGGAGGGCGACAAAAAGAAACAAGAACAAGAAATGGCAAACATTCACCTGCAACATGGTAGGAGTTCATGGTCGGTATGGGGCCTTGCCCACCGATCCGGAAGAATTGGCCAGAATAGCCGTCAGGCCGGGACCCCTTACTAGAAGAGGGAGAGTGGCATGCGGCGCGACCCCCGCAGGCGCCGAAGGGACCCTACCTGAAGAACCCCTTGAGGCCCTCACGGCCAACGTGGTCACCACCGGCGACACGAGTGGCGGACCCTCGACATCATCCGAGGACGCCCCGGCCGAAGAGACAGGGGGCATGCCCAGTCTCCCCACAGCTGACCCTACAATCCTGCTCATGATACAACGATTCCAACAGGAAATCAAGTCACTCAAGAAGCAGCTAAGTGAGCGGAACACACCGCCCCCGATGTCCTGGCAGACCGAGGTTATACCCGAAGTACCCAGGGATATGGGGCAGTCTTCAGAGGCAGCTCTCCCAGCAACCCTCAATCCTCTCGGGGGCGCGCCCCCACAGCAAACACATTGCACGGCAGTGGCCCCGCCACAGGCTCCGCCTTCACAAGGGTCCCCCATGGCTCCCCGGACGACCGTGGTAGCCACCCCGAGTGCGCAGCCCGCTCATTTTTACCCGAATCCGGTCGACCCGGCAGCAGTCAGCCGGTTGATGCTCGAACAGATGATGGATATGAAGCTGGCCGAGAGGGGCGAAGGGGATCAGACGCCGTTTGACGTCTACCGGGTACCCTACCCGGCCCACTATGCCGCAAGGAAGCTGCCGGTCGGCATCACCAAGCCGCCGAAGTTTGAAAAATTCAACGGGCAAGGGTCCCCTAGGGAACACATTGCCTACTGTGTGAACATCATGGGAGATCTAGCTGCTGATGAGACCTACCTCCTGAAGTTCTTCGGTTCAACACTCACCGGTCTTGCCTTTGAGTGGTATTCCGGCTTGCCGCCTGGGTCCGTCACTGATTGGCCCGACATGCAAAAGAAGTTTAAAGAAAGATTCTATGTTGCAGAACGGGAGGTCACCGTGGCAGAACTTTATGCCACGAGACAGAAGAACGATGAGTCGGCCCTCGACTACATCAAGAGATGGAGGAACCTCAGCATGAGGTGCAGACGTCCCCCGCACCAGGAGGATGCGGTGCAGATCTGCAAACAAAACTTGAAGACAGAAATCCTGGAAAGGATGATCGGCACCGAGGTCAAGACGTTTGACCGCCTGAATAATGTGGTAGTGGAGATCGAGGCATTTTTGGCCCGATACTCCTCCACCCCAGCCATGTCAAGCCAGAGAGCCAGACAGGCCGAGAAGAAGCCAGCTCCCCCTGAGGTGCACACAATAGACTTCCAAGCTTTTGAGAAGCAAAAAGAGAAAGCCAAGGCGGCTGCCAACCTTCCTCCGCCTAGAACTACAGAACGGCGGGAGGGCCCCTCACTAAGGGAGAAGATGAAAAATAAGCTTTATTCCTTCTCCCGAGACAAGTCCAAACTCCTGTTCGAATGGGCAACCAGCTACAGCAAAATTACACTGCCAGAGCCGAAGAGGCCCGGTGACCTGAAGAAGAAAGATGACCCGTGCTTCTGCTTATACCACCGGGTGCTCGGGCATACTATCGAAGACTGCTACGTCTTCAAGGATGTTATTGAAGCCCTAATCAAGAACGGGGAGCTAGACATGGGGGAGCATAAAGTAGACCCCCCGCAGCTGCATGAGCTTCCCAACATAACCTCCTCCGTCAACATGGTCTCATTGTACCAGGAGCTTCCAGAGGAGTGGGCGGAGGCCTGCGCCCGCGTCACTTATGAGACCTTCATCATGGCCCCAGCTCAAGACCAAGAAGGGTGGCAGACTATACCCAGAAAAACTAGAAAGGCGCGCGCCTCTCGGCCTACCCCAGGAATTCACCCGAGGGTGGCAGCGCCCCTGCCTGCACCGCCCCCGGCAAGCCCGGTTTGCCACGACACGGCCCCTCGGCTGGTCATGAGGCGGCCCACTCACAACAAGAAGAGTTCTGTCCCGCTGCGGATGCACAAGAAGACTAGCCCGGCGGTTGAAAGACTCCAGGCTATTATTGATGGGCTCGAAGATTATGAACAGCCCGAAATCCATCCTGTGGAGCTGAGGGAGTATGTCCCCTGGAAGGAGTTCGAATCACTCGAGCTAGCTCCGGGAACAGAAGCTGATGCAGAGAAAGAGCCTCCCCTGTGGGGTGAACTTCCTCAAGAGCAGCCACCCGCTGCAGCAGGCAAGAAGAAGAAGAAGAGAAGACCCAGGGGCAAGAAGAAGAAGGAGGTCATCTTCGCCTGCAACACCCTCTCGGCGTTGTTCGACACCGCTCTCTCCCTGGAAGAAAAAGAAGAAGGGCCACCCCAGGAACCGGCAGAGGTGAATCAAGCTGAGGCGTCCACCTCCCAACACGCCACTAGGTCCGTAAGGAAATGGGGGCGCCCTCCTCAGGACAACCTCAACATCATGCTCAGGGGGGAACAACCATACCAGGTTCCCGACCCTGAGGTCCGAGGCACCGAGATCCCTCCTCCATCGGATCTCTATCCCGGTGGGGCCAGGAGTCAAGGCACCGCTTCATTCGCCGAATTCCTGTCAGCCCGAGCAGGCAAGCAGGAGCGCTCCCCAGTGCCTCCCTCCACCAGGAAAGCAAGCAGTCCCCGAGCCCTACCGGCGGATACTCCTCCTCAGCCAGAAGGAGAATTCAACGGCATCCCAAACCTCGCCGAATTCATGCGAGAAACAGAGGAAGCCCAGCAGGCCCCGCCGGCTCAACAGGCTGCAGCAGAGCCCACAAAGCAGGCATCCCCTGATCTGGCACCCCAACCTCAGGATGAGGGCAGGCGCAGCAAGCCCAAAGAGATGAAATTACTCAAGGTGCGGGCGGCCGAGCGAATAGTCAGACACCTCAAGAAAATCCCGACCCGGTTTACGGTATGGGAGATGCTATCCTTGAACGAAGAAACACGGCAAGCCATCATCGCCGCACTCCAGACGCCAGCATACCTTGAAGCATGTTTGGCAGAAATATCACTTGAAGTAGCAGCGGCTTTCACAGAAGATGACATGCTCCTGCCGACTTGCAGCCATAACAGGCCCCTCTACATGAAAGGGCAGCTGAACGGCCAGCCTATCAACATGGTCTTGATCGACCCAGGGGCAGCAGTGAATATACTCCCGTACCGGGTGTACCAAAAGCACTACTTTGACGTACACCTGGTTGATGTCAAAAATGTTAGGATTGCTGGCTTTAACCAGAAATGTGAGGTGCCCATGGGGGTCGCAGAGTTCAACTTGACCTTTGACGACTTCACCTCCAAAGTCCAGTTCCACGTCATCAACTCCAACACTTCCTACAAGGCGTTGCTTGGCCGGCCCTGGCTACACCAGAACAGAGTGGTGCCCTCCACCTTACATCAGTGCATCAAGTACCCCTGCGAGGGGAAAGAAGTCAGAATCTTCGCCGACCTCCACCCGTTCGAGGTGTTCGAGTGTCACTTGTCAGATGCTAATCTGTACTTAGAGAAGGCAAAGCAAGCTCCTCAAGCTGCCCAAGTCAAAGGGAAGAAGAAAATGGAGTCAAGTGGCTGGTTTCCTCCGCCACCCCTGGGCTATGTAGCTCCCCCGCATGTACCATTCATTACACAACAAGAAGGGGTATTCAGGGCGGCTCCTCTCGCCATTTACCCTACACCGGGGGCGCCTTGCCTCGAAGACCTGCTAGAAGATGTCAGGGTCCCGCCAGGGATCGTCAAGCCTGTAATAGAAATAGAATGTCAAGCAGCCGAGCAGCTGAAGACCTTCGAGGTGCCTAACCCAGAAGGGCCGCCCACTATCTTCTATGTCGCTGGGGAGAAGCCAGTCAGGGAAGACGATGACTGTCGATTCCCTTACGAGTTGCATGACCCGCACGTCCCCATTGCGGGACTCCCTCACCTGACTGACCGGGCAGCCAGGATGGTCAGAAAGCAGAAGATTCCCCCATACCTGCCCTCCAGCCGGAAGAAGATGTTTGAACAGATGTGGAACCCGCCAAACCTGGATCGACGGTTGCTGCAAATCACCAAGCATCCCGGTTTGGGTTTTTCACTAGAAGATTACTACGAGGCTGATGTGATATCAGTTTCGGCCTTGTCCGGTGACGACCCTGCGGAAGCTGAAAATTTGCGGGAAGCCCACCAAGATGTATATCCCAGCCCTCCGACCGAGGAGGCACAAGATGAAGAAGTGTTCCTGTGGAACCCTATCCGTCGCTGCATGGGGAAGACCTCCGCCTTCTCCGAGGGACTGACCCCGGAGGGACACACCTCTGAGGCGCCCTCGCTCCTGCCTGTTGGCGAAGCGAGGAGCAATAGCATGGGCCGCGTCCCGAATCTCCCCCGATACGACCCCGTCATGTACGCCTTGTACCACAGGCAGCAGCGAGAAATCGGGATGTTAAAGGCGTAGCTTGCTGAGTTGACCTCGCTAGTGGCCGACCTGATCCAGGGTTCTCTCCCCCCGTGGGGTGGCTATCTGCCCCGGCCCCGAGGCACCAGTCCGGACACCTCCGCCCGGTTGAGAAGAGAAGCAAGAAGTGCAGCAAGCCCCTCGACTGGGCGACCAGCCCGGCGAGACGTGACGCTCCAGGAGAAGCTTCAGAAGCCCTACTCCTTCCCAAAGGAGAAGACTCGGGGTATCTTTGACTGGGCTTGCTATTACGGCAAGGTTTCCCTCCCAAGGCCCAAGAGGCCGCAAGACGCCAGAAGGAGTGGGGACCCCCTATTCTGTCCCTACCACCAGATGTTGGGCCACGCCATCGAAGACTGTTATGTCTTCAAAGACATTGCTCAAGGCCTCATCGACAGGGACGAGCTCAGGATGGGAGACTATGTGGTAGCCCCGCCACGCCCCCACGTGGCGGACAGCCCCAGAGCAGGAGCCTATACCCTATCCATCCAGTACCAGGCGCCTGAAGATGCGGCTACCCCGGCCCCCGTCCACGCTATCTATGATGAGTACACAGAAGACCCCGGGGTGGCCCTGTGCTTTTCTGCACCGACGGACCTCACAGACCCGGCGGCTATGGTCCAAGAAGGCTGCACGGCTGATCCAGCCTCCACGCCCAGCCAGGAGGAGCAAGAGGATGAGGATGCTATCCTCGAACCCGAGGGCAATGAAGACCAGGATTTTATCGATTTTTCGCCAGCCCCGCCGGAAATTGAACATGGCGGCCAGGCCACAGTCGACGAATTGATTGAGATCAACCTCGGCACAGAAGGCGACCCCAGGCCGACCTTTCTGAGTGCTCTCATACCCCCTCGTGAGAGAGAACAATACATAAAGCTGCTGCAAGAGTTCCGGGATTGTTTTGCCTGGAACTACAAAGAAATGCCCAGACTCAGCCCCGAGGTGACTCAGCACATCTTGTCCATCGATCCTAAGGTGGAGCCAGTGAAACAGTCTCCCCAGCACATGAGGCCGGAATTGATCAGCCAGATCTGCAAGGAGGTCGACAAACTCATAAATGTCAGTTTCGTGGCAGAAAACCAATACACCACATGGTTGGCCAACATTGTACCAGTGAAAAAGAAGAATGGACAGATCAGGATTTGCGTGGACTTCCGCGACCTGAACAAAGCCTGCCCAAAAGATGACTTCCCGGTGCCTATCACCGAAGTGATGATTGATGCAACTACCGGCCACGAGGCCCTGTCCTTCATGGACGGCTCGTCCGGCTATAACCAGATTTGGATAGCTGACCACGACCGGATTCACACAGCTCTCAGATCGCCCTAGGGGATATTCCACTACAAGAGGATGCCCTTCGGCCTCAAGAACGCTGGTGCCACATATCAGCGGGCGATGACCAAGATCTTCGATGAGCTGCTATACAACAAGGTCGAATGCTACATCTACGATCTGGTCGTCAAGACTAAGAAGAGAGATGAACATTTAAATGACCTCAGGGTCATCTTCCAAAGGCTCCGGCTATACGGGCTAAAAATGAACCCCATGAAGTGCGCCTTTGGCGTGTCCAGTGGAAAGTTCCTCGGCTTCATTGTCCGGCACAGAGGGATCGAGATTGACCCCTTCAAGATAAAGGCCATCCAGGAGTTGCCCCCTCCGAAGAGTCTGGGAGAGCTGAGGTCCCTACAGGGCCGATTAGCTTACATCCGCAGGTTCATCTCCAACCTGTCGGGGCGTTGCCAACCCTTCCACAGACTAATGATGAAAAATGCACCCTTCAGCTGGGGCCGTGAATGCCAGCACGCGTTCGACCAGCTAAAGGAATACCTGAAGACCCCGCCTGTCCTGGGGGCACCTGTCAAAGGCAGACCGCTCATTCTCTACATAGCGGCTGCCGAATACTCACTGGGGGCAATGCTTGCCCAGAACAATGATGAGGGGAAAGAGCGGGCTCTCTACTACCTCAGCCGGAGACTGGTGGGTGCGGAGGCCAAGTACACTCCGATAGAGAAAGTCTGCCTTGCTCTGGTCTTCGTAGTCAAGAAGATGAGGCACTACATGCTGTCCCATGAAGTGAGCTTAATATCTAGAGTTGACCCCATCAAGCACATTCTCCTCCAGCCAGTCCCAAAGGGGCGCCTTGGCAAGTGGGCCGTGCTACTCATGGAATTTGACATTACCTACGTGCCGCAGAAGGCCGTTAATGGACAAGCCGTCGCGGATTTCTTCGCAGCACACCCCGTGCCCGAAGGCTCCCCGTTGGCCACTGAGCTACCTGAAGATGAGACACTGGAGGTAGACCAAATACAACAAGCCATCTGGCAGCTTTACTTTGATGGAGCCTCGAGGACAGAAGCGACCCCGTCCGGGCGCGCCAAGGTACGAGCCGGAGCAGGCATCGTCCTCAAGTCGCCAGACGGAGAAGTGATGCACACTTCCTGCTGCATTAGCAAACCCTGCACCAATAATGAAGCAGAGTATGAAGCCCTGATCATCGGCCTCCAGGTCGCCCTCCAAATGGAGATCAAAATGCTCCAAGTGTTCGGCGACTCGCTGCTGGTCGTCAAGCAAATCCAGGGGCAGTTTGATGTCCGAAAACCTGAGCTGCTCCCTTATCACACTAAAGCAAAAGGGCTCATGGAGCGGTTCTACCTCCTCGAGATAGGCCATGTCGCCAGAGGGGAGAACGCACAAGCCGACGCATTGGCAAAATTGGCAAGCTCACTGGCAGTGCCTCCAGATGGATCTCTCCATATCCAGGTAATAAACCAGCGCCAGATGCCCAGCATGATAGAAGAAGAGCCAGAAGAAGAAGACCTAGAGGTCGCTACAGCAGAAGCCGTCAGCCTCCCTGACTGGAGAGACCCCCTGATGCAGTGGTTCAAGTACCAGCAACTACCCAAGCAAAGGGAAGAGAAAATCAAGCTAGTCAGAACCAAGGACTCTTATGAGCTCTGAAACGGAATATTATTCCGGACTGTGGCCGATGCCAAGCAGAAGCTACTCCTCCGATGCTTGTCTATTGAAGAAGCTTGGAGAGTTATGAAGGAGGTCCATGCCGGGACAGCTGGTGCACACCAGGCGGGGCCGAAAATGAAAATTGAAATCAAGAAACTTGGCTATTACTGGCCTGCAATGTTCAACGACTGCTGCGAGTATGTTAAGTCGTGTCAGAGATGCCAGGAGCATGCCACCATACCCAGGAGGCCTCCCGTGCAATTGCACCCAACCGCGCCCAGTTGGCCGTTCGCCCAATGGGGAACAGACGTTGTGGGCCCCTTACCCGCATCTTCCACAGGCTGCAAATACATTCTGGCGGCGACCGACTACTTCTCCCACTGGGCAGAGGCTGTTGCCTTACGGGAGGTCACCGAAGAAATCGTGGTCAGGTTTGTCCGCCGCAACATTATATTCCGGTTTGGCGTGCCCGACCGGATTGTGTCAGACAACGGCAGCCACTTCCGCAACCAGAAAGTCTACCGGCTAGCAGAAAAATACAAAATTGATTGGAGGACCTCAACTCCTTACAATCCACAAGCTAATGGGCTGGCCGAAGCTTTCAATAAGACACTTTGCACTCTCCTGGCCAAAACTGTTAGCTCTAACAAAAGGGACTGGGAAGAAAGAATATATGAAGCGCTTTGGGCGTACCGAACTGTATACAAGACCCCAACGGGCTACTCGCCCTTCTCTCTCGTATACGGCTCGGAAGCAATCGTCCCCGTCGAACTGGAGATACCGTCCCTCAAGGTCGCCATTCAGCATGGGCTTGTCCCCGAAGGGCAGACCAACACCGAGCGAAGACTCGAAGAACTCTCCAGTCTGGAAGGAAAGCGGCTTCAAGCCCAACAAAATATTCAGGTCTACCAGGCCCGAATTTCGCGCGCCTTTGACAAGCTGGTCAAGGAGCGTGAATTCAAGAAAGGTGACCTTGTCATGGTCAAGAGAAGAGGCCTAATGGCTGCCAACCCCAAGGGTAAGCTGAATGAGAACTGGCTCGGACCTTACGTAGTCCAAAAAGTCTACGAAGGTGGGGCCTATGTAATTGTCAACCATCGCGGGGAGGTTCAGTTCCCGCCTCTTAATGGAAGGCACTTGAGGCTGTACCACGCTCCGGCGCCCCCATTCAGGTAATAATATTACTCTTCGCCCCATTTTGGGGCGGATTTGTGTGATTAATGTCCAAGTGATTTGACCACCAGCTGGGTTTTCAAAAAAAAAGAAAAGAATAATAGGAGGAGAAGAGAGAAAAGAAAAGGAAAAAGACAAAAAAGGAGAAGAAGCAAAAAAAAGAAGAAAGAGAGAGAATGGAAAGAGAAAGAAGGGAGAAGGAAAAAAAGAGAGAAAGAAAAAGGGAGAAGAGAGAAGAAAGGAAAAGGAAAAAAGAAGGAAAGAGAAAAAGAGAAAAAAGAAGAAAGAAAGAAAAAAAAGAAAAAAGAACCAGAAAAGGGGAACGCCCCCCCATTTCCAGCCACCGCCCCGCATCAGCGGAGGTACCAAAAATTGACTAAAAAAAGAAAACTCTTCTCTCCGTCCTCCCCAAGCGGTGAGTACTCCTTTGGCTTGGACCTCCCATCTGAGTCATTGACTAAACAAACTCTTCTCTCCGTCCTCCCCGGGCGGTGAGTACCCCTTTGGCTCGGACCTCCCATCTGAGTCATTGACTAAACAAACTCTTCTCTCCGTCCTCCCCGGGCGGTGAGTACCCCTTTGGCTCGGACCTCCCGTCCGGGTCATTGACTAAACAAACTCTTCTCTCCGTCCTCCCCGGGCGGTGAGTACCCCTTTGGCTCGGACCTCCCGTCCGGGTCATTGACTAAACAAACTCTTCTCTCCGTCCTCCCTGGGCGGTGAGTACCCCTTTGGCTCGGACCTCCCGTCCGGGTCATTGAATAAACAAACTCTTCTCTCCGCCCTCTCTGAACGACCAGAAAACGGTCTCTAACCGAGCCCCCCCCCCCACCTGAGGCCAGTACGAGCTTTCAATATTGCGGCAGAACTAGGGAGTCGCCCGTTCGGTATGGTGGAGTGGTCCCCTCGTCCTCCCCCTGGGAAGGCGAGCACTCTCCTGTACCCTGACATGGGTCCCTGCCTGGTCCTCCCGAAGCGAATCCTCGCGAAGACTCATACCCTGCCAATGGGTCTCAGCACAAAAAGGGGGGAAAAGATACAAGAGCAAGGGAAGAGGAAGAAGAAAACAATGTGCACAGAAGAGAAAAAGGGGAAGAGAGGTCCCTCTGGGATGAATGCATACACGAGGAACACGTGAAACTCTAACTGTTCTGTTCTATTTAAAGAAGGATCAGATTACATATGCTTTGGGACATACCCCTGTGTTACAAAAAGGAGAAAGCTAAGAGAGGCGACGCTCAGCCGACACCCCTGAAGATGTCCTCGAGGGGGAGGATCCCGACACAAGGGAAGTTCGTCATATCGCGTAACCGGCCCCTCAATTCCTCAAGATGGGCGAGTTCGGCTTCCGCGGACACCATTTCAACCTGGGTGACGGCGAGAGCTTCCCTCTCACTCTCGACCACCTTCTCAGCCTCGGCGAGGTCAACCCTAGCCGCAGCAAGGTAGCCCTCTAGCTTTTCGATCCGACTCTTGAGGGAGCGGACGCTGCCCTGGCCTTTCTCCAAGGCCTTCCCATGGCGCTTTTCGTCATGGCGTCGTGCCTCCAAGACCTGCAAATACTCGTCCGCTTGGGCGTCTAGCGCGGCGCGCGCGTCGGGAGCCTGGGTCTCGAGGAACTCGCGACGCTTCACATACTTCAGCAACAGCAGAACCCGCCGCGACCACTCCTCCAGTGGGCAGCCCAGCACTTGTAACGCCCCGGTCAGCTGCGTCACTATAGTGTGTACTTCCCGGTATGATAAGGAAAGGTCGGCAAATAGCATCGTCCGCAGCGTCACCAGTATTTGATGGACTGGCGCCTCTGACGAGGTGTGACTGACCGAAGGAATGGCTGGGGGAGTAAATTTCACGGTGCTGTCCACCTCTGCCCACAGATCAGCGTTCACCGCGGCCGAAGAAGATGGAAGAGCAAGAGTCAAGACGCCTGGCCGGCGTGCCTCGACAGAAGATTCCTGGCCAACCACGGCTGAGGAAATGGCTGAAGTCATTGCCAAAGCATCTGACGCTGCTGTCATCCGATGCTCTCCTACCTTCTTTGCCTCTGCTTGGTCTGCTTCTATCACTGCCTCAATGGGCAGGGGTGCTGGTACGGCTACTTCGGCTGAAGGAGGGGCTTCGAGTAAAGCCGGAACCGACGCCATCACCCACGGACTCTTCCCTCGTGTGTGGGATCCCTCCAAATGTGCACGGAGCCCCGCGAATACTTGTCTCAAGAAAGGGTCCTCCATCTGGGCCGACAGCCTCGGAAGAGGTGGAAGTGGAACCAGTAGGTGAGGGACGCCTCCCGCTTGCACGAGCACGGCAAGAGTCTCCACCTCCGGAACAGATGTCAGAGTCGGCGCCACCTATCCACATGGAATACGGTTAGCCACCCATCGCCGAGAGTAAATTACGCAAGGACAAGAAGTGGGAAGAGCCATAAAACCCCGCTTACCTCGGCCACCGTGAGGACGCGGCCTTCAGGCGCAATCTCTCCTTCCTCCAGAGGCTCGGCCGCCGCTTCGGAAACACTTGAAGTTCCCGCGGCCGACTCTTGCTCAAGAGCCTCGAATAGAAGGGCTAGTTTGCCCGAGCCCACATCGACCCCTACCTGACGGTCGATCGGCGCAACTGGGGTACCCTTTTCCACAGCCTCCGGCAAGTCAAGCCCCTGAAACCCGGAATTGACAAGAAAAGATCATTAGGTAACCAAGAAGGGGAGGAAGGAGCCGGCCCAAGCAAGCTCACACTTACAGCAGTCTTCCCCACAAAGCTCGGGGAGCCAGCAAGTAAGGGGGCCCCGAAGACCGGCTCGGGCAGCCTCGATGCCCCGGGCACGCCTTCGTCGGGAGCCGCTTCATCGGAGGAGTAATTGTAGTCTACCTCTTCGCCCGACGATGATTCGACCGCCGCAGGCTCTCCCCTTGCCGGTAAAGGGGCCTCCACTTCGAGGTCAATGCCTGGCGCACCCTCCCTCGGGCTAAATGAGGCTGGTACGCCGGACTTCAGCCTCCTCCTCACATATAGACGCGTCGTCGGGAGTTGCACGCGGGGCCCGAATAGTCCAGCGACTGCCTCTACTGTGCCTGTCACGAAGAAGAAAAGGGTGGATTACACCAAATCTAGTCGGCTCCCAAAGAACAAAGAAGTCGTTTAGGCCGACAAAGACAAATACCCTCTTCGGCCCCTACAGCCCGGGGTGACCCACGGGCTTCCTCGACGGGCAAAGCCTTCTCGGGAGTTGCAGCCCTGCCCTCGCCCAGGACTGACACGGGCGCCGGTTCCTTTGTGCCGCCCGCAAAGAAGAAACGCATTGTCGCCATACGCGAGCGCGAGGCCAACCCAGGAGGCAAATCGATCACGGACGACGCAGGCGGCCGATGAACCTCACCAGCTTCGTGACTCGGCCCGGTCTGGGTAGCTTCAAGTTCCTCAAAAGATAGGATAGGGGCCACCGGAGGGGCTACCGTCGGAGCTGGGAATTCCTTAGCCCGCCTCCGCTTTGCCGCTTGTGGCCCGGCCACCTTGGCAGCAGCCAATGCCTCCTTAACAGGCGACTTTGCTCGGGACCTTCCCTTGGCCTGCGGTGAGGGAGCCGGGGCCGCCGCCGCCAGGGTCACCTTTGCTATGGCCGCGGCTTCACCCATGTCAGGTGCGGGCACAGGAACTGGCTCCCCCGCGTGAGGAACATGTGTGGGCACGGGCTCTTCCACAGGAGCTGAGACAAAAAAAAAATATTCAAGTGTCAGGGATCTGCTCCAAGATGGAAAATAAAAAAAGGGAGACTTAAAAGACACGGCGATAGTCGAAGGTACTGACCGACAGGTTGGCTGGGCTCGGGTCGGGCAACCTCGAATTCCTCAAAAGAGGGGACCCGTGGCGCCGAAGGAACGGCGGTCGGGGCCTTGGCCGCCTCTGTTTTTCTCCGCTTCGTGTCCCGCTGCTTGGCCACCTTTGCGGCGTCCACTGCTTTCTTCATGGGAGATTTTGCCCGGGGCCTCTTCGCTGCCTTGGGCAGAGGAGCCGCAGTCGGGGCTAGTGGCACGGCTTCAAAATATGCAGGCTTCTGCACAAGCCGAAGGAGATTCCGGTACGTGGCCATTTACGCGCTATCGGGGTGGTCTGTCAGAAAGGAAAAGAGAAAGAACAAACACGCATTCATGATTAGCATCCAACTATCTGCAAAGGCCGCAAAGATAAGAGACGAAGACGAAAGAAGAAAAAGAGATCAAGTACCGTGAGGGTCAGTATACAGTCGCAGTGTAATCGGCCAATAGCTCAGGGATGGCTCTTTATCCCGACGCGCCGCCTCTCGAACGAGCCAGCACACATCCTCAATCTTCTGGCACCGGTCCGTAAGACTGGCCAGATCCGCGTGCTTCTTCATGGAAAGGTGGCAGAAGAGGCTGAAGTGGTCTATGCCCCACCCGTCAGCATAATAGTACGGGATGTGCAGGCGCTTGCCCAGGATGGAGGCCCTCTGATCTTCGATCTTCAGTCGGTTCACCTGGAGAAGGACGTATAGCCACGTGGTGTCCTTATAGTTCTCGGGCTTCCTCTCCTCCCGCCTCATGAATGTGCGGTATGGGCAGAGCGTATCTCTCTCCGGACGCCAGCTCTTTGTGGGGGTGCCCTCCTCCTCTATAGGGAGCGGATAGTTAATGAGCTCCAGACGATCACTCCCTATCCGGCAAAGATCCCGCAATGTCTTCTTATAGTCATCCTTCGCCACCGGAGGCAACTCCACTTTCGGCGTCGGCCTCGCATCCCGGGCTTCCCGACGAGCTGCCATATATGCCGCCACATCCTTCTCCTGTTTGTTTTTGAGCCGAAGAAGATGATCGGGCTCAATGTCAAGTACCGGCACCGTCTGCCTGCTGAGGAACCTCCTCTCGGCCCCATCCCAGCCGTCGGTCTTATGCAACCGATAGAAGGCCGTCCGGGCGTTCCACCACTTTATGTAGTCTTGGGTCACTCGGGGAACGCGACCCGGGGCCGGTACTGTAATGCCACGGATTTTTCGGATATTTTTTTTCGGATCATTTTAGCGGGTCTCGGAGTGTATTTTGTGCTTTACACGTGTTTTTCCCTGATGTGCCTTCGGAACTCTTTGCAGGGCAAACCGTGGCGTTCTACGACTCCGGGACAGTACCACTGCGTTGTGCTCCTCCCGAGGATCGCGGAGGTAATTTTTCGTAATTTTCTGAATTTATCAAATTTTTGGGTTTTCCTATATATACTAACCCTTTCCTCTCTCCCCCTCTCATTCTCTCTTTCTCCCCTCTCTTCTCCGGCGGCCGACGGAGCGAGGCGGGGGCGAGGCGGAGGCGGCGCGGGCGAGGACGCGGGCGAGGATGGGCGAGGATCGAGGCGGTGGAGGCGCGTGGGAGCTCGTGGCGCGGTCGCGAGCCGGTGAGAGTTTCACGGCGTTTCTTCGCGGTTCGGCGAGCTCGGGGCGCGAAATCTTCGGTGGAGGTAGGGTGATGGTTCCCCAGCTCGTGCACTTCCTTTCCCGCGAATTGCCTAGGCCATGGTGAGCCGAGCGGGTGGAATCGGGGTTTTTGGGCAAAACCCATGTTTTAGGGCTTGTGGGCCGATCTCCCGTTTCATTGCGTTTTTGGCCGATCCGAGGCCGTAGTTGCATGCTAGGGGCTTCTGGGGAGCTTCCCCCTTGTTTTCCCCCTCTCCTGTGGAGGTATGGGGGCGTGGGACGAGTTTTGGGTCGTTTCCCGCCGTAGCGTTCTCGGAAGGAAGTGACGGTCCTTC